>CM038678.1:710058285-711258285 GCA_021605205.1 Aegilops longissima | reverse complement strand
ATATAGGGAACACCCTACACAATACAAAAATGTCTTGTTGTTTTCTTGAGCCGGTGGCTGCACGTTAAGAACAAATTTTGTATCGCACCAAAACAAATTACAACTATAAAACAAAAGGAAGGTTGGCATAAAAGTTAACAGTCTAGCAGATAAATGCACCACCAGAAGTTCAGAAGCTCAGTTCATTTGACCTGACTGTTAAATTTTCATGTTGTATTGTCCGCTGGAGCACCATAACCTTCGCCTTCAATTCTCCTAGGCTCCTGAACAACATAGCAAATGTCTAATATTCTGGTTTCAAAACCATGCATATCTTGACAACATCGAACAATGTCTCTCCTTGTTTCCCAAAGGGTCTCTGTTAGGGAATGGACTTGTGTCTGGAGCGCAGATACAACATTGTTTTGAGCTTGCATATCTTGATCATGAGGCAGTATGGACGAGATTGCCTTAACAACCAAGCCAGTATTACGCAGGAACGTGCTTTTGGCACTGTTAGTGGACAGGTACTGACCCACTGCAGCAAGAGCTGACATTGCGGTTATACTTGCCTCGCCACCTTCAGAAGGTGGCGGTTCCACCATTTTTTCAATAGCTCGCTGAGAAGTTGTGGTTTTACATTAGTAGTACCAGAACAGAAGATATTAAGGAGGCAGCAAAACAAAACAAAATAGCTTTGGTCCATATACAGAACTTATTCTGGTGAACCCATGTAAAATAATAGTTGTATTTTATTGCAAAGTACATAATAAAACCAGGTTCCAAACATATGATCATGTACCATCGCTAATGTATTGTCTATTTCTTCACATTGTATTGAGGGCTAAGGATAAAGAGACGAAGATTATAATACGATAAGCATAGTATGACATCATTCATATCACAAACAACTGAGAACAGACAAACAGGTAATTGTAACGTTGTGCGGGCAAGTCCAGCACGGAACTAGATTACAGGTCAAGATCAAAGGAACATCACTCCTCTCTTTTAAACCTTGTAAGGTGCAATGATACGCTAAGACAATTGTGTATAAAATTGAAAAGAGTAATAGACATTGGCTGCAAACCATGCAGTTGAAGGCACAAGTCAGAGTAAGTAGAAGTTAAAAGGCATGAGGATTAAGGACTTACAACAGCGGCTTTGACTGGTGTAGTCATGCCCTTCTTCTTGCTGGTGTGACAGTCCTTGAAGATTTCCACATCATTTGGTTCAGGTACTTTTTGGTCCTTGCGGGCTTTCCTCTACATTTGGAACAAGTCAATATAGATCTGATAATATGGTACAGCGAAAGGAGTGAAATAGCAACTAATTACAAGAGCCTCGTAGTGTGCAATATAGCTACGAGATCCCGTCGTCTGTTGGAATTTCACTTTCGTACGGTTGGCCTTGTTCTATGAACAGTTCACTTACAAGAAGATAGATTTGTGTGGCACATGCGTAAATAGGACTTCAACATGTGATTTGATGACATATATATAATGTACCTGATACTTTGGATCACACCAGTGTTTAACAAGGCCTCTCCAGTCTTCATCAGATATATTTTCCACTTGAGATGTTTGGGAAAGTTCACTGTTAGCCTTGCCTTCAAAGTGAGTTTTCCTCAAGTTATACCGATACTGTCGCAGTTCAGACTTGAAAACATGGGTGCAAGCTTGTCTGGTTGCATCATCTTGGCTATCCAACTTGAACCTCATATGTTGAAAATTATGGGAGTCTCATTATCAGCAACCTAGAAAGTATTGGACAGAGCAAGACGATATTACTAGTTTCCATACATAACCATACTTACAGATAAATAGTCGAGGAAGTTGTTGAACTAGGTTTCGTCTATGTCATTCCTGTACTGAATCCATGTTGGGAGGACACGTACATGACACCTAACAGCAACCGCTGCATCTGATACTAACTTGGCTGACTCTGTAGCATCACGTGGCATTTTTAAACTTGCCTCAAAACGGATCTCCTTTCTTCCACCTCTAGATTTAGTTAACCTATCGAGCATTATCCCTGATGTTTGTTTCCTCTTGCGCATAGGTGCTAGTCCAACAACAAACATAGGAAGTGTTAGTGTACATCAAACTGTGAGACTACATATAAAGAAGCATGCAACTGTAACTAGACTCCAGAAACTACCTTCTTGCTGTTGAAGCTCACAAAGTTCATCTGATATTGCCAACTCATCTTGTGTCAAGAGTGCTTCGGAAGTAGTGTCAGGTGGCAAGGGAGCTTGGGAACATGCTGCTAGTTGAGTTGACCAACGAGTCAATCGTGCAGCTGGTGGTACTGTGGAAGGTGTGGCAACAACTAGGGTTGTCTCTGCTTGTTTGGTGGAAGCTATTTGTTTCTGTTTGGCTTGTTCTGCAGCTCGTGTAGCACGGGATACCCTCTCGGTACAATTTTCCACTGGACTTTGACCTTCTATTGCACCATCAGTACCAGCAGAATCTGCAGGATTGTTCTGCTTCCCTTTCCCTGTCATTCCGTCTTGCTTCCTCTTTCTCTGTGCCATGTTAAGTCAAGCTGACAAGAAAAACGAATAACAATTTAGTTCTTTAGAACAAATGTACTTTAATGTAAGAACATGGTGTGATAGACAGATATTGTATGTTCTTGAAACAGGAACATGTGTCTTAGTCACAAGTATAATATGTAAAGTACGAAGATGGAATTCAACAAAATTAGAATCAATAAAATCTAGACATCATACATAACATGCACTAGGCGAGACGTGCTCATCACCAACACAGCTACGTTGAGTGTCTATGAATGTGTTGTCTTGGAAATCATCTTGGGGGGATGGAGGAGTAGAATCTGTAGAGGCCCTCCATTTGGAAGGAGCACCTTCATCTACTGCCTTGCTAACTTCCTTCCACTTTATTGATATTGAATTGTCAAGTACAACCGACAAGAAAAAGCAATAAAATTCACTCTTCAGAACTCATCGTGCATGATGCTGACAATCACTACTTTGATGCAAGGCAAACACATGATTCAAGGATGGAATAATACGGAAAATAGGACGCCATGGCATATTCACAACTGTTTGTGGAAACTAAGCAGAAACCATTTCACCAAATAAGAAGCAATGCAAGATAGACACCATGTGAAAGATGCAACCAATATGACTCTGCCAAGTTAAAAGTGTCCCATCATAAATGGCATTTCAACAAATTAGAAGCAGCGCATGCTATAAATCATATCAAAGATGCAACTAATATCACACTGCATATACTTAAGGTGTCTCGTCATATTGATTTATGTGGGATACAAAAAAAACAATAGGTTTATGTGAGGACATGCTTAATAGACAGATGTACTATGTACTAAATACAGGAAGGCATCACTACAAGAAATATGTCAACTTGTGACCTTGACTATTGGTCACTAAAAGGTCATTGTTTTTCATTTGTGACATTTTTTTGACCAAAAACAGAAGGTCAAAAGCTGAGGGTCGTTAACTGACTATAGCGACCTTCTCTGTGAGAAGGTCGTGGACGTTTACGACCAAAATATTCCTAATGTGGCGTTTTGGTCACTAGCAACCTCCCCAGGCCACGTAGGCATCCAACATGGCAAACTGATGTGGCACAAGATTCAGCCCGGTCCAATTCGGTTTTCGACATGGGCCTAGCCCACAATTCAGCCTTTTTACTGTATATTTTCTCTATTAGTTTTCTCTACCTACATGGGCCTCGCCCAACAATTTGGCCTTTTTATTTTCTAGGCATGGCCTTTTGCAGTCAATTTCATTTTTATTTTCGATGGTTTTTATGGTCCAGTTTTTAGATGGGTCCCAATTGTCAGATATTTCCCGGCGGTGGATCCACATCGCTTTTTAAGCAGTATATATCAAACAGAAAGAAGAAAAGAATATGAAAATCTTCAAATAACAACCAAAATAGGTCCCACACGTCAGATATTTCATCATTGCTCAGATTATTTTGGTAAGTGGATCCCACTAAGCAGGTTTCCATTTCACAAATTTTTAAATCACTATTTCAAACAAAACAAAACAAACATAATTTATCAAATCTGTTACAATGTCACAATCTCTACAAAGCTATTACAGTCAAACAGAACAAACAAATCACTGGCATCATGGCTTTGCACTTGGCTTCATGGATTTGCACTTCAAATTTGTCCTGGTGCTCCTGTAAAAGAGTGAACACAAATACTTCCAGCATTAGTGTACTGCTCTGGTCGAGAACCAAACAAATGCAATGGCAACAGAAATGTAAGCGGGAAAGTACTAGAAAGGGCAAATAAAACAACAGACTTCCATAGTGAATTGTTTGCTTTTACAAATCTTATAGAATAATTTGCATAAATTATACATTTAATATAGGCTTCATGAAGATGGGTAGAAAAAGAAGGTACTTCAACCACTTTGCACAACAAGATCACAAGCAGGAAACAATGAGGAGACATTACAAAGTTTGTGGTGGAGAACATGTGTAGCTTCAGCGGCACCATGCATGTCCACAAGCAAGATGTTCCTAATAGATATCAGCTCATCTCAATTTACTTTCTTAAGTTTCTAATATTTTATGATAAAAAGAGACCAATAAATCATGTTTTTTCTGGACTAGGCCACAATTAGAACTCACAAGCAATATGTATAATTTCAGGCAATGGTGTTTATGTAGACTTTCACTTGTCACTATATTGTTGAATGGCAATCAAAAGCATCCATTTTAGTAAACACAAGTTTAAGTTGTTGCATGATCGTGGACAAGTGTAAGTAAACACAAGTTTAATTTGCTGCATAATCATGGACAAGTCACACAAAATTTCAGTAAACTGTAGATGCTCAAAATTTCAGTGAACTTTGCATAATTTTGCATAAATATTACTACTGCTTGTCAGTGATTGTTTCTTAAAAGTGAAAAAGAAATAGAATTCCATGGCAAACTGCTTGTAGTTTACACTATGCAAAAAAATGGCATTCAAAATCCAATTCAAATTCAATGAAGTTTAACTGAATGTGCAGTTTCACCATAGTCCAGTTTATACAACCCCAAGGTCAGAAGTTAACCTTAAATAAAATTACAGCATTCTAGAAAAAAAACTAAAAGCATCTACTGGATTAATTCAGAAAGGCACACCACAATCAGACTGAGAACAAACCAAAAACATGTGTGGAGCCGAGCTACAGATATAACAGAGCTGATGGTTCACTTCATTGTCACACGCTAACTGCTGACTATGACATGCAAATATATAGTATCATGTTTGCAGAGGCATTAAGATCATTAACCAAACAACTCAGTTCAGGTCAAATCATCAAACCAACTCAGAAGAGGGAAAGATCATCAATTCGGAATTGCATACATGAACATCTCTAGAGAGCACAGGTACAAAAGTAAATGTTGGTGAACTGATCATTCGATGGTACACTACTAGAATCAAACAACATGCTGTATTTTAGTTGAGCTATATGGTGAATAGTTCATCAACTAGGCTGGGGCGAACAAGCATAGATGCACATATGGTGGGGCATAATAACAGGGCAGTACAGATCGGTATTTGAGCAAAATTGTATCACAAAATAACAACCAACAAACAAAGGGTAGCACACAAATTTTGCTGCATCGTACGTTCTGAAAATGTGATATGTCATTTACTGTTGTGCAAGGGAGCAAAACCAACATGTAGAGAAGGGACTCGATCTGGTTGTCCCAGCTCACCATTCCCGTTGCCGTACATCATACATCTAGCTCCCCCTGGAACAGGTTCAGAAATCAGATGGTTCTTTGGTCAGCTACCATGGAGGGATAAGTATGTGCCATGAGATCGACAAGGAATAACCAGGGAAGGAGTTACCTTTGCGAAGCATGAATGGACACAGAGCAGTGCACGCCATCACAGAGGTCTTGAGCACGGCGCTGCGCGGGTTCTTCACCGTCTTCAAGATCCCCAGCACCACCTTCTCCCCGCCAATCAGCACCGGGGGACGGATGGACGATTCTCATGGTGAAACTGTCACCATGCAACCTACAAATCTTCATCCAGACAAAGATGAACCAGGAATTAGCACATTGACATGGTCCTTTTTGGGGGGTAAAAGGAACAAGGACAGGTTTCTGAAGACATGTAACGCCAGCCAACACAAATTCGGTCATAACTAATCCATTCCTCCCCCAAAAAAGAACCTGGAAACAAAACCAACTGCCAGAAAACAGAAACAAGACCAGGTTCCTGAAGTAGTAATCACACACAAATTAATGATACTATTGTCTAAATCACTTGCCACAAGTAGTAATCAGACCAATTTATTTGAACTATTGCTTCACGGAAATTTGACTTCGCATGCATCTTGAATGAAGCAACGTCTGATAGTAGTACTATATTAACCCCGATGATGTGAGGATTGCCTATCTGAACAAGAATACTGTACTACTTTATGCAAGAAGCAACCGCCGATTTCGTGCTCTGGGAAACTATGACCAAGGATCGCACATGTCTGGAGCAACATTTTGACAAGAGTAGTATCGTACCTCTGGATGGTGCCGAGGCCGCGGCTGCCCATGACGATGGTGTCGATCTTCTGCTCCTCCACCGCGTCGCAGAGCTTCTCCCTGGCGTCGCCCCAGTACACCTTCGCCACCACCTTCAGCTAACAATCAGGCCGAAGAGCTAGTCAGTCCATCTTCCTCCATGCTCGATCGATCACATCAGAGGATCGGAACACCTCCCGCGCATATACAAAAAAGCAACATACCTCGAGCTGGCGCGCGGCGGTGTCGAGCACCTCGGCGTCGCAGGTCACGCCGCAGTTCTTCATCACCTCCGGCTCCCGGTACTCGGACAGAGGGATGAGCGCTGCGAGGGAGCCGATCGAGCACGCATTAGCTTGAGATCGAAGCAAACAGAGGGGTGGGTGTGTCGGAGCGCTTACGGGATCCGGACTTGGCCCAGACGACGTGCTTGGCCTCCTCCCCGCCGTGGCGCTGGACGTGGAGGACGATGACGGTGTCGCCCCGGTGGAGCAGGTTCCGGACGACCCACTCCAACGCCCGCTTGCTGCTCGCCGAGTAGTCCATGGCCCCCACCGAGAGATGGTGGATGCGGATCCGGCGCCGCTGCCGTCGTCCCCGTCCAGCCATCCATCCATCTGGGGAAGGAGGGAGGTCGCCGGTGGTGATGGGGTTGGTGGAGACGGTCGCCGGTGGGGGTGGGGTTGGGGGTCGGCGACGGCGACGGCGGCGGGATTGGAGGAGGGGAGCTCAAGTGGATATCTAGCCAGTGAAGGGAGGGGAGGTGGCGCCGGCAGCGGAGTGGAGGCGGTCGCCGGCGGCTGGTTCACCGGAAGGGGATCCAAATCGAATCATGGGGAGACGAGGAGGAGGAGGAGAAGGTTGGTTGGTCGGCCGACGGGTATGAAGTAGAGGATGTCGCTGGGCAGTCGAGGAGTGGGGGAGGAGGTCGCCGGCGGGGCTGGGGCTCGGTTTGGGGGAGTGGCGATCGGCGGCGTGGCCGGGTTTGGGGTTGCGAGAGAGGAGAGGATGGATCTGGGAGCGAGGGAGTGGGTGAGTGGGGGTGGCGGCGGGTGAGGATCTGGGGATCGAGGGAAGGGTGGGTGGGTGGATTAGGGTTTTTGATTCTCGAGAGTAGCTCCACCGTTGGATGGATGCGTGATGGATGGCTCAGATTGCGTCCAATTTGGTGATCCGCGTGAAAGCAGTTCCTCGCGTCTCATTTTGGACCCCAAACTTTGAATTTTTGTAAACATAACAATGTCATAGTTTGTCAAAATGATCTCTTTTTTTCATAAGTGTGCATCTTAGAATGGCAAACGATGCCATTGCTCAGCGGCTTTCATTTTCTTTGCACAAAAAGATAATTTTCCATTTTTCGAGTGCATAAAATGGTTTTTTCTGTGAAGAAGCGATCAAATATTTGTTCCAAAATAGCACAAATCCATTTTTCAAAAATATTAGACCATATTTTATGTAAAATGGACCAAATAGTTACATGTCAAAAGCTTTTGATCCACCTCTTAAAAAAACAAATTTCACCCATTAAGTGGGAAGCGGGGAAATTTTGAACGAGAATTTGTTCAAATGATCTCATATTGTGCACAAGGGTGCATATTGGAATGGCAAACAATGTTTCCTCAGAAAGTTTTCATTTTCTTTGGACAAAAAAATCATTTTCCATTTTTCGAGTGCCCAAAATGAGTTTTTTTGTGAAGGACCTACCAAATAATTGTTGCAAAATTGTACCAAATCATTTTTCTAAAATACTAGGCCATATTTAATGCACAATTGACAAAATGGTTGGGTGTAAACAGTTTTTATCCACCTCTGGTGAAAAAGACAAATTTCCGCCGATTCAGTTGGAAGCGGGTCAAATTTGAACTGCAGCTGCCTCATAGTTTGCTCTTTATTTTTCCCAAAAATCATTTCTAGGTACATAAGTATCTATTTAATCAGATAAACATCAAAAGTTTTCCAAGATTCAACGACTAGCTAGGAACTGTCAAGCCCACCGTTTTGACCGCATTTTGAAACGGGCATAAAAAATTAAAAAAAATCAAAAAATTGGAAAACCTTCGCATTATGTCATTACATGTGACCAAGTTTCCTGGAAAAATAATAAACTTTTAATACGACAATTCTTTTAAGAAAGTGTTCTCAGAAATGAGCTATCATGCGTGAAGATTCATGGCTATCAAGCCAAATGATCAATCTTATGGCCACATTCATGGCATAGTTTGTTGAAATGATCTCATATTGTGCACAAGGTTGAATCTTGGAATTCCAAACAATGTTGCCTAAGGGAGTTTTCATTTTCTTTGCACGGAAAATTCATTTTCCATTTTTCGAGTGCCCGAAATGAGGTTTTTTGTGAAGTACCTACCATATATTTGTTGCAAAATTGTACCAAATCAATTTTCTAAAATTCTAGGCCATATATAATGCACAATTGACAAAATGGCTGGGTGAAAAAAGTTTTGATCCACCTCTGGTGAAAAAGACAAATTGTCGTCGATTCAGTTGGAAACGGGTCAAATTTGAACCGTGGCTGCCTCATAGTTTGCTCTTTATTTTTTCCAAAATCATTTCTAGGTACATAAGTATCTATTCAATCATAAAAACACCAAAAAAATTCCAAGATTCAACTACTAGCTAGGAACGGTCAAGCCCGCCGTTTTGACCGCATTTTGAAACGGGCATAAAAAATTCAAAAAAATCAAAAAATTGGAAAACCTTCGCATTGTGTCATCATATGTGACCAAGTTTCCAGGAAAAATAATAAACTTGTAATACGGTAATTATTTTAAAAAAGTGTTCTCAGAAATGAGCTACCATGCGTGAAGATTCATGGCTTTCAAGCCAAATGATCACTCTTATGGCCACATTCATGCCATAGTTTGTTCAAATGATCTCATATTGTGCACAAGGGTACACCTTGGAATTTCAAACAATGTTGCCTAAGGAAGTTTTCATTTTCTTTGCACGGAAAATTCATTTTTCATTTTCTGAGTGCCCAAATGGAGGTTTTTTTGTGAAGGACCTACCAAATAATTGTTACAAAAATGGACCAAATCAATTTTATAAAATACTAGGCCATATATAATGCACAATTGACAAAATGGTTGGGTGAAAATAGTTTTGATCCACCTCTAGTGAAAAAGAAAAATTGTCGTCGATTCAGATGGAAGCGGGTCAAATTTGAACTGCAGCTGCCTCATAGTTTGCTCTTTGTTTTTTCCAAAAATCATTTCTAGGTACATAAGTATCTATTTAATCAGAGAAACACCAAAAAAATTCCAAGATTCAACCACTAGCTAGGAACAGTCATTCCCGCCGTTTTGACCGCATTTTGAAACGGGCATAAAAAATTCAAAAAAATTCAAAAAATTGGGAAACCTTCGCATTGTGTCATTATATGTGGCCAAGTTCCCAGGAAAAATAACAAACTTGTCGGCAATTATTTAAAAAAGTGTTCTCGAAATGAGCTATCATCTCTGAAGATTCATGGCTTTCAAGCCAAATGATCAATCTTATGGCCACATTCGTGGCATAGTTTGTTCAAATGATCTCATATTGTGCAGAAGGGTGGATGGAATGGCAAACAATGTTGCCTAAGGAAGTTTTCATTTTCTTTGGACGAAAAAACCATTTTTCATTTTCCGAGTGCCCAAAAGGAGGTTTTTTTGTGAAGGACCTCCCAAATAATTGTTGCAAAATTGGACCAAATCATTTTTCTAAAATACTAGGGCATATTAATGCACAATTGACAAAATGGTTGGCTGCAAAAAGTTTTGATCCGCCTCTCGTGAAAAACACAAATTTCCGCCGATTCAGCTGGAAGCGGGTCAAATTTGAACTGCAGCTGCCTCATAGTTTGCTATTTATTTTTTCCAGAAATAATTTCTAGTTACATAAGTACCTATTTAATCATAAATACATGGTTTGGTGGCGATACGTCGAGGTTTGGGCGGTTGCCGAGGGCCCCAACTCTAGAGCACGTAAACTCGCATGTCCGCCGCGTGGTCACCGCGTGACCGTGGCGTTGCCATGTGTTCTGGGCGACCTAGGTATGTCTAGTGGGTTGGGCACTCCCTAGGTAGGTGCTAGGAAGAAAATCACAACATAAGATTCTCACAAGGAGACCGATCGATGCTCAAACATGAATAAGCTGCCAAGTGTTTGATTTGCGGTACGGGAAATGCACATTGCTAATGGGCGTGAGTTTTGGCTGAGGATGGTCGGTTACTAAGAAGACCGTCTTCACAAATTTTCACCTCAAAAGGAGGAGCCTAGGTGGTACATGCTTTACAAAGTACCACACTGGACATAAATACGAATGTTGAAGCTCGGCTCAAAATAATGAATGGATTTAGCTAGCATTTGGTGGAGGATGATTATTTGGGCATAGGAAAGCACTGTAGAAAATGGATACTATTTGGACATGCCAAAGTGGTACTTCCTTCACAAAGTGCTGCTCTGAACAGAATAGGAAAATGAATATTTTTGAATTATTTTTGAACTAGGCAAGGAATGTTTTTGACATATTTGATGAATATATGATCCAAAACATTTATGAGATTTTTTTGGGAATTTTGGGAATAACAGAAATATAGGTTGCTTCACAACCTAGGGCAAAAACTGCCACATGGACATGACACATAGGCAAAACTGATGAGATGGCGCCTAGTCATCAGAAACCACCACAATCTACAAGGCTATGACCATCTATATTGGTTATTAACAACTAGAAATAAGGCAGCAGACTAGCACTGTTTGCTTTGTGACCATTTCGTGTAAGGAAATTACGACCTTTCTGACCAAAATGGTCGGAATGGTTTAGAATTTGGAGCCCCCCGAACAGCTTTTGACCAATTGGTCTGAAATGGTCATAGATCTATGACCAATTCTTCCAGGGTCACTGACAGAAGGTCACTAGTTGACATATTTCTTGTAGTGCATGTCACATTAACATATAATGTATAAGCTAAGCAGAATAGCACATGCAGTTTAACCAGATTGGAAGAATTACAATCTAGACACCATATGCAACAAGCAACCACATATCACGCTGCCAAGTTAGAGCAAGCACCTGCGATGCTATTGTAGGGGAAATGCGGTAATCAACTACAGAGCTACGTTCACTATCTGCATCTAGCCTTGCTGTTTCTTGAGAATCATGTCGGGAGGCTGACCACTACTCGGAAAAAGGCTATAGATGAAATGGATACTAATGGCGCACCTGACATGTTGTGCGCCACTCCTATATAGCAGTGGCGCACCATGTACAGGTGCGCCATTAGTGTGGAAGACACTAATGGCGCACCAGACACATGGTGCGCCACTAGTAACAATTTTTTTTATTTTTCCAAACATACTAATGGCGCATCCAGGCACAGTGCGCCATTACTAGTGCTAACTACTAATGGCGTACCAGCCACACAGTGCGCCACTACTGTAGTTTTTTTATTCTTTTTTTTGCAAAACTACTAATGGCGCACCGTGGCATAGTGCGCCATTACTAGTTTAAACTAGTAATGGCGCACTATGCCACGGTGCGCCATTAGTGTATATATATATATATGACTCTTATTTTATACTCCCAGGAGTACATACTCCTACCCGTGGATTGGTCAAAAGGTTGAGAGATCTATGGGAAAAATCGGTTGTAACAAACCAGCCGTGCTAGTTATTTAAAAAAAACTAATTTATTCCCTGGTTAAACGTAACTGCTTCTAGATGCTAGGAGTGAGGGATATACGTTTTTTTTTGCGCAACGAGTGAGAGATATACGTTGATGAGATGCAAACTCACGTATGTGTTCTTTTCTGACATTTCTATGCAGTATATAACACAAAATAGAGCAGTATATAGCCGCAAAAAAATAAAAATAAATAGAGCAGTATATTGTGTGAAGTAGTACATACTCTTTTTTACATGAAGTAGTATATACTTCTTGCCAACTTAAAAAATAATTATATTTTCACGAAAGAAGTATATATTGTTTTTTCGTACATACTATTTTTTATTCAATGGTATAAACTGTTTCTGAATTGAAGAGTCATATATTGCCTTTTTTAGTGTAGAGATTTTTTTTGGGGGATTAGTGTAGAGATATAGACTAGTACTTTTTTTTAGGGAGAGAGATATGTACTGGTACTTAGTTCAGAACTTTGTTCTGCTTGGCAATTAAAATGGTATATACTTCCGTTCCAAAAATATACCAATTTCCCCAAGTAAGTATATACTGATTTATTAAGAGAAGTACATAATGTTGATTTTACAAGGGATTATCGTTTTATTTTAGGTAAAAGATTATACGCATATCAGGAATAGTGGGTGTGAAATGAGTATCAATATAAATATGGAGCCAAATCACATTAGATGTTTATTAAAAAGTAAGTTGTTAAAAGGTCTATATACCTCGTAACTATATTACTAGCGGTCTTGGACAAATAACCATCTTGACATAAACGATTAATTCACAAAGAAGTATATACTTCATTCTGACCATTAGGAGTTGACATGAAACTTTAGTTGTTTTCTTCCTGTGTGCAGTATATCTAGTTATTTTTCTTTTGCGAGGGCAGTATATCTAGTTATTCCTAGTGAATAAGACCGGAGACTCTGAATAAAATAATGGATGGTATGTACTATAGTTTATGGAGTACATACATACTTTGTGTATCTGAGATCCAAACAAAGTATATGCTGCACACAAAAAAGTAAATGCTTCCCGCAAAAGAAGTATATGCTACCCAGAAAGAAGAACAACGAGCATTTGTTTTATCAAGCCCAGTTGGATCATAGCCATCTGAGATCCAGAGAATCATGGGCGTGCTACCACACGCATGGCCGCCCGTCAACGTTACATGTTCAACTCTTGTCCATCAGCCCATGCACCTCACTGGCTGCATCTTGTCCATCACCGACGGTGTGCAACCACATGCATCTTGTCCATCGCCGGCGGCGTGCAGCCCCATGCATCTTGACCATCGTCGTCATCTAGCCGCCGTTGCCACGCGTCGTCTTCATCGTCCGCCACCATCCGCTGTCACCATCGTTGAGCCCTCTTGCCGAGACGCCGCAGTTCACATCTCATCTCTGCTATCGAACAACCCGGCCGCATGACTTGTCGAACTGGGTTCACTGGAGATAAATGAAGAAAATTAGCTAGAATACCTCATGCATCCAAGATATATAAATTAAGGGGAAGAATATTTCTCACGTCTGGAGATGCAGCTTCCGATCTCAACTCAACCGAGTGATTGAGAATTGTCATCCCAACACCTACATCGGTCGCCGCCGCAGCTACCAGTCCACCTAGACATGCCGACAGCCGCAGATGAGGCGCATAGTATAGGCCTCGTCGATGCCGCCGAGATCGTTTTGGGCAAACACCATCGATGAAAGCTGCCTAGTATTAACATTTGACACGCAATGCACACCAGCATCCCTACATTCACGCCAACCAATTTTTATAATGAGAGTTATCCATGCAAACAGACTCGGCCGGGACATGGTTAAAATCTATTTCTTTTTTTACCTATTACCTATTTCTTTTTTTAAAGCTAACCAACATGCATGGTGCCAACCGATAGTGCGCAGGAAAAACAGTTTAGAGGTGGGAGTATGTACTCCTAGGAGTACTAACCCATTGTCCTATATATATATATATATATATATATATATATATATATATATATATATATATATATATATATATATATATATATATATATATATTTATTTATTTATTTATTTATTTATTTTTTTGCAAAACTACTAATGTCGCACCACCAGCAGGTGCGCCATTAGTAACCAGGGTTACTAATGGAGCATTTGCAGGTGGTGCGCCATTAGTAACCTGGGACCAACAACATATTTTGGACAGCCACACCTACCCACTCAGTTTCCCCACTTCATTCTCTCCACCTCCTCCTCCAAGCTTGTCTCGGCTGACTCATCCTCCTCACCTCATTTCCACCATAGATTCATCCAAATTAGGTGGTTAAATTACCTTTTTTTGATAGGTAAGTAAGGGGGGAAGCTATCTTTATATTGTTCTCCCTCCAACAACGTGCACATGCACTTTTTATGGCCTAGCAAGATCTATGTATATTCGTGGTGTTGCATATGTTTGTGGTGTTGCATATATGTTTGTGTTTGTAGGTACTGGTATTTGAAATGCGATAGTTGCCAATATTTTGCCGGAATGTTGATTCATTTCCGTTTCGGCGAGAATTTTGGCACTATGCATTCATTTTGTACCTATTTTTAGGGAAAGTCATGCCAAATTTTTTCTTGGTTCTAAAATATCGTTTTTCTCTACCCCGCAGGAAACCATGGTCCGCACGATGACCGAAGGCATCGTGAATAGGTTTTTGAGCTCCGCGAAGGCCGAGATGCTTCAAAAGAACGAGACGGAGATAAGATGTCCGTGTCGAAGATGCAAGCTGAAGAGCCTTATTGCGGACCCGGATTCCGGGCAGGTGCGGGACCACTTGCTCTTGCGTGGTTTCATGGATGGCTATCGGTGGCAAGGTGATGAAGATGACTATGAAGTCGTCCATGGGGGCCGGGCAAGAAATGAGGAAGGGCAGCAAGACAACCACCGCGGCTCGGGTGGGCGAGAAGACGAAGAATCTCCAGGACATGATCACGACGGTGATGCTGTACACAGTCATCATGTAGAAGATGCAGGACATGATGATGAGGAAGACGCCGGAGCAGACGAAGGGCATGATCATGAAGATGAAGATGCCGGCGGAGCAGACGACGATGGACCATCGAAGGGCTGGGTGCAGGACCCTCATATTTAAGAGCTGCTTCTCAAACAGACGGATAACGCAAGAGCTGCCGCCCGAGAGAAAGCCAAGACTGGAGATAGACGCGGTTACTCCATTGTATGAAGGATGCAGGCCCGAGGATACCCGCCTGAAAGTAACACTCATGGCTCTGGAGATGAAGGGAAAACACAAAATGACCGACGCATGCTTCGACGAGAACATGTCATTCGCACGAACGTCTTCCCAAGGGGAACAAGTGCCCGACCAGTTTCGAGGAGGCGAAGAAAATTGTGTGTCCTCTGGATTTGCCGCACGTGAAATACCATGTGTGCATGAACAATTGCATCATTTATCGGGACGAGCACGCGGAGTCTACCATATGTCCGGTGTGCGGCGTCACTCGATACAAGAAGAGGAAGAAAGCTCCTTGAAAAGTGGTGTGGTACTTTTCGATCACTCCTCGTCTCCAGCGGTATTTCGCAGACCCTAAGGTAGCAAAGCTCCTTCGTTGGCACGCGGATAGGGAGGAGAAGAAGCGAGAATATGACGCAAATGATCCGGAGATAAATAAAAAAGACAAGATGCTAAGTCACCCTAAGGATGGGAGCCAGTGGCAAGCGTTGAACTTTGAAGACCCAGAATTTTGGAAGGATCCAAGGAACATCGTGCTGGGCGCGAGCACTGATGGAGTCAATCCGTTTGGCAGCCAGAGAAGCACACATAACACCTGGCCTGTGTTTGTGTGGATGTACAACCTTCCCCCCTGGTTGTGCATGAAGAGGAAGTACATTCACATGTGTATGCTAATTGAAGGGCCAAAACAACCAGGAAACGACATCAATCTGTATCTGGGGCTGCTGAAAGAGGAGCTAGACACGCTGAGCCAATACGTGGGACGCCGTAGAGAAAGAATATTTCCCTATGAGAGCCGCACTGCTCACGACGTTGCATGACTATCTCGGTTACGGATATCTCGCGGGGCAGGTGGTCCATGGATTTTCTGGATGCACCAGGTGCATGGATGACACAACGTATCGCCAGCTAGATAGAGATCCCGGGTCTTCGAAAACCGTGTTCATGGGACATCGAAGGTGGCTTCGCGACGATGGCCCGTGGAGGAAACGCAAGGATCTGTTCGATGGTGAAACCGAACCCCGAAGACGCCCGCGTACGAGGAGCGGTGAGGAAATAGACCAGCTGTTGAAAAATTGGAAAGATTGCCCACTACCGGGAAAGAAGCAATAGGCGCCAGAGCCAGGAAAGAAGCGAAAGGCGCCTGAGCCGTTGATGAAGGTATGGGAAACGAGGTCTGTTTTCTGGGACTTGCCGTACTGGAAGATCCACCGTGTGCCTCACAGCCTTGATGTCATGCATATCACGAAGAACGTGTGCGAGAGTCTGCTTGGTACCCTGCTCAACATGCCAGAGAGGACCAAAGATGGGCCGAAAGCAAGGGCAGACTTGAAATCAATGGGCATCAGGGAGGAGCTTCACGCTAATGATGATGATGATGATGATGATGATGATGATGAGGCGAAGCAGGATACGAAAAGTCGTCACAAAGGCAAAAAGGCCAAGAAGACCGGAAATGACTACCGTCCCGCCTGCTTCACTCTAAGTCAGGAGGAGATCGATCAGTTTTTCACCTGCCTCGTAGGAGTAAAACTTCCTTACGGTTACGCGGGGAAGATAAGCAGATACCTAGACACAGTGAAGCAGAAGTTCAGCGGGATGAAGTCTCACGACTGTCACGTGCTGATGACGCAGATACTTCCAGTTGCAATCCGTGGGATCAGGGACGCGCACGTCCATGAAATGCTATTTGGCCTATGCAACTTTTTCGATGTCATCTCTTGGAAGTCGGTTGGCGTGAGGCAACTCAGAAGGCTATAGGAAGAGATCATGGTGATACTATGCGAGCTTGAGATGTACTTCCCGCCCGCATTCTTCGACTTTATGGTGCATGTGCTGGTCCATATCGTGAAGGATATCATCCAACTCGGGCCGACGTTCCTGCACAGCATGATGTCGTTCGAAAGGATGAACGGTGTCATCAAAGGATACGTTCGCAACATGTCACGTCCAGAGGGAAGCATAGCCAGGGGCTTTCTGACCGAAGAGTGCATCTCCTACTGCACGAATTATCTAGGCATCGAGAACCCTGTTGGTCTGCCCGTCAATAGGCACCTCGGCAGGCTCGCTGGATGGGGTCACCGTGAGGGTCGCCGTGAAATGCATGTCGACTTTGAGGGTCGACTCGCCGACTTTGAAAGAGCAAACCTAGTCACGCTAAAACACATAGACGTGGTCGATCCTTGGGTGGTAGAGCATAAAACCTTTATTGAGAAGACGTACAATGACCGAGGCCAACAGAGGACGGACGGAGATATAATCAAAGAGCACAATTCATGTTTCACGCGTTGGTTCAAGCAGAAGCTTCCGTTGTACCCTTTACATGAGGATTCTTCCGCGGAAGAACAACTCATATTTGCCTTGTCACGGGGCGCCGAGCACAACCTGATGACGTATGAGGCGTACGATATCAACGGCTACACATTCTACACCGAGGGAAAGGACATGAAGAGCGATGGTTATCAGAACTCCGGGGTAACGATGGAATCCTACACGGGTAATGAAAAGGACATATACTACAGAAGGATCGAGGAGATCTGGGAGCTGAGCTACGCTGGAGAGAAAGTCCCGATGTTCCGTGTCAGATGGGTCAAGAGCGTCATAAAAGAAGACCAGTATTTCACCACCATGGTTATTCCCGAAGCCAAATCCAAGACCGCGGGCGCAAACGTCACCGTGAAAAATGAGCCATTGGTACTGGCTTCCCAAGTGGACCAATGCTTCTTCATTACCGACACGATAAATCCCAGTCGTGTTGTCGTGAGGAGAGGCAAAAGGAAGATCATCGGAATAGATGGAGTCGCCAATGAGCAAGACTTCAACAAGTACGGCGACCCGAAGAATGAACATGACGACGACGATGAAGTATCAGCATACACCACAAGAAGAAGCAGGACTACCCTACCTAAAGGACGTCTGTTCAAGAGAAGAACTCCATTTACGAAAAATAAGGGCAAGAAGATTGTGAACAGATAGCTAGCTAAGATCGATTGTATTTAAATTGTAGCCTTCATTTCTCAATTGTATTTCATGGGCACTTTTTGAACTCATGAATGTTTTTAAATTTCATGGACACTCGATCTCGATCCCCCTCCATCTCGATCGCTATCCCACCGCGCCAGATCCGGACCCCCTCGCCGCCGAGCACCCCCCGCACCCTCTCCCCCGCTCCATCGGCCGCCGCCACCCCCCCGACCTCCCGCTCCACCGCCGACGACGACCCCTGCACCTCTCCCGCTCCACCGGCCGCCACCCGACCCCCAGCACCCGCCCCGCTCCACCACCACCGACGACCCACAGCACCCTCCCCGCACCTCCCGACCCGCCCACCGTCACAAATGAATGCAACTAAAATTGCAAAAAAAAACAAATTTGATTATATTTTCAAATAACAAATTTGATGATATTTTCAAATAATAAATTTGATGATATTTTTCATATTCATAAATATTTTCAAATAACAAATTTGATGATATTTTTAAAAATTATTACTGTTTTTATAAAAAATATTATTGTTTCATATTCATATTCATTTTCTTAAAAATTATTAGATGCAACAAAAAATAATAATAATAAAAAATTACTTACAACGCACCTATGGCTGGTGCGCCATTGCTATAAATTTTTTACTAATGGCGCACTGACGGGGGTTGCGCCATTGCTATCTAAAAAAACATACTAATGGCGCACCGCTGCGGGGTGTGCCATTAGTAAGCTTCCCCCCTAGCTAATTCCTCGCTCTCCCTCGCCAGATCCCCTTCATCCCTCTCTCCCTCGCCAGATCCAACCCTTACCCACCCACGCCACGCCGCCGCCCGACCCCGCCCCCACCCCCACCCCGCCGCCCGACCCCGCCAGACTCCACCTGCCCCCCCCTGCTGGTGAGTTGTTCTTGCGCCCCACGGACTCCACCCCACGCCCCGCTAGCCCACGCAACCGTTCTGCGGCACCGTCGCCGTTCTCTTCACCGACCTCGCCGTCCGTCCGCCGCCGCCGCCTCGTGCTCTGGCTACTACCGCCCCTCGCGCGCCCACATACGGCGAGAAAGGTGCCCGGGTCCCCCGCTCGCCGTCTTCTCCGACTCCTCCAAGCCCCTCGCCTCCTCCTCGACCGGCGGCGGCACCAACCCCGACGAGGAGCCCTTCCTGCCCCTAACTCGCAGTAAGCCCGTCCTGCCCCTGTACATTCAGTTTAACTTTGGTGAAGCCTGTGGCTTGCTGCACTTAGTAAATGGGTTGATTCGTGGAGCAACATACAAATTGCTCGCTAGTCTACAAGCTAATAATTTTTAAAATTGCTCATAGCATTTCATATTAGCTTCATGAATTTTATACAAAAATATGGCACATATACCACTGTTTTGTTGTGCATGATTCTTAGGCAGGCTCAGATTTTGTGATGTTACTCCTGGAGGCATTGTGAGTGCACATGGCTCTCAAGATTCATAAGATTCAGTTTGATCCCTGTTCAAATATTTTGACCAGACTAGGTATATGCCCGTGCTTTGCACCAGGAGTTGATTTTTTATGTGACAGGGGAGCTGTAACATGGCTCGGATATTGTTGGCTCGATCCTAGAAATTCTACGCAACTCAAGGACCTATTCAGAGAGTTGGGGGTTTCGTTATTTTCATATTTGAGTTTTCTCAAATTATTGGAAATAGGATCATTTGATTTATTTTATTTTATCTTCAATTATTTCTACTGCCAAAATATGAGAGAGGGAATAAAATGACTTTCCCAGAATAAAGAAATAATGAAGATTTAATAAAAAAATCAAATAAGATTTTATTTTGGAGTTTTTCGCCTTTTTATTTGAATTTAGGAAAATTGTGCGTTTTTTAAAATTGCATTTAGGCCCCAAATAAATGTTCATCTAGTTCGGCTTGATTTTAGAAGCCGGGGAAAATTTATTTCGGGATTTTTGGAGTCCGTTTAGTACTTCTTTTGTTTTTTTTCGAGCGTAATTATTAAAAAAAAACGCACCGCCTTACGGGGCAGTGCCAGCGGACTCCGCTCGGGCGCTATATAAAGCGCCGACCCCGCCGCCACCGCCCTTGAGATCGCCCCTCGCCCAAGTCGCCTGCCGCCCCACTCCGCGCTTAAACCCTAAGCGCCGCCGCCTTACGCCACCGCCGCCCCGACGACCCGTCGCCGATGCCGCCTCGCTGGAGCCGCCGCCCCGCCCTCACATCGCCCGAGGTTCGGCACCGCCTCGACAACCGTGCCGCCGTTTTTTTAAAAACCGAGCGGTTTTTCTTCGGTTTTTTTTAGTTTTCTTTTTTTCGGTTTAGGTTAATTAGCGGACGTTCGTCCGTTAGTTCGTTTTAACGAACGCGTTCGTCAGGTTAGTTTAGTTAACGAACGTTCGTTCGTTAACCCGTTCATCGTTTTTCTTTTTCTCGGATTTAATTCGCGAATTTTCTGATCGTGATTTCTGATCCAATTTTCGTTTTAGTATAACTTTTCGCTCGTTTATCGGAATCAGGCGATTCAAGCGCCTGGGGTTTCGTCTCGAAACCCTCTTTCCGAATAACCAACTTGAACAAGTTTTTGCTACTGTAAAATTGACCTAGATCCAGATTAGTAATACAGAGTTGTTTTCTTCGCCGTTTGTTTTTCTTCGTTGCTTTGTTTGCTTTGTTTCTTTTTGCAAACCGGAGTTCTTAAGTTGAACTATCTGGTTAGATCTTTCGTTTGAGATTTACCTATGCATTAGATGAGTACTTATTGTATGCTTGTTTGTTTGTCTGCGATAGAATACCTGGAGTGCGCCGCCTGTTACTTCGAGTCTCTAGGTTTTGCGGATCATCAGCAAGGCAAGTAACACTTTGATCATAACTTTTCTCATACCCAGTTTTTATTGCATTAGACCAATCCTCAAACATTGCATGAGTAGGATTTAATTAAATTGTGGGTTTTGGGAAGTAGTTTGAGGTAGTACCTATTACCTGTTTTATTTCAAACCCTTGGGAGTTACTTCTACGTTTGCTTATATTGCCCTGCTATGCTAGTAGACGTGGATTGGGTGAGTGTATTCCATGACAGATGTGAGATTGTTTAATTAATGGTTTATTTAAGGTGGCAACTTAAACACACATCTGGGTGGATTGAGGCACCTGGTTTCTATCAGGACTTGCCTGTATTTATTCGGACCGCCACCCAGGCTCAAAGGGATCATAAGATAATTCATGCTAGAAACTTCCGGGTGCAGCCACATGCTACTATGGGCTCTAGCGTAGTTGACTAAGTCGTGCGAACTCTTAAAGTGGTAGACTAGCTGATGTAGGGGTTGTAGGTTGGTACGGTCTATCACGTACGTAAGGTGCTAGCGCTTCTGAAAGACTATGTCTCAGTCATCCGTTTCTCAAACACCATGTAGTGCGAGAAATCAAACGGAGGAGATCGAGTCATGTGGGGAAACGTGTGCAAACCTCTGCAGAGTTTATAAACTAATCATGGTTAGCCGTGTCCCTGGTTATGGACATCTTGAGTATCTAGTACTTGAATATCATGTGAATCTCAACATGTTACTTCTAATTAATATTGTTGGGTTTAATGAGTATTTTTAATTGGGATTGAGAATGCTGTCAACCATTCTCAATGTTTAACAACCACCATGATAGTTAAATAAATTTATTCCTTTGCAGTAGGAAAAAAATTGGCTTTATGCAAAACTGTAACCATAGAGCTTTCCACCAGCCAAATATGCATGTAGTATAGCTACTCCATTATTATTTCTCTATGTGTTACATTGCCAGCATATTCCATGTGCTGACCCGTTTTCGGGCTGCAAAGTTTCATGTTGCAGACTTTTCAGACGACGAGTAAGGTGATTAGGTCGTGGTTCTATACTCAGTGATGCCGTTGGAGTTGATGGACTCGCTTATCTTCCAAGCCTTCCGCTGTTATCGTGATTAGATGGCCTTAAGCCATATTTATTTTATTCAATTCTCTCTTGAGACATTCGATTGTAATAAGTGTGTGATTGCTACTCTGTTATAAATCCTCCGAGTATGTGTGGTGTCAGCATTACTGATCGAGGGATGACACTGAGCACAGAGATCAGACTGTTTGAGGTCTGGTCACTACAGGAGCTTAGAGGGAAATCAAATTATCTGAACGACATGATGTTATTTCACAAAATAAGTTAGCTTTAGATTTAAAAATTATAATTTCCAATTGGTCCTCTTTATTTATATGTAAATAAAAATGTGGGAGTCAATATTTTTGCAGAATAACACAAAGCATCATTGACAGTTTAATAATATAAGTACCATTTTTTTTGCCAGCTACATACAAAGCCAGATTGTAGTAACTTAAAACAAGAAGAGAAAGAAAAAAAACTAGCTAGCCTGAGGACAGTTGGGAGTGGTTTGGGTTAGTTCATGTTCATCTGTTGTTCATAGATCAGTTAGCGGTGCAGCAATAATTCCATGTGTTTAGCCCTGTTCTTCCCAAGTGACGTTGTTTTCTTTTTGGTGACTTCTGTTGGCCATTATCAGTTGGATGCTTTTAGTTCTGATCATATCAAACGGATGTTTATCCCCCTTGACTTTTGTAGATAATTAGCGCTTTTCTTAAGATAGATCATCATGCCATGGCTTAGCATTTAGCACACAGATTTAATAGTTACAACCTACTGCCTAATGTCCACTGTTCAACGGTTATTGTTCCTCTTCATTTTGCCAGAGAGGAATAGATGCATACAGTTTATTCACTCCGCTCAGATCCTGTATATGCAGTGCCTTAGGCCACTCCTGAGCCGTCCCAAGGGGCGGCATCGGGCCTCGGCCGTGTTTTTGCTGCCAGGGCACCCGTCCGGCTGTTTATTTGCCCAAATTTCAACCAAGAATCCGTTTAATAATATCATAGAAACTAAATTCAAGTCTGCAGAATAACACAAAGCATCACTGACAGTTTAATAATATAAGTACCATTTTTTTTGCACACCATGTGAATTAGTACCATGTTAATTTATTCTAAGGGGCCATAATTCCCTTTCCACCAGAGCACCACCACATGCTCTCTTGTCTCACCCACAACAGCCCCAATTTACTAGCAATATATCTCGTGCCTGCTAGCGTGCTAGTGCTAGATTAGCTTAGGTCCCTCCCTTCTACTACTACTCCACCTAATAACTTGTATGTATTATATCACTTTGTACCTACGTGTGTGTGTGTGTGCGTGTGTGTGTGTGTGTTGTACTATATTCATCTTCCTCTCAAATAGTACGTACAACACTAGTGGATGTCTTACTGCGAGTGACAGTCTATCAAGTTAATTAACCCCAATACAATTGAAGCGAGCATAATCCCCTAGCCGCGGTACAGAGCACGACTACTTGTCTTGTTGTCTCACCAATACAATTGTTACTACTACTAATTATAATTTGTACCTGTGTACTAGCACTGTGCCATATTCTTCCATTACAAGTAGTACAAGGCTAGTAATAGTAGTGCTACTCTCTTACTGCCAGTGACAGTCTATCCAGGTCATTAACTCCAACTCAAGTGGGCATAATTCTCTACATGTTGTATACACTGCTAACTGTTTTCTTGTCTCACCCACACAATTCTCTGCAAGTTTCAGTTAATTAGCTGGATTAAAAAAGATGCTTGGTGATCTGCAGGAGTAGGACAAGCAAATCTGCTTGAATATTTGTTTACTAAAAGTAAATGAACATTTTACTGCTAGTGTACTGATAGTGTAATCTAGCTATTGTACTGATATTTCTGTTTCTTTGAACATTTTACTGTCAATAAAAATGATGTACTGCTAGTGTACTGCTGCTTTCAGTTAATTCAAATTAGCTAAAACCTTTTACTGTCAAATAGTGCTAATGTTTACTCTATGAAATAAGTTCATTTTTTGTTGGGTGACCTATTAGATCTGGAATGGAAGCTCACATAAGTTGAGCTGATTTTTGTCCATATGAAAGCAGAGGACCATATGGTCCGTGGCCTTTTCATCCATATGAAAGTAGAGGCACATTGTGGTGCTAGTTTGCTAGGTTTTGTCTCCGACCTACGTGTCGTAATGATTTTGCAGGTATCCCGAGAGGCCCTTGAGTTTGCCGGAATGTCGATTAACTTTCGTTCGGGCAAATTTGGGTACTCCATATGTCCTATTTTCAGCAAACGTCATGCTGAAATTTTCCGTGAATTTTAGCATGACTTTGCTAAAAATCGGACATATGGGGTACTTGCTACTAATGCATGGGCGGGGGTATCTTAGTACTTAATTAAGTAGGATCAACTGCCCCTTTATTCTTGCTCCATTAAACCACATGTGGCAATAGAGCCAAGTGATTAGGACCAACTTAGAGTCGACAAACCCTAAATGATGAAACCTTGGCTTTTAGGGTGCCTCGGTGTCGATGAGAACCTAAATGATGTACGCTTAGGCTTTTAGGGTGCCTCGGCGTCGACAAACCCTAAATGATAAAAGCTTAGCTTTTAGGATGCCTCGGTGTCAACAAACCCTAAATGATGAGACCATGATCTTGTTCCTTGACAATAACCAACTTTTTGAACAAACTTTTTTCCTATATAGAGCGAAACATGGCCCACAACGATGAGGCCGGCGGTTCGAGTGGCAAGAAATTCTGGGAGCTATCCCAAGAGTTGGAGGAAGAACCTCACAGCTATGAGGACGCCACGGAAGACACCGATCTTGACTACACAACCCCTAGTGGCGTCTGGGATGACACCACTGATGGTGCCGCCGAGGATGCCACCACTGATGATGGCGGTGCACGCACAGATGGCAGCCAACCGAAGAGGCAACGGAAGGACCGGCGCCCGAGCGTGCTTGGCACCATCAAGGAGGAATTTACTCCATATGGTTGAGCTTGAGCTTGTTCTGGTAAGGAATACACCCCCGCGTAATTAGCTCCATATGGTTGCATTCTAATTTATCCCCAATATTTCTAAATGGTTCACGTTCCTTCCGCAGACACCGAAAGCGATGGCGGGGTCGCCTCGAGCTCCCTTCGACACCCCTTTAAATAGGGCGTTGAACGTAATGAAAAACAAGGATAAGCTCAGTAAGCCGACGTCAGCTGGTCGTATGGCCGGCAAAGGCTTGTCCACAAAATGGTCGTCATACTATACCGCTGGTGGGCGAAAGGAGAAAAAGACCAGCTCGGCAAGCCAGTCGCACGAGGTTGAAGCACTCAAGGCACAAGTGGTGCGGATTCTGGAGATTGTCCAAGAGCAAGTGCAACAACAACTGGGAACGACGCTCACCGCCATGGTGCCTACGTTGATTCATGGGCTGACGACGTGGATTGCGGGCGGCCAACAGGGGCCTCCCCCGGTTCCCTGCTTCACGGCCAGCAACTCGCACAACGCGCAGGCGTCGCCATTGGTGTCTCCAGCGGAGGCGGTATTCGTGTCTCCGGTGCCGGCACGGGCATTGGAGCTTAATGCACCCGGGTGTACGCTGGCCGGCACCTCGCCAGCAAGCGGCCCCTCCGTCAGTTGCACGCCCGCCGTTGGCGGTGCCTCGACATTAGCCGAGCTCGACGGCATCACGGTAACTAAGCCTCTCGGCCGATGGCTTCATCTCCTTGCCTTTGACTGGGCATCCCTGATGCCCTACATGTTTTCGCAGGGCACCGCCGACTTTCCTTGCACTCTCCTGCACTTCATGGACGGCGAGTTGGTCGATATCGCCAAGGGTAGAATCGTTCAACCGGGCAACCCCATGTTCCACGGTAATCCGATGCCACCCATAGTGTATAGGGTTGAACTGGTTCGGGTGCTGACAGGCTGCGAAGAGCTGTTACCTCCGATTTGACCCGCTGGGGCCGACGAAGACGATGTGATGACCCTCTGCACCTGCGTAAGCTAGCCCCTGCTTTGGCCGAAGAGCCAGATTTGTTTGGGGGCGGGGGACACCACCCCACAGACAAGATCGCCAGTCGTGCCGGCGCCAAGCCATGACAAGAACGCCGCAACGCTACCGGACATCCCTATGGCACAGGATCCGGACATGCATATGGCACGGGATCCGGACGACTACGACAACGACGATGGTACATTTACCAACATCGATAAGTACTTTGCCGAACATGGGTACGGTGACGAGTTCTGCTGGCCTCCTTCTCAAGAACCCAACCAAGACGACCGCGATCTAGCTGGTACGGCAGAGAAACCCAATTGCAACAGGCGTCGTCTGGCGTTCAGTTCTCAGGAGACACCTCCAGCTGCCGCCTTCACCGAGCCTCAGATAGCTGAGATGTGAAATATTATAAGCCCCAACACGCTCAAGAAGGCGGTCTGTGAGCAGAACTCGGTCCCATTACATCAGATCAAGAAGAAGGGACAGAAACGAAAGACTAAAAAGGGCGCCGGTGCGAGCCAGCCGGCACCGAGTACGATCCGTGCTCAGGACGGGCCACCTTCACCTAAAGATATCTCGAGGAGGGTGCATGTGGCGGGTAGGGCGATGCTACCGACAAATATGCTCAATGCTGCAACCGGTGCTATGCGGAGTCTGCATGACAGTCTTCTTTCTTTGGAGAAGCGGCGTCTCAGAGAGAATGATGTGGCATACCCGGTTTTCGTGGCCAAGGTGCCAGAGGGCAAGGGCTTTGTGGATGGCGCCATCGGGGGTATGATCGTCCTGCGGTTTGATGACATCTTTGCTATGTTTAACCTTCATCCGCTGCACTACACCTTCGTTCGGCTGTTTTTGCTGAGTATGGAGATGCGGATCATTAGAGACAAGACCCCGGACATCGTGATAGTCGACCCCTACTACATGCGTACCAAGATCTTGTGCAGTGCTGGGGACCGACATGTTGCGAGTTCTTACCTCGAAGGCTTCATTCTGGCAAACCCAGATAAGGATAACTTCCTCGTGCCTTACTTTCCCGAGTAAGTCATCCCCTAACCGCCTCGTAACATATGATTTCTTAGATTTTGATCGTTCTTTTCTTTCTAACATTTCGTGTTTTGTGCAATGACACACATTGCACACTCATCCTCTTAAGCCCGAAATATTCCATGGCCACGTATTTCGACCCGGACCGTGACTCCAAGATAGACTACACAAATATCAAGAAAGTTCTTGATGATGTTCTCCCCGGCTACGCCAAATCAGGAGGCACCTTCACCAGGCCAGTTCGTAGGTACGGCAGGCACGTGTTCGCCCACAATACGATGTTCTCCTGCGTCAAGCAGCCGCCTGGGAGTGAGAAGGATGCCTACTACGCCCTCCATCACATGCGGGCGATCGTACGGGACCATCATCACCTTCTGCTACCATATAATCTCAAAGATTGGGCCGCGAGCTTGTCGGCAATCCAGGACGCGGACATCAGACAAGAATTCTTTCGCATCCAATCAGAGTTTGCGGAAATTATCCATCAAGATGTCCTTCGTACCTCGGGGCAGTTCTACCTCAGATATCAACCGTCCAACAGGGAGATAGACACAATGCTACAAATGCAGGCTGACAACGCCCGCGATTTCCTGACCATCATGACAGACGGCGGCTTCATCCACGCTCCGGTCCCATGAGTCGAGTCGAAAGTAGTGATGCTATGTGTAGTTCTGAAACATTGATTGGCTCATGTTGTAATTAAACTTTAATGAACTCGTATGTCTCTTTGGTTTGGATAGTCGTTCAACTTAGATGTAATCGATGCTATTTATTAGTAGGACCATGAATCGTGCTATTAATGTATTGCTTTTCTCTTCCAATCCTTTTGTTGCATACTTATATATTGCTTATGTATTGTATGTTGTTTGGCCTGTGCATAGAGATGTCGTCATATGTCGTGTACAAGGGTAAGGTTCCAGGAGTCTACGACGACTGGGAGGAGTGTCGGAGACAGGTTCACCGTTTCAGCGGTAACAGTTACAAAGGGTACACCACTAGGGCGGAGGCGGAATCTAGATACGCCCGCTATCTAGCGGGAGAGAGGAGGGAGCGTTGGAGGAACCGGATGAAGACCAGTTTCATCGCAATGATGCTCACCGTGATGACCGCAGCTCTCTTCTATGTGATGGTAGTTTAGATGATCGATATCGATTTGTAATGTGAAGAAAAACTCGCTACTCGCGGTCTCGAGACTTGTAGTGCTTTATCTTTGTTCGGTCTTTTGAATTCGGAGACTAATATGATGAATTTTATTCGGAGACTAATCATCTATTGTATTTGATGAAACTGCTGTTGTTGTGTGATGTCTACTACACAACCTTCTTCTTGTAGACGTTGTTGGGCCTGCAAGTGCACAGGTTTGTAGGATAGTAGCAAATTTACCTCAATTGGATGACCTAAGGTTTATCAATCCGTAGGAGGCGCAGGATGAAGATGGTCTCTCTCAAACAACCCTGCAACCAAATAACAAAGAGTCTCTTGTGTCCCCAACACACCCAATACAATGGTGAATTGTATAGGTGCACTAGTTCGGCGAAGAGATGGTGATACAAGTGCAACATGGATGGTAGATAAAGGTATTTGTAATCTGAAAATATAAAAACAGCAAGGTAACTAATGATAAAAGTGAGCGTAAATGGTATTGCAATGATAGGAAACAAGGCCTAGGGTTCATACTTTCACTAGTGCAAGTTCTCTCAACAATAATAACATAGATAGATCATATAACAATCCCTCAAAATGCAATAAAGAGTCACTCCAAAGCCACTAATAGCGGGGAACAAACGTAGAGATTATGGTAGGGTACGAGACCACCTCAAAGCTATTCTTTCGGATCGATCTATAAAAGAGTCCGTACTAGAATAACAACTTAAGACACAAATCAACCAAAACCCTAATGTCACCTAGATACTCCATTGTCATCTCAAGTATCCGTGGGCATGATTATACGATATGCATCACACAATCTCATATTCATCCAACCAACATAAAAGTACTACAAAGAGTGCCCCAAAGTTTCTACCCGAGAGTCAAGAACGTGTGCCAACCCCTATGCATAGGTTCATTGGCGGAACCCGCAAGTTGGTCACCAAAACATACATGAAGTGGCACATGATATCCCATTGTCACCACAGATAAACATGGCAAGACATACATCAAGTGCTCTCATAAAAGTCTCAATCCGATAAGATAATTTCAATGGGGAAACTCAATTCATCACAAGAGAGTAGAGGGGGAGAAACATCATAATATCCAACTACAATAGCAAAGCTCGGGATACATCAAGATCGTGCCATAGAGGGAACACGAGAGAGAACACGAGAGAGAGAGATCAAACACATAGCTACTGGTACATACCCTCATCCCCGAGGGTGAACTACTCCCTCCTCGTCATGGATAGCGCCGGCATGATGAAGATGGCCACCGGTGATGGATTCCCCCTCCGGCAGGGTGCCGGAACAGGCTCCCGAGAGGTTTTTGGTGGCTACAGAGCCTTGCGGCGGTGGAACTCCCGATCTATCTTCTGTTCTGGAAGTTTTACGATACGTAGCTATATATGGGTGCAAGGGGTACGTCGGTGGAGCTTCGGGGGCCCCACAAGGCAGGGGCACGCCCTAGGGGGGTGGGCGCGCCCCCCACCCTCGAGGCCAGCTCCCGTATCTTCTGACGTAGAGTCCAAGTCTATCCGGTGGCTTTCCTTCCAAAAATAAATTCTCCAGTTGATTTCGTTCCGTTTCGACTCCGTCTGATATTCCTTTTCTTCAAAACACTAAAATAGGCATAAAACAGGAAATCTGGGCTGGGCCTCCGGTTAATATGTTAGTACCAAAAGTAATATAAAAGTGGATAATAAAGCCCAATATTGCCCAAAACAGTACATAATATAGCATGGAGCAATCAAAGATTATAGATACGTTAGAGACATATCAGGCATCCCCAAGCTTAATTCCTGCTCGTCCTCGAGTAGGTAAATGATAAAAAGAGAATTTTTTAATGTGGGATGCTAGTTGGCATAATTTCAATGTAATTCTTCTTACTTTTGATATGAATATTCAGATCCATAAGATTCAAGATAAAAGTTTAATATTGACATAAAAATAATAATACTTCAAGTATACTAACAAAGCAATTATGTCTTCTCAAAATAACATGGCCAAAGAAAGTTATCCCTACAAAATCATATAGTATGGCTATGCTCTATCTTCACCACACATAGTATTTAAATCATGCACAACCCCGATGACAAGCCAAGCAATTGTTTCATACTTTTGACATTCTCATAACTTTTTCAATCTTCACGCAATACATGAGCGTGAGCCATGGATATAGCACTATATGTGGAATAGAATGGTGATTGTGGAGAAGACAAAAAGGAGAAGATAGTCTCACATCAACTAGGCGTATCAACGGGCAATGGAGATGCCCATCAATAGATATCAATGTGCGTGAGTAGGGATTGCCATGCAACGGATGCACTAGAGCTATAAGTATATGAAAGCTCAACAAAAGAAACTAAGTGGGTGTGCATCCAACTCTCTTGCTCACGAAGACCTAGGGCATTTGAGGAAGCCCATCATTGGAATATACAAGCCAAGTTTTATAATGTAAAATTCCCACTAGTATATGAAAGTGACAACATAGGAGACTCTCTATGATGAAGATCACGGTGCTACTTTGAAGCACAAGTGTGGTAAAAGGATAGTAGCATTGCCCCTTCTCTCTTTTTCTCTCATTTTTTTCATTTTTTATTTTTTATTTGGGCCTTTCCTCTTTTTTATGGCCTCTTTTCTTCTCTTTTTTTATTTTTCGTCCGGAGTCTCATCCCGACTTGTGGGGGAATCATAGTCTCCATCATCCTTTCCTCACTGGGACAATGCTCTAATAATGATGATCATCGCACTTTTATTTTCTTACAACTCAACAATTACAACTCGATACTTAGAACAAAATATGACTCTATAGGAATGCCTCCGGAGGTGTACTGGGATGTGCAATGAATCAAGAGTGACATGTATGAAAGAATTATGAACGGTGGCTTTGCCACAAATACTATGTCAACTACATGATCATGCTAAGCAATATGACAATGATGGAGCGTGTCATAATAAACGGAACAGTGGAAAGTTGCATGGCAATATATCTCGGAATGGCTATGGAAATGCCATGATAGGTAGGTATGGTGGCTGTTTTGAGGAAGGTATATGGTGGGTGTATGACACCAGCGAAAGGTGCGCGATATTAGAGAGGCTAGCAAAGGTGGAAGGAAGAAGAGTGCGTGTAATCCATGGACTCAACATTAGTCATAAAGAACTCATATACTTATTGCAAAAATCTACAAGTTATCAAAGCAAAGTATTACGCGCATGCTCCTAGGGGGATAGATTGGTAGGAAAGACCATCGCTCGTCCCCGACCGCCACTCATAAGGAAGACAATCAATAAATAAATCATGCTCCGAAGTCATCACATAACGGTTCACCATACGTGCATGCTACAGGAATCACAAAATTTAACACAAGTATCTCTCAAATTCACAACTACTAAACTAGCATGACTCTAATATCACTACTTCCATATCTCAAAACAATCATCAAGCATCAAACTTCTCTTAGTATTCAACACACTCATAAGAAAGTTTTTACTATTTTTGAATACCTAGCATATTAAGATTATTTAAGCAAATTACCATGCTATTTAAGACTCTCAAAATAATATAAGTGAAGCATGAGAGTTCATCTATTTCTTCAAAATAAAACCACCACCGTGCTCTAAAAGATATAAGTGAAGTACTAGAGCAAATGGCAAACTACTCCGAAAGATATAAGTGAAGATCAATGAGTAGTCGAATAATTATACAACTATGTGAAAAATCTCTCTCATTAAATAATTTTAGATCTTGGTATTGTATTCAAACAGCAAGCAAAGAAAAATAAAATGGCATTGCAAGGATAGCACAACTCATGTGAAGAAGCAAAAACTTAGGCTCAACTGATACTAACCGATAGTTGTTGAAGAAGAAAAGTGGGATGCCCACCGTGGCATCCCCAAGCTTAGATGCTTGAGACTTCTTGAAATATTATCTTGGGGTGCCTTGGGCATCCCCAAGCTTGAACTTTTGTGTCTCCCTAATTCCTGTCATATCATGGTTTCTCTTTTTTATCGAAAGCTTCATCCACAACAAACTCAACAAGAACTCGTGAGATAGGTTAGTATAAGCCAATGAAAAACCTTATCATTTTCTACTGTAAAAAATCACTAACATTATTATTCAACATTTCATACTAAATGCCTCTGCATATTTAATACTCCTATCCTCAAATAGAATCATTAAACAAGCAAACATATGCAAACAATGCAAACATAACAGCAATCTGCCAAAACAGTACAGTCTGTGAAGACTGCAAGAGTATCAATAATTCCCTAACTCCAAAAATTATGAACTAAAATTCCCACTGTAATAAATTTATCATACCTCAGTATTCAAAAAGATTTAACATTATACCACTCTCTGACTATTCTAGGGAATTTTTGCAACAGCGGTAAACTTTCCGTTTTCAAACAGCAACATGTATAGTAGCAAAATAAGCATGGCAAAGGCTATCCTTGACTTTTTTTTTAAATAAAGATGCAAAAAATTAATCTAATTAACATCAAGCAAATACTAACAAAAGAAAATGACGCTCCAAGCAAAACACATATCATGTGGTGAATAAAAATATAGCTCCAAGTAAAGTTACCGATGAACGAAGACGAAAGAGGGGATGCCTTACGGGGCATCCCCAAGCTTAGGCTCTTGGTTACTCTTGAATATTACCTTCGGGTGCCTTGGGCATCCCCAATCTTAGGCTCTTACCACTCCTTATTCCATATTCCATCAAATCTTTACCCAAAACTTGAAAATTTCACAACACAAAACTTAACAGAAAACTCGTGAGCTCCGATAGCGAAAAAAACAAAACACCACTTCATGGTACTGTAATGAACTAATTATTTATTTATATTGGTGTTAAACCTACTGTATTACAACTTCTCCATGGTTTATGAACTATTTTACTGGCCATAGATTCATAAAAATAAGCAAACAACACGCGAAAAACAGAATCTGTCAAAAACAGAATAGTCTGTAGTAATCTGTAACTAACGCAAACTTTTAGAACTCCAAATATTCAGCAAAAATTGGTGGACGTGAGTAATGTGTCTAGTAATGATCTGCAAAAAGAATCATCTAAATAGAACTCTCCAGTAAAAAGTTGAAGCTAATCTCGTGAGCGCTAAAGTTTCTGTTTTTTACAGCATGATCATAAAGACTTCACCCAAGTCTTCCCAAAGGTTCTACTTGGCACAAACACTAAATTAAAAATAAACCACATCTAAACAGAAGCTAGATGGATTATTTATTCCTAAACAGAACCAAAAAGCAAGAAACTAAAATAAAATTGGGTTGCCTCCCAACAAGCGCTATCGTTTAACGCCCCTAGCTAGGCATGATGATTTCAATGATGCTCACATAAAAGATAAGAATTAAAACATAAAAAGAGCATCATGAGGAATATTACTAGCACATTTAAGTCTAACCCACTTCCTATGCATAGGGATTTTGTGAGAAAGCAACTTATGGGAACAATAATCAACTAGCATAGGAAGGCAAAACAAGCATAACTTCAAAACTTTAAGCACATAGAGAGGAAACTTGATATTATTGCAATTCCTAGAAGCATATGTTCCTCCCTCATAATACTTTTCAGTAGCATCATGAATGAATTCAACAATATAACCAGCACATAAAGCATTCTTGTCATGATCTACTTGCATAGAAATTTTATTACTCTCCACATAAGCAAAATTCTTTTCATTCGGAATAGTGGCAGTTTCATAAGAAACTTGAATACTATAAATTGTTTCCACATTAAAAGAGTAATGTGCAGAAAAAGGGTAATCATAATCATGACAAGTTTTATAAGTATAGTCATCTCTACTTTTTATAGCATAAGTTTTATCACAATAATCATCATAAGTAGCAACTTTGTTCTCATCATAATCGATTGAAACCTCTTCCAAGATAGTGGAATCATTACTAAGTAAAGTCATGACCTCTCCAAATCCACTTTCATCAATATAATCAGAATAGGTAGAAGGCATGCTATCATCATAACAACTTTGCATATCAAAACTTGAGAGGCTAAAAATATCATCATTATTAAACATAGCATCCCCAAGCTTGGGACAAACATTAATTGCAGAAAATATATTCTCAAATATGTCATCCTTATTAAGCATAGATTCCCCAAGCTTGGGCCTTTTCATATCATAAGCATAATTACTCTCATCATTAATAGTATGGATAGAACCAATATTATAGCAATTCTCATATTCCAAGCAAGTGCCAAAAAGATTTTCAAGATCATAAGAAGTATCTTTATCTTCCCAATCATAATCATGACAACAAGCAATAGGCATAACGAGATCATCATCAAGTGCATCATTTTCCACAATTATTTTTGATTCATTTTCATGAGGCACAACAATAATAGGAGCAACTTTATTTGGGAGAGATGCCTTTTTACCTCTCTTCCTTTTTCTTTTCTTCTTCTTCACCACATCATGTGTGGGTTCAATGCTATTTTTGGAGCTCCTTATTAATGGGACTAGTTGAGCAGAAGGCTCCTCCTCGTTACCTGATTCGTCATAAGAAATAATAGGAGGATATTGGGAAGTTTCTTCCCTTTCATTGGTAGTCTCTTCATGATCTATTTGTTTTCTTTTCTTTATGTAATTGGCAATATAAGGATTTTCAATGCAATTCACCGCACAATACATATAAATCTCTTCTAGATTAAAATGAAGAACTTTGTCAAGGGCAAATTTTGGAATGTCCTTAGTTATACGTTTAATTTCTTCATAACCCAAGAGCAAACTAAGTTCATTATGATGTGCAAGGGAAATCAAGTCATCACAATTTTTGGACACGATAAGATCATGAAACAATTCGCATTGGGTACTGAAATTATCACGTTCATTGCAAAGTTCACAAGTATGGCTAACAAAATTTATATTTTCAGCACACGCATCTAGCCTTTCTTGCAACCATTTAGTTTCTAAGTACTTATGCCTCTTGCAATATCAATCTTCCCTATTTGGTCTGTACTTGCAAACCCAATGCACTCCACAAAAATTGACATGTTTATAGGAGGCATTTTCATCATAACTAGTGCAATCATCATTAGTACTATCGATATTCAAGGAGTTCATACTAACAACATTGCAATCATGATCATCATTCAAAGATTTAGTGCCAAACAATTTAATGCATTCTTCTTCTAACACTTCGGCACAATGTTCCTTTCCATCATACTCACGAAAGATATTAAAAAGATGAAGCGTATGAGACAAACTCAATTCCATTTTTTTAGTTTTCTTTTATAGACTAAACTAGTGCTAAAACAAGAAACAAAAAGATTCGATTGCAAGATCTAAAGATATACCTTCAACCACTAACCTCCCCGGCAACGGCGCCAGAAAAGAGCTTGATGTCTACTACACAACCTTCTTCTTGTAGACGTTGTTGGGCCTGCAAGTGCACAGGTTTATAGGACAGTAGGAAATTTCACTCAAGTGGATGACCTAAGGTTTATCAATCCGTAGGAGGCGTAGGATGAAGATGGTTTCTCTCAAACAACCCTGCAACCAAATAACAAAGAGTCTCTTGTGTCCCCAACACACCCAATACAATGGTAAATTGTATAGTTGCACTAGTTCGGCGAAGTGATGGTGATACAAGTGCAATATGGATGGTAGATAAAGGTATTTGTAATCTGAAAATATAAAAACAGCAAGGTAAGTTATGATAAAAGTGAGCGTAAACGGTATTGCAATGATAGGAAACAAGGCCTAGGATTCATACTTTCACTAGTGCAAGTTCTCTCATCAATAATAACATAGATAGATCATATAACAATCGCTCAACATGCAACAAAGAGTATTTCCAAAGCCACTAATAGCGGAGAACAAATGTAGAGATTTTGGTAGGGTACGAAACCACCTGAAAGCTATTCTTTCGGATCGATCTATAAAAAGAGTTCATACTAGAATAACACCTTAAGACACAAATCAACCAAAACCCTAATGTCACCTAGATACTCCATTGTCACCTCAAGTATCCATGGGCATTATTATACGATATGCATCACACAATCTCATATTCATCCAACCAACATAAAAGTACTACAAAGAGTGCCCCAAAGTTTCTACCCGATAGTCAAGAACGTGTGCCAACCCCTATGCATAGGTTCATGGGCGGAACCCGCAAGTTGGTCACCAAAACATACATCAAGTGGCACATGATATCTCATTGTCACCACAGATAAACACGGCAAGACATACATCAAGTGCTCTCATAAAAGACTCAATCCGATAAGATAACTTCAAAGGGGAAACTCAATTCATCACAAGAGAGTAGAGGGGGAGAAACATCATAAGATCCAACTACAATAGCAAAGCTTGGGATACATCAAGATCGTGCAATAGAGGGAACACGAGATAGAACACAAGAGAGAGAGATCAAACACATAGCTACTGGTACATACCCTCAGCCTCGAGGGTGAACTACTCCCTCCTCGTCATGGATAGCGCCGGGATGATGAAGATGGCCACCGGTGATGGATTCCCCCTCCGGCAGGGTGCCGAACGGGCTCCCGAGAGGTTTTTGGTGGCTACAGAGGCTTGCGGCGGCGGAACTCCCGATCTATATCTTCTGTTGTGGAAGTTTGACGATACATAGGTATATATGGGTGCATGCAAGGGGTACGTCGGTGGAGCTTCGTGGGCCCCACGAGGCAGGGGGGCGCGCCCTAGGGGGGTGGGCATGCCCCCCACCCTCGTAGCCAGCTCTCGTATCTTCTGACGTAGAGTCCAAGTCTATCCGGTGGCTTTCCTTCAAAAATAACTTCTCCAGTTGATTTCGTTCCATTTCGACTCCGTCTCATATTCCTTTTCTTCAAAACACTGAAATAGGCATAAAACAGCAAATCTGGGCTGGGCCTCCGGTTAATAGGTTAGTCCCAAAAGTAGTATAAAAGTGGATAATAAAGCCCAATATTGCCCAAAAAAGTACATAATATAGCATGGAGCAATCAAAAATTATAGATACGTCGGAGACGTATCACTGTGTGGTGCTGTCTATATTCTGTCCAATAATACATTTTGTAACCTGTGCAAAAATAAGAAAAGTAAAAAACCTAATATTCATACTAATGGCGCATCACACCAAAGTGCGCCATTAGTATGCCAAAGGATACTAATGGCGCATCACCCCACAGTGAGCCATTAGTATGCCAAAGGATACTAATGGCGCATCACCCCATAGTGCGCCATTTGTATGCCAAAGCACATGGGTAAATATGGCCCCCTCGGAGGCATACTAATGGCGCATCGTGGGCTATACTAATGGCGCACCACAGGTGCGCCATTAGTAAAAAATACTAGTGGCGCACCAGTAGTGCGCCATTAGTAGGAAAAACTGGTGCGCCACTAGTAGGCCTTTTCCTAGTAGTGGGCGCTGCATTCTTTAAATGAGGAGTAATCCACTTGCGTGACTGCCTCATCATAAGTGATTGATGAGGGATACACAAGAAGATTAGTTTGATGTAAGAACATGGTTAATACACAGATGTACTAGTATGTACCAAAAACAGAAAGGCATGTCACATTCAAAGGTATAATGTGTAAGCTAAGCAAATGCAATTTAACCAAATTGGAAGCAATACAAGCTAGACAACGGCTGGAGTGGTGAGCATGATCATCTAGGACCTGAGAGCCTGGTAGGAGGTGAGCTGCTTCGCCACCATCGTGGCTTTTTAGTTGGCTTCTAGGTGATGCCTATCTTTGTTGGGCTTGTCATTGGCTCGGCCAGTGCCCTGACTAGCTATTTGTCCTCTGGTGCTCACGGGATGGTGGTTCATGTAAAAAATATCTTTCCTTATCTTGCTAAAGACCGAATTGGGCCTTTTGAATACTAGATAGACACCATATGGAACATGCAACCACATATGACACCGCGAAGTTAAAGCAAGCACCTGGAATGGTGGTTCATTGCGAGCGAGGTCGTCAACTCCAGTGCTACGTTAACCATCTCCATCTGCTGACACTCCACCCTTTATAGCGTTGTAACGTGTCGTGCTTACCCGCTTAGAAAGCTGGAGCAATTTCTCTCTTTTCTTTTCTACTTCTCTCGAGGCAGACTCTAAAATACCCTTGCATAAAAACACAATAGTGAGAGTATGGGTGAAGTGTGTGCAGAACTAGTGCACTATAAAAGTAGCAGATACCTGGTGGCTGAAAAATAAATGACAGGAGACATATGATAGCTCTACAACATTGCATGGCAAACAAAATTAGATTCTACTCCATATGATTTTGTAATATATGAGCATAGGAAATGCAGGGACTCCTCCAGCACAACACCACATTTGGTCATATCAAGATAACAGTCGACTGAAAATAAATAGGTCAGTTGATTTTTTTAATGAATTGTCCGCTCTAAGGAACAGGCAGATGGCCTTCGTCTACCTCCCGCCAGTCACTTTTGACGATCTTTCTCGAACCGCCAGCGACCACTGGCCTAGACCCCTTCCTCCGCCGCCCCGCCCTCCCCTTGACCTCACACCACCGCCGTGCTTGGCAGCACCCCAGGCTATCCCTTTAATCCCGACCGACCTCCAGATCGGGCTCCAGTAGCTCTAGGCCCCACACGCCCCTAAGATAAACACCGAGGTGCTGCTTCCCCGGCGTAATAGGCGGACTAGCGCCTATTACACCGGGGGATGCTTCCGTTAATTGGGAATCAACTGACCAGGAATTGAAATTCAGGGGGGGCGACGACCTCTAGCTAAAGTGAAATAGTATATGAGAAGAAACCTTGTACATCACGAGTTACTTTACATCTAGTATCAAGAAGAAGCGGTCAACTAGTGTCTTCTGTGGGATGAATACCGTGCAAGCAGACATGTAAGATTTGCACAAATAAGGGAAGAGGAGTACCATTTTCGGTTGCCGGTGTGGTCGCCTCCACATGTCGTGCCGATCTTCTTCGTTTTGCCGGGGAAATCGATGTTCTGGAGGAGGGTGGAGGCTTGGACGAACCCATGGACAAATTGTTGACTATGTTGCCGTGGCCGTAAGTCGGCGGAGGGGAAGCATGTCCGAGGCGGCGAAGGACGGCGTAGAAGGAACAACTCCGATGCGATGGAGGGTGGGAAGTGGGAGCGGCAGCGGTGAGGCACATGACGACGTGGTTGAACTGGCTCGGGTACGGACCGCTCGGCCTCGGCTTCAACTACTAGCCCTGGAGGGCGTTGCGGTTGAGGTTGCGGTGGACGACGACGATGGGGTATCGGCTCCGGCGTGATAGAGGAGGGCGGCGGTTGATGGGTGGAATGGGGTGGCGGACGGAGGACGCCGGGGTTTCGCGGCTGGTGGAGAGGTAGTTTCGGCGCCCACGGAGTACGAATGGGGAATCGGGCGGGTGGGCGGGGGGGGGGAGAACCATGTTTGATGCAGGATGCGCTTGTTTTTCGCTTTTTTGAATAGAAGATGGGACGCACTTGTTTGAAATTTGGGGAAAGTATAAACTTTGCCCCCGTCTTAAATTTCGGACCTACTGCGGGTCGGTGGTAGGATGGTAATCACAGGTGTCCCAAATAGTGGGCGGGAGCGATTTCGGCCGCACGCATGTGTGCTTAGGCGGCCATTGTGTATGATTGTTTTTCGTAGGCGGTTGCATGGCATCTAGATGAAGCTACAAACCTACCCCGGTTTAGACCTTTGGACGCCGGGCCGGTAGGTTTCACGGGTCGGAGTTATTAGAAAAGTAATTTCATTGTACTACCAAACATTGGTCTCACACGGTTTCGGGTGAGTAGAGGCTCTTTTGGCGCTTCGTTTGAAATTTTGAAACACAAGCATTCACGTTTAGAGTACTCTTCAACTTTGAGGATTGACCTAAATAGACAACGTTAAATTTGACCTTGTATGTTTGAAAACCTCATTAAATTATCCGCTTCTTTTTGAAATTTTGACACTTGAAAATCCTATAACTACGATTATTTTGGAATGGAGGAGATAAATTAGAATCTATTTTGTACACGACTACATATGCTATTATGTACAAAATCAGAGCAAAGATTGGTGGCCCCATAATTTAGGTATGATTTGCAAATGCCATGATATCAAATTCAAATAATTGAATGGACTTCATGTTGAATTCAATTTTTTAAAACCACCTTAAGTTAAATTCAAATGTATGCTAGTTCATAGGTAGCTATTTATAATGTTCATTGTCTAACTTTCATATGTATAATGTGAAAATGTCATGATCCCATCCTAATATTTGGATACAATTTATATCTTTAGTCAATGTGTACAGCAGTATTGTACGTGTAGTTTCGCTCTCCATCGGTGGTCTCTCACACATGCTCACACACTCTCTCCCGAGGTGTCTTTCTCGCACACATGCTCTCGATATAACCATTCCTCCCTCTCGTAACCATTTACGACTGTTTTCACTACCCTTTATCACAAGCACTCTTCCTCTCGCAAGCATACACACACACAATCCCCATCGACCCTGTCCATATACATAGACCTGCCTACGTGTCTCCTGTACGCACATTATCTTTAGGCTTGTCTCTCACACATTGTCTCACACCTCTCTTCCTAATTGACAAGTATGATTCTAGCAGAGCATTCTGTAGGATGCCCCATAAAGTAGGTTGGATGAATAGTAATATCAGATATAAAGGCGATACCTTAGTCCGAGAACCTAGGGTTACAAATCCTAGCCGGCTTTGTCAGTGGACATAGAGTCCTTCACAATTATGCTATCTTTGTCTTGTACGACTAGTCATCCATGGGTCTCCCTAAATGCGTCACGGGCCGAACAATGTCTCCCTAAATGCGTCACGGGTCGTCATGGATCCTCAATTCGGAGCCGGCTGCGCAGATCGAGGACGGGTGGCAAGACACCGCCTCGGGGGCTGCTACATCTACGGCGATGGAGCCGAATACCGACCGTGTCCCTTGTGAGGCTCGAGACTCCGAGGTGCCGGACTCCTCATCGGACTCCGAACCTCCCGCGCCGCCTCCGATCGAATCCAATTGGGCACCTATCATGGAGTTCACCGCCGCGGACATCTTACAACACTCACCTTTTGACGACATCCTGAATTCGCTAAAGTATCTCTCGCTATCAAGAGAGCCCTGGCCGGACTGCGGTCAGGACGGTTGGGATGCGGACGACGAAGAAATTCAAAGCCCACCCACCACATACTTTGTAGCCACTGTCGACGATCTAACCGACATGCTAGACTACGACTCTGAAGACATCGACGGTATGGACGATGATGCCGGAGACGACCAAGAACCAGCGCCTACTGGGCACTGGAAGGCCACCTCGTCATATGCGATATACATGGTGGACATACCAAAAGATGGGAATGGCGATGGAACAGCAGAGGATGACCCCTCCAAGAAACAGCCTAAGCGCCGGCGTCAGCGGCGCCGCTCTAAGTCCCGCCACAGCTAAAATGGTGATTCCGGCACGGGAGATAATAACACCCCAGATAGTGCCGAAGACAACCCCCTCCAGCAAGATTGAGCACAGGAGGACGGAGAATCCAGCCCTCATGAGAGAGCGGCAGATGATGAGGTAGAGGATGATAATTACATGCCTCCCTCCGGAGATGAGGCAAGCCTCGACGACGACGAATTCGTCGTGCCTGAGGATCCCGTCGAACAAGAGCGTTTTAAACGCAGGCTTATGGCCACGGCGAACAGCCTCAAGAAAAAGCAGCAACAGCTTAAAGCTGATCAAGATCTGCTAGCCGACAGATGGACTGAAGTCCTTGCGGCCGAAGAGCATGAACTCGAACGCCCCTCCAAAAGCTACCCCAAACACAAGTTGCTCCCCCGATTAGAGGAGGAGGCATATAAACCTGCATCACCAGCACACAATACGGCTGACCGACCACCTCGTGGCCGCGACAGAGAGGCCTCTAGGCCCTCCACCAGAACCGTACCCCGGCAACGCTCGAAAAGTACGAAGCCATGAGGGAATGCGCCGAACTTGCGAGACATATTGGAGGATAAGGCAAGACAATCAAGATCGATCTACGGATCGCGTGGGCCCCCCATGATGCGCGATGATGACCGTCGCACCGGATATAGCAACTCCGGCCGGGCCGAACACAATAAACAAAGCTCGCTTGAGCTACGTCGTGATATAGCCCAATATAGAGGCGCCGCACACCCACTATGCTTCACGGATGAAGTAATGGATCATCAAATCCCCGAAGGGTTCAAACTCGTTAATATTGAATCCTACGTTGGCACAACAGACCCCGCGGTTTGGATCAAAGACTATCTCCTTCATATCCACATGGCCCGCGATGATCTTCACGCCATCAAATACCTCCCACTCAAGCTTAAAGGACCAGCTCGGCATTGCTTAACAGCTTGCCAGTAGAATCAATTGGGTGTTGGGAGGACCTGGAATCTGCATTCCTTGAAAACTTCCAGGGCACATATGTGCGACCACCAGACGCCGATGACCTAGGCCATATAATTCAGCAGCCAGACGAATCGGCCAGACAATTCTGGACACGGTTCTTAACAAAGAAAAATCAAATCGTCAACTGTCCGGATGCAGAGGCCCTCGCAGCCTTCAAACATAACATCCGCGATGAGTGGCTCGCCCGGCACCTAGGACAGGAAAAGCCGAAATCCATGGCAGCCCTCACTTCACTCATGACCCGCTTTTGCGCGGGAGAGGACAGCTGGCTAGCCCGCAGTAACAACCTCAGCAAAAATTCTGGCAGTCCGGATAACATGGACCGCAATGGCAGGTCGCGTCTCAACAAAAAAAAACGTCGCATTAACGGCGATTACACTGAGGATACGACAGTCAACGCCGGATTTAGAGGCTCCAAACCCGGTCAGCGGGAAAAGCCATTCAAAAGAACTACTCCGGGTCCGTCCAATTTGGACCGAATACTCGACCGCTCGTGCCAGATACACGGCACCCCCGAAAAGCCGGCTAATCACACCAACATGGATTGTTGGGTATTCAAGCAGGCAGGCAAGTTAACATCCGAAAACAATGACAAGGGGCTGCATAGCGATGACGAGGAAGAGACCCGACCGCCGAACAATAGAGGACAGAAAGGTTTCCCCCCACAAGTGCGGACGGTGAACATGATATACGCAACCCACATACCCAAAAGGGAGCGGAAGCGTGCACTCAGGGACGTATATGCGATGGAGCCAGTCGCCCCGAAGTTCAACCCATGGTCCTCCTGCCCGATCACTTTTGATCGAAGGGACCACCCCACCAGTATCCGCCATGGCGGATCCGCCGCATTGGTTTTAGACCCAATCGTCCATGGATTTCACCTCACCAGAGTCCTGATGGACGGCGGCAGCAGCCTGAACCTGCTTTATCAGGATACAGTGTGCAAGATGGGCATAGATCCCTCAAGGATTAAACCCACAAAGACGACCTTCAAAGGCGTCATACCAGGTGTAGAGGCCTATTGTATAGGCTCAGTCACACTTGAAGTGGTCTTCGGATCCCCGGATAACTTCTGAAGCGGGGAGTTAATCTTTGACATAGTTCCGTTCCGCAGCGGCTATCATGCTCTGCTCGGACGGACCGCGTTTGCAAAGTTCAACGCGGTGCCGCATTACACATACCTCAAGATCAAGATGCCAGGCCCTCGAGGAGTCATCACGGTCAACGGAAACACTGAACGATCCCTCCGAACGGAGGAACACACAGCGGCTCTCGCGGCAGAAGTACAGAGCAGCCTCTTAAGGCAATTTTCGAGTCCGGCCGTTAAGCGACCGGACACGGCCAAACGCGCCCGGAGCAACCTACAACAAGACCACCTGGCACATCCCAAGCACGCGTAGCAATGCGGCCCCAACCCCAGCCCTTGCAAAATTACAAGACTGGTCCTTCGCGTACATCATTACGCTCTGGAGATACCATGGGCATAGGGGAGGGGCACGACCACAACAGGCCCAGAGTGCGGCTCAACCACACCAGGGGCTCCCAAGTGTGTCATTCTATTTCCTTTTTCTTTTTTCTTATCCACAGGACTCCGTTCACCAGAGGCCCTGCCCGGGAGTAGACCTGCCGAACTCACGATGCAACAACCAGGGAAGGAGAAAGGCTACGACGAGTATCCAGGTGGCCTCCATTTTGAGCATTATACTTGTTTTATACACCATTCCGCAGCCTACCCCTGGAGGGGGACATGTTTAACAGTCCAAGCCCTTGCTTACCGCACTATTTGTATCATTCTGCACTCGTAGCAGTATTTTTTGAATAAACAATGCATTGGTTTTTTGCTTATAATTGCATTTCTTTTTTATACATGTGTTCGTTTATGACATGTTGCATCCGTACACTTTGGTACGACTAAGATACACCAGGGGCTTAAGTTCCCCACATTATGGTGTTATAAGTCCGAACACTTTCACAAGTGCGGCACCCCGAACTTATAGCATTATATGCATCGGCTCCGAATCATGTCTTGGGTCAATAGTTGGGTTTGCCCGGCTCCCATGTTTTGGTACCTTACGTTCCGTTGTATCGGCTAAGGTAGCACTGGGAGAACCACTGCGATTGCGCCCCAATTGAGCTGGGCGAGCGCCTCAGTGGAGAAAGCTTAAACTGACCGTCATGATAAGGCGAGAGCTGGTCGCTGTTCGAGAGGTTTTTTCGAGTCCCTAAAGACTTATGCCGCTAAGAGCGAGGAACCGGCTTTGTCCGGCCCACGCGTGGATAGCGCCCCGAATTCGGTCTTCCGAACACTAGGGGCTTCGCCAAAATTTAAAATTATAGAATTCTATGGCTAAGTGAGAGTGTTCAAGCATTATAAGTCCGGTTGCCTTGTTCGTTGTGTTGAGCGCCTCCCTAGATGGACCCAAAAATGGGAACAAGAGCGCTCATGTTTATCCCGAACACCCCAGCACTCGCGGCATGGGGGCTGAAGCCGACGACTTGCCATCTCTCAGATTTCATAAACGGCCGCACAGAAGGTAATATTTTAAATCAACAAGCGTTGCTTAGAGCATATGAACATAGTTTTCAGCGCACAGGATAACTAAATGCGAGTCTACTCAAATATTACATCCTTGGAACACTCACCCGCAATCATGCGGGCACCCTTCAGGACACTCTTATAATACATTTCGGGCGTGCGATACTCCTTGCCCATTGGTGGCGCGCCCGTCACAAGCGTCTCAGCGTCCATCCTGCTCCAGTGCACCTTTGCACTGGCAAGGGCCCGACGGGCACCTTCAATGCAAGCGGAGTGCTTGACGACTTCAACCCAGGGACACGCATCCACCAGCCGCCGCACCAAGCCGAAGTAGCTCCCAGGCATGGCCTCCTTGGGCCACAACCGAACTATGAGGCCCTTCATGGCCTGTTCGGTCACCTTGTGGAGCTCGACCAGCTGCTTCAGCTAGTCGCCAAGGGGCACCAGATGACCGGCCTCAGCATACTGAGACCAGAAGACCTTCTCCGTCGAGCTCCCCTCCTCGGCCCGGTAGAATGCGGCAGTATCAGACACGCTGCGAGGCAGATCTGTGAACGCTCCTGGAGAGCTCCGAATTCGGGTAAGTAATAAGTAATTCACATTCACATGCTTTCTTTGCATGAAAAATGCCTTACCCGCCGCTATCTTCTTCAACACCTCGATTTCCTGGAGGGCCTTGTGGGCTTCGGCCTTAGCGGCCTTGGTACTCTCAAGAGCCGACGCAAGCTCAGACTCTCGAGTCTTCGAGTCACGCTCCAAACTCTCGTGCTTTTCCACGAGAGCCTGGAGCTCTTGCTGTACCTCCGCCACCCGCGCCTCCTGCTTCTCTCGCTCGGCTCGTTCCACGGCCGCATTGCGTTCGGCCGCGGACACCGCCTCCTTCAGGGTCGCCACCTCGTTCGTGGCCCCTGTAGTACCCACGTTATCCTTGTTATTTCTCTTGCAACCAAATCCTTTTCTATAACGTACAACTCTAATAAGGTTTTACTCACCTTCCTTGTCCTCGAGTTGCTTCTTGGCACGGCTGAGCTCGTTCTCGGACCGCTCGAGGCTTTGCTTCACAGCATTGACCTCCGCAGTCAGTGCGGCGGAGGTCAGCAGCGCAGCCTGCAATCCCATATTGGCATATTTTTTTAGACTCCTGCGTATATCTTTTTAGATCCTCGGTACAGCTTTTCTTTCTGAACACCGAACCGAGCATCAGGGGCCACTGTCTATGCGGTATTATATTACACATCTTAAAATTCTTACCTCAAAGCCTGTTAGAAGGCTGCGACAGGCTTCGGTCAGCCCGCTTTTCGTGAGCTGAACCTTCTGAATCACCGCACTCATGATAGTGCGGTGTTCTTCTTCGATGGAAGCGCCGTTGAGCGCCTCCAGCAAGTTATCCGGCGCCTCCCGTTGGACGGAGGCCGCCGGTGTCACAGTCTTGCCCTTCTTACGAAGGGGCCGCCCGCCGGACTCCGGAACCACTGAAGGTTCCGGTGCGGAGTCCGGTGCAAAGTCCGGGAGGTTGCCCTGCGGCACCTCCAGGGCCTCCTCCTCCTGATGGGTCCCCTCCCGGGATCCCACCTCGACATCGTCAGCGTCATGAGGGGTGGAGGCGGTCGGAAGAGAATCCATATCCAACGTGCCCAAGGACCCGCTCGATGAAGCGGGAAGATCGTCCTCGGCCGGGCTACAGGTTGTATGCGGCATTAGAAAGACACCGCGTGGCAAAAAGAAAAATTATAAATCATCTAGGAGTCCGGATACTTACGATCTCGCCGGAGGCGAGGACCACTCCTCGTCGCCGTCGCCGACGTTGGCAGAACCGTCCGGGGGAAGGGTCCTTCCCTTCTTGGACCCTTCGGCCTCCCTCCCTGGGGAAGCCTTCCTCTTCTTCTCTCCCCCCGGGGGAGAAGCCTCTTTCTTCTCCTCCTCGTCCTCGTGGGAGGAGTCCGCCTCGGTGTCATCGGACGATGAGTCCGATAACACCTGACGCCGGGAACTTCTTCGGGTTCCCGTGGCCTTCTTTTTGGCCTTCTTCTCTTAGCACTACGTAAAGTGCCGGGAACAGCAGCCCTGTCAAACGGGCATCCGCTGGGTCCTCTGGAAGGGGAGTCGGTCAGTTAACCTGTCCGGACATTTTCTGCCAGTCCTGTTAAAGGTATTGGGAGTTTAGATCCCGCATAGAGTCAAACTATGAAAGGCCAGTGTCCCATAAAGGATAACATAGCTTACCTCGTCAGCCTGACGCTGCGAGCTGAATCCGCGATCTTCGGTAGCGGATGTGGGAGCTTCGGCGCCCTTGAACAGCACCCTCCAGGCAGCTTCATACGTAGTATCGAAGAGCCCGCTCAAAGTCCGGTGCTGTGCCGGATCAAACTCCCACAAATTGAAGTCCCGTTGCTGGCAGGGGAGAATCCGGCGGACGAGCATGACCTGGATCACATTGACAAGCTTGAGCTTCTTGTTCACCAGAGTCTGGAGATAGGACTGGAGTCCGGTCAGCTCTTCCGAACTACCCCATAACAAGCCCTTCTCTTTCCAGGAGGTGAGCTGCATGGGGATGCCAGATCTGAATTCGGGGGCCGCTTCCCATTTAGGGTCACGCGGCTTGGTGATGTAGAACCACCCCGATTGCCACCCTTTGACGGATTCCACGAAGGCACCCTCGAGCCAAGTGACGTTGGGCATTTTTTCCACCATGGCGCCTCCGCACTCCGCTTGGCTGCCCTTCACAACCTTCGGCTGGACATTGAAGGTCTTTAGCCACAAGCCGAAGTGGGGCTGGATGCAGAGGAAGGCCTCGCACACGACGATAAACGCCGAGATATTGAGGATGAAGTTTGGGGCCAGATCGTGGAAATCCAGGTCGTAGTAGAACATGAGCCCCCGGACAAAGGGGAGGAGTGGGAAGCCCAGTCTGCGGAGGAAATGGGGAAGGAATACCACCCTCTCATGGGGCCTGGGGGTGGGGATAAGCTACCCCCCGTCGGGCAGCCGATGCGCGATGTCGCTGGATAGATATCCGGCGCCGCGCAGCTTCGCGATGTGCCCCTCCGTAACGGAGGAGGCCATCCACTTGCCTCCCACTCCGGACATGGCTGGAGGAGGTCGAGGTGAGATGTGCGGACTTGGGCGCTGGAGCTCGAGTGCGCGGAGATGGATAAGCAAAGGAGGAAGAAGGCGTAGGTAAAAAGGTGGATCCTTATCCCCTTATATATGGGCGGATGAAACTATGTGTCCCTACTGGCCTGGTAAAACTTGCTTATCTCCCAAGCGCCGCAATCAATGGCGCGGTTGGGTTACCCACGTCCATATTGATGGGAATCCCGGAGTAAGGGGAACACGATCTCTGCTTTAACAAGACGTGCCAAGGAAACTGCTTCGCTAAACACGCTGAGGTGGTATAATAAAAAACGTAAAGGCTTGGTTTTGTGTGACGTCATGCCACAAAATACGTCAGCAGATTGAACTTGTGTAAATATTATTCTCTCTACGGTTGTATGTGGAATTTATTTTGCAGAGCAGGACACTATCCTGGTGTTCACAATCTTTTATGAATTATTCAGAGGAGGAACCCGCCTTGCAATGCCGAAGACAATATGCGCGCCGGACTCGTCGTCATTGAAGCCTGGTTCAGGGGCTACTGAGGGAGTCCTGGACTAGGGGGTGTCCGGATAGCCGAACTACCATCATCGGCCGGACTCCAAGACTATGAAGATAGAAGATTGAAGACTTCGTCCCGTGTCCGGATAGGACTTTCCTTGGCGTGGAAGGCAAGCTTGGCGATACGGATATGTAGATCTCCTACCATTGTAACCGACTCTGTGTAACCCTAGCCCTCTCCGGAGTCTATATAAACCGAAGGGTTTTAGTCCGTATGACGAACAACAATCATACCATAGGCTAGCTTCTAGGGTTTAGCCACCTTGATCTCGTGGTAGATCCACTCTTGTACTACCCATATCATCAATATCAATCAAGCAGGAGTAGGGTTTTACCTCCATCGAGAGGGCCCGAACCTGGGTAAAAACATCGTGTCCCTTGTCTCCTGTTACCATCCGCCTAGACGCACAGTTCGGGACCCCCTACCCGAGATCCGCCAGTCTTGACACCGTCAGGAACCATTGTGGACGGTGTTGCTAAAGCCAAAAGGATGGAACCGAAGCTCCCTGGTTGATTGATTAAAGGAATAGAAAAATGCAACGTCTCTCCTCTTTCTCCCGTGCTTGGACGCATTTACAGTATAGAGGACAGAGTCTACTCCCCTATCCCTTCTATCACAAATCACAAAGCAGTGAGGCATCAAACCACAAAGCACGGACGAAGCAACCATCATTCACTCTTGGCTGACTCCACTTCTCCATCGTCTTCTTCGAGAAACCATCTCACCGCACTAAGCTAGACGGACGACGCTATTGTGTACGAGTAGTACTAGTACAATTACGCGTCCTTTGGTTCAACGGACTTCCTGGATGCAAATAAGGTGGTTGTCTCGGCTTGCAGGCGGCACTTGCGAACGACTTACCGTGGTCTCCCTCAATGGTGTTCTCCGTCAAACGCACTTCGCCAAACCGCGACGTTCGAGATATCGTCGACGTCACCGCAATGGGGAAGGAAGTCAAATATAGTTACTACCTCCATTTTCTGTACACAAGGCCAGTATATCAAAATTACAATTTGCAAAAGGCCACTAACACTAATCGAGGAAAAATTGATGGGGTTTGCCTCGTACTAGCAACCAAGGACATTAATATCCCTTGCATGCATGCGGAAGTGAGAAGGTTGGTTTGCATGGCGCTGCATTAATCAAGCGATGAGGAGTGAGATGGTTCACTCTTTGGGCTTTGGAGAAAAAATATGCATTAATTGACATCTGAACAAGGATTTGTATCGATTAATCCCGCGAAGGAAAACCGCGCCTTTCTTTTTTAACACTAGTACTATGTACTTATCCTGTTTGGGTCTAGGCCTTGCATTGCCATACTTCGCCACACATTTTTGCCAAGCTTGCCTAAAGTTTTCAAAATGAAAAGGAGGTACACTTGCGCACGGCTGTCGCGGTCGCACCGCACCCTCACACGGTCGCTCCTGCACGCCGCGGTCGAACCGCACCCTCACATGCACAGTCGCTCCTGCACGCCGCAAACCCAACCAAGGGAATGCACCCTCACTGACACGTGTTGTCGCATGTGAACAAACCTCACTTAGCCATCCTACCACTGACACATAATTTTCGTTCATAGAGGATGTTTATCCAACCGCATGTTGGGGAGTATCCGTACGACCCGTGCGGTGGACTGTTCGGGAAGAAGAAGAGGTGAGGAAGAAGGGTTAGGAGACGTAGGATATTCATCCAACCGCCTGAAATGGTAGACTGACCCAAGTAAGGCGACTTGCATAACAATATATGTTTTTACACAGCAAAAGATCCATAAAAACAACAACATAAAGAAAAACTATCAGTGCTCACGGAATGATACGGCCTCGTCGTCTTTGGCTGCCAGCGCGAACCAGCCGTAGCTACCGACGTGTGTCTCCACACCGTGGTTGTCCTCGGCCTCCAGCTACTCGTTCACGCGGAGCGTGCGGGCGCTCTGGACGGACGAGAGCACCACCCGGTTCGAGTCGAGGACGTCCGGTTCCGCCTGCAGGAGGGCCTCGATGGCTGCGGCATCCGCGCGCTCCGCGTCGAGTCGAGCCTTCGCCACCCGGTTCAAGTCCAGGACATCCGTTTTCGCCTACAGGAGGGCCTCGATGAGAGCGGCATCCACGCTCTCCGCGTCGAGTTGAGCCTCTGCCGTCCGGTTCAAGTCCAGGACGTCCAGTTCCGCCTGCAGGATGGCCTCGATGGCAGCGGCATCCGCGCGCTCCACCTCTTGAGCCTCCGCCGCCCGGTTCACATCCACGACATCCGGTTCCGCCTCCAGGAGAGCCTCGATGGCAGCGGCATGCGCGCGCTTAGCGTTGAGTTGAACCTCTGCCTCCCGGTCCTCCTTTAGTATCGCCAGGTTGAACCGCTGGTCCGCCTGCACCATGGGGGACTCGGACGCCGCCACGAAGTCGACGTCCATCATCTCATACACATCGGGGGCCTTCTGTGCCGCGACCTCCGCCATGAACATTGTATCGGCTTCCTCCTCCTCGTAGCCTCGCTCTAGAGAACTCGGGGTTGGCCCGCCGCAAAGCGAGCTTGGCAAGGGAGGTCTATAGCACCGACCGCCGCCGCGATTTCTGCGCGGCGCTCCTGCGTGAGCATCTTGTAGTACATGATCTTGCGGCGCACCATGGCTTTCCGGAGAACTAGGGGACGCTTGATGCGGGCTAGGGGATCGAATGGTGGGGGACGGGGCTGGAGATTAGGTGTGGTTTTAGGGCAGTGGCTGGCGTAGGCAGAGCAGCGAAGGTTCTGGTGTGAATAGTGGTTCCGGTGATGACCGGTCAATTGGTTTTGACTGTACATTGCTCTTGTCGCGCTCGTGTTGCATCCCGGCACGCTGGACACTCCACGTCGCTCACCGAATGGAACGGGCTTCGTCTTGCGTTTTCGCTCGCTTGTGGGACCGCATTTGAGAGCAAACCGACGCCCCTCCCCCTCCCCCGCCCGCGTCATTTTATGCGGAGTAAATAAAACACAGGGAGTATACTATGGATGAGGATCCCCTGACGTGGCCGAACCCATTGAGTAACTGACATGCGGGGCCTAGCAAGCATGGGGTCAATCGATCTCGTCAACATGTGTCAGGGCATGAACCGAATGGGATGTCAAAACTAAGACGCGAAGCGACACGTAGTGGAGGCAAAGTGAAACTTCAAAAGAACCGTCTGTTTGTATGCATGTCGGACAAATTACAAATAAACATTGGAAATACAAGCATGGCCTAGGCCCACATGCGAATGATACTCGGCGGCATGCGGGAGGATGGACTCGACCGGAGGGCGACATGATCGATGGAGAAGAGGGTTGGGGAGGAATGAGAAATAAGCAAATGCCACATGATTATACTTGAATGGCTCAAATAAACAATCAGTTGTCTCGCTTGGCCTACAAAGTGAAAGGCCTAATGCGCAGTGCGGAGCATTGGCGCTCGAATATGGCCGGTAAAACAGGGAAACCGACATGTGAGGCACACCTGTCGGGACGACGTAGCGCAAACTAGTCCAATGGAGGAGCTGGCCAACGACCTCCACACCACCGGCAACCGTTCATGTGGGTCGTGGGGGCCAACAACATGGCGCAGCTCCAGCACCGCCTCTGGACACGGCGACCACGGTGAGCAACACTCTCATCGTCGCTAGACACGGTCGGTTTCAGTGTGCCGAGGGTGGCATTAGTGCTGTGGCACGACCAATAGTATGTTTGGTTTGTGCCCAAGGTTGCCCCATCAAAGCATTGGGTAGCCAAAATTTTGGTTGCCCATGATTTGGCTGACATCGGCAAGAAAAATGAACTAGAGTTGGCTAGAGTTCATTGGCATGCAAAAAAAATGGCAACCATCCAAACAAAGACCAATCTTTGGGTCATGACCAAAATTTTGGTAAGGTGTACTTTAGCCACAATCCAAACACACCCCAACACCCGGCTCGTCGAGGATGCACGAGGCGCCGGGATGCGTCCGCAGAGTGGTGTAGCACGGCCAACTGCATCCTCAGGACCTGAGACCATGCCGGGTCGTCTTGCTTTTTCAATGACATGCGTCGATCGCATGTGAGCAAAGGGCATCTCCAACAATGCCACGACCGTGGCTGACTACCCTGGCACACCAAAAACCTTCGTCCCTCGCACCGTCGCGCCGTACGTTCCCAGCCGGCGCCAGCTACCCGCATTTATGCCGTCCATCTATATGCCGTCGTTAAGAGGCTCGGTGCCCGAGGAACCAACTCCGGCGACTTTATGACCCACCAGGACGCTTGGCCTCACCGGAATGCGCTACTTAAAGAGGCAACGCCCAGCTAACCTCCACACCATAGCGCATCGTCCTCCTACCTGGGACCACATCCGCCATGACCGCAAGCGCGAACGCTCTGCGGGAGAGCATGTCTTCGGGGATGGAGCTCGAGGTCGCCGCCCTCGCTCAAGTCGCCGCACAAGCGGTGGCAACACTGGCGGCTGACGACGGGAGCACCGTCAGCCACGTGTCCTACTTGCCGCGGTCCAACCTCCGGCATCGCCGAGGTCGGGGACTCCTCCGAGGATGATTAGGGCATGGGAGGCGGCAGGGCATGGTGTGCCAACTGGCCGGTCAGTCTCCCGTGTTCTATTTTTCCTCGCCGGAGACCGCACCTTCACTTCACGGGTCTTGAACCCCGTCCCCATACATGGAGATCGCAGATGCAGGACGTCTGTCGGCGCCGTAGAATAGGTTTAGGGTCCGGTTTCTTTTATTTTTCTGTCTTATAAAAGTTCGAAATGTAATGAAAATCTGCCGTGTTTGCATTAATCTCGGCCGGTGTATATGAACTTTCACAATAATACAGTATATTGTAGGAGTACTAGCAAGATGCCCGTGCATTGCACTGAAGATCAAGATGTTGTGGGAGAAAAGGATGAATGAGGGAATGCCTTATCTGCAAATGTAGATTCACGCATTTCACATTTTTCTACATCTACGGGAACCTACGAAAGGGTTAACATTGCCTCTCTCTCTCTCCTCCCCTGATTTTCATGGTGGTGGGCCCCTCCCTCCCCCCAGTCTACAATCAATAGCTCACACGTTTCACATTATGTTAATTACGTAACTGTGAGGACGTAGGTGTAGCAGTACTCGTCCTAAAAAACCCAACTAAGCCAACCTCCCAGCATATTACGCGGGAAAAGACCCGGCCGTGCCGTTTTAGTCGGGATAACCCGATTACTAGTAGTAGTATCGATGGATCGCGCGAAGCAACAAGTTTTTTTTTTGAGGGGGTGAAGCACATAGTTTAAAAGGAAAAAAGGCGGTACACTCACAACACCCCTGTTGCGGTCGCATTGCACCCCACACATGTTCGATCCTGCACACGGCTCTCGCAAACGGAATGCGCTTCGGCTTGCCTCTTCACTGACACGTGGGACTGCACTTGGAGAAACCGACCATGCGCCAAACTCCCCCTGCCCACCACGCGAATATCCTCCCCCCCCACCCAAAAATTACCCCCAAATCCTAGATTCACCCGCCCTTCGGCCAACTAGCCAATAATATTCCCCAAACCCCCTCCCCGTCCCCTCCACTCCATTCGCTCCGCCAAAGCCGCCCTCCCCGCCACACCGATACGTCGGTGCCGCGGTTCATCGAGGGGACGCATGGCAATCCTCTCGCTCCCACAGTACGCTCTCGCAGACTGCCGTCCTCTAGCCCCGCCGCCACCGGTGGCGACATTCTTGTGGAGGCGCATGGCGGTCGGCACCGCCACCGCTGGTGACGTTTGTGTGGAGACGCACGGCGGTCAGCTTCTCCCATGGTATGCGCATTCTAGACTGAGGCCCTATGCATGTCAGTGTAGCGCTGAATGTTAGCTGATAGACGTAGTTAATCTCACTGTTTGCCGAAGTAGTTTACGGTCAATATGCTCTGCTTAAGAAGCTTCCTTGCCCTGTTCTGCACTCAATCTGCTTAGCTGAGATGGCATGCCAAGGCAGATTAGTACCTAAAATATCCTGCCACATATTTATTGTGACGTAGATTGCCATGGTCTAGTAGCCAATCTGTTAGGTGAAATAGCTCTACACCGTTTTATACTCGATCTTTGTTGCTGCGATGGCCTTTGATAGTTCGATGGCTGTGTGGTCGGCCTCATTGACTGCTGAAACAACCTGCCATAATTTAGCACTCAAATCTGTTTGCTGAATTAGCTTTACATATATTTCGTTAGATAGATCTGCTCGTCCAAATATCTTGCCATAGCTTTAGACATCGACGTAGGTATTTTCTTCTTTACTTCATAAAAAAGAATATTTGTTTTTCCTGTAATATCTAGTAGAAGAACTAATTTGTATGTCTAACAGATGGACATGACTTGGATAACTTCTACTCGAAGATTCTCCGCTGCATATGTCGAGGAGGTTGGAAACTTCATGAACTTTATCAGAGCTGAGTACGGTGGTCCGAAATCAGATGTGCTCTGCCCGTGTAGCAGTTGTATGAATTCAATTACAAGACCCCAGTCAACTGTGCAAAATCATCTACACTTGTATGGGATGTCGGTCACATATACTAGGTGGGTTCATCATGGTGAAGCTGTGAACGTCAATGTTATTGACTACGTGGAAGCAGCAGATCACCATCTTGATCTGCCAGATGCTCAGGTGGAAGAGGAGGAGGAGGAGGAGGTGGTGGCGGAGCCAGTGAGCTTGACCAACATTGAAACAATGCTACGAAATGCTCGTGCATTCCGTGAACTTTCACCTGCAGAATAAAAATGGTGGGCCCGCATGTTGGAACAATGCAAAGTGGCTGTCACCCCAGGAAATAAGCTGTCAGTATTCTCAGCTATAGTCACCTTTCTTCAGGTGAAGACATCTGAGCGGATGACCAACAAATCATTCAATGCGATGTTGGCTGCTTTCCGCAAAGCTTTCCCAGATGCGTCTGAGCTGCCACACACCTACAGTGAAATGAAGAATTTCCTTCGTGTAGTTGGAATTGGATATGATATGATCCATGTTTGTAAGAATAATTGTGTTCTTCTCTGGAAGGATTATGCCAACTTAAGTGAATGCCCGAAATGCAAATCATCAAGATGGAAAGATGGCGATGCTATGCAGAGGATTCCTCATAATGTTCCAAGACATTTTCCAATTAAACCAAGATTGCAGAGGTTGTTTCATGATGCTGAAACAAGAGAGGATGTACTGTGGCATTCTAGGAACTAGGATTATAGAAATCAGAATGTAATGAGCCATCCATCACATGGTAGTGAGTGGAAAAGCTTCAATCAGAAGCACAAAAACTTTGCTGCTGACCCGAGAAACAATAGACTTGGCTTATCTTCAGATGGATTTAACCCATTTGGCCACCAAAGCGCCACATATAGCATGTGGCTAGTGCTTGTTATCCCTTGCAACATGCCTCCAAATATCTGCACCAAAGAATCAAACTATGTGATGGCGCATCCCAGGTCCAAAAAGTCCTGGAAAGGATTTTGATTTGTTCATGGAGCCTCTTGTGGAGGAACGTCAACAGCTATGGAGGGGTGTTCTCACTCGAGACCTATATAGCAGCCCACCAGCTGATTTCTTTCTGTGTGCTGTTATAATTTGGTGCATCCATGATTACCTGGCTTTGGGCACTATCTAAGGGCGAACGACACATGGTTACAATGCATGTGTTCGCTGTGACAGGAATCCGCTGTCATACGCAATACTTAGAAATATTTGTTACATTGGACATCGATAATTCCTTGCCAAGGACAAGCCACATCCTAGAAAATACAGAAGACATGTGTTCAATGCAAAGCATGAAAACCGTGATGCGCCAAAGAGCCTCACCACCGATGAGTTGCAAGTGGAATTAGAGAAGGTCAGGCATATTACACCAGGAAACCATCCTGATAATGGTAGTGGGAAAAGGAAGTATGGCAGGGCAGAAGACAGATTATTGTTTACCCGCAGGTCCACTTTGTGGGACTTGGAGTACTGGAAAGATTTGGATCTGCGGCATAATCTTGATGTGATGCACATCGAGAAAAATATATGTAACAACATTATCGGCAGACTTCTTAATATTGAAGGCAAGACAAAAGATACCTTAAAATCTAGGATTGATTTGACACACTGGTATCGAGAAAGATTTGCGGGTGCAAGATGAAGGTAAACCACGGATATGGCACCAGCCTGTATGTCTTGGACAAGGTAAAAAGAAAAGAATTCTGCGAGGTCCTGTCACGTGTGAGATTCCCACATGGATTTTCTTCCAACCCTGAAAGGAGAGTCAGTGCAGATGGAAACAAGGTACAAGGGTTGAAAACTCATAACTGCCACGTCCTACTTCAAAGGGTTTTACCTGTTATCCTTAGAGGATTGGGCTGCCCTGAATTATACAGACCAGTTGCAGGGTTGGGACAATTCTTTAGGGAACTCTGAAGTAGAAATATCAGGATAGATGCTCTGGAGCGTCTTAAAGACAAGATATCATCTATCCTATGCGACCTTGAGAAGATATATCCTCCAGCCTTCTTTGATGTGATGGTGCATTTGGTTGTTCATCTACCTGATGAGGCACTACTTAGAGGTCCAGTACAGTATGGCTGGATATACCCTATTGAAAGGTGGCTAGGCACTTTCAAGGGCTATGTTAGGAACAGAGCTAGACCCGAGGGTTCCATTGCAGAGGCCTACATTGCTATAGAAGCGTTGACATTCTGCTCAAAATACATTGAAACAGCTGATCAGCTTACCAAATATGTGGATGAAGACAATCCCGGGCTCAATGTTTTCGATTATTCTATTCGAGTTACAGGGAAGAGTGGAGAAGAGGACAAACCTAAAGACTTGGACAAAATGGTTTGGTATGTGTTGAATAACTGTCTTGAGATACTACCTTATGTCAAGTAAGTGCTAAGTACTGCAGCTTATACATCGTAATCTACTAAACTTGTAGCACATTCTTAGATATTTAGATGTTTGACACAATCACTATGTTGTGCAGCATCTACAAAAAGGAGTTACTGCCGCAAAATCCAAGAAACATTGACAAACTGGTTATGGCAGGATTTGCTAAATGGTTCAAGAGCCATGTAAGCTTTTGAATTGCACTGTGATTTTTTTTAATATACTGAGTACATAAGACGATCAGCTTGTCTATTTTCTAACCATAGGTTAAGTAGATGCGGAAGGCTGGGCAGACAGTTGATGATGCCCTTTACTCACTAGCAATGGTTCCTGATACTGAGTAAGACATTATGAATCTTACGTTATTGGAGATGTGCGCTACAACACCCTTGCACGAGACGAAGGCATGAGCATGGAAACGTATGACAAAGAGACAACTGAAATATATGCTAACATAACAGACATTGTTCAGTTGCAGTATGTCTCCAGTTTCGAGGATCATCGGTGGGTGGTTCTGTTGTGCTGTCGTTGGTATTACCTGTTTTCCAGGATCGCAAAACCCAGAGCTGATGATTATTTCAAATCCATCAATGTCAAGGCGGCGTACCAGACCAACGAGCCTTTTATTTTGGCAAATCATGCAACACATATTTTTTTCTTGGAAGACACATTTGCACGTAGCGATGACTGGAGAGTAGAGCAGAGGAATTCGTTTAATGAAGTTGCACAACAAGATGATGCTTACACTGCTCCTGATGTACAAGATAACACATATGTTACTAATATCTTTGAGAAACATCACGTCAATGACGCCGGCGAAAAGATTGCATGTCGTGCTGTGGACATACAAGAGTTGATCAAGAAGAAGCCAACGTTCGAGGATGTTGAGGACGAAGAAGAAGATGACACCGTGGGGAATTACGATTCAGACTGATACACATGGCGAAGATGTTGACACTACTGCTGCGGATGATGATTACATTGCTTTTGTCGTATTTGCCCGTCAGAAGACGTTTTTTATCTACTATGTGAAATTGTGTTTGCTATGACAACTGAAACCTGATGAACATGTTGTTTAGTATTTTCCTATGAGAACATCACTTGTTATGTATGCTGATTTGTGTTTGGTGATTGTATGACGACTAAAACATGATGACATTGTTGTTTAGTTGTACTCATATTTGGCTGTGAAACTTGAATTTGATGACATAGTTTGCTGTTGGACTGCAATTTGCTCGACGTCTTCGAATGAGAACAAAGCTGACCCGATAGGTCCTCTGCTAATTTATTTATTTATTACCAAAAGGGCCAATGCTATTTATTTATTTATTTATTTATGAGCAAAAGGGGATACCCCCTGATTTCCGTGAACAGAAATCATTATATGTTCACAACACTACGCCCAGCCTGCTACACAGTTTTCATTCATTACTAGTTTCAGCAAAGTGCTCATGTCATAGCCACTGAATACATCACGAGTGCTACATACACTGCAAATAAAGAGACAATCATCCTACAGAGCACATCGATTTTGCCCATTATCTTCACAAGCTCTTTCATCTCCTCATTGATGTCAAGGCCGTTCAAGAGTTGTTGCTTAGCCATGATCAGAGGAACTGCATCTTTAACCTTCTGCTCTGCATCTTCCTCTTCTGCAGTTACTTCAGTTACTTGTCCAACACCCCAACCTGCTGGTATTGGGATTCATCGGCTAACCAAATAATCTGCGCTGTTGCACTCCCCCACATCAGCAACTTCCCATAAATACAAATCACACGAATCTTTCATTTTCTGCACGAATCAAATTGGAAGATCATCAACCAAACTATTAAAAAATCAGCAACTGAAAGTAGCAGAACAACACTTAAACATATTATTACCCCATGATTCGGGCATTTGTATAAGACTCGGCCAGGGTTGAGGATTGTGGTTGAGACGCAACGGATGACTCTGCGTGATTTGCAGCAGTGGCACCACGCCAAGGGCAGCGGGTTGCAATGAGCAACCGGCTGCGGTGCGCGTGCCGGCGGGGGTGTGATGAGACCCACATGCGATGGTACGGGTGGCAACTTGGCGCATATTTGGTTGTTGTCTGCTGAAGAGCAGGTGGACGTGCAGCCAACGGACATGGTTGATGCGGCCAGAGCTTCGGATGTAAGGCAGATTAAGTAGAGAAGAGGAGAAGAAAACGTTGGATATGTCAGTTTCATTACTTGCAGAGTAGCATAGCACCATATATGGTCATAGTCTAGGTTTGGATTCGAACCAGCTATAGGAGCACGTCTCTCTTTTTTCTAAAACTCAGCAACGTCTCTTTACTGGTACACTAGCTTGTTCTGTATGCCTTCTCAAGTCTTTGATTCCTCCACCTGACATCTGGGACCCACCGGAAGGGCCTCTGTATTTCGCGAAAAAAAAGGTGCCCCCCGCTGACAGGTTGGACCCACTAGCTATCTTCGCATGCAAGGAAGTGCCTCCTTATTACGCACAAAAAAATGAATAACCCCCTGCCAGCTGGAACCCAGCATCGTGGGACGCTGAGTTGTGGGCCTACCAAGTTGATGGGGACGGAGGGCTTTGTCAACTTAGTCAATATGAACGATTCTAGCTCCAGTTACCGTACGATGTTCTTCCAACGGCAATAGTGCTTTTTCAACCTCTGGTCTTCTTGCTCCAGCCGCCCAAACCAGCGTCGGTCGTGCCGCGTGCTCCTACCTCCCATGGCCGGCTGTGATGCCGCGGAGGCCTCACCGCCCCCTACTACTCCCACCGCTGGCCAGGGCATCCCTCTACTCACCCACACCCCCTGTTATTCTGCGGCGATGGCAGCCTCACACCGCAGCCGAACCAGTGAACCCTCGTACTCCTCTCCACGTGGGCTTCCACTGCGTCGTCCCCTTCCTAGGCCTCGCCGACGTCCACCGCCTTGGTGCTCTCAGCGCGACGTGGTCAATGTGGTCAATGAACGACTTCCATCGAATGAGTACTGTACGTGGAGAGGCTGACAGCTGGGTCCACGGCCGCAGCTAGGTCCACGGCCACAACCCAGTTTTTTTGTGATTTGCCAACTTAGTCGCTATGTCAGGCCTATTGGGCTGCAAATCTTTCAAGGCGAGGAGAGCTTCATTCGGCTGGCCGAGAAAATGGCCTATCAGTAATGAGAAATGAGTTGTACATTTTAAAAACACATCAAACCAGTAATTAGTTTCAAATTTCTTTTTTCATTTTCAGATTTTAAATTGCACAGATTTTTATGTGTGGACAATTTGTTGGATTTTATACTAATATACATTTATTTTTTAAATCAGTTTGAATGTGACTCGAAATTTCGGGATCAAGAACAGTTCGGACGACACCGAAATATGCAAAAGTTCATATAATTTTTTAATCATGGCCACAATATGGGCTGTAATGGGCTGTATGGGCTCTCGGCGCGGCCTGGTCAACGTGCTCAACGATGGACATGCATCTGAAGTGGACTGTACATGGAGAAGGTGACAGCTGGGTCCACGGCCTCACGCAAGGAAATGCCTCCTTATTACACACAAAATAATGATTCCTCCACCTGACATATGGGACCCACCAAAAGGGCCTCTGTATTTCACTTAAAAAACGTTACCGCCGCTGACAGCTTGGACCCACCAGCTATATCTTCGCACGCAAGGAAGTGCCTCCTTATTACGCACAAAAAAATGAATACTCCCCCTGCTAGCTGGGACCCAGTATAGTGGCAGGCTGACTTGTGGGCCTACTAAGTTAACGGGGACAGAGGGCTTTGTCAAATTAGTAAATATGCACGATTCTAGCTCCAGTGACCGTACGATGTCCATCCAACGGCCGTAGTGCTTCTTCAACCACTGGTCTTCTTGCTCCAGCTGCCCAAACCAGCGCCGGTCGCGCCTCGTGCTCCTGCCTCCCGTGGCCGGCTGCGATGCGGCGGAGGCCTCACCGCCCCCTACTACTCCCACCGCTGGCCAGGCCATCCCTCTACTCACCCACACCCCCTGTTATTCTGCGGCGACGGCAGCCTCACACCGCAGCGAACCAGTGAACCCTCATACTTCTCTACGCGTGGGCATCCACTTCCGCGTCTTCCCCGGCTCCGTGTTGTCCCCTTCCGAGGCCTCGCCGTCGTCCGCTGCCTGGTGCTCTCCACGCGACATGGTCAACGTGGTCAAGGAGCGACTTCCATCGGAAGAGTACTGTACGTGGAGAGGCGGACAGCTGGGTCCACGGCAGCCGCAAGGAAGTGCCTCCTTATTACGCGAAAAATAATTATTCCTCTACCTGACAGCAGGAACCCACCGGACGGGCCACCGTATTTGGCAAAAATATGTTTCACCCCAGACTGCTGGGACCCACCGGACGGGCCACCGTATTTCGCGAAAATAACGTTCCCCCCGCTGTCAGCTCGGACACACCGGAAGTGCCTCCTTATTAGGCACAAAAAATGAATACTCCCCCCGCTAGTTGGGACCCACCTTGGTGGGTGGCTGACTTGTGGGCCTACTAAGTTGACGGGGAAGGAGTGCTTTGTCAACTTAGTCAATTTGAACGATTCTAGCTCCAGTGACCGTACGATGTCCATCCAACGGCCGTAGTGCTTCTTCAACTTCTGGTCTTCTTGCTCCAGCCACCCAAAGCAGCGCCAGTTGTGCCGCATGCTCCTGCCTCCCGTGGCCGGCTGTGCTGCCGCGGAGGCCTCACCGCCCCCTACTATTCCCACCGCTGGCCAGGCCCTGCGACGATGGCAGCCTCACACCGCAGCCGAACCAGTGAACCCTCGTACTCCTCTCCGCGCGGGCTTCCACTACCGCGTCTTCCCCGACTCCGCGTCGTCCCCTTCCTAGGCATTGCCGTCGTCCACCGCCCTGGTGCTCTTGGCGCGGCGTGGTCAACCTGGTCAAGGAACGGCTTCCATCGGACGTGGTATGTACGTGGACAGGCTGACAGGTGGGTCCATGATAACCCACAAGTGTAGGGGATCGCAACAGCTTTCGAGGGTAGAGTATTCAACCCAAATTTATTGATTCGACACAAGGGGAGCCAAAGAATATTCTCAAGTATTAGCAATTGAGTTGTCAATTCAGCCACACCTGGATAACTTAATATCTGCAGCAAGGTATTTAGTAGCAAAGTAATATGATAGTAGTGGTAACAGTAACAAAAGAGTAATGAAAGCAAAAGTAATGTTTTTGGTGTTTTGTAATGATTGCAACAGTAATAACAGGAAAGTAAATAAGCGTAAACCACTATATGGAAAGCTCGTAGGCATTGGATCGGTGATGGATAATTATGCCAGATGCGGTTAATCATGTAACAGTCAAAACATGGGGTGACACAGAACTAGCTCCAATTCATCAATGTAATGTACACATGTATTCCGAATATAGTCATACGTGCTTATGGAAAAGAACTTGCATGACATCTTTTGTCCTACCCTCCCGTGGCAGCGGGGTCCTAATGGAAACTAAGGGATATTAAGGCCTCCTTTTAATAGAGAACCGGAACAAAGCATTAGCACATAGTGAATACATGAACTCCTCAAACTATGGTCATCACCGAGAAGTATCCCGATTATTGTCACCCCGGGGTTGTCGGATCATAACACATAATAGGTGACTATAGACTTGCAAGATAGGATCAAGAACTCACATATATCCATGAAAACATAATAGGTTCATATCTGAAATCATGGCACTCGGGCCCTAGTGACGAGCATTAAGCATAGCAAAGTCATAGCAACATCAATCTCAGAACATAGTGGATACTAGGGATCAAACCCTAACAAAACTAACTCGATTACGTGATAGATCTCATCCAACCCATCACCGTCCAGCTAGCCTACGATGGAATTACTCACGCACGGCGATGAGCATCATGAAATTGGTGATGGAGGATGGTTGATGATGACGACGGCGACGAATCCCCATCTCCGGAGCCGCGAACGGACTCCCGATCAGCCGTCCCGAGAGGTTTTAGGGCTTGGTGGCGGCTCCGTATGTAAAACGCGATGATTTCTTCTCCTTGATTTTTTCTCTCCGAAAGCAAATATATAGAGTTGGAGTTGGCGTCGGAGGAGCTCCAGGGGGCCCACGAGGTACGGGCACGCCCTAGGGGGGCGCGCCCCCCACCCTCGTGGACAGGGTGTGGGCCCACTGGTCTTCATCTTTGGCAAGGATTTTTTTTTTTTTTGACTAGATGTTCCGTGGAGTTTCAGGTCATTCCGAGAACTTTTGTTTTCTGCACATAAAACAACATCATGGCAATTCTGCTGAAAACAGCGTCAGTCCGGGTTAGTTCCATTCAAATCATACAAGCTAGAGTCCAAAACAGGGGCAAAAGTGTTTGGAAAAGTAGATACGATGGAGACGTATCAACTCCCCAAAGCTTAAACCTTTGCTTGTCCTCAAGCAATTCAGTTGATAAACTGAAAGAGAAAAAGAAAAACTTTTACAAACTCTGTTTGCTATTGTTGTTGTAAATATGTAAAGCCAGCATTCAGGTTTTCAGCAAAGATTATAACTAATCACATTTGCAATAATTCTCAGGTCTCACGTTTACTCATATCAATGGCATAATCAACTAGCGAGTCATAATAATAAATCTCGGATGATTACACTTTCTCAAAACAATCATAATATGATATAACAAGATGGTATCTCGCTAGCCCTTTCTGAGACCGCAAAACATAAATGCAGAGCACCTTTAAAGATCAAGGACTGACTAGACATTGTAACTCATGGTAAAAGAGATCCAATCATAGTCATACCCAATATAGATTAACAGTAATGGATGCAAATGATAGCTGTGCTCTCCAGCTAGTGCTTTTTAATAAGAGGGTGATGACTCAACATAAAAGTAAATAGATAGGCCCTTCGCAGAGGGAAGCAGGGATTTGTAGAGGTGCCAGAGCTCCGTTTTGAAATAGAGATACATAATATTTTGAGCGGCATACTTTGCTTGTCAACATAACAACTAAGAGATGGTGGCATCTGCCATGCTACACACATTATAGGCGGTTCCCAAACAGAATGGTAAAGTTTATACTCCCCCTCCATCAACAAGCATCAATCCATGGCTTGCTCGAAACAACAAGTGCCTCCAACTAACATCAGGTCCCAGGGGGAGTTTTGTTTGCAATTATTTTTTGATTTAGTTTGCATAAAGCAGGGGACCGGGCATCCCGGTGACCAGCCATTTTCTCGTGAGTGAGGAGCGGAGTCCACTCCTCTTGAGAATAACCCGCCTAACACGAAAGATAAGGGCAGCCTTAGTTGATACATGAGCTATTCGAGCATACAAAATAGAATGTTTATTTGAAGGTTTAGAGTTTGGCACATACAAATTTACTTGGAACGGCAGGTAAATACCGCATATAGGAAGGTATAGTGGACTCATCTGGAATAACTTTGGGGTTGAGGTGATTGCATGCACAAGCAGTATTCCCACTTAGTACAAATGAAGGCTAGCAAGAGACAGGGAAGCGACCAACTAGAGAGCGACAACAGTCATGAACATGCATTAAAATTAATAAACATTGGATGCAAGCATGAGTAGGATATAATCCACCATGAACATAAATATCATGAAGGCTATGTTGATTTGTTTCAACTACATGTGTGAACATGTGCCAAGTCGAGTCACTTAAATCATTCAAAGGAGGATACCACCCCATCATACCACATCACAACCATTTTAATAGCGTGTTGGCATGCAAGGTAAACCATTATAACTCATAGGTAATCAAGCATGGCATAAGCAACTATGATCTCTAATTGTCATTGCAAACATGTTTATTCGTAATAAGCTGAATCAAGAACGATGAACTCATCATATTTACAAAAACAAGAGAGGTCGAGTTCATACCAGCTTCGCTTATCCCAATCAATTCATCATATATCATCATTATTGCCTTTCACTTGCATGACCGAACGATGTGGATAATAATAACCGTGCACGTGCATTGGACTAAGCTGGAATCTGCGAGCATTCAATAAGTAGGAGAAGACAAGGCAATATGGGCTCTTAGTTAAATCAACAATAATACATATAAGAGTCACTTCAACAATTTAATCATGGTCTTCTCCTATCGACCCCAAAGAAAGGAAAGGAAATAAACCTATTTACATGGGAAAGCTCCCAACAAGCAAAAGAAGAACATGAAATATTTTTGGGTTTTATTTTTAATTATTACTGCTACAGCAGGAAAAGTAAACTAACTAGAAGCTACACTAATTTTTTTGTTGTTTTCTTAAAGTTTATCAAACACACAAGAAGAAAACAGGAAAAAGAAAATAAACTAGCATGGACATTACGGTGAAAAAGTATGAGCACCGACATTTAGTAATGAGTGTGTGAACATAAATGTAATGTCGGTTGGAAATACGTACTCCCCCAAGCTTAGGCTTTTGGCCTAAGTTGGTTCATTGCCAGGGATGGCCTGGCGGATACCCGTAGGTGTAGCTCGGGTCGTACTGTGATGAAGAGGACTCTGACTGCCACTGGCTGGCAGCCACCTCTGAATCCCAAGAATAAATAGACTGGCGTGGAGGCTCGTATTGTTGTTCCGGCTCCGGGTTTGGTTCAGGATTCCGATAGGCTTGAACGGCCGCCCACGGAACGAGATAAAGACCTTCAGACAAGTTAAACAAAGAAGGAGCAGGCAAAGTAATAGTCTCAGGGTGATGTTTATCAAAGTACAATTTATATTTAAGCTCCCCTTCCTTGCCCTTAACAATAAAGACATGCACTAGCATACTCTTATAATCCAAATAAGCACTAGGCAACAATTTTTCTTCTTTCTCATAAAGCCTAATGGGTATGTTAAAATGTGCAGCTAGGCAAGAAGAATAAATACCTCCAAAGATGGGGCCTTTCGTACGGTTCAAACTTAACCGTTTAGCAATAATTCCGCCCATACTAACAGAGTTATCGAGGTACAAACCATGGAACAAAATGATAATATTAGGAACACTAAGGTTTCCATAGTTTCCACAACCAATCAAGTAACGACTAGAAAATAAGGCAAAGTAGCGTAAAACAGGAAAATGTATGCTAGTGATTCTTGCATCGGAAACCTTCCTAGTTTCCCCCACAGTGATGGTGTTAATAAATTCTTCCACATCCTTACGATGTGGTTCTTCTAAGCTACCCTCAGAGGGTATTTTGCAAACCTTGCAAAATCCAGCTAATGGCATCTTCTTAACAACGACATATAAATGAAACTCTACTGAAGGAGGTGATTCCTTAGGATAATAGTAGAAGTTTTGCATAAAAGTATTAGTGAGTAAGAGATACTGATGACGTTGGTCGCGGAGGAAGTTGGTGAGGCCAGCATTCTCAGTCAACGAATAAAAATCCTCATAAATCCCGGCTTGTCTCAAGAAGCCATCGGAAGGCCATTCACACGGCCGGACCTCCGCGGTGCGAGGCAAATTATATTTGGGCCTCTGTGCTTCTTCATTTTGTTTTTCCTTCGAGCTTCGGCTCGACGAGCCCCTCAAAAGTCTCTTCATCATTTTTTCAAATATTCTGAAATTTTTACTAACTTCAAACAAAAGTGAAACAACTTCAATAAGATTGATAGCAACTACTCCTACAAGTTCCTAGAGCCTTAATCAAGCATTAGAACTACTTGGAACCATATATATTTGACATGCAAGCTCAAGAACAGGGTCACCTATGCAGCACAAATTTGCAAAGAATAAATCACTAGAACAAAAACTAATTGGACCAATGGAGGAGTCACATACCAAGGAACAATCTCCCCAAGCAGTTTTGTGAGAGGTGCTTTGAGCAAGGAGATCGAAAATCACAGCAAAGTGAGCTGGAACTCGTGCTTGAGCCAGATATTCGTGTTTGTGGGAGGAAGAAGAAGAGGATGGGTGCAGGAATAAGTGGAGGAGGGCCACCGTGGGCCCATGAGGCAGGGGGCGCACCCAGGGGGGTAGGGCGCACCCTCCACCCTCGTGGCCAGGTGGCAGCTCCCCCCTGGGTAATTTTTGCACCATAAATCCTCAAATATTCCCGAAAAAATCATATTAAATTGGCATGGCATTTGGAGGACTTTTATTTTCGCGGTATTTTTATATTGCACAGATAAATCAGGAAACAGAGAGAAAAGCACTATTTTTACTTTATTTCAACTAAATAACAGAAAGTATAAAGAGGGTACAGAAGGTTGTGCCTTCTAGTTTCATCCGTCTCATGATCATCAAAAGGAATCCACTAACAAGGTTGATCAGGTCTTGTTAACAAACTCATTCCGACTAACATGGAACCGGAGAAATTTCGAATAACACTATGTTACCTCAACGGGGATATGCACATCCCCAATAATAAGAATGTCATATTTCTTCTTTACAGTAGGAAGAGGAAATTCAAAACCTCCAAATATAATCGATGGAATTTTTCCAATAGAGTTGATACTATGAACTTGAGGTTGTTTCTTCGGAAAGTGTACCGTATGCTCATTACCATTAACATGAAAAGTGACATTTCCTTTGTTGCAATCAATAACAGCTCCTGCAGTATTCAAAAAGGGTTTTCCAAGAATAATAGACATTCTATCGTCCTTGGGAATATCAAGAATAACAAAGTCCGTTAAAATAGTAACGTTTGCAACCACAACAGGCACATCCTCACAAATACCGACAGGTATAGCAGTTAATTTATCAGCCATTTGCAAAGATATTTCAGTAGGTGTCAACTTATTCAAATCAAGTCTACGATATAAAGAGAGAGGCATAACACTAACACCGGCTCCAAGATCGCATAAAGCAGTTTTAACATAATTTCTTTTAATGGAGCATGGTATAGTAGGTACTCCTGGATCTCCAAGTTTCTTTGGTATTCCACCCTTAAAAGTATAATTATAAAGCATGGTGGAAATTTCAGCTTCCGGTATCTTTCTTTTATTGGTAATGATATCCTTCATATACTTAGCATAAGGATTTGTTCTGAGCACATCAGTTAATCGCATACGCAAAAAGATAGGTCTAATCATTTCAGCAAAGCGCTCAAAATCCTCATCATCCTTTTTCTTGGATGGTTTGGGAGGAAAAGGCATGGGTTTCCGAACCCATGGTTCTCTTTCTTTACCATATTTCGTAGCAACAAAATCTCTCTTATCATAAAATTGATTCTTTGATTGTGGGTTATCAAGATCAACAGCAGGTTCAACCTCTACATCATTATCAGTACTAGGTTGAGCATCATCATGAACAACATCATTAACATTTTCGCTAGGTTCATGTTCATTACCAGATTGTGTTTCAGCATCATAAATAGATATATCATTTGGATTCACAGGTGGTTCAGCAATAGGTTCACTAGAAGTTTGCAAGTCCTATCATTTTGCTTTTTCTTCCTTTTAGAAGAACTAGGCACATCAGTATTATTTCTCTGAGAATCTTGCTCAATTCTCTTAGGGTGGCCTTCAGGATACAAAGGTTCATGAGTCATTCTACCAGTTCAAGTAGCCACTCTAACAACGCAATCATTTTTCTTACTATTCATTTCATTGAGCAAATCATTTTGAGCCTTAAGTACTTGTTCTACTTGAGTGGTAACCATAGAAGCATGTTTGCTAATGAGTTTAAGTTCACATCTAACATTAGCCATATAATCACCCAAGTGTTTAATCATATAGGTATTTTGTTTTAATTGTCTACCAAAAAGCATTAAAATTTTCTTGTTTGACAATAAAATTATCAAACTCATCCAAGCATTGTCCAGCAGACTTATAGTGAGGAATATCACCTTCATCAAATCTATAGAGAGAATTTACCTTTACTACCTGTGTCGGGTTAACAAGACCATGCGTTTCTTCAATAGGTAATGGATTAAGATCATATGTTTCTTCAACAGGCGGTAAATTAAGACCATGTATTTCTTCAATAGGAGGTAAATTCTTAACATCTTCAGCTTTAATACCTTTTTCTTTCATATATTTCTTTGCCTGTTGCATATCTTCAGGACTGAGAAATAGAACACCCCTCTTCTTCAGAGTTGGTTTAGGAATAGGCTCAGTAGTTGGAGCAGGAGCTAGCTCAGGAGCTGGCTCAGGAAGTGCCTAGTTAATTTCATTTGCCAACATATTATTCAATAGAATTTCAGCTTCATCCGGTGTTCTTTCCCTGAAAAGAGAACCAGCACTACTATCCAGGTAATCTCTGAAGCATCGGTTAGTCGATTATAAAAGATAGCAAGTATTTCATTTTTCTTAAGAGGATGATCATGCAAAGCATTAAGTAACTTGAGAAGCCTCCCCGAAGCTTGTGAGAGACTCTCTTCTTCAATTTGCACAAAGTTGTATATTTCCTTTAAAGCAGCTTGTTTCTTATGAGCAGGGAAATATTTGGCAGAGAAGTAATAAATCATATCCTGGGGACTACGCACACAACCAGGATCAAGAGAATTAAACCATATCTTAGAATCACCCTTTAATGAGAACGAAAATATTTTAAGGATATAGAAGTAGTGAGATCTCTCATCATTAGTGAACAGGGTGGCTATATCATTTAATTTAGTGAGATGTGCCACAATAGTTTCAGATTCATAGGCATGAAAAGGATCAGATTCAACCAAAGTGATTATATCAGGATCAACAGAGAATTCATAATCCTTATCGACAACACAAATAGGTGAAGTAGCAAAAGCAGGGTCAGGTTTCATTCTATCTCTAAGAGATTCTTTACTCCATTTAACTAATAGCCTCTTAAGTTCGTTTCTATCTTCGTAGGCAAAAATAGCTGCAGAAGCTTCCATATCAAAAACATAACCCTCAGGAATAACGGGCATATCTTCATCATCAATTTCATCAACATTATCAGTTTCAATAATTTCTTTCTCTCTAGCCCTAGCAATTTGTTCATCAAGAAATTCACTAAGGGGCACAGTAGTATCAAGCATAGAAGTAGTTTCATCATAAGTATCATGCATAGCAGAAGTGGCATCATCAATAACATGCGACATATCAGAACGGATAGCAGAAGCAGGTTTAGGTGTCGCAAGCTTTCTCATAATAGAAGGTGAATCAAGTGCAGAGCTAGATGGTACTTCCTTACCTCCCCTCGTAGTTGAGGGATAAATTGTTGTCTTAGCGTCTTTCAAATTCTTCATTGTGTCCAGCAGATATAAATCCCAAGTGACTCAAAGAATAGAGCTATGCTCCCCGGCAACAACGCCAGAAATTAGTCTTGATAACCCACAAGTGTAGGGGATCGCTACAGCTTTCGAGGGTAGAGTATTCAACCCAAATTTATTGATTCGACACAAGGGGAGCCAAAGAATATTCTCAAGTATTAGCAACTGAGTTGTCAATTCAGCCACACCTGGATAACTTAATATTAGCAGCAAGGTATTTAGTAGAAAAGTAATATGATAGTAGTGGTAAGAGTAACAAAAGAGTAATGAAAGCAAAAGTAATATTTTTGGTGTTTTGTAATGATTGCAACAGTAATAACGGGAAAGTAAATAAGCGTAAACTATTATATGGAAAGCTCGTAGGCATTGGATCGGTGATGGATAATTATGCCGGATGCGGTTCATCATGTAACAGTCAAAACATAGGGTGACATAGAACTAGCTCCAATTCATCAATGTAATGTACGCATGTATTCCGAATATAGTCATACGTGCTTATGGAAAAGAACTTGCATGACATCTTTTGTCCTACCCTCCCATGGCAGCGGGGTCCTTATGGAAACTAAGGGATATTAAGTCCTCCTTTTAATAGGAAACTGGAACAAAGCATTAGGACATAGTGAATACATGAACTCCTCAAACTATGGTCATCACCGAGAAGTATCCCGATTATTGTCACCTCGGGGTTGTCGGATCATAACACATAATAGGTGACTATAGACTTGCAAGATAGGATCAAGAACTCACATATATTCATGAAAACATAATAGGTTCAGATCTGAAATCATGGCACTCGGGCCCTAGTGACAAGCATTAAGCATAGCAAAGTCATAGCAACATCAATCTCAGAACATAGTCGATAATAGGGATCAAACCCTAACAAAACTAACTCGATTACATGATAGATCTCATCCAACCCATCACCGTCCAGCAAGCCTACAATGGAATTACTCATGCATGGCGGTGAGCATCACGAAATTGGTGATGCAGGATGGTTGATGATGACGACGGCGACGAATCCCCCTCTCCGGAGCCCCGAACGGACTCCAGATCAGCCCTCCCGAGAGGTTTTAGGGCTTGGCGGCGGCTCCGTATCGTAAAACGCGATGATTTCTTCTCCTTGATTTTTATTCTCCGAAAGCAAATATATAGAGTTGGAGTTGGCGTCGGAGGAGCTCCAGGGGGCCCACGAGGTAGGGGAGCGCGCCCTAGGGGGGGCGCGCCCCCCACCCTCGTGGACAGGGTGTGGGCCTCCTGGTCTTCATCTTTGGCAAGGATTTTTTATTATTTTTGACTAGATGTTCCGTGGAGTTTCAGGTCATTCCAAGAAATTTTGTTTTCTGCACATAAAACAACATCATGGCAATTCTGCTGAAAACAACGTCAGTCCGGGTTAGTTCCATTCAAATCACACAAGCTAGAGTCCAAAAAAGGGCAAAAGTGTTTGGAAAAGTAGATACGACGGAGACATATCAGTCCACGGCCGCAGCAAGGAAGTGCCTCCTTATTATGCGCAAAATAATTATTCCTCCACCTGACAGCGGGGACCCACCGGACGGGCCACCGTATTTCGTGAAGAAAATGTTTAACGCAAGGAAGTGCCTGACAGTCGGGACCTACCTGGTCGAAGTGTACGTAGTGTTGTCATTCTGGTCGCGAACGTGTATGTACATACTGGTCGATGTAGAGGCGCGCACATGTCATAGCAGAGCCGCGCACGTAGCATGTACATGTACAAACAGCGGCCAGGGTGCAAGAAAGTAAATACGGCCACGTATGTAAATATGGGCGGGGTCTCGAACGCCTACTTGCACGTACGTACGGTCAGGGCTCGTGTACATGGTTGGGTAAGAACGGAGAAACTACGTCATCGTCGTGTTCATGGGGAGCCAACTGGCTGGGTCGGAACAGAATGCATCGTCGTGTTAATCGGGAGGGCTTGGACGGAACAACTGATGGAAACGAGGCCTGGCGTACCGCAGAACGGAGGAAATGTCCTTGTGTTTGACTGGCCAAGTTCGAAACGGGATCCTGTTCATCGGGAGGGGTCTGGCGTACCGCAAAACGGAGGAAACGGACCTCCTACGGTCGAAACGTGGGTCCTGTTAATCGGGAGGGGTGTGGCTTACCGCAAAACAGAGGAAACGGACTTGTGTTGGAGCACTACGGTCGAAACGGGAGTAATGTTCATCGGGAGGGGTGTGGTGTACCGCAAAACGGGACTCCGTGAGATACTGTTCATCTCCACCGTCGACCCCCTCCAGCCTCCACGGGCTACTGTTCATCCACCGTCGAACTTCTCCAGCCTCCACCTGCGATTGTTCATCCATGGGCTCCTGTTCATCTAGCCTCCATCGCGCGCTACTCCACCAGCTACTATTCAACCAGCCCTCTCCACGGGCTCCGGTTAAACCACCCCTCCACGGGCTACTGTTCCTCCAGCCCTCCACCGTATACTGTTCATCCTGCCCTCCACGGGGTGGTCCTATTCATCCTGCCCTCCACGGTGTCCTGTTCATCCAGCCCCAACCGGCTCGATAGATCGGGGTCCTGTTCATCTAGAGGCAACACCACGGGGTCCTCATCCACCCCACCGAACTGTTCATCCAACCCCCCAAAGAACAATCACTATTCATCCGGAGGCAACATCGATCGGCTTCAGCTAGCAACAAGATGGCGAAGAATCGCCGATCGGCTTCATTAACCGCCATCGATCGATCACTGGGTTCAAGAATGCGTAGCTCGCAGCAGCAATCACTGGGTCGCTTAGAGCCCAACGCCTCGCCGGGTTCGATTTAGAGCCCAACGCCGCACCCACGCACGCTGCGTGTACGAGAGAAACGCGCATCGCTCGGCCCCAACCACCCACCCTAACCGGGAACACCCCGATATTTTCCTCGCCCTCGCTTCTACCACGGTTTTTTTCCGTCATGGACGGCCCCAAGAATGTCATGCAGCTATGTCTTCGGCCTGCCCAGGACGAAAAGCCAATTTTCTGTCATGATTTTTTGTCATAGAAGTAGGACCCCACCACATCTATGATGATACCGTGTTTTGTCACAATTATTGTCATAGAAGTGTCATAAGTATGACAAAAACAGTTTTCGTTCGGCCCAAAATGTCACGGATGTGTCTTTTTTGGTAGTGTAAGTTAGTTTTAGTAGAGAGCTTTTTGTCACAAGAGAGTTATTTGTCCCTTGGTAATTGATAACTAGACCGGTAATCACTATTACAATTTTATATAAGGGAGAGGCATAAGCTAACATAGTTTCTCTTCTTGGATTACATGCACTTATGATTGGAAGTCTAGCAAGCATCCGCAACTACTAAAGATCATTAAGGTAAAATCCAACCATAGCATTAAAGTATCAAGTCCTCTTTATTCCCATACGATAACAACCTACTTACTCGTGTTTGTGCTTCTTTCACTCACACCACCCACCATAAACAAATCATGAACATATTGCAAACCCTACAGCAGGGATCCCTAACGCTTGCACGACACGGAGATCACCATAGGACAGCACCAATAATAAAACATGCAACTGAAACCAATCACGATCATCAATGAACCCATAGGACAAAATGGATCTACTCAAACATCCTAGGATGGCCATACATCATTGGGAATAATATATAGCATTGAGAACCATGTTTAAGTAGAGATTACAGCGGGTATAAGAGGGGTTGCACCGCTGCATAGAGGAGGAGAGGGTTGGTGATGACGGCGGTGAAGTTGTTGGTGTAGATTGCGGTGACGATGATGGCCCCGGCAGCGTTCCGGCGCCACCGGGAGAGAGGGGGAGAGAGCCCCCCTTCTTCTTCTTCTTCTTCTTCTTCTTCTTCTTCTTCTTCTTCTTCCCCGTAGATGGGAGAAGGGTTTCCCCTCTGGTCCTTGGCTTCCATGGCGGCGGAGGGGCGGGAGCCCCTCCGAGATTGGATCTCTCTCTTTGTTTCCTTCTGATTTTGCACTCCTAATTCTTCCCTTTCACCGTTTCTTAAATTCCCGGAGATCCGTAACTCCGATTGGGCTGAAATTTGGACACGATTTTTATGCGGATATTGGCGTTCTTGCAGCGAAAGAAGGGCACCAACCGCCTTATGGAGTGGCCACGAGGGCCCAGGGCGCGCCCTACATCCTGGGGCACGCCCCTCCCCCTCGTGGGCCCCTCAGGCATCGTCTCGCTTTGATTCCACTTCCCAAAATTCACATATATTCCAAAAGAAATCTCCATAAGTTTTTATCCCGTTTGGAATCCATTTGGAATGGATTTTCTGCGAAACAAAAAACATGCAACAAACAGGAACTCGCACTGGGCACTGGATCAATATGTTAGGCACAAAAATAGTATAAAAAGTTGCCAAAAGTATGTAAAAGTTGTAGAATATTGGCATGGAACAATCAAAAAATATAGATACGACGGAGAGGTATCAGGCACAAAAATGGTATTTCAATACTTGAAAACAAGGCCTATGGTCTGTACTGTCGCTAGTGCAACCTCTCAACAATGCTAATATAATTGGATCATATAACCGTCCCTCAACGTGCGACGAAGAATCACTCCATAGTTCCTATCTAGCGGAGAATATAAGAATAAATTGTTTGTAGGGTACGAAACCACCTTAAAGTTATTCTTTTTGTTCGATCTATTCAAGAGTCCGTACTAAAATAACACAAAGTTATTCTTTCCGTGCGATCTATCCTAGTGTTCGTAATAAAATAACACTAAAGCAAATTCATATTCATAATACTCAATCCAACACGAAGACCTTCAAAGAGTGCCCCTAGATTTCTACCGGAGAAACAAAGACAAGAATGTGCATGAACCCCTATGCATAGATTACCCCAATGTCACCTCGGCAATCCGTGAGTTGAGTGCCTAAACATATATCAAGTGAATCAATACGATACCCCATTGTCACCACGAGTATTCAGTTGCAAGACATATATCAAGTGTTCTCAAATCCATAAAAGTATTCAATCCGATAACGATGAAATCTCAAAGGGAAAATTCATTTCATCACAACAAGATAGAGAAAGGAAAAAACCATATGATACGACTATATTAACAAAGCCCGCGATACATCAAGATCGTGACATCTCAAGAACATGAGAGAGAGAGAGAGAGAGATTAAACACATAGCTACTGGTACAAACCCTCAGCCGCGAGGGTGGACTACTCCTTCATCATCATGGTGGCCGTCGGGATGATGAAGATGGCCACCGGAGATGATTCCCCCCTTTGGCAGGGTGCCGGAAATGGTCTAGATTTGTTTTTCGGTGGCTACAGAGCCTTGCGGTGCTAGAACTTCTGATCTAGGTTAACCTCAAAGGATTTTGGAATATTTGAGAATTTATAGTGCAAAGAGGGGGTGCGGGAGGCCACCGAGGTGGGCACAACCCACCTGGGCGCGTCTGGGACCCCAGCGCTCCCTAGTGCAATGTGCCCCCCTCGGGGCACCCCCCAGGTGCTTCTTTGGCTCACTGGTGGTCTTCTGGTCCATAAAAATCCACAAAAAGTTTCGCGATGTTTGGACTCCATTTGATATTGATTTCCTGAGATGTAAAAAACAAGCAAAAAATAGCAACTCACACTAGGCACTGGGTCAATATGTTAGTACCAAACAATAATATAAAATTGCTATAAAATGATTGTAAAACATCCAAGAATGATAATAAAACAACATGAATATTTCATAAATTATAGATATGTTGGTGACGTATCACTACCATAATGCTTAGAAATTTTACCCTCGGTCCACTCTAAACCCTATTACCAAAACCTTAACATCCACCGCAATGGGTTTTGACTTACTCCGGAGAGACCACTTGAAATCCCTGGCGGGATTGGATCTATTGTGAGTGAGTGCAACAACGCATTCAAAACCTTCCGTGCAACCCGTTGTCAGCAATGAAGGAGAGGTCCGGTCAACACAAAATGCCCTTGTAGTCGATCGACACAGACATCAATGAGAAGACCACAAACTTTAGGGAAGAGGAAGGTGGCGGAGAACGAAGAATGGTAGGACTGGATCCTAGCGATTAATGGATCTCGAGGGTGGCCGATTTGTCGCGTGAGTACGACGATGGTCCTCCATGGTCGCCAGTGGTCGGTACTGAGGAAGCACTCCCGGTAACAGCGCAGGTGGCGTGTTCTATGATCACCATGGTCTCCGGGAGAAAAGGAACAATGGGTATCAGGAGACATTTTATGACTGAGCCGAGATGGGTAATCCTAGCGTGTGGGTCATGTCATGAAGGGAGCGAGAGGTTTTAGTTGAGATTATTTTACAGGCTGAATGCAGCATGGATTGTTGGGGAACACAGTATTTCGAAAAATTTGCCTATGATCACGCAAGATCTATCTATGTGATGTATACCAACGAGTGGGAGAGTGTGTCCACGTACCCTCGTAGACTAAAAGCGGAAGCGTTAAGTAACGCGGTTGATGTAGTCGAACGTCTTCGTGATATAACCGATCAAGTACCGAACGCACGGCACCTCCGCGATCTGCACACGATCAGCTTGGTGACGTCCCTCGAACTCTTGATCCAGCTGAGGCCGAGAGAGAGTTCTGTCAGCACGACGTCGTGGTGATGGTGTTGATGAAGTTACCGACGCAGGGCTTTGCCTAAGCACTACAACGATATGACCGAGGTGGAAATCTGTGGAGGCTAGGGTACCCGGCCCCCTCCCACGTATATAAAGGAGGTAGGGGGAGGCCGGCCGGCCATCATGGGCGTGCCAAGGGGGGAGGAATCCTCCTCCTAGTAGGATTAGGATTCCTCCTTAGCTAGTCCAACTAGGAGGAGAAGGAAGCAGAGGGGGAGGGAGAGGGAAAGAGAGGCCGCGCCCCCTCCCCTAGTCCAATTCGGACTCCCTTGGGGGGTGCCACCTCCTGGCTGCTGCCCTCTCTCTCCCATAAAGCCCAGTAAGGGCCCAATAACTTCCCGGTGGGGGGGGGGGTCGGTAACCCTCCGACACTCTGGTTTTATTCAAAACCTCACGGAACACTTCAGATGTCCCAGTAACATGGTCCAATATATCAATATTTATGTCTCGACCATTTCGAGACTCCTCGTCATGTCCGTGATCACATCCGGGACTCCAAACTACCTTCGGTATATCAAAACACATAAACTCATAATACCGATCGTCATCAAAACACATAAACTCATATTTGTTCCCACATATTATACGAAGATCTTTATCGGTCAAACCGCATAACAACATACGTTGTTCCCTTTGTCATCGGTATGGTACTTGCCTGAGATTCGATCGTCGGTATCTCAGTACCAGTTCAATCTCGTTATAGGCAAGTCTCTTTACTCGTTCCGTAATGCATCATCCCGCAACTAACTCATTAGTTACATTGCTTGCAAGGCTTATAGTGATGTGCATTACCGAGAGGGCCCAGAGATACCTCTCCGACAATCGGAGTGACAAATTCTAATCTCGATCTATGCCAACTCAACAAGTACCATCGGAGACACCTGTAGAGCACCTTTATAATCACACAGTTGCATTGTGACGTTTGGAGCACGCAAAGTATTACTCCGGTAATCGGAAGTTGCATAATCTCATAGGCATAGGAACATGTATAAGTCATGAAGAAAGCAATAGCAACAAACTAAATGGTCATCGTGCTAACCTAACGGATGGGTCAAGTCAATCACATCATTCTCTAATGATGTGATCCTGTTAATAAAATGACAACTCATGTCTATGGCTAGGAAACTTAACCATCTTTGATTCAACGAGCTAGTCAAGTAGAGGCATACTAGTGACACTCTGTTTGTCTATGTATTCACACATGTACTAAGTTTCCGGTTAATACAATTCTAGCATGAATAATAAAAATTTATCATGATATAAGGAAATATAAATAACAGCTTTATTATTGCCTCTAGGGCATATTTCCTTCAGTATCCCACTTGCACTAGAGTCAATAATCTAGATTACACGGTAATGATTCTAACACCCATGGAGTCTTGGTATTGATCATGTTTTGCTCATTAGAGAGGCTTAGTCAACGGGTCGGCAACATTCAGATCCGTATGTATCTTGCAAATCTCCGTGTCTCTCTCCTTGACTTGATCGAAGATGGAATTGAAGTGTCTCTTGATGTGCTTGGTTCTCTTGTGAAATCTGGATTCCTTTGCCAAGGCAATTGCACCAGTATTGTCACAAAAGATTTTCATTGAAACCAATGCACTAGGTATGACACCTAGATCGGATATGAACTCCTTCATCTAGACTCCTTCATTTGCTGCTTCCGAAGCAGGTATGTACTCCGCTTCACACGTAGATCCCGCCACGACGCTTTTCTTAGAACTACACCAACTTATAGATCCACCGTTCAATATAAATACGTATCCGATTTGTGACTTAGAGTCATCCGGATCAGTGTCAAAGCTTGCATCGACGTTACCATTTACGATGAGCTCTTTGTCACCTACATAAACGAGAAACATATTGTCGGTGTACTAGAGTAGGGGTACCCTAGTACCCCGAACTCGTGCACGGACAGTCGCAGCACCCCGCGGCAGGGCTGGCCTGGTGACCGCCAAGGTCCTCAACGGCTCCTTTGGAGCCTTTCAAGAACAAAGTAATCAAGGCCCCGGCAAGAGGAGCTTGCCGGAAAGGCCACTCAAGGCACGAAGGAAACAAGACCCCGGCAAGAGGAGCTTGCCGGGAAGGCTTGGTGAGCGACAAGCTCCCGAGCGACAAGGACTTTGCAGCAAGGCGCTTGCAGCAGGCAACCTCTCTTCATCTCCGCCCAGCTCATCCGCCAACGATGTCGCCATGGGGCTTTCCGAGCACGCGTGTCAATGGCTGTGCAGCCGGGAGCGGCGATAAGCGGCGACGACAAGCTACCATCGTGGCAAATGGAGGCGCACTTGACGGTCCCTCACAGCCTCGTTCAGCGGCAGGGGCGGACAATTGTGGCTCTTGTCCCTTGCCGTCGAGTTATGTATAGATCACTGTACACTGTACAGAGCGGTGTACCAACCAATGTTTTTACTATTCTACCCTTGTCTACTTGCCACCTGTGGTGACCCCTTGTGCCTATAAAAGGAGGCCCGAGTGCAACGTAGAAAGGGTTCGGTTCCGGTTCAGTTCATTCGACCCATTCGAGACCACAATCACTTAGGCTAGGTTTTGTAGCTCCCATTGCTCCCTAGCAAGAACACTATATAATCAACCAAGCAGCAGTAGGAGTGTTATCTCTCCGGAGAGCTCCGAAGCTGGGTAAATCTGCTCGTGTGCATCGCCTCGATCCGCTCTTAGTGCAATCTCCTCCCCCTCCGAACCACAAGGGACTCGGTCCCATAGGTGTCCGTGGGCCACGATCAGCTTCCCCGACATCTTTGGCGCGCCACGTAGGGGGCGTCGAGGCTATGTGAACCCGATCCGGCGTTCACACGAGCGGTTTCTTCATCATCTTCGCCAACATGCCACCAAAGAAGAAGGCTTCGGCGGTAGCAGAGCCGTCCGCGTCAAACCCACCACCACCAGAGCTGACGGGTGGTGGGGAAGACGCTGGCGGAGGAACGGGCGTCGTCGAGAGAGCCCACGACGCCGCCAAGTCCAAAGACAAGGCGGCGCAAGCTTCGGCGTCCGAATCTGCACCGCGTCCTTCTCAAGAGGCGCGAGACCGACAGCGTCATGATGCTCGCCGCACCATATGCTCGTTGGATCAAGGCCAAGTTGGAGGATCCCGAGGCCCTCGAGACCCGCATGCACGCCAAAGATGCCGGCATGCAGCGAGTACGGTCGCTTGGGCGGGATGCTGCTCCTCCTAACTTGGTTAGGAGTCCGAGCACATCCCGTTCCTCGCTCCGTACGCCTTTGCCACCCACCACTGCAGCGGAAGCCTTGGCGAGAGCTCAGCTACTTCTAGACTACCCTCCAACGGCCGACAAGGTCGACGAATGGAGGGCCACAATCCAAAGTCTCATCGGCTTCGCCAACGGCGACGTTCCGCGGCAACCAACTGCGTCCTTGCCACGGCGAGGCCACAAGGCACGAGCCGGTGGCGACGAGACCTGCGGGGGTGACACCACCATGCACTCCCCTTCCCGAAGGCCAAGATCACCAGCTCTTCAGATCCACCTCGAGAGCGACTCCACCGCGTCGTCGGATCCACGAGCTCACCGTGATCAGCGCCAAGTTCTTAAGGAACGGCAACAAGAAGACCTTTGCAAATCTGCGCAGGTCACAACCAGCCTTTGCAAATCGGAGGGGTTGAGCTTGAGGTTGATCTTGCGCAGATTTGCAAAGGTCTCATATAAGTCTTGAACCAGAGTTGCTTTGTCCTTGCTCTTGACCACTATGTCATCCATGTAGGCTTCTACATTTCTGTGTATTTGTGGATCAAAGGCATCATGGACTACTCTCGCAAACGTTGAACCAGCATTCTTCAAACCGAAAGGCATCCGTATGAAACAGTACGTGCCACATGGTGTAATGAATGCGGTTTTCTCTTCATCCTCTTCTGCCATGAAGATCTGATGATATCCAGAATATGCGTCAAGAAATGAAAGCAAATCACAACCAGCTGTGGAGTCAACAATCTGGTCTATACGCGGCAAGGGAAATGGGTATTTGGGACAAGCTTTATTAACATCTGTGAAGTCAATACAAAGTCTCCATTTCCCATTCGCCTTGCCTACAACTACCGGATTGGCCAACCATGTGGGATGGAGCACTCCTCTGACAAGGCCTGCTACTTCCAACTTCTTGATCTCTTCTGCTATGAATTCTTGGCGCTCCACTGCCTGCTTCCAGACTTTTTGCTTGACGGGCCATGCGTGAGGACAAACAGCTAGGTGGTGCTCAATTACTTTCCTGGGAACACCGGGGATGTCAGATGGTTGCCATGCAAACACATCGACATTCTCCCGCAGGAAAGCAACGAGCTCGCCTTCCTATTTAGAGTCAAGTGTGGCACTGATGGTGAAGGTACCACCAGTGCCGTCCTCCTTGGCGAGCACCTTCTTGATCTTCGGCGGAGCTGCCATCATCTTCTTGCACTTGCCGGTGGAGCTCGATGGTGCGTCCTCGACGGTAGCGCAGCACTCCGAAGAGGTGCGCTTGCCGGAGTGGGCATCAGAGCTCCTGCCGGACTTGGTGGTCTTCTTCTTCCCCCTGGGAGCTTCAGCGGCAAGTGGTTTGCTATGTGTCGCAGCTGCTCCATCCCGGTAAATCTTGTCGGCGCAGATAAGCGCATCCTTCTTGTCGCCATGAACAGAAATGACGCTTATCGGGCCGGGCATCTTGAGTAGGTTGTAGGCGTAGTGAGAGGCTGCCATGAACTTGGCAAGTGCTGGACGGCCAAGTATTCCATTGTAGGGCAATGGGAAATCGGCAACGTCAAATGTGACCCTCTCAGTCCTGAAATTTAACTCACTGCCAAATTTTACCGGCAATGTGATCTTCCCTTTCGGCTTGCTCCTTCCTGGGTTGATTCCTTGGAAAGTACTAGTCTCTTCAAGCTCGCTGTCAGGGATTTGAAGCTTCTGGAGCACGGTAGAGGAGATCAGGTTTAGGCCGGCCCCGCCGTCAACCAACATCTTTGTGACTTTGAGGTTGCGGATAGTTGGTGATACCAACATCGGCAAGCACCCGACCGCAGTTATGCGATCAGGGTGGTCCTCAATGTCAAAGATGACGGGCGTGCTGGACCACTTTAGAGGCCTGCGTGACTCTATGGATGGTTCTGCTGCATTAACCTCACACATCCATTGCTTGAGTTGGCGGTGCGAGGTATGCAGAGAAGCACCACCGTCAACGCAAAGAACCTTTGTTGCCTTCTGAAACTCCTGCTCATCAGCTTCATCGTCTTCCATGTCTTCGTCATCATCTTCTTCTTCGTCCTTTTCGCGGCCGCGGGGAGGTCTGTCTCCTTGCCGCTGCTTGGCCTTGCCGCGGCGTCCTCCCCGGTCGGGTCTCTTCCTACTAGCTGCACCAGCACCTTCCTGGGCTTTCTCCTTGTCTCGCCGCTCATACTTAGCCTTCTGTAGCTCAACAAGCTGCTCGACTTTATTGCAGCTCTGGAGATCGTGGCCCTTGGTGCGGTGAATTTTACAGTACTGTTTGTTGGAGCTGTCAGGCTTGTCGGCGGCCGCCACAGCTTGTCAGTCAGTGTCAGCGTCAACCTCCTTGCCGGAGCTACCAACCTTAGCCTTGTTGGCGCCGCCTCCGTTGCCGGACTGCTCGACAACTAGTACCTCCTTGTTCTTCTTCTTTCGTTATTCCGCCGGGCTCTTCCTTGCTGTATCTCCTCACCGCCGATTCTGCTCCCACATTCTCTCCAGGAGTCTTCTTCCCTCCTCAGTAGCGTGCACACTTGTCGGCCAAGGCATAAAGCTCATCGACGTCCTTGACTTTGCACATCGCCATCTCCTCCTCGTCCCTCTGGTTCCAAGCGTTTTGATGAAACGCTACCGATCACCGCGGCAGGTGGGCGTGCGGATGTTGTAGTGCACACGATCAATCTCTGGATGAACTTGCGCAGGACTCTCCTCCTTCAGGCGAGCAGGTGAAGGTCACTCTCTTGGCCATGAGGCTTGTGGCCGCCTGTGAAGGCGCCGACAAACTGATGGCACATATATGCCCAAGAAGATATGGAACTGTCCGGCAAGTGCATGAGCCAAGATCTGACGTTTGGCTTGAGCACCAGAGGGAAGTAGTTGGCAAGGATCTTGTCGTCTCGTCCCCCCGCAGCCTGCACCGCAATGGTGTAGATGCTGAGGAACTCCGATGGGTGTGTCCTGCCATCATACTTCTCTGGCACATCTGTCTTGAAGTTTTTCTTGTCGGGCCACTGGACTTGCCGCAGCTCACGAGTGAATGCAGGGCAACCTACCATGTACGGCAAGTCACCTGGTTCCCCTGGCGCATGCATGTCAACAGTGGGCCCGGCGCGCTGGTCGGATTGACGCCGCGCTTCTCTTGGGCGCTCGATGTGAGTTCGAGCGTCTTCTTGTTGCCGTTCCTTAAGAATTTGGCGCTGATCACTGTGAGCTCGTGGATCCGACGACGCGGTGGAGTCGCTGTCGAGGTGGATCTGAGGAGCTGGTGATCTTGGCCTTCGGGAAGGGGAGTGCATGGTGGTGTCACCCCCGCAGGTCTCGTCGCCACCGGCTCGTGCCTTGTCGCCTCGCCGTGGGAAGGACGCAGTTGGTTGTCAGGAGCGTCGCCGTTAAGCGGCCGATGAGACTTTGGATTGTGGACCTCCATTCGTCGACCTTGTCGGCCGTTGGAGGGTAGTCTAGAAGTAGCTGAGCTCTCGCCAAGGCTTCCGCTGCAGTGGTGGGTGGCAAAGGCGTACGGAGCGAGGAACGGGATGTGCTCGGACTCCTAACCAAGTTAGGAGGAGCAGCATCCCGCCGACCGACTCCGCTTCGTCATCGCATGTTTGGCGTGCATGCGGGTCTCGAGGGCCTCGGGATCCTCCAACTTGGCCTTGATCCAACGAGCGTATGGTGCTGCGAGCATCATGACGCTGTCGGTCTCGCGCCCCTTGAGAAGGACGCGGTGCGGATTCGGACGCCGAAGCTTGCGCCGCCTTGTCTTTGGACTTGGCGGCGTCGTGGGCTCTCTCGACGACGCTCGTTCCTCCGCCAGCGTCTTCCCCACCACCCGTCAGCTCTGGTGGTGGTGGGTTTGACGCGGACGGCTCTGCTGCTGCCGAAGCCTTCTTCTTTGGTGGCATGTTGGCGAAGATGATGAAGAAACCGCTCGTGTGAACGCCGGATCGGGTTCACACAGCCTTGACGCCCCCTACCTGGCGCGCCAAAGATGTCGGGGAAGCTGATCGTGGCCCACGAACACCTATGGGACCGAGTCCCTTGTGGTTCGGAGGGGGGAGGTGATTGCACTAAGAGCGGATGGAGGCGATGCACACGAGCAGATTTACCCAGCTTCGGAGCTCTCCGTCGTGGCCTCCTTTTATAGGCACAAGGGGTCACCACAGGTGGCAAGTAGACAAGGGTAGAATAGTAAAAACATTGGTTGGTACACCACTCTGTACAGTGTACAGTGATCTATACCTAACTCTGACGGCAAGGGACAAGAGCCATAAATGTCCGTCCCTGTCGCCTGAACAGTGCAACAGGGACCGTCAAGTGCGCCTCCGTTTGCCACGATGGTAGCTTGTCAGCGCCGCTTATCGCCGCTCCCCGCTGACTGCACAGCCCATTGACACGCGTGCCTGGGAAAGCCCCATGGCGACACGTTGGCGGATGAGCTGGAGCGGAGATGAAGAGAGGTTGCCTGCCGCGGCAAGCGCCTTGCCGCGGCAAAGTCCTTGTCGCGCTCGGGAGCTTGTCGCTCACCAAGCCTTCCCGGCAAGCTCCTCTTGCCGGGGTCTTGTTTCCTTCGTGCCTTGAGTGGCCTTTCCGGCAAGCTCCTCTTGTCGGGGCCTTGATTACTTTGTTCTTGAAAGGCTCCAAAGGAGCCGCTGAGGACCTTGGCGGTCACCAGGATAGCCCTGCCAGTCTTGTGCGATTGTCCGTGCGAGTTCGGGTACTAGGGTACCCCTACTCTAGTACACCGGCAGAGCCCCGGGCCTGGGCCACACAAGGCGCCAAGCTCTGTGGGCCAGGCCCAAAACAATCTGCAGACGGGCACGCTGCACGGATCGCGCAGCTATTAACTTCGGACCTAGAAGATGACCTGCAATGGGATCTGTTGCGCGGTCTCCACCACGGAGGGTCGTCGGCGCTGCCCCTTGTCGGGAAGCTCCCTTGTCGGAGGCCTCCCTTGCGGAGGCGCTCCCTTGGCGGATATTTCTCCCTTGGCGGCGTGGTTGAAGCAAGCGTAACTTCAGGGATGACTTCGGGACCTCCCCATGAGGCTGCTCGCCTCCTACACAAATTAACAAGCCAGAAATCAGTAAGAAGGAGCACCCAAGCACACCTAACCGTAAGAAATGAATCAAATACTTCGCTGGGTGCTGTCTGGGGCTGCTCTGTTGAAGGGTTGCGGATCCGGCAAGGGAGTCTCGAGACGTGCCTCCACAGCCATACAGGGAATCGTCTTCGACGGCGACCATCGGAGTCTTGGCCCTCTTCGACGCCCTTTGAGCTAACGTCCTGAAGAAGGAAAGAGCTCAGAATGAAGCAAGTCAGATACAAGACAAAGAAGTAAATTGAAGAATTACAAGTAGCAGCGACAAGAACTTACTCTTCCTCTTCTTCCTCGGAGCTGAGTGCGGAGAAGTCAAATTCGCTCGGTGACGGCAGCTGGAGGAGTAGGCTCCCTCGGACGCTTGGCGGATGCGGGGGCCGTGGCTCCAGAAGGCCCCGCTCCCATTGCTGTGGCGGCAGGAGGCGCTCCCGCGGCAACGGTGCTTGCCGCGGTGGAGCGCGTCGGGCGGCGAGGCGGTTGTTGGCCCGTCTGCCGCCCCGCCACTTCTCCGGTCTTGCGGAGGCGTCTTCTTGGCGGGGCCGCGGGCTCCTCCCGCGGCAAGCTACTTGACGGCGGAGGGGAGGCGCCCAGCGGTCTCGTTGGTCGGGTCGGGCTCAGCCTGCTCCTCCTCAACGGTGAACTCCTCTCGATCGGCAAGGCTTGCCGCCTCGGCTGCCTCTGCCTCCTCGACGGAGAACCCAAACGCGCCAGCGGCAGCAGCTTCTGCCGCCTCCTCAAACCTTGTGACGACGCGCGACATCTCTTGCTCGGTGGTGTCGCGGGTGAGCCACTTCTGCTCGTCGGCACGGATCGGCACTTCTTCCAAGTCGTCGAAGAACTGCTGCACGACATCGTCGGCGGGCTCTCGCCAAGTTGGAGCGATTCCATGGGAATCGCTGGCAACATCATCGCGCTGGATGCGATCAGCGACAGTTGTTGCACAAGGGCACGACTCCCCTCGGCAACATAAACCACTCGGGATGATCTGCATCAGGCTTGAACAGCTCTCGCAGCATGCCATCCAACTCCAAGACAGTAAAGTTCCAGTTCAGACCCGGGCGCAGCCTCATGATGTCCGCCGCGTTTGGAACTCCCAAGCAGGCCTCCCCTCTCCTGCAAGGGGCGCAATGCGTGGCGAAGGAAGTCGCGCCAACTGCTCCCTACGGTAAGCCCAGATGCACGAGGCGCAAGATCCTAGTCACGGCAATCTTCAACTTGGCATCCTCCGCCAAGTTGCTCCAATCGTTGCCGCGCACTATGGGGGTTTGGCGCAGGCAGTGAAAGGCTGCGGTCCTCCTCTAAGATCCAACACCATCGGCTCTCCACTCCTCCCACTTGCTGCGCAGCTCTCCGTCAAGATATGCTTCTTTCTTGCCGATTCGGAGGTCCATGCAATTCCTCCGACAGCGACTCTTCTCTCTCTGGCAGGCGTGAAGTAATGGCGGAAAAGTGCGACATTTGGGTGGACCCCGACAAAGTTCTCGCAGAGGTGTGCGAAAACGGCCATGGTGAGGACGGCGTTGGGGGTGAAATCAAGGAGGCGGAGGCCATATGTGTTCATGACATCGCAAAAGAATTCGGAAAAGGGCGGGCAGAGCCCGCAGTGGACGAAAAGCGCGAAGAAAGGGTACCCGATGGAAACTTTCTCGGATGTGGCGGCGGAGATCACCCTCGTGCGTGGGTGCGCCCGCGTCTCCGTCGACCAGAAAAGGTAATACAGCTCCCGCAGCTCCTTCCTGTCAAGCAGGGGATCGAAGAGGGCCCGCTCCTACCGCAGCGCCGCGAGCCGCTGCGCCTCGGCCGATTTCACGCCTTTCCCTTGTCGGCTTCCGAGCCATGGGGGAGGTGGTGGAGGAGGTCGGCAGCGTTAGTGGCGCTGGTGGCAATGGGGGGGCGGAGCGTCGCTCTCTGTGGACTTGAAAAGAAGGGAGGAGCGGAGGTGGTTTTTGATGTGACATCAATGGCAAGTGGGCGTCCTGCCCCTGTTCCCCCTGCTTATAAGGAGGGAGAGGGGGCGGGCGTTCCGATTTTCCCATTAAAGAAAGCCCCCACGATCTCTCCCACGACGCCACGTCCGGAACGTGCCGTTCGTGGGGGACGTGCTGGGTCCGAAGCGAATAACTGCGCGATCCAGGCCGCGCGTGCCCGTGTACTGTTTTGGGCCTGGCCCAACAGAGCTTGGCGCCGTGTGGCCCAGGCCGGGGCTCTGTCGGTGTACTAGAGTAGGGGTACCCTAGTACCCGAACTTCGTCTGCAGACGATCGCAGCACCAGCGACAGTGGCTGGCTGGTGACCGCCAAGGTCCTCGGCTGCTCCTTTGGAGCCTTTCAAGAACAAAGTAATCAAGGCCCGGCAAGAGGAGCTTGCCGAAAGGCCACTCAAGGCACGAAGAAAGAAGACCCGGCAAGAGGAGCTTGCGGGAAGGCTTGGTGAGCGACAAGCTCTGGCGCGACAAGGACTTTGCCACGGCAAAGGCGCTTGCAGCGGCAGTAACCTCTCTTCATCTCCGCTCCATCTCATCCGCCAGCGTGTCGCCATGGGGCTTTCCTGAACGCGTGTCAATGGGCTGTGCAGCCAGCGGGAAGCGGCGATAAGCGGCCGACAAGCTACCATCGTGGCAAACGGAGGCGCACTTGACTGTCCCTGTTGCCTTTATTCAGGCGACGTGGGGCGGACATTTATGGCTCTTGTCCCTTGCCGTCAGAGTTAGGTATAGATCATTGTACACTGTACAGAGCGGTGTACCAACCAATGTTTTTACTATTCTACCCTTGTCTACTTGCCACCTGTGGTGACCCCTTGTGCCTATAAAAGGAGGCCCGAGTGCAACGTAGAAAGGGTTCGGCTCCGGTTCAGTTCATTCGACCCATTCGAGACCACAATCACTTAGGCTAGGTTTTGTAGCTCCCATTGCTCCCTAGCAAGAACACTATATAATCAACCAAGCAGCAGTTGGAGTGTTATCTCTCCGGAGAGCTCCGAAGCTGGGTAAATCTGCTCGTGTGCATCGCCTCAATCCGCTCTTCGTGCAACCTCCGCCCCCCTCTGAACCACAAGGGACTCGGTCCCATAGGTGTTCGTGGGCCACGATCAGCTTCCCCGACACATATCCTTAGTCCTTTTCAGGTATTTTAGGATGTTCTTGACCGCTGTCCAATGATCCACTCTTGGATTACTTTGGTACCTCCCTGCTAAACTAATAGCAAGGCAGACATCAGGTCTGGTACACAGCATTGCATACATGATAGAACCTATGGCTGAAGCATAGAGAATGACTTTCATTTTCTCTCTATCTTCTGCAGTGGTCGGGCATTGAGTCCGACTCAACTTCACACCTTGTAAGACAGGCAAGAACCCTTTCTTTGCTTGATCTATTTTGAACTTCTTCAAAACTTCATCAAGGTATGTGCTTTGTGAAAGTCCAATTAAGCGTCTTGATCTATCTCTATAGATCTTGATGCCCAATATATAAGCAGCTTCACCGAGGTCTTTCATTGAAAAACTGTTATTCAAGTATCCTTTTATGCTATCCAGAAATTCTATATCATTTCCAATCAACAATATGTCATCCACATATAATATTAGAAATGCTCTGAGCTCCCACTCACTTTCTTGTAAGTACAAAGCTTCTCCAAAGTCAGATAAAACCATATGCTTTGATCACACTATCAAAACGTTTATTCCAACTCCGAGGTGCTTGCACCAGTCCATAAATGGATCACTGGAGCTTGCACACTTTGTTAGCATCCTTTGGGTCGATAAAACCTTCGGTTTGCATCATATACAACTGTTCTTCCAGAAATCCATTCAGGAACGCAGTTTTTACATCCATTTTCCAAATTTCGTAATCATAAAATGCAGCAATTGTTAACATGATTTGGACGGACTTAAGCATCACTACGGGTGAGAAGGTCTCATCGTAGTCAACCCCTTGAACTTGTTGAAAAACTTTCGCAACAAGTCGAGCTTTGTAGATAGTAACATTACCGTCAGCGTGAATCTTATTTTTGAAGATCCATTTATTCTTGATGGCTTGCCGATCATCGGGCAAGTCGACCAAAGTCCACACTTTGTTCTCATACATGGATCCCATCTCAGATTTCATGGCCTCAAGCCATTTTGTGGAATCAGTGTTCATCATCTATTCCTCAGAGTTCCTAGGTTCGTCATGCTCAAGTAACATGCCTCTAGAACCAGATTACCATACCACTCTGGTGCGGATCTTACTCTGGTTGACCTACTAGGTTCAGTACTAACTTGATCTGAAGTTACAAGATCATTATCATTAGCTTCCTCACTAATTGGTGTAGGAGTCACAGGAACTGATTTCTGTGATGAACTACTTTGCAATAAGGGAGCAGGTATAGTTACCTCATCAAGTTCTACTTTCCTCCCACTCACTTCTTTCGAGGGAAACTCCTTCTCTAGAAAGGATCCATTCTTAGCAACGAATGTCTTTCCTTCGAATATGTGATAGAAGGTGTAACCAACAGTCTCCTTTGGGTATCCTATGAAGACACATTTCTCCATTCTGGGTTCGAGCTTATGAGGTTGAAGCTTTTTCACCTAAGCATCACAGCACCAAACTTTAAGAAACGACAACTTGGGTATCTTGCCAAACCACAGTTCATAAGGTGTCGTCTCAATGGATTTAGATGGTGCCATATTTAACGTGAATGCAGCCGTCTCTAAAGCATAACCCCAAAACGATAGAGATAAATCAGTAAGAGACATCATAGATCGCACCATATCTAATAAAGTGTGGTTACGACGTTCGGACACACCATTACGCTGTGGTGTTCCGGCTGGCGTGAGTTGCGAAACTATTCCGCATTGTTTCAAATGAAGACCAAACTCGTAACTCAAATATTCTCCTCCATGATCAGATCGTAGAAACTTTATTTTCTTGTTACGATGATTTTTCACTTCACTCTGAAATTCTTTGAACTTTTCAAATGTTTTAGACTTATGTTTCATTAAGTAGATATACCCATATCTACTCAAATCATCTGTGAAGGTCAGAAAATGATGATACCTGCCGCGAGCCTCAATATTAATCGGACCATATACATCAGTATGTATGATTTCCAATAAATCTGTTGCTCGCTCCATTGTTCCGGAGAACCATGTTTTATTCATCTTGACCATGAGGCATGGTTCACAAGTACCAAGTGATTCCAAAAGTCCATCAGAATGGAGTTTCTTCATGTGCTGTACACCAATATGACTCAAATGGGAGTGCCACAAATAAGTTGCACTAGCATTATCAACTCTGCATCTTTTGGCTTCAATATTATGAAGATGTGTGTCACTACTATCGAGATTCAACAAAAATAGGCCACTCTTCAAGTGTGAATGACCATAAAAGATATTACTCATATAAATAGAACAACCATTATTCTCGGATTTAAATGAATAATCGTCTCGCATCAAACAAGATCCAGATATAATGTTCATGCTTAACGCTGGCACCAAATAACAATTATTCAAGTATAAAACTAATTCTGGAGGTAGATGTAGAGGTAGCGTGCCGACAGCGATCACATCGACTTTGAAACCATTTCCCATGCGCATCGTCACCTCGTCCTTAGCCAATCTTTGCTTAATCTGTAGTCCCTGTTTCGAGTTGAAAATGTTAGCAACAGAACCAGTATCAAATACCCAGGCACTACTGCAAGCATTAGTAAGGTACACATCAATAACATGTATATCACATATACCTTTATTTACCTTGCCATCCTTCTTATCCGCCAAGTACTTGGGGTAGTTCCCCTTCCAGTGACCAGTCCCTTTGTAGTATAAGCACCCAGTCTCAGGCTTAGGTTCTCACTTGGGCTTCTTCCCTTGAGCAGTGATGTCTACTACACAACCTTCTTCTTGTAGATGTTGCTGGGCCTCCAAGTGCAGAGGTTTGTAGGACAGTAGCAAATTTCCCTCAAGTGGATGACCTAAGGTTTATCAATTAAGTATGTAGCGTGGGTTGAAGATGGTCTCTCTCAAACAACCCTGCAACCAAATAACAAAGAGTCTCTTGTGTCCCTAACACACCCAATACAATGGTAAATTGTATAGGTGCACTAGTTCGGCGAAGAGATGATGATACAAGTGCAATATGGATGGTAGATATTGGTTTTTGTAATAAGAAAATATAAAAACAGCAAGGTAGCAAGTAGTAAAAGTGAGCGGAAACAGTATTCCAATGCTTCGAAACAAGGCCTAGGGTTCATACTTTCACTAGTGAAAGTTCTCTCAACAATAATAACATAATTGGATCATATAACTTTACCTCATCATGCAACAAAGAGTCACTCCAAAGTCACTAATACCAGAGAACAAACGAAGAGATTACTGTAGGGTACGAAACCACCTCAAAGTTATCCTTTCTATTTGATCTATCATGGAGTTCATAATAGAATAACACCTTAAGACACAAATCAACCAAAACCCTAATGTCACCTAGATACTCCAATGTCACCTCAAGTATCCGTGGGTATGATTATACGATATGCATCACACAATCTCACATTCATCTATTCAAACCAACACAATGTACTTCAAAGAGTGCCCCAAAGTTTCTACCGGGGAGTCAAGACGAAAAGGTGTGCCAACCCCAATGCATAAGTTCACGAGGTCACGGAACCCGCAAGTTGATCACCAAAACATACATCAAGTAGATCATGTGATATCCCATTGCCACCACAGATAAGCACATGCAAGACATACATAAAGTGTTCTCAAATCCTTAAAGACTCAATTCGATTAGATAACTTCAAAGGGAAAACTCAATCCATTACAAAGAGAGTAGAGGGGGAGAGACATCTCATAAGATCCAACTATAATAGCAAAGCTCGCGATACATCAAGATCGTATCACCTCAAGAACACGAGAGAGAGTGAGAGAGAGATCGAACACATCGCTAATGGTACATATCCTCAGCCCCGAGGGTGAACTACTCCCTCCTCATCATGGAGAGCGCCGGGATGATGAAGATGGCCACCGGTGAGGGTTACCCCCTCCGGTAGGGTGCCGTTATAGGGTCCCGATTGTTTTTTGGTGGCTACAGAGGCTTTCGGCGACGGAACTCCCGATCTATTATGTTCACCGATGTTTTTAGGGTATATTGATATATATAGGCGAAAGAAGTCGGTCAAGGGAGCCACGAGGGGCCCACGAGGGTGGGGGCGCGCCCGGGGGTAGGGCGCGCCTCCCTGCCTCGTGGCTTCCTCGGAGCTTCTCTGACGAGTACTCCAAGTCTCCTGGATTGCTTCCGTTCCAAAAATAACTCTCCCGAAGGTTTCATTCCGTTTGGACTCCGTTTGATATTCCTTTTCTTCGAAACACTGAAATAGGCAAGAAAACAACAATTTGGGATGGGCCTCCGGTTAATAGGTTAGTCCCAAAAATAATATAGAAGTGTACAATAAAGCCGATTAAACATCCAAAACAGAATATAATATAGTATGGAACAATAAAAAATTATAGATACGTTGGAGACGTATCAAGCATCCCCAAGCTTAATTCCTGCTCGTCCTCGAGTATGTAAATGATAAAAACAGAATTTTTGATGTGGAATGCTACTTAGCATATTTTTCAATGTAATTCTCTTATTTGTGGTATGAATATTCAGATCCGAAAGATTCAAGATAAAAGTTTAATATTGACATAAAAGTAATAATACATCAAGCATACTAACTAAGCAATTATGTCTTCTCAAAATAACATGGCCAAAGAAAGTTCATCCCTACAAAATCATATGGTTTGGTCGTGCTCCATTTTCATCACACAAGAATGCTCTCATCATGCACAACCCCGATGACAAGCCAAGCAATTGTTTCATACTTTAGTAATCTCAAACTTTTTTCAACTTTGACGCAATATATGAGCGTGAGCCATGGATATAGCACTACGGGTGGAATAAAAAATGATGATGGGGGTTATGTGGAGAAGTCAAAGAAAAAAGTCTCACATTAACGCGGCTAATCAACGAGCTAGGGAGATGGCCATCGATTGATGTCAATTCAAGGAGTAGGGATTGCCATGCAACGGATGCACTTAGCACTACTAGGAAAAGGGCTATAGCCAATATGGACATTAATGGCGCACCATGTGTAGGTACGCCATTAGTGTCCATATCACTAATGGCGCACCACACCCACGGTGCGCCACTATTAACAATTTTTTTTCAAAACTAGTAATGGCGCACTAGGGCATAGTGCGCCATTACTAGTTTTAACAAGTAATGGCGCACCACACACTCTGTGCGCCACTACTAACAAATTTTTTTACTTCTTTTTCAAAACTAGTAATGATGCACCAGGGTATAGTGTGCCATTACTAGTTCAAACTAGTAATGGCGCACCACAACCACGGTGCACCACTACTAACAATTTTTTTTGCAAAACTAGTAATGGCGCACCATGTAACAGGTGCGCCATTAGTAACCAGGGTTACTAATGGCGCATTGTTAGGTGGTGCACCATTGGTAACCTGAGAGCAGCTAGATATTTTGGACAACCACCTACGACACTCACTTTCCCCACTTCATTCTCTCCACCTCCTCCTCCAAGCTTGTCTCGGCTGCCTCCTCCTCCTCACCTCATTTGCACCATAGATTCACCCAAATTAAGTGGTTAAATTTCCTTTTTTGATAGGTAAGTAAGGGGAAAGTTTTCTTGATGTTGTAGATCTACTTTTTCTCCCTCCAACAACGTGCACATGCACTTTTTATGGCCTAGATCTACGTATGTTTGTGGTGTTGCATATGTTTGTGTTTGCAGGTACCAGTATTTGAAATGCAATAGTTGCCAATATTTTGCCGGAATTTTGATTCATTTCTGTTTCGGCGAGAATTTGGCACTATGCATTCTTTTTGGTCCTATTTTTAGGCAAAGTCATGCCAAATTTTTTTTGGTTCTAAAATATCGTTTTGCTCTACCGCGCAGGCGACCATGGTCCGCACGATGACCGAAGGCATCGTGAATAGGTTTTTGAGCTCCGCGAAGGCCGAGATGCTTCGAAAGAACGAGACAGAGATAAGATGTATGTGTCGATGATGCAAGCTGAAGAGCCTTATGGACCCGGATTCCATACAGGTGCGGGACCACCTGCTCTTGCGTGGTTTCATGGATGGCTATCGGTGGCAAGGTGATTAAGATGATTATGAAGTTGGCCACGGGGGCCGGGCAAGAAACGAGGAAGGGCAGCAAGACAACAACGGCGAGGGCGGGCGAGAAGACAAAGAATCTCCAGGACATGATGACGAAGTAGATGCCGGACATGATGATGAGGAAGATGCCGAAGCAGACAAAGGGCATGATCATGAAGATGAAGATGCCGGAGCAGACGACGATGGACCATCGATTGGCTGGGTGCAGGACCCTCATATTCAAGAGTTGCTTCTCAAGCAGATGGATAACGCAAGAGCTGCCGCCCGAGAGGAAGCCAAGCTGGATCAACTGGAGATAGACGCGGTTACTCCATTGTATGAAGGACGCAGGCCCGAGGATACCCGCCTGAAAGTAACTCTCATGGCTCTGGAGATGAAGGTAAAACACAAAATGACCGACGCATGCTTCGACGAGAACATGTCATTCTGGCACGAACGTCTTCCCGGGGAACAAGTGCCCGACCAGTTCGAGGCGAAGAAAATCACGTGTCCTCTGGATTTACCGCACGTGAAATACCATGTGTGCATGAACAATTGCATCATTTATCGGGACGAGCACGCAGAGTCTACCATATGTCCGGTGTGTGGCGTCACTCGATACAAGAAGAGGAAGAAAGCTCCTCGAAAAGTGGTGTGGTACTTTCCGATCACTCCTCGTCTGCAGCGGTATTTCGTGGACCCTAAGCTAGCAAAGCTCCTGCGTTAGCACGCAGATAGGGAGGAGAAGAAGCGAGAAGATGACATAAACGATCCGGAGATAGACGCCCGCGTACGAGGAGCGGCGAGGAAATAGACGAGCTGTTGAAAAATTGGAAAGATTGCCCACTTCCGGGAAAGAAGCAAAAGGCGCCAGAGCCGGGAAAGAAGCGAAAGGCGCCAGAGCCGCTGCTGAAGTTATGGAAAACGAAGTCTGTAGTCTGGGACTTTCCATAATGGAAGATCCTCCGTGTGCCTCACAGCCTTGATGTCATGCATATCACGAAGAACGTGTGCGAGAGTTTGCTTGGTACCCTGCTCAACATGCCAGAGAGGACCAAAGATGGGCCGAAAGCAAGGGAAAACTTGAAATCAATGGGCATCAGGGAGGATCTTCACGCTAATGATGATGATGATGAGGCGAAGCAGGACACGAAAAGTCGTCGCAAAGGCAAAAAGGCCAAGAAGATCAGAAATGACTACCCTCTCGCGTGCTTCACTCTAAGTTAGGAGGAGATCCAGCAGTTTTTCACCTGCCTCGTAGGAGTAAAACTTCCTTACGGTTATGCGGGGAAGATAAGCAGATACCTAGACTCAGCGAAGCAGAAGTTCAGCGGGATGAAGTCTCACGACTGTCACGTGCTGATGACATAGATACTTCCAGTTGCAATCCGTGGGATCATGGACACGCACGTCCGTGAAACGCTATTTGGCCTATGAAACTTTTTGGACGTCATCTCTCGGAAGTCGGTTGGCGTGAGGCAACTCAGAAGGCTACAAGAAGAGATCGTGGTGATACTATGCGAGCTAGAGATGTACTTCCCGCCTGCATTCTTCGATGTTATGGTGCATCTGCTGGTCCATATCGTGGAGGATATCATCCAACTCGGGCCGACGTTCCTGCACAGCATGATGTCGTTCGAAAGGATGAATGGTGTCATCAAAGGATAGGTTCGCAACATGTCACATCCAGAGGGAAGCATAGCCAGGGGCTTTCTGACCGAAGAGTGCATCTGCTACTACACGAATTATCTAGGCATCGAGTACCCCGTTGGTCCGCCCATCAACAGGCACCTCGGCAGGCTCGCTGGATTGGGTCACCGCGATGGTCGCCGCGAAATGCATGTCGACTTCGAGGGTCGACTCGCCGACTTTGAAAGAGCAAACCTAGTCGCGCTACAACACATAGACGTGGTCTATCCTTGGGGGGTAGAGCACAAAACCTTTATTGAGAAGACGTACAATGACCGAGGCCAACAGAGGACGGACGGAGATATAATCAAAGAGCACAATTCATGTTTCACGTGTTGGTTCAAGGAGAAGCTTCTGTCGTACCCTTTACATGAGGATTCTTCCGCGGAAGAAAAACTCATATTCGCCTTGTCACAGGGCGCCGAGCACAACCTGATGACCTATGAGGCGTACGATATCAACGGCTACACATTCTCCACCGAGGACAAGGACATGAAGAGCGATGGTTTTCAGAACTCCGGGGTAACAATGGAATCCTACACCGGTAACGACAAGGACAGATACTACCGAAGGACCGAGGAGATCTGGGAGCTGAGCTATGCTGGAGAAAAGGTCCCGATGTTCCGTGTCAGATGGGCCAATAGCGTCCTAAAAGACGACAGGTATTTCACCACCATGGTTATACCCGAAGCCAAATCCAAGACCGCGGGCGCAAACCTCACCGCGAAAAATGAGCCATGGGTACTGGCTTCCCAAGTGGACCAATGCTTCTTCATTACCGACCCGTCAAAGCCCAGTCGTGTTGTCGTGAGGAGAGGCAAAAGGAAAATCATCGGAATGGATGGAGTCGCCAATGAGCAAGACTTCGACAAGTACGGCGACCCGAAGATGGAACATGATGACGACGATGAAGTGCCATACACCACAACAAGAAGCAGGACCACCCTACCTAAAGGACGTCCGTTCAATAGAAGAGCTCCATTTGCGAAAAAGAAGGGCAAGAAGATTGTGAAAAGATAGCTAGCTAAGATCGATTGTATTTAAATTGTAGTCTTCATTTCTCAACGTATTTTGACATATTGAAATGATATTTCTTCTGTTCTAGTCCTCATGAATATTTATTTATGTTTATTCTGGTATACCAATTTTTATTGATGTTTATTCTGATATTGAATTTCTAACTCACAAAAAGTATTGAATTTGTTAATATTTTTGAACTCATGAATATTTTTAATTTAATGGGCACGTTTTGAATTCATGAATAATTTTTCAAATTTGATGATATTTTTCATATTCAAAAATGTTTTAACAATTCACAAATGAATGCAATTAAAAATAAAAAAACAAATTTGATGATATTTTCAAATAACAAATTTGATGATATTTTTTCATATTCATAAATATTTTCAAATAACAAATTTGATGATATTTTCTCACATTCATAAATGTTTTCAAATTTGATCGTCATTTTCTAAAAAATTATTAGATGCAACTAAAAATAAAAAATAAAAAGTTCGTAATGGCGCACCAGGGGAAGGTGCGCCATTGCTATCAAGGTACTTGTCGTGCACCCCTAGGAGGGGCGCCATTGTTTTCAAATATTTTTAAATAACGAATTTGATGATATTTTCAAATAAAAAATTTGATGATATTTTTTCATATTCATAAATATTTTCCAATAACAAAATTTGATGATATTTTTTCACATTCATAAATGTTTTCAAATTTGATCGTCATTTTCTAAAAAAATATTAGATGCAGCTAAAAATAATAAAAAAAAGATAGTAATGGCGCTCCAGGGGAAGGTGCGCCATGGCTATCACTGTGTTTATGGCGCACCCCTAGATGGTGCGCCATTACTAACCTTCCTCCCTCTATGTAGGTGTGTTCTGTCCATCTCGCTGTCCTTCCCTCGCCAGATCCCCCTCGCCCCCGGCGCCCGCTCCACCGCCGCCGACGACCCCCCGCACCCGACGACCCCCGCGACCGCTGCCCACTGGAGTCGCCGCCGGAGCACTAGGAGGAGGAGGCCCGCGTCCAACAGGAGAGGAGGCCCGAGCACCTCGCGACCTCCCCGTCGTCTATCCCCGCCTCCCCCAAGCTCGCCGTCTCCGCCCTCGGTCGTCTCTGCTCCGGCCACCACCTCATCGTGGTCAGGTAATCTTCATTGCCCTCCTCCCTCTACCTCTCTTATTCTCTATTCCTCCTCTCCTCCCTCCCGGCCATGCCCTCTTCTTCTCTCTTTTTCTAGGTCTAGGTCAAATCCCTCTCGAATTTAGGTCAAATTAGGTTCAAAAAATTGCTAATTTTGGTCAAATTAGCAAGCAGCCTCTTTGCTGTTAGCAGCAAGCAGTGCTTGAGAGCTGTTTAACGACTTTCAGTTTCGGCGGAAAGTGGCCTGCTCGTGCGCGTTGAAATGTGTTGGTGACGTTGAGATGTGGAGATATGATTCTAATTGGCGATCTGCAAGTCAATGACCCGTGTGTCTGTTCCTGCATTTGAATTGGGCACCGCAATCAACTTGCTGACCTGCACGACCTCCCCACACCGCACGTTTCTGTTGAGAGTTCAGACACAGGCATATATATGGCCCCTCTTATGTTGGAATAAATAAAAGCATCGCCGGCTATTAGTTGTGCTTGGAATTTGTCAATCAAAGAACAAGGATATGTTTTTGGCCATTGTTCACGGCCAGGTTATAACTTGCTTCTGTTGCTTGCCTTGCTTAACTACTAGGAGTACAAGTAGTCAGAGACAAGTAAACTAAGGGTATCTACCTGCAGTAAGAAATCTGGAACAAGCAAGGTGATTTGTTAAGTGCATTATTGTTGGTAGAAAGATATGCTTGATGGCTATTACCTACCTATAGCTGTCATTGACTTGCAGCAGGACCTTGCTTAAGCAAGAAAAAGTACTGCCAAATGCCAACTAGATATACTTACAAGCTTACTCCTCATCATGGTAGTAACTTGTAACGGCTTTCATATGGACACGCAAAAGTAATTTTGTATCCTTTGACGGGATTATCAAACACCTTAATATTCTTTTCTTGGTTGCTTCGATTAGAATATCTTATCATTCAACCGACCTTCGATTACAAGCTTACTGTTTTTAGCTACTGTTTTTATTCAAAAATTAGTGGAGTTTATATCCTATATATATTGCCGGCATGTTTTTTTGTGCATTAAGGCTTGAGATGAGAGAAATGAGAAGAAGAGAGAAGTGCTACTACTTGCAAGCACAGCTGCTTGCAAGTCCTACAGTAAATGGTTTCAGTTTAAATTGGAGTAGCATTATTGCTTGCTCTGTAGTGCATTTTTGCTAGGGACCTGATACTCCACAGTGGTGCTTTTTTACTGCAACCTAAACTTGAGTAAACTAGAGTAGGATCTGATACATTTAAGCCATTTGCTAGCACTTCTTGACTAAGACAATTCCTAGCAATATCTGTAGATTTCCAAAATTCAGTTTTGTACCGCACACCGAAGCCCCAAGAAAGAAAACTGCAATCTGAAACAGATGATCAATTTTCAACCCTTGGATTAGTTTAGTATTTTTCACACTCAGACACCCTTGCTTGCCATGTGTGTGAGAGAGATAGTGAGAGGAGACAAGAAGAAGGGGGTTAGGAAGGGACTTGGACCTTAGCAACAACACACTAATAGGTTCCATCCCAAAACACCTAGGAAATATCACAAACATCTCTCAATTGTTCCTTGACAATAACCAACTTTTTGGCGACATTCCTCAAGAATTAGGTTATTTGGTCAACTTAGAGATCTTGTTCCTTGACAATAACCAACTTTTTGACCAAACTTTTTTCCTATTTAGAACGAACATGGCCCACAACGACGAGGCCGGCGGTTCGGTCAAGGCATTCTGGGAGCTGTCCCAGGAGATGGAGGAAGAACCTCACCGCTATGAGGACGCCATGGAAGACACCGATCCCGACTACACAACCCCAAGTGGCGTCCGGGATGACACCACTGATGGTGCCGCCGAGGATGCCACCACTGATGATGGCAGCGCACGCACAGATGGCAACCAACCGAAGAGGCAACGGAAGGACCGGCGCCCGAACGTGCTCGGCACCATCAAGGAGGAATTTACTGAAGTGTCCTCCGGTGGGCATCCAACAACGCCCAAAGAATTAGTAAAGGGGTACTCGGGACAGCTCGGGTGCATTCTCCGGAGCACCGTCTCGATCAACACCGAGAACCTAAGGCATCGTGACCGAGGGAATTTGCGCAACCTCCTCTTCACGAAGCTGCACGAATGATACAAGTTCCTCGGTGACTTCGCAAACACACGCCTATCAGGGAATAAAGTGAACAGTGCCACCCTCACGAAGATGAGCACGACCCTGGCTACTTGGAGAGCCGGGGTGAAGAGAAGGATTGAAAAAGGTGATAGTTATGAGAAGATCAAGGAGAAAAATCCTTCGATCAGCGAAGCTGACTACCTGGAGTTCAAGATCAAGTGTGAGAGCTACGCAACCGCAGAATCAAGTCAGCGGGGGAAGATATGCGGGACTTGAACATAGGGGTCCACGAACTCGGTCCCGGCGGTTACAGAGTTGCAGAACCTATATGGGACAAGGAGGACGTGGAGCGCGCCGAGCAAGGACTACCGCCCCTCTTTGATAAATACGGTGACAAGCAGACCAGGAACTATGTCAGGGCCCGGTACAAGATTGACACGGTAACAAAGGAGCTTACCACGGATCTGAAGACCAAGGCGCTTGAGCTTGTTCTGGTAAGGAATACACCCCCGCGTAATTAGCTCCATATGGTTGCGTTCTAATTAAGGAAGCCAAATTTCTAAATGGTTCGTGTTCCTTCCGCAGGACAGTGAAAGCAGTAGCGCGGTGTCGTCTCAGAGCTCCCCTAGGGACACAACTTTAAATAGGGCGTTGAACGTAATGAAACACAAGGATAAGCTCAGTAAGACGTTGTCAGCTGGTCGTGTGGCTGGCAAAGGCTTGTCCACGAAATGGTCGGAATACTATACCGCTGGGCGAAAGGAGAGCAAGACAACCACGGAAAGCCAGGAGCGCAAGGTTCAAGAACTCAATGCAAAAGTGGCGCGGATTCCGGAGATAGTCGAAGAGCAAGTGCGAGACCAACTGGGAGCGACGATCACCGCCATTGTGCCTACCTTGATTGAGGGGCTGTAGGCGTGGATTGTGGGCGGCCAACAGGGGCCGCCCCCGATTCCTAGCTTCACGGGCGGCAACTCGCACAACGCGCCGGCGGCGCCATTGGTGTCTCCGGCAGAGGAGGCATTGGTGTCTCCGGCGTCAGCACCGGCATTAGAGCTTAATGCACCTAGGTGTGGGAAGAATACGCCGGCCAGCACCTCGGCAGCAAGTGGCCCCTCCGTCACTTGCACGCCCGCTGTTGGCCGTGCCTCGACATTAGCCGAGCTCGACGCCATCACGGTAACTAAGCCTCTCGGCCGATGACTTCATCTCCTTGCCTTTGACTGGGCATCCCTGACGCCCTACATGTTTTCACAGGGAGCCGCCGATGTTCCATGCACTCTCCTGCACTTCGTGGACGGCAATTTGATCGATGTCGCCAAGGCCGGAATCGTTCAACCGGGCAGCTGCGTGTTCCACGGTAATCTGATGCCACCCACCATGTATAGGGTTCAACTGGTTTGGGTGCTGCGGGGCTTCGACGACTTGTTACCTCTGTATCGACCCCCTGGGGCCAACGAAGATGATGTGATGACCCTTAGTGCCTGCATAAGCTGGCCCATTCTTTGGCCGAAGAGCCAGATTCGTTTGGGAGCGGGGGACACCACCCCACACACAACACCGCCAGTCATGCCGGCGCCAAGCCATGGCAAGACTGCCGCAACGCTACCGGCGTTAGCTGATCCGGACATGCATATCGCACAGGATCCGAACGACGATGACGGTACATTTACCAATGTCGATAAGTACTTCAATGAACATGGGTACGATAACGTGTTCTTGGGGCCTCCTTCTCAAGAACCCATTCCTGCAAAAGACGATCGCGATCTAGCTAGTACCGCGGAGAAACCCAATTGCAACAAGCGTCGTGTGGCGTTCAGTTCTTAGGAGACGCCTCCAGCTGCCGCCTTCACCGAGCCTCAGATAGCCGAGGTGCGAAATATTATCAGAGCCAACACACTCAAGAAGGTGGTCTCTGAGGAGAACTCGAGTCCATTACAGCAGAAGAAGCAGAAGGGATGGAAAAGAAAGAATAACAAGGGTGCGAGCCAGCCGGCACCGAGTATGATCCGTGCTCAGGATGGGCCACCTTCACCTAAGGATATCTCGAGGAGGGTGCATGTGGTGGGTAGGCCGATGCTACCGACTAATCTGCTCAATGCTGCAACCGGTGCTATGCGGAGTCTGCATGACTGTGTTCTTTCTTTGGAGAAGCAGCGTCTCTCCGAGAATGATATGGCATACCCGGTTTTCGTGGCCAAGGTGCCAGAGGGCAAGGGATTTGTCGATAGCGCCATCGGGGGTATGATCGCCCTGCGGTTTGATGACATCTTCGCTATGTTTAACCTTCATCCGCTTCACTACACCTTCGTTCAGCTATTTTCGCTTAGTATGGAGATGCGGATCATTAGAGACAAGACCCCGGACATCGTGATAGTCGACCCCTTCTACATGCGTTCCATGATCTTGGGCAGCGCTGGGGACCGGCAAGTCGCGAGTTCATACCTCGAAGGCGTCATTCTGGCGAACCCAGATAAGGATAACTTCCTCGTGCCTTACTTTCCCGAGTAAGTCATCCCCTCACCGCCCCGTAACATATGATTTCTTAGATTTTTATCGTTCTTTTTTTCTAACATTCCATGTTTTGTGCAGTGACACACATTGCACACTCATCCTCTTAAGCCCGAACTATTCCATGGCCTCGTATTTCTACTCGGACCATCAGTCGAAGAAAGACTACACAAATATCAAGAAAGTTCTTGATGATGTTCTCCCCGGCTACGCCAAATCCGGAGGCACCTTCAGGAGGCCAATTTTTAGGTACGACAAGCACGTGTTCACCCACGTAACGACGTTCCCCTGCGTCAAGCAGCCGCCTGGCGGTCAGAAGGATGCCTACTATGCCCTCCATCACATGAGGGCGATCGTACGCGACCATAATCACCTTCTACTGCCAAGTAGTCTTAGAGATTGGGCCGCACGCTTGTCGGCAATCCAGGACGCGGACCTCAGACAAGAATTCTTTCTCATCCAGTCGGAGTTTGCGGAAATCATCCATCAAAATGTCCTTCGTACCTCGGGGAAGTTCTACCTCACATATCAACCGTCCAACAGTGAAAGACAAACAATGCTACAAATGCAGACTGACAATGAACGCACATTCATGACCATCACGAAAGACGGCGGCTTCATCCATGCTCCGGTCCCTGAGTCGAGTCAAAAGTACTGATGCTATGTAGTTCTGAAATATCGATTAGCTCATGTTGTAATTAAACTTTAATGAACTTGTATGTCTCTTTGGTTTGGACAGTCGTTCAACTTATATGTAATTGATGCTATTTATTAGTAGGACCATGAATCGTGCTATTAATGTGTTGCTTTTCTCGTTCGATCCTTTTGTTGCATACTTATATATTGCTTATGTATTGTCTCTGAATTGCTACTAATGTTTTGTTTGTCTAGTGCATAGAAATGCCGTCGTATGTAGTGTACAAGGGTAAGGTTCCCGGAGTCTACGATGACTGGGAGGAGTGTCGGAGACAGGTTCAACGTTTCAGCGGTAACAGTTACAAAGTTAGACCACTAGGACAGAGGCGGAAGCTAGATACGCGCGCTATCTAGCAGGAGAGAGGAGGGAGCGTTGGAGGAACCGGATGAAGACCAGTTTCATTGCGATGATGCTCATCGTGATGACCGCAGCTCTCTTCTATGTGATGGTAGTTTAGATGATCGATATCGACTTGTAATGTGAAGACAAACTCGCTACTCGCGGTCTCGAGACTTGTAATGTTGTAACTTTGTTTGGTATTTTGAATTCGGAGACTAATATGATGAATTGTATTCGGAGACTAATCTTCAATTCTATTCGATAAATCTGCTGTTTATATGTTGTGCTGTCTATATTCTGTGCAGTAATGTATTTTGTAACCTGTGCAAATATCAGAAAAGAAAGAAATTCCTAATATTCATACTAGTGGCGCACCATACTGCACTTTAGTGGCGCACTGCAATAAACACACTAGTGACGCATTATCTAGAAGTGCGCCATTTGTAACCCAGAGCACAAGGTAAATATGCCCCCCTGGGAGGCATAGTAATGGCGCACCAGGGGACATACTAATGGTGCACTGCCTGGTGCGCCACTATTGTCTGGTATACTAATGGCGCACCAGGGGTGCGCCATTAGTACTTGTTACTAGTGGCGTGATGATAGTGGCGCACCTATAGTGCGCCATTAATGGCCAAAACAGGTGCGCCACTAATTAGCCTTTTCCTACTAGTGTAGAGCTATAAATGTATGAAAGCTCAACAAAAGAAACTAAGTGGGTGTGCATCCAACTTGCTTGCTCACGAAGACCTAGGGCATTTGAGGAAGCCCATTGTTGGAACATACAAGCCAAGTTCTATAATGAAAAATTCCCAGTAGTATATGAAAGTGACAAAACAAGAGACTCTCTATCATAAAGATCATGGTGCTACTTTGAAGCACAAGTGTGGAAAAAAGGATAGTAGCATTGCCCATTTTTTATTTTCTCTTTTTTTGGGCCTTTCTTTTTTTTATTTGGCCTTTCTCTTTTTTTGGGGGGAACAATGCTCTATGAATGATGATCATCACACTTCTATTTATTTACAACTCTATGATTACAACTCGATACTAGAACAAAGTATGACTCTATATGAATGCCTCCGGCGGTAATACCGGGATGGGAAATGAATCAAGAGTGACATGTATGAAATAATATGCACGGTGGCTTTGCCACAAATACGATGTCAACTACATGATCATGCAAGGTAATATGACAATGATGAAGCGTGTCATGATAAACGGAACGGTGGAAAGTTGCATGGCAATATATCTCGGAATGGCTATGGAAATGCCATAATAGGTAGGTATGGTGGCTGTTTTGAGGAAGATATAAGGAGGTTTATGTGTGATAGAGCGTATCATATCACGGGGTTTGGATGTACGGGGGAAGTTTTCACAAACTCTCAAGGTGAGAAAGGGCAATGCACGGTACCGAAGAGGCTAGCAATGATGGAAGGATGAGAGTGCGTATAATCCATGGACTCAACATTAGTCATGAAGAACTCACATACTTATCGCAAAAATCTACAAGTCATCAAAAACCAAGCACTACGCACATGCTCCTAGGGGGATATATTGGTAGGAAATGACCATCGCTCGTCCCAGACCGCCACTCATAAGGAGGACAATCAAAGAACACCTCATGTTTCAAATTTGTTACACAACGTTTACCATACGTGCATGCTACGGGACTTGCAAACTTCAACACAAGTATTTCTCAAATTCACAACTACTCAACTAGCACAACTTTTATATCACTACCTCCATATCTCAAAACAATCATCAAGCATCAAACTTCTCTTAGTATTCAACGCACTTATAAGAAAGTTTTTACTAATCTTGGATGCCTATCATATTAGGACTAATTTCTCAATTTAAGAAAATTACCATGCTGTTTTGTAGGACTCTCAAAATGATATAAGTGAAGCATGAGAGAACAATAGTTTCTATAAAACAAAACCACCGCCGTGCTCTAAAAGATATAAGTGAAGCACATGAGCAAACGGCAAACTACTCCAAAAGATAAAAGTGAAGATCAATGAGTAGTCAAATAATTATGCAACTATGTGAAGACTCTCTAACATTTAAGAATTTCAGATCTTGATACTTTATTCAAACAGCAAGCAAAACAAAATAAAATTACATGACGCTCCAAGCAAAACACATATCATGTGGTGAATAAAAATATAGCTCCAAGTAAAGTTACCGATGAACGAAGACGAAAGAGGGGATGCCATCCGGGGCATACCCAGGCTTAGGCTCTTGGTTATCCTTGAATACTACCTTGGGGTGCCTTGGGCATCCCCAAGATTAGGCTCTTGCCAATCCTTATTCCATAGTACATCGAATCTTTACCCAAAACTTGAAAACTTCACAACACAAAACTTAACAGAAAACTCGTAAGCCCCGTTAGAATAAGAAAATACATCACCACTTAGGTACTGTTGTCAACTCATTCTAAATTCATATTGGTGTAATATCTACTGTATTCCAACTTCTCTATGGTTCATACCCTCCGATACTACTCATAGATTCATCAAAATAAGCAAACATCACATAGAAAACAGAACCTGTCAAAAACATAACAGTCTATAGTAATCTCTATCATTCGAATACTTCTTTAAGTCCAAAAATTCTGAAATAAATTGGTGGACCTGAGGAATTTGTCTAGTAATCTTCTAAAAAAAGAATCAATTAAATATCACTCTCCAGTAAATAGTTTTAGCTAATCTCGTGAGCGCTAAAGTTTCTGTTTTCACAGCCAAAGGTTCTACTTGGCACAAACACTAATTAAAACATAAAACCACATCGAACCATAGGCTAGATAGATTATTTATTCCTAAACAGAACCAAAGAGCAAGAAACTAAAATAAAATTGGGTTGCCTCCCAACAAGCGCTATCGTTTAATGCCCCTAGCTAGGCAAGATGATTTCAATGATGCTCACATAAGACTTAAGAATTGAAACATAAAGAGAGCATCATGAAGAATGTGACTAGCACATTTATGTCTAACCAACTTCCTGTGCATAGGGATTTTGTGAGCAAACAACTTATGGGAACAATAATAAACTAGCATAGGAAGGCAAAACAAGCATAACTTCAAAATTTTCAACACATAGAGAGGAAACTTGATATTATTACAATTGCTACAAGCATATAATCCTCCCTCATAATAATTTTCAGTAGCATCATGAATGAATTCAACAATATAATCAGCACCTCAAGCATTCTTTTCATGATCTACATGCGTAGAAATTTTATTACTCTCCACATAAGCAAAATTCTTCTCTTTCAGAATAGTGGGAGTATCATCAGAGACTCGAATACTATAAATTGTTTCCGCATTAAAAGAGTAATAATATTCAGAAAAAGGGTAATCATAATAATGACAAGATTTATAAATATAATCATCACTACTTTTATAGCATAAGTATCATCACAATAATCATCATAAGTAGCAACTTTGTTCTCATCATAATCAATTTAATCCTCTTCCAAGATAGTGGAATCATTACTAAATAAAGTCATGACCTCTCCAAATCCACTTTCATAATTATCATAATAAGATTCAACATCCTCCAACATAGTGGGATCATTACTTCCTAAAGTTGACACTCTTCCAAACCCACTTTCATCAATATGATCATCATAAGTAGGAGTGTCGGTGTACAAAAGTAGGGGCTATGCTTTTGACCCCTTTACTTGTGCACGGGCAGTCAGAGCCTCCCTCCACGGCCATGCACAGACACGGCAGGAAGGGGGAGCCGGAGAGAAGCCGAGGCCACAAGGCAAATGAAGCAATGACAAGGACCAAGGCGACAAGGATCGGATGGGCGAAGCAGGTTCTCCCGGCAAGGACCCTTGCTAGAGCAGCCTCAGCCACCCCGGCAAGACCCTTGCCGGGGCGGCCCGCCCGCGCCAGCCGAGCGAGCCACCCTTGAGCCCACCAATGCTCAGACAAATGCATTGGGACAGGGCTCGGGAGGCACCTCCGTGGTGGCATGCAGATCTTTGTGAAGACAGAGGATGCTCAAGATCAAATGAGGATAAGAAGGCAACCATCCTCACCGAAGAAACCCACAAGACCCTCGGCAAGACCCTTGCCGGGGAGGCCAGCGCGCCCCGGCAAGACCCTTGCCGGGCCACCCGGCAAGACCCTTTCTATGGAAGCCAGCGTGCCACGGCAAGACCCTTGCGGGGCCACCCGACAAGGCCCTCGCCAAAGCACACCAGCTGGGCCACTGCCAGGCCCACACGAGATAAGTCTTCACCGCCGTTCGCATGCAGCTGCCGACCCAACCAGCTGGGCAGGCACCTGCATGGCGGCATGCAATCCTTCGTGGAGGCTCCACCACCGCGCCACCTCGCCTGCCTGCCTGCCTACATGGCACCGCATGCGCCGCTGGCCAGGGCGCATGTCGAAGCAAGGAGGAGCGGCGACGGACGGGACGGGCCTCGCCCCCGTCCCCAATAAAGCGAAGGGACACCTAAGCCTCGCATTAAATGCGTCGTTTCCTGTAAAACGAGGGATAACCTCGCAGCACTATACCCTTTCCACCTCCTGCTTGCCACTGTGACGACCCCTTTTCCTATAAAAGGAGGCCCAAGGCAACGAGGAAAAGGATTCGGCTCTTTGCAACCTCGCAGCACCTAGAACTAGTTCGAGAGCTCAAGAACACTCAATACCTCCTACAAAGCAAGACTAGGGTTTTATTCATCCTCGCAGCCCGAACCTGGGTAAAATCCCTCTGTGTTGTCTGCTGGTCCCGCTCTCCTCACGATCCCCGTGCCCCGCAACCGTAGAAGGGATTCCAGTGATCCCATAGGTGTCGTTTCCCACCGACATCTTTGGCGCGCCATGTAGGGGGCGCAGAATTGTAAGAATCTGGTCCAGCAGTCGACCTAGCTGTTATTCATCGCCCCGGCTCCTGCGGAGAAGGCCGCCAAGGAGGCGGCGCTGCCCGTGGCGCGGAAGACACTGAGGCAGCGACGAGAGAGCTAAGGCATGCTAAACTTTAAGTTCTTTTCTTTAAACATAAGGTTATTATCCTCGACGGTTCGACCTATGTATGGAAACCCTGTACGCAGAGGGGCCCTCCTGCGATCGGCAACGCCTTTGTTCTGTTTCGAGTCCGCTCAACAGTTCAAGCGGCCGCGTCGAGAGCGGCAGGGTAGCCTTTCGCCATCAGCAACATTCTTGGTTCTGACTCGAGTCAAGCTCGACAGATCGAGCGGCAGCGCCAGGGGTGGTAAGGTGCTTTGCCCGACAACAAGCACGCCCGGCAGGCTAATGAGGATCCATCCTCAAAACGCTGCCCTGGGTTTACGTGCTGGCAAGCTTACCCAGTTGGTGTGGGGTGGACATACAAAGGAAAATCGGACAGGAAAATAACATGCATAAGTTTCAGGGGCATTACAGAGTTATATTACACAAATTGCCGCCGCGGTTCTAACTAAAGATAGATTTGTCTTGGTCATGAACCCGCAGCAGCGACAAAGAACGGGATGCCTAGTCTCGGCGCTGGCCCTCAACCCTCTTGATTTTGTCGATGCGGCTGAGGATAGGCTGGATACGCTCGTTGAGCGCCGCGATGTCGGAATCCTCTGGCAAGCTCTTCAGCACCGCTCCGAAGTCGAGGTCTGGGTGCCAGTGCGCAATCTTTGTGAGCACCCTGGTCATGGTCCCCCGGCAGAGTATCCGGGATTCCTCGGCCAGGGAGGCCGCCCGGTTGGAGTGAAGCCGCCTCAGGGCGTCGACGACCTTCTCATAGTATATGGTCAGGTTGGCGTTGGGGCTCAGGTTCGCCTCTGGGGCGTACCCCATCTCCGGCATCCCCATGATGCCCAGTTGATCGACGGCCGAGTTTGCAACGGCGGAAAGACGCTCGAGCCCAGCGTTTCTCACCCGCCCTGTAGTCATTGAGGTTGGCGGTCTCGTTCTTCAGCAGCTGCTTCTCCGTATCCAGCTCCTTGGCCAGGATCCCCTCCCGGGTCATGGCCCCCGACAGCGTCTCCTCGAGCTCTCCCAGCTTCAGATTGAGATCTGTGATGGAGGCATTGTCCTCGGAGAGCTCACGGGACCTGCTGATGATCTCGCCCTACGCCACCGTCAGAGCACCATTGAGCGTGTGCTTCTCCTGGGCCAGCTTCAGAGCTTGCTCCTCCAGCTCCTTCACCTTGCCAGCATGGGCCTGAGCCAGGGCGTTGAGTGCCTCCTGATGCCTCCGCTCCAGCTCTTGGGTCTGCTGCTGGACAAGCTTCTCCACTTCTTCGTCCTTGCCGCGGAGCGTGGCGGCAAGTTTCTCCTTGCGCTCGGCAAGGTCCTCCTCCTGGGTCTTCAGGGCGGCCTCGTGCTGGGACCGGACGGCTTCGGCTTCATCGGCCAGCCTCTTTGTCGTCTCCTGGTCCTTCTCGATGTCGTCCAGCTTCATGGCGAGCTTCACCTCACGGCTGGCCAGCTCACCCCGGGCGGCCTTCAGCTTGTCCTGAGCATGGCGGAACCAGTCTGCGCCTCGGCGACGCGCCCCCCAATGTCCTCCTCCATCCTCTGCACCACTGCCATCCTGGACTTGACCTTGTCCAGGCGAGCGCGGTGGAGCGCCTGGAGCTTCCGAAAGCTGGCGCCCATGGCCTAGAGCAGCCGCTCCTCCTGGGAGCCAGGGCCGCCAACGCCCGGCTTGTCAACAACCTCAAGCCCGGCGGTGGCAAGCGCCTCCTCGTCGAACACCTCTCGCTCAAAGGGAGCCCTGGTGCTCGACGCGCCAAGGAGATGGACGAAGAGGTCGTTGCTGACCCTCAGGTACCTGCGAGAGCCCGAAGAAACGGAGGAGGAGGGCGGGTCGTCAAACGACCCCTCCTCGGTATTGGCCTTGCCGGCTCCCTCAGCAGGCCCCTTGCCGGGCTCCTCGGCGGGCCCCTTGGCGCCAGCCTCGGCGGCGCCCCTGGCTCCCACCTCGGCAGTGATCTTCTCCGCCTCCGCCACGGCATCCGCGGCGTCGTCCTTGATGGTGGCGTCGACGTCCTCTAAGGAGAAGTCTGGATGCCACGAAAGAGATAGGGCGGAGCCAAGGTCGAAAGTCAATAAGTGAAAAAGAAGAACGCAAGCGGAGGTGGAGAGCGAGTGGTTTACCCGTGCCGAGCTGAGAGGCGGAAGCCCCTTCTCCGCCAAGGTCTGGCGTCGAGGCAAAGCCGCCGGCGTCTGCGTTCCCCTCCCCCTCCTCCGTGTGTACGGCCTCGGTGCTCGATGTCCTTGTCGGGGACGCCCCTTGGGGCGGTGTAGTCGACGGGGGCGGCACATCGGAGAAGCCCCTTTGGCGCCCTTGGTGCTGCTCCCATCCTGCATACACGGCGCGGTTAACACTGAAGCATCACGCGCGACACACGTTGATTGAGGGTGAGTGGTGGAATTACGCTGGGGGCTGGGCCGGTGGCTGCTCTCCGGACTTCTCGACACCACCAGTGGCGTACTGGAGGAACCTGCCGGGGGCTGGCCGCTCGCCGAAACCCTGGCCATCTTGATCCTCTGGGCCAGAATCTGCACATCCCTTCAAGACAAAGATAGGCAAGCTACACCGTCAAGGGGGGTGCAAGGAATGTGGGAGGAAAGCATGGCCCGAACTTGGCAGCACATAGAGCTAGTTCGAGAGCATTAAATGCGTCTTTTCCTGTAATACGAGGGATAACCTCGCAGCACTGTACCCTTTCCACCTCCTGCTTGCCACTGTGGCGACCCCTTTTCCTATAAAAGGAGGCCCAAGGCAACGAGGAAAAGGATTCGGCTCTTTGGAACCTCGCAGCACCTAGAGCTAGTTCGAGAGCTCAAGAACACTCAATACATCCACCAAAGCAGGACTAGGGTTTTACGCATCCTCGTGGCCCGAACCTGGGTAAAATCCCTCTGTGTTGTCTGTTGGTCCTGCTCTCCTCATGATCCCCGCGCCCCGGAACCGTAGACGGTATTCCAGTGATCCCATAGGTGTCGTTTCCAACCGACAAGGAGGCATGCTATCATCATTATAAATTTGCAGATCAAAACTTGGGAGACTAAAAATATCATCTTCATTAAACGTAGCATCCCCAAGCTTGGGAAAAACATTTATTGCAGCAAATATATTCTCAAAAACATCATCTTCATCAAACATAGCATCCCCAAGCTTGGGCCTTTTCATATCACAAGCATAATCACTCTCATCATTAATAGTATGGATAGCACCAATAGTATAGCAATTATCATCATCACAATGAGTAATAGGAGCAACATCATTGGGGAGAGATACCTTTCTACCTTTGCTTCTCCGTCTTTTCTTTTTCTTCTTCACATCATGTGTGGGTTCAATCCTCTTTTTGGAGCTCCTTATTAGTGAGATTGGTTGAATAGATGGCTCCTCGTCGTTACCTGATTCATCATAAGAATTAATAGGAGAATATTGGGAAGTCTCTTCCCATTCGTTAGTATTCTCTTCATCTTGTATTTGTTTTCCTTTCTTTATGTAATTGGCAATATAAGGATTTTCAATGCAATCACCGCACCATACATATAAATTTATTCTAGATAAATATCAAGGAATTTCTCAAGGTTATATTCTGGAAAATGCGTAGTTGTACGTTTCATTTTTTCATAACCCAAAAGCTTAAGTTCATTATGATGTGCAAGGGAAATCAAATCATCACAATTTTTGGACACGATACGATCATGAAACAGTTTGCATTGGAGATTTAAATGACCATGTTCATTGCAAAGTTCAGAAGTATGGTGAAGAAATTTTAAATTTTCAGCACAAATATCTAGCCTTTCTTGCAACCATTATTTTCCAAATACTTATGCCTGTTGCAAAATCTATTTTCCCTAATTGGTGTGTACTTGCAAGCTATATGCACTCCACAAAAATCGACATGCTTATAAGAGACATTCTCATCATGAAATGTGCAATCATGATTAGTACTATGGATATTCAAAGAGTTCATACTAATAACATTGCAATCATGCTCATCATTTAAAGATTTAGTGGCAAACATGTTATAGACTTCTTCTTCTAGCACTTGAGCACAATTTTCCTTTCCATCATTCTCAGGAAAGATATTAAAAAGATGAAGCGTATGAGGAAAACTCAATTCCATTTTTTTGTATATTTATTTATAAACTAAAGTAGTGATAAACAAGATACTAAAATATTCGATTGCAAGATCTAAAGATATACCTTCAAGCACTCACCTCCCCGGCAACGGGGCCAGAAAAGAGCTTGATGTCTACTACACAGCCTTCTTCTTGTAGACGTTGTTGGGTCTCCAAGTGCACAAATTTGTAGGACAGTAGCCAATTTCCCTCAAGTGGATGACCTAAGGTTTCTCAACCCGTGGGAGGCGTAGGTTGAAGATGGTATCTCTCAAACAACCCTGCAACCAAGAGTCTCTTGTGTCCCCAACACACCCAATACAATGGTAAATTGTATAGGTGCACTAGTTCGGTGAAGAGATGGTGATAAAAGTGCAATATGGATGGTAGATATTGGTTTTTGTAATAAGAAAATATAAAAACAGCAAGGTAGCAAGTGGTAAAAGTGAGCGTAAACGATATTGCAATGTTTCAAAACAAGGCCTAGGGTTCATACTTTCACTAGTGCAAGTTCTCTCAACAATAATAACATAATTGGATCATATAACTATCCCTCAACATGCAACAAAGAGTCACTCCAAAGTCACTAATAGCGGAGAACAAACGAACAGATTATTGTAGGGTATGAAACCACCACAAAGTTATCATTTTTGATCTATGTATCATAGAGTTTGTACTAGAATAACACCTTAAGACACAAATCAACCAAAACCCTAATGTCACCTAGATACTCCAATGTCGCCTCAAGTATCCGTTGGTATGATTATACGATATGCATCACACAATCTCAGATTCATCTATTCAAACCAACACAAAGTACTTCAAAGAGTGCCTCAAAGTTTCTATCGGAGAGTCTAGACGAAAACGTGTGCCAACCCCTATGCATAAGTTCACGAGGTCACGGAACCCGCAAGTTGATCACCAAAACATACATCAAGTAGATCATGTGATATCCCATTTTCACCACAGATAAGCACATGCAACACATACATAAAAGTGTTCTCAAATCCTTAAAGACTCAATCCGATAAGATAACTTCAAAGGAAAAACTCAATCCATTACAAGAGAGTAGAGGGGGAGAAACATCATAAGATCCAATTATAATAGCAAAGCTCGCGATACATCGAGATCGTATCACCTCAAGAACACGGGAGAGATAGATCAAACACATAGCTACCGGTACATACCCTCAGCCCCGAGGGTGAACTACTCCCTCCTCGTCACGGAGAGCGTCGGGATGATGAAGATGGCCACCGGTGAGGGTTAAGCCCTCCGGCAGGGTGCCGGAACTGGGTCCCGATTGGTTTTTGGTGGCTACAGAGGCTTGCAGCGGCGGAACTCCCGATCTATTATGTTCCCCGATGTTTTTAGGGTATATGGATATATATATATATATAGGCGGAAGAAGTCAGTCAGGGGAGCCACGAGGGGCCCACGAGGGTGGGGGGCGCGCCTCCCTGCCTCGTGGCTTCCTCGAAGCTTCCCTGACGTGTACTCCAAGTCTCCTGGATTGCTTCCGTTCCAAAAATAACTCTCCCGAAGGTTTCATTCCGTTTGGACTCCGTTTGATATTCCTTTTCTTCGAAACAATGAAATAGGCAAGAAAACAACAATTTGGGATGGGCCTCCAGTTAATAGGTTAGTCCCAAAATAATATAAAAGTTTATAATAAAGCCCATTAAACATCCAAAACAGAATATAATATAGCATGGAACAATAAAAAATTATAGATACGTTGGAGACGTATAAGCAGCAACTTGCTTGCCGTTCTTCTTGAAGTTCGCCTTCTTCCCTTTACCCATTTTCTTGAAACTGGTGGTCTTGTTGACCATCAACAATTGATGCTCCTTCTTGATTTCTACCTCCGCAGCATTTAGCATTGCGAAGAGCTCGGGAATGGTCTTATCCATCCCTTGCATGTTATAGTTCATCACGAAGCTTTTTTAGCTTGGTAGTAGTGATTGAAGAACTATGTCAACACTACTAGGAAAAACACTACCAGTAGCGTAGATTTTTTGCATACCAGTAGCGTGGGTTCCCGCGCTACTACTACGACGCTACAACTAACTTTTAGAAGTAGCGCATTTTTTACCCCGCGCTACAGCTAAAAAAGTTAGTAGTAGCGCGGTACCACCCACGCTACCACTATCCCAAACCTATGCTACTACTATCTAACTACTAGTAGCGCCCCATTTACACCTACGCTACAACTATCCAAGTACTAGTAGCACCACATCTTTTCCCACGCTACAACTAGCTAACCAAAAAATAAAAAAATAAAAAAATGTCAGATGCAACATTCATGGATGGAAATGAAGAGACGTCCAGTGCAAATAAACTAAGTTCACAGAACCATCTTAGCACTTGCAGAATTCATGGATACAACATTGAACATCTCAACTCGAGATCTCGAGATCCCATTTAACATCAGATGCAAACAACTAGACCACTTCTCTAGATGTATCTACCAAGTTTCGGAGTTGAAATGTCGGTGGATCCGAGCAGTCCCTCTCGGCGGACGGTGGCGTCGAGGTCCTCCACCTCGGCGACCTCCAGCGTCGAAAAGACCTGGATGATCATCTGTGCGGCGCGATCGCCGGGCTTCACGATGAAGTCCGCCTCCGGGTGGTTGAAGAGCACGACGCCCACTAGGCCATGGTAGTCCACCTCGATCACCCCTGCGCCCACGTCGGAAAGTGAAAACTTGTTAGGTGGCGTCCGCATCCGCATCCAGTAGGGCATTTTCTTTCTTTTTAGCACATGCACATGAATCAATAGTAATGCATAATAACAAGAAAAAATAACCATGAATCCTAAAGAAAAAGATCATTCTTTGGGCCAGGTTGATAGTTTCGAGGAACGGGAAAGGATAATATTGGTAAAAGTATTCATTAACAAGAAAAATGGACCGAGATTTCTCAAATGACATTTTTTTCACCAACAATGATTAATGACGAGGCATGTAAGATTTACCTGAGCAGCATCAGCACACCCTCTGATCCTTCCAAGAACTTAAAGGCCAAGGTTCTTAGCTTTCTTCCCTCTGACTAGCACAAGTCCAGCCGCACCATCGATGTACATTGAATAATAAGAATAGCACTAGAGTTACACTCAAAGTAAACATTGATTTGCATAATTTATATTAAACATGGAGAGAGCCTAAAAATGAGCTACAAAATAATCTAGCTTCAGTACACTCTTAAGATGATACATTTACTACTGAAGATATACAACATAGTGTTCTTGCATACTGCATACAGAAGGTAATTAGACCATGTAAAAATAAAGCTACAATGCTACACTAAGAAGTGCCAGAATTCTAAATGAAATTGTTCAGTTTAGAAGTATTCAACAGAGACTCTTCAATGACTGAGAAAACGGGTAGTATTCCGGTATGGAAAGTGCCACATTTTCCATGCAATGATTTACTCTGAGCAAGAAATAGCAAAGTTGAATTGAAATGGCCTACACTGTGAATTCAGAAGTTTGCTCCAAATTCGACGCACAAAAATTTAGAGTACCGACAATTGTAAGAAGATAATATGGTATGGAGGTTTATTCAGGTAACTCGGCCATAGTTATAGAGGCAGTGACATGATTTGATTGCTTATATTACAATAGCAGTAGGGAGAATAGAACCAAACACAGGGGTGTGGGCTGGTTATATAAGAATGCAAATAGTTCTGGTGCTTCGGTGGCACTTACCCTCTTGAGAATGCTAGTCTAGATTAGTACTTACAGAGAGAAAAGTTCTGGTGCATCGGTGGCTACGAGAAGTGCGGAGAATAGTTATATAAGAATGCATATAGATTTGACAAGTGCAAAAACATCTTATATCTATTCTGTTTTATTTCTACAAATGTACATAAAGAATTGATTCAGTCTTTCCTTTGGAGTATTTAAGAAAATCCCTTGTAATTCTTATAAGGAGGTCCATAGCAATCAAACGGGGAGGTGCTGACTTCCAATTTTAAAATATATACACCATGGCTACTTCAGATGTTCAGTTATATTCAGAAAAACATGATGCGTTTTCAAATGAAATGGTTGCTGAAAAAGTATCTCACCTTGTTCCAGCAGAACATGTGGTTAATCTTTTATACGAAGCTATCACTAGTAGAAAAAGGGTCAAATGTGAGACACATTAGTCCCGGTTTGTATCAGAACCGGCACTAATGTGTCCATTAGTGCCGGTTCCAACGCCTAGCCGGGAGGAGCTCTTTAGTACCGGTTCATGGCAAACCTTTAGCACCGGTTCGTGCCACGAACCGGTACTAATGAGAGTGGTGGCAGGATGTTGTCAGAATGGGGCCCTTCTAGCACCTTTAGTACCGGTTCTTGACACGAACCGGTACTAAATGTCGTCCTATATAAATCCTTCGTCCACCCGCACTCTGTTCTTCCCCCTTTCCCCTCTCCCTCTCCTCTGTTCTTCCCTTCTTCCTCTCGAGTTCATCACAAAATTTGCCCCAAATTTGTCAAGATTTGCAGGACCTCATCCATTCAAATGATCACCAATGTTAGCAACTTTGTCCTTTCATCTCTCATTGCTAGATTAGCTCTTGCATTGGTTTATATAGTGATTAATTGTGGGTTTTAGTAATTTGGGAGGAATTATATGTGGTAGTATTTGATTTATATGCAATTTGAGGTCAAAATAACACTTAGTTTGCATATGTAGGTGTGGTTTACTTAGTGCCTTCTAAATCTCCGTCGTAACCACCGCCGATCGCCCTTTTGACTGTCTCTCGTCAGCCGGCACCACCTTGTGGTGAGCCTCTTGTTCATGAAATTTTATATAAAAAATTGATGTTTGTGTGATTTGGATATATAGTTACTCGTATAATAGTTATCTTACCCGTACGTTGTTTGTTATACATAGTGCCATGGTTTTGATATCCGTCCCTGTCGGCCCTCGTCCTTGTTATGATTCGGATGTGGTATATTCTCTTTCAAAACTATTTGTTGCATTTCGTGTTTATGACAAATTATGCCCATCAAGTTGACATAGATATTTTTATCTAGGAGGTATGTGAACCAGAAATTCCAACCGACCCTATTGTCGAGAGGTTAAATTTAGTTGAAAGAGAAAACGAGTACTTGAAAGAAAAATTGAAAAGAATTGAGGGGGAGAATATGGAATTGGAGTTGCATGTTGCAGATGTCGTCGATGATCACAAGATCAAGATGGAGAAAATGCGCTTGAAGATTAGAAAGACTAGAAAATATGCCATCGATAGTGAGGCTTGGTATCATTATGTTGTTGGATCAATTGTTACCTTAGTTGCGATCTTGATCGCATTTGTTGTTGCATTTAAATGCTTTAGCTAGAGAGTTATTTGTTTGTTGCATTTAAGTGTTGTATGAACTTTATGTATGAACTTGTATTAATTTGGTCTATTCGGTGTTGTGTAATGAAGATGAGCGGCAATGGATGTCGATGACCGATGCTCTCCCGATTCGTTGAGGGTGTGCATACTTTTACGCTTCTGGCTGAGGCAAACAAGCGGGCGGATGGTTTTATGCCTTGTCCATGTGCTGGCTGTAATAATGGTCGCAATTACTCTCGTCAAGAACCATTCCGTCCACTGTTTGAGTCGGTTTCATGCCCCACTATAATGTTTGGACCAAGCACGGAGAAAGAGGGGTTATGATGGAAGACAATGAAGAAGAAGAGGACGACGACAGCTATCCTGGCCATGGGTTCCCTGAATACGATGATACAACAATGGGGAAGAAGCTGAGCGGTAATGCGGGAAGAAGCTGAGCGGCAATGCGGGAAGAAGCTGAAGAAGAGGCATCGATGAGCCCGTTGATGATCTAGGTCGGGCCATTGCCGATGCAAAGAGAAACTAGCAAGTGATTTGGAGAAGAAGAAGTTGCAGCGCATGTTAGAGGATCACAAAAATTGTTGTACCAATTGCGTAGGTGACAAGAAAAGCTGGGCACCACACGGAATGGAAGGCGAGAGAATGGTGTATCGACAAGGGATTTGGAAAGTTGTTGGTAATGATAAAGGATATGCTTCCAAGGACAACGAATTGCCCGAGAGTGCGTCTGAAGCAAAGAAGGCTATCTGCCCTCTAGGGTTAGAGGTGCGAAGATACATGCATGCCCTAATGATTGCATCCTCTACCGCGGTGAGTATGAGGATTTGAATGCTTGCCGGTATGTGGTGCATTGCGCTATAAGATCAGCCGCGATGAGCATGGTGATGTCGAGGCGGCGCCCAGAAGAAGATTCCTGCCAAGGTGATGTGGTATTCTCCTATAATACCACAGTTGAAACATTGTTCCAAAACAAAGAGCATGCCAAAGCGTCACGATGGCACGAAGAAGACCGTAAGAAAGACGGAAAGTTGAGAGTACCAAATGACGGGTCGCAGTGGAGAAAAATCGAAAGAAAGTGCGGGAAGGAGTTTGCGAGATGGCGCAAGGAGCGTATGGTTTGGTCTAAGCGCAGATGGCATTAATCCTTTTGGGGAGCAGAGCAGCAACCATAGCACCTGGCCTGTGACTCTATGTTTGTATAACATTCCTCCTTGGTTGTGCATGAAGCGGAAGTTCATTATGATGCGGTGCTCATCCAAGGCCCTAAGCAACCCGGCAACGACATTGATGTGTACCTAAGGCCATTAGTTGAAGAACTCTTACAACTGTGGAATGGAACAGGTGTACGTGCGTGGGATGAGCACATGGGGGAAGAATTTGACCTAAAGGCGTTGCTGTTCGTGACCATCAATGATTGGCCTGCTCTAAGTAACCTTTCAGGACAGACAAACAAGGGATGCCGCGGATGCACGCACTGTTTGGATGATACCGACAGTATATATTTGAATAGTTGTAAGAAGAATGTGTACCTAGGACATCATCGATTTCTTCCGAGCAGGCATCCCGTAAGAAAGAAAGGCAATCATTTCAAAGGTGAGGCGGATCACCGGACGAAGCCTCGCCACCGTACTGATGCTGATGTACATGATATGGTCAAGGATTTGAAGGTGATATTTGGAAAGGGTCCTGGCGGACAACCTGTTCCAAAGGACGCTGACGGACGCGCACCCATGTGGAAGAAGAAATCTATATTTTGGGACCTTCCATATTGGAAAGACCTAGAGGTCCGCTCCGCAATCAACGTGATGCACATGACGAAGAATCTTTGTGTGACCCTGCTTGGCTTCTTGGGCGTGTATGGGAAGACAAAAGATACACCTGAGGCACGGGAGGACCAGCAACGTATGCACGGAGAAGACGGCATACATCAGGGTCATGCAAGCTACGCTCTTACCAAAGAAGAGAAGGAAATCTTCTTTGAATGCCTGCTCGATATTAAGGTACCGTCGGCTTCTCGTCGAATATAAAGGGAATAATAAACATGGCAGAGAAAAGTTCCGAACCTAAAGTCTCATGACTGCCACGTGATTATGGCGCAACTGCTTCGGTTGCATTGAGGGGCTTCTACCGAAAAGCGTTCGATTAGCCTTTGTGAAGCTATGTGCATTTCTCAATGCAATCTCTCGAAGGTAATCGATCCAGAAATCATACCAAGGTTACAGAATGATTTGGTGCAATGTCTTGTCGGTTTCGAGTTGGTGTTCCCACCATCCTTCTTCAACATCATGGCGCACGTCCTAGTTCACCTATCTTGAAGAAATTAACGTTTTGGGTCCTGTATTTCTACACAATATGTTCCCCTTTGAGAGGTTCATGGGAGTCTTAAAGAAATATGTTCATAATCGTGCTAGGCCGAAGGAAGCATCTCCAAGGGCCATCAAAATGAGGAGGTCATTGAGTTTTGTATTGACTTTATTCCCGACCTTAAGCCGATTGGTGTTCTGAATCGCGGCATAAGGGCAGATGGATGGAAAAGGCACGCTAGGAGGTGAACAAATAATATGTATGGACGGACATTCTCTCACCAAGCACACTACACAGTTCTACAGAATTCCACCTTGGTGGCTCCGTATATGGATGAACACAAGAATTTGCTACGCTCCAAACACCGGGAGCGGTCGATGACTGGATTACACGTGAACAAACCAGGAGTTTCGCCAACTGGTTGCGAACATCGTACCATGCATGACACCTCTATTGAAGATGACATGTACTTGCTGTCCCGATTACCATCTTGAATATAATGACTTCAAAGGTGCGAGATAAATGGTAATACATTTTACACGATTGCCCAAGATAAGAAGAGCACCAACAAAAACAGTGGTGTCCGCTTTGATGCGAAAACCAAGGCGGAAAGGAAACATATTATGGTTATATACAGGACATATGGGAACTTGACTATCGACATGGTTTAAAGGTCCCTTTGTTTCGGTGCGAATGGGTCAATATGACACGAGGCGGGTAACGGAAGACCTGCGATGCGGAATGACAACAAGGATCTCAACAATCTTGCGTGTGCAGACGAACCATTCATCCTAGCCAATGATGTGGCACAGGTTTTCTATGTGAAGGACATGTCTACCAAGCCAAGAAAAAGAAAAGATAAGGAAGCGAATGCATCGTCACGATGAGCCAAAGCGGCACATAGTTATTTCGGGAAGAGAAACATCGTGGGAGTGGATGACAAGACAGACAAGTCGAAGATTATGAAAAGTTTGATGAAATTGCTCCATTCACTGTGAATATTGACCCGAGCATCCCGTTAAATGATGAAGATTTCCCATGGTTACTGGCGCAAAGGGACACACGCTGAAGAAAAAGTTTCACACCCAAAGATCCGGGATGTGATCGACTTCACTAGCTATCATCACTTTCTTACGTGTTTACGCACCGAGAGGGGAATCTCTGTAATAGTTAGGGTAGTTATGTGTTTTGGCATTTGAAACGCGAAGAAATTTTATGTGCGAACAAATTCACACTAATTTCAAATAATTCAAAATTTAAACTATTCAAATTTGAAAACTACGGGCACTAACAGAAAGTTTGTAATTTTTGTACCTAAAGAGGCTGTGTCAGCCTCGGTCAAAGCTATGGCCCCACCATCACCATTTAGTGCGGTTCGTACCACGAACCGGTACTAATGAGGTTGTGTCGTAAAGGCTGGGGCCCCACGAGCACCTTTAGTACCGGTTCATGGATGAACCAGACGTAAGCTGTTTTTAGTCCCACCTCAAAGTGAGAGGGACTAGGAGCAGTTATAAGCCCTGAGTGCAGAGATTTATGAAGAAGAGGATCACTGCCCACGTTGTTTAGCTTCAAGCCTTCAGAATACGGTAGACTACACGAGCTATGCGCAGGTGCAGTTTACTATTCGAAAGGCTTGAAGCAAATTAACGAGCATTGCACCTCTTTTTATTTTTAATAACTTATTACAACTCCGGACTTCTTCATTATGGCAAAAACTAATTGCACGTAGACATTTCTTTTTTTAAGTTATAACTCCAGACTTTGACCATCAAGTTTTGCGAGAAAAGAAAAAATAGCAGAAAAGAAAGAAAAACTATAGCTGAAAAGAAAAAACTATATAAAAACTACTCAAAAATAAATAGAAGAAAATAAATATAGGAGAAAAGAAAAACTACTCAGAAATAAATAGAAGAAAGAATAAAGCAGAAAAGAAAAAAAAAATTTGCTATTTTTCAATCGTTTACAAAATGACCGTGAAATTGAAAATCACTACAAAATGAACTCAAAATGTTGAAATTTGGCAAACTAGATTAAAAACTACTCACAAATAAATAGAAGAAACTAAATATAACAGAAAAGAAAAACTATACAAAAATCTACATAAAAATAAATAGAAGAAAATAAAGCAGAAAAGAAAAAACTATAAAAAAAAATTAGGCCTCTCACAGGGGCTGATAGGCCCACAGTGTGTAATTACAGCCTTAAAGGCCCAGCAGACTCACAGGGCTGCTGCAGAGTTTAGGCCCACAAGCCTGCTATCTGAGGAGTTCGAAGTGGTAGCCGCGGCTGGGTTTATAAACCAGTGCGGCTGCCCTTCGCCCGGCGAGGTGGGACTAAACTTTGGGGTGGCAGCGCGAGGCCTTTAGTACCGGTTGGAGCCACCAACCGGTACTAAAGGGGGGGCCTTTAGTACCGGTTTGTGCCACCACCCGGTACTAAAGGGGGTCGCTTCCCGCCGCTTGGGCTGGCCAAAACTGGCCTTTAGTACCGGTTGGTGGCTCCAACCGGTACTAAAGGTGCCTTCTATATATACAACACTTCGAAAATTTCATTCCCCCTCTGTTTCCGTCGTCTCCGTCGCCGTCACCGCCCGTCCCGTCGCCCGCCCTCGTCTCCGTCGCCGCCCCGTCCCGTCGCCGCCCGTCCCGTCGCCCGGCCTCGTCTCCGTCGCCGCCTCGGGCCCGTCCCGTCGCGCCCGTCCCGCGTCGCCGTCCTGCCCGTCACCGCCCCGACCGTCGCCTCGCCGTCGCCGTCGCCCGCTGTGAGCTCTCCCCTCTAACCCTCTCCCTCCCCAAGCGGCCACCATGGCGCCGCCCTCCCAGCCCATACACACACACACAAGCATGATGAACACACACACATATGTATGAATTAATGCATGTATATATTAGTATATCGTATTTTGTATGTTTAATTAGTTTAGATTATTTAGATTATTATTTTTCACTATTATATATGTATGAATGCATGTTAGATGGATATAATTAGTGTTTGATTAGTATGGAAATTTTTATATAATGTTGTTTTTAGTTTTTAATGGATGTATAGAAGTTGTGTTTTCTGTTTTAGTGTTAGATGCTTAATTAGTATGAAATAGTATATAGATTTTTGAAATAGTAGAAATGTTAGAAATTTTAGTTATCAAAATCCAATCATTAAAAAATATTACTTTTTATGGGCATATAGCTGGTATTTGTTCTCGACGATGCCCGGCCCGCATCCTCGCCGTCGACCCGTCCGCGACGACGTCCAGCCGACCCATGTCCGGGACTGGGCTCCGCCGGGCTGGCACTGGGAGGTGCTGCCTGGAGGGGCGCGCCGCTTGATGAGGAACCCCGCCTCGGGTCCCGTCGTCGACCCTGATTTCGTTTGGTGGCGTTCACGTGGGCCAGTTTCAGTGCGGAGGGACCCGGCCCCGCCGGAGGTGGTACGTCGCCGTGTCAGGGAGGAGGATGAGCACGTCCATCGCTACATGGTTGCGTTAGAGGGCGGCAGGTTCTCCAATACCTGGCAGTATCTTCGGGGATCTCACTTCAGCTATGATCCTGTGAGGGTTCCTTCTCTTTGGGTGTCCACCGCCCGCGCCACAGGAACCGCGAGTGTCCTAGATTCTTCTGTAGTATTCGATCTTTAATTAGCTAGCCAGTGATGTACTATTTAATATTATATATTATTCAAGACGATGTATTCGAGATTATATCTATTATTCTAGACGAAGTATTTGAGATTATATCTATTATTCGAGATGATGTAATTTGAATACTAAATTGTTTTATATTTCTGTTGAATTAGTTAAATAAAAGCTATGGCAGACAATACCGACAGAGAGGGAGAACAGACCATGTTCGATATGATACGCGGGCCAGATGATGATCAGAATGAAGATGATTATAAAGGCTCCGAATTTCTAAACAACACTGGAGAGGGTGATATGATATTCGATCGCGACGACCGAATTGATGAAGTCATGAACTACGATTATGACGATGACGAAGAACAAGTTGATCCTGAAACAACAAAGACAGGCGAGGTTTATATATTTATATAAGCATGTATTTGGTGATCATCACATGTTTTAAATGACTTGAAGATATATTAACGAATCGATCTTTGTTCTTTCAGCCATCCGGATCGAGCAAATCTTTTGGCAAAAGGACGAAGCGAGGCCCGAACAAAAAGTTGAAGGACGGCGTAAAGTACAATATCGAGGCAGTCAGACCTAATGGAGAACCATTAGGGCCTAAGAAGATTGCGGACAAGTTCGTTCGTCAGTGCGGAGTTCTTTTGAAGGACCAACTCCCGATCTCCCTTCAAGAATGGAGAGAGCCAGCAAAAGACAAAAGACAAAAAGGCAAAGAGGACGCTGCTCCACGTCCGATGTTACTTTTGTCGACAAGAATCAAAAGATCTGCTTTGGGATACTCTCATGGAACATTTCACCCTACCAGATCATTTCACAGAAGCAGATGTGCAGAAAGTCAAGGACGCTGCTCTTAGGAAGATGGCGGTTGCATTCAAGAACCACAAGAATCGTGAATGGGACAAGTACGTCAAGGGAGGAAGGAAGACTCCAGTATTCGAGGGAACACTAGAGAACCAACGTGCTCATTGGGACGATTTCGTGAAATTCAAGGATTCAGAATTAGCTAAGGAACGGTCGAGAATAAACAAGAAGAATGCTGAAAAAAGGATAAGTTCCATAAGTGGGGCCAGTGGCTATCGCGGTGGCAATGCCTAAGTGGAATAAGTCGAGAAAGAGATGGAGGATGCACGTGCCACTCCGGTTACTAAGAGCTGGCCCCTGTGGTCGGGACTTGGTTCTATGCGCATGGGGGAGTTAGACCGAAGACAGCAATGTTTCGACGAGGGCAAGTCTGAAGGGAGTCGACGATGCGATACTTGTTGCAATAGAAGAGGCACGATCGGGGGTGTTCCATCCCAACAGAGAGAACGACGAGCTTACGCGTGTCCTGGGAAATCCTGAACACCCGGGAAGAACACGAGGCAAGGGCGCTATTCCGTGGTATGAGGGGTTTTCAGACTGGAACACCAACTACAGAACCCGTGCGAGAAAGAAGATTGCGGAGGAGAAGAAGAGGAAGATGGAGGAGGAGCAGAGGAAGCGGGACTATGAACGCCTTCAAGGCCTAGAAGCAAGTCAAGCGGAATTGGTAGTCAAATTCCAGCGGCAGCAGGAGCAGATAGACTCACTTACCCAGCAAAGGGGGTCTCAGCAGCTGCAGCAGCTAGCGAATGATCCAGATTGGATAGCACCGCCCCATTGGTAGCCGAGAAGCAGCGTGGGTTCCGCCCCGGACGACGCAATGCTGGGTAGATACCCCGTGGATGACATCACGGAGAACACTAGCTGCGAGCTACACGTCAAAATGAAGAACATATCCATGAAGTTGGAGGACGCCGTTGCTTTTACAAATCCCCCCGAGGCAACCTTCCATTGCAACCCGATTCCAGCGGGCTATGCTCGTGTCTTGGTTGATGAGGTGGTGGACCCATATTCGGAGCTAGAGCTTGACATTCCTGGAGGTGACGACGAGCGCTTTCTCGGAGACGCCAACCATCATATCATCCTATGGAAAAAGGATTGCATCATCTTTCGAAGGCCACCGACACCGCGTCAGCCGACTCCTCGTCGAAGTCCGCCACCGAGTCAACAGTCTCCCACTCCTGCAAGTCCACCAAGTCCGGCAAAGTGTCAGGCCACTCCTCCTCCAAGTCCGCAAAGTGTCGAGCCCTCCTCCTCCTCCAAGTCCGCCACAGCGTGGGGCGTCCACTCCTCCTCCAAGTCCGGCACAACCTCAGGCCACTCCTCCTCCAAGTCCGGCACAGCTTCAGGCGGCCACTCCTCCTCGTCCAACTCAGCCCCGTCAGCCGTCTCCGCCTCCTCAGCAATCGCAGAAGAGACACCCCACAGCTATGGTGCATAGCGGTACGAGTCGAGGTAGTACAGGAAGTACAGACGGAGGCAAGCGATATAAATATGGTCCAAGCCTCACGCCTCTTCCGCAGAGGGCTTATGACGGGTCCGAGGAGGAAATCGCAGCCATATCAAAGTCTGAGGTGGAAGCCCATTTTGCACCGAAACCGCCACCGCCGCCAAGGTAGAAAGTGCCTGAGGAAACGATTGACCACTTCATTCGTATGACTCAACCGCCAGCTCCCAAGCCTGTTGACACAGACTATGAGCGCCACATCAGGAAGTTAATTCGAGCACGTCTACGTAAGGAGGCGAGCTCGGGATCGAGCAAACAATAAGCAGCTGTCAAAAAATGCGGGAAAACCATTCCCCAGCTGGGAGAACATGCGGCGCAATCGATCCCCTCACTTGTTGTGCCAACAACACGTGACAGTACGCACGCCCAATATTATTGTGGGCAAACAGTTTACGTTCCTGAGGTGGGCAATGTGGTAATAACGGAGGACCATATAATGTAGGCTGAAGTTCTCAAAATCACTGTTGGACAACTCCTCGAGATCCAGTCCATGCATGTGCTTAGAGAGGATGAAATAAAATGGAAATATGTCCGGGGCCAACCTTTGGTCGAGCCAGACAAGGTCAAGAACCTCCCAACGAGAATGTATGAATTGCATCAATGGTACATGAACATTACTAAGATTTCCGATCGATTGTCCCTCATGGTGATTGTCAAGGAGGAGCATTACTTCCATGAGAAAGCTGTGTCCGTTGAGTATTCTGAACTGTTTCAGTTATACAATCAAGATGCACTCGACAAATCTATCGTTAGTTGCTATTGTCTGTAAGTGATTTCTTTCTGTAATTTAAGTCTCAAGCTAGTTGTAGTGATCCTTTTGATCAATCATTACCTGTAATTATCCTCACTATGTTCTTTTCTGTGGTATTATATGCAGGATGAAGATGTATGAAATGAGAAAAGGTGGACGCTTTGGCATTGGGTTCATTGACCCAAACACCGTTAATGAATACACATGGAAAATAAATCCACGTCATCAAAAGGCCGTAGAGTACAGCATGCTAGAGTTCTTGAAGCGCCTAAAATACAATGAAGATATACTACTTCCTTACAACTTCCAGTGAGTCACCCTGTCTTGTACTACAAATTCTCTGTTTTTGCCTACTAGCTAGCTACATGTTTTTGCTTACATATGCCCGCTTAATTAAGACATGCAAACGTGTGTGCATGCAGATTTCACTGGGTCTTGTGTATCATTAAAGTTGACGCCGGAACAGTTGAAATACTAGACTCACTACTCAAAAAAAAAACTGACTATATCATCTTGTTTGGGATAGTCAACAGGTAATTTCAATCATTATTAACTATATATCTCGGCCTATTTAGTTTGTCATTTCATGATATGAACTATTTAATAGCCCCTTTATTCATTTTCTTTCTCGGCGGACAGGGCTTGGGCAAGGTTCATCAGCGTGACCCCAGGAGAATGGAAAAAAAGCTTAAATTGTTTCGACCCAAGGTAAGTAATTAAGTAGTACTAGCTAGCTAGCTAGCTGCCATCTCTTTAATTATCATGCTTGATTAATTATTATCTGATCAAATTCCATTCTCGTAAAGGCCCTGAAGCGGTAGCGAGGGACTGATCTGTGTGCATTCTGCGTTTGCGAGAACATTCGCATGATGGCGCCGAAAGGAGCAGATCTCAAAGACAGGAATGGGTACGCTTGTCAAAACACTATTCACAATTTTACACCATTATCGATATCTAGTCACACAACTAATACACATGCATATTGATCTCCTTCTTAACAGTTCACAGAGGTGCGGAGAAGCTCCTAGAAATGGAGCGTAGAAGCACTTCAAGAGGAAATAAGCGGGATTTTTGCTCAACCAGGTCATAAATCCGAAGGAGAATACTATTACCGCTACCGCCCCATGAAAACCACTCCCAATTGTCATCGTGCTTCAAGGCACCAATTAGGCTAATGCCACTGGCTCCAAAGGCAACATGCATATGTAGGAGAAATTGTATATAGCTATACATGTGTGTATGTGTGAATTAATTAATATGATGGTTTGTGAGACATTGATGATATATATATGCATGATTGGTTCTACTAGAAATTATATATATATATATATATATATATATATATATATATATATATATATATATATATATATATATATATATATATATATACATAACGTGTACAATGTGTAGTATCGTAAAATACCAGCAAACGAAAAAGAATTAAAATGGAAACACAAAATTAAATGAAAAAGAAATCATAAAACTAAACCCCCCCCCCCAAACCTTATAGTACCAGTTGGTCTTACCAACCGGTACTAAAGGGCTCCAGGCCCCAGGAGCTGGCTCGTGCCACGTGGTTTCCCTTTAGCACCGGTTCGTGCTGAACCGGTACTAAAGGGGGTCTTTAGTGCCCACACTTTAGTGCCGGTTATGGAACCGGCACTAAAGGGCCTTACGAACCGGTGCTATTGCCCGGTTCTGCACTAGTGTATGTTGAATCTAGACAGTGCATAACTAGTGTTCGAATCTTGGTAACACACTAATTCTAGAAGAAGCAATCAGAAGCATGTATCCATCTAACATCCAAACTTATCAGGACATCAGGATGTTTTAGTTCAAACAATAAATGAACAGACAGCCTATATGCTTTTTGCTACAAATAAAATCTCTTGTAGAAGCAATCCGTCTATTTATTATGTTATCACTAAAACAGTAGGAAAAATGTGCATATATGCTTAACAGACCATCAGCTATACTTTTCTACAAAAAAATAAATGGACAGTCAACTATACTTTTCTACAAAAAAAACCTCTTGTAGAGGCTCCGAAAGGGAAAGACCCGACACATGAAAACTAGCAGAAGCAGATAAAATGTGCATCTACTAACATTCTTCTCATCAGAAGTTTTAGGAGTTCAAGGACGAATCACGGATGAACAAATGACATGCTTATCTTCAAAGAAAAAACACTAGTACTAGAGGTCCCCTGCAGACTACTTTCTTCTAGAGACCTGTGATTTTCCAAAACAAAATGAAAACAGAGAGGATAAGATTTGTATTCAGTTTCATATTCACAATGCCATCTATGTTGAACTAGTTTTGGATGTAGGAAACACAATAATTCTAGAAGAAGCAGACAGAAATATGCATGAACCATCTAACATCCAAACATGTATCAGGAGGACTTGATGATTCTTTAGTCCAAACAGTAGAGGACCAGCTGCCGATATGCTTTTCTGAGTCATGCTAAGTCTAAATCCCAGGAGACACCACAGGCCAGAGAAGATTCCACGTGACTCACTATGGTTCTAAAAGCTTGAGGCATCGTGCACAATTGGAAATCACAGTCCTGAATCGAGAACATCGCAGGCAAACCGCTAGCAGTCTTGAATTGCTAGTCCAAGAAGCAAGTTACGAGGCCACAAAAAAGCTGAATCCCAGGAGGCACACCAGCAGTCCAAAGCATATTACTCCATGAACCGTTGTTATTCTAAAAGCTTTTGTAGCATCATGCATGATTGCCAATCACGGTGCAGACTATGCACTTGCTTAGTCGATTCTGAACATCGTTGTACATATATTAATACTAAACCACTAGCAGCCCTTATTGAATCGTACACATAGGAACACCTATGATAGGACCCAGAACCAATCTAGCACAGTCGCGTTACAGAACCGAACAAATCCACAAATCAAATGCGGGATATAGGTAAGCCAGAGCGAGAGGGGACACGGGATCAGATCAGTCACCTTCCTCGCTACCCCGATGCGGCACCCGGCCCTCCCATCCTGCCTTCCTCCTCAGAACACCTACACCCACGAAAGAAAAAAAGGTTCAGAATCCTCCACTTCACAAAAACAAGGAGCACCGACTGGCAGGTGTGGAGAAGCAGGCCCATGCCTTGCACCGGGCAGCGGAGCCGGCGGAGGCCGCCAGTGTGCAGAGGGCGGAGGCCATCCGCGGGAGGCGAGAGCTGCAGCGCGTGAAGCAGGAGGAGGAGGAGGGGGGCGAGTGTGATATGGGCAAAGGTGCAGGCCTTGAGGCGCGGATCTGATGGAGGGGGAGGCAGGGGCGGAGCTTGAGGAGCTTGGGGGCGTGTTACTTGCGGCCGGAGATCGCCGGAACCGGCCTGCGTGGGTGGTGGCGGCGGCGAGGAGATCGTGGGGGAGAGGAGGTCGACCCCGAGGGGGTGGGGCTGAGGGTCACGAGAGAGAGAGAGTTTTTTTACGAATTCATGAGAGAGAGGGTGGGGGAGGGGGTGCGTGCGTGTGGTGCGTCGGTGGACACGCTCGATAGTAGCGTGGGGTATCTAACCTCGCTATAGCTATTCGCTTAGTAGTAGCGCTGGTTTTACCACCCGCGCTACTGCTATGTCCGGTCCGCATGAGATATTTATTAATAGCGTGTTTTTGTGCCATGCGCTAGTAGTAAATATTTACTAGTAGCGAGGGGTAAATGTGACGCGCTGCTAGTAATTAGTAGTAGCGTGGGTCAATGTAATGCGCTACTAGTAAGCATCTATCTATAAGCTATTTCCTAGTAGTGCAATGACACTATCAACCGGAAGATTAACTCCCAGCTGAGTCAAGTGATTATGATACCCAGACATTTTGAATATATGCTTACTAACAGAACTATTCTCCTCCATTTTGCAGATATAGAACTTATCGGAGACTTCAAATCTCTCAATCCGGGCATTTGCTTGAAATATTAACTTCAACTCCTGGAACATCTCATATGCTCCATGACGTTCAAAACGTCGTTGAAGTCCTGGTTCTAAGACGTAAAGCATGGCAGACTGAACTATCGAGTAGTCATCAGCTTTGCTCTGCCAGGCGTTCACAACGTCTGGTGTTGCTCCTGCAGCGGGTCTTGCACCTAGCAGTGCTTCCGGGACATAATTCATCTGTGCAGCAATGAGGATAATCCTCAAGTTACGGACCCTGTCCATGTAGTTGCTACCATCATCTTTCAACTTAGCTTTCTCTAGGAACGCATTAAAATTCAAAGGAACAGTAGCACGGGCCATTGATCTACAACAACATAGACATGCAAAATACTATCAGGTACTAAGTTCGTGATAAATTAAAGTTCAATTAATCATATTACTTAAGAACTCCCACTTATATAGACATCCCTCTAATCATCTAAGTGATCACGTGATCCAAATCAACTAAACCATGTCCGATCATCACGTGAGATAGAGTAGTTTTCAATGGTGAACATCACTATGTTAATCATATCTACTACATGATTAACGCTCAACCTTTCGGTCTCAGTGTTCCGAGGCCATATCTGCATATGCTAGGCTCGTCAAGTTTAACCCAAGTATTCTGCGTGTGCAAAACTGGCTTGCACCCGTTGTATGTGAACATAGAGCTTATCACACCCGATCATCACGTGGTGTCTCAACACGACGAACTTTCGCAACAATGCATACTCAGGGAGAACACTTGTACCTTAAACTTTAGTGCGAGATCATCTTATAGTGCTACCGCCGAACTAAGCAAAATAAGATGCATAAAGGATAAACATCTCATGAAATCAATATAAGTGATATGATATGGCCATCATCATCTTGTACCTTTGGTCTCCATCTCCAAAGCATCGCCAACTATTGCTTCTACAACTATTGCTACCGCTTAGTGATAAAGTAGAAACAATTACAGGGTGATTGCATTGCATACAATAAAGCGACAACCATATGGCTCCTGCCAGTTGCCGATAACTCTGTTACAAAACATGATCATCTCATACAATAAAATTTAGCATCATGTCTTGACAATATCACATCATAACATGCCCTGCAAAAACAAGTTAGACGTCTTCTACTTTGTCGTTGCAAGTTTTACGTGGCTACCACGGGCTGAGCAAGAACCGTTCTTACCTACGCATCAAAAACCACAACGATTTTTCGTCAAGTGTGTTGTTTTAACCTTCAACAAGGATTGGGCCTAGTCACACTTGATTCAACTAAAGTTGGAGAAACTGACACCCACTAGCCACCTGTGTGCGAAGCACGTTGGTAGAACCAGTCTCGCGTAACCGTACGCGTAATGTTGGTCTGAGCCGCTTCATCCAAAAATACCGCCGAATCAAAGTATGACATGATGGTAAGCAGTATGACTATTATCGCCCACAACTCTTTGTGTTCTACTCGAGCATATAACATCTACGCATAGACATGGCTCGGATGCCACTGTTGGGGAACACAGTATTTCAAAAAAAATGCCTACGATCACGCAAGATCTATCTATGTGATGTATAGCAACGAGCCGGAGAGTGTCCACGTACCCTCGTAGACCGAAAGCGGAAGCGTTAAGTAACGCGGTTGATGTAGTCGAACATCTTCACGATCCAACCGATCAAGTACCGAACGCACGGCACCTCCGTGATCTGCACACGTTCAGCTTGTTTACGTCCCTCGAACTCTTGATCCAGCTGAGGTCGAGGGAGAGTTCCTTCAGCACGACGGCATGGTGACGGTGTTGATGAAGTTACCGACGGAGGGCTTCGCCTAAGCACTACAACGATATGACCGAGGTGGAAATCCGTGGAGGGGGGCACCGCACATGGCTAAGATCAACTTTTATGTGATCTAGGATGCCCCCCTCCACACGTATATAAAGAAGGGAGGGGGAGGCAGGCCGGCCATCATCGGCGCGCCAAGGGGGGAGGAATCCTCCTCCTAGTAGGAGTAGGATTCCTCCTTTCCTAGCCCAACTAGGAGGAGAAGGAAGGAGAGGGGGAGGGAGAGGGAAAGAGGGGCCGCGCACCCATCCCCAAGTCAAATTCGGACTCCCTTGGGGGGGGGGGCGCCACCTCCTGACTTCTGCCATGTCTCTCCCTAAAGCCCACTAAGGTCCCAATGACTTCCCGGGGCGCCACCTCCTGACTTCTGCCATGTCTCTCCCCTAAAGCCCACTAAGGTCCCAATGACTTCCCGGGGTCGGGAACCTCCGGCACTCTGGTTTTATCCGAAACCTCCCGGAACACTTCCGGTGTCCGAATAACATGGTCCAATATATCAATCTTTATGTCTCGACCATTTTGAGACTCCTCGTCATGTCTGTGATAACATACGGGACTGCAAACTACCTTCGGTACATCAAAACACATAAACTCATAATACTGATCATCATCGAACGTTAAGCGTGCGGGCCCTATGGGTTCGAGAACTATGTAGACATGATCGAGACTCATCTCCGGTCAATAACCAATAGCGGAACCTGGATGCTCATATTGGTTCCCACATATTCTACGAAGATCTTTATAGTTCAAGCCGCATAACAACATACGTTGTTCCCTTTGTCGTCAGTATGTTACTTGCCCGAGATTTGATCGTCGATATCTCAATACCTAGTTCAATCTCGTTACCGGCAAGTCTCTTTACTCGTTCCGTAATGCATCATCCCGCAACTAACTCATTAATCACATTGGTTGCAAGGCTTATAGTGATGTGCATTACCGAGAGGGCCCAGAGATACCTCTCCGACAATCGGAGTGACAAATCCTAATTTTGATCTATGCCAACTCAACAAACACCATCGGAGACACCTGTAGAGCATCTTTATAATCACTCAGTTACGTTGTGACGTTTGATAGCACACTAAGTGTTCCTCCGGTATTCGGGAGTTGCATAATCTCATAGTCATAGGAACATGTATAAGTCATGAAGAAAGCAATAGCAACAAACTAAACAATCATCGTGCTAAGCTAACAGATGGGTCAAGTCAATCACATCATTCTCTAATGATGTGATCCCGTTAATCAAATGACAACTCATGTCTATGGCTAGGATACTTAACCATCTTTTATTCAACGAGCTAGTCAAGTAGAGGGATACTAATGACACTCTATTTGTCTATGTATTCACACATGCACTAAATTTCCGGTTAATACAATTCTAGCATGAATAATAAACATTTATCATGATATAAGGAAATATAAATAACAACTTTATTATTGCATCTAGGGCATATTTCCTTCATGGATGAGCAGATGCAAACCTCGAACCTAGCGATCGTTTGTGGGCAAGGCTACATGCCTCCTACGAGCAACTCTATCAGAGTCGCCATATTGGGAGCCTCAATATTCATATATGGTGTGCGCTCCATATACATTATGGAGTCCACCGAGGTTGTGCGTAAACACATAGTCGCCATAATGTGGTCTTCATAATCCAGAGACCCATATGCCAATTGAATACAATTTTCCTCCAATTAAAATATTAATCCCATGTGAGGTGACGGATCATGTGAAGTTTTCTTCCTTGCCACACATAATTGCCATATAGAGCGTCTTCCAAAAGGTAGCCCGAGACTCCAAATATGGGGCTGTTAGGCCAAATATGGAGGACGCTCTACCAATTATGTCAATTTTGTTAGATATGGCAACTCTGCTAGAGAGCCTTGTTTCCTAGAATTTGCCCAATATGATGACTCTAGTAGATTTGCTATAAGGTACCAGGGGATGGGGTGCACGATTGCACCAACTTATGTGGTCCTTTGTGGTGCTATGTTGGCTCTATATAGTTGGGTTTACTTGTTTGCTACTTGTTTTGACTCATGTACATGAAGATCAGCTTCAGGAGACATCGATGTCAGCAATTAACGTTACGTCTGGTAAGTGAATAGTCGCTGAGATTGTCGAGCTAAGGAACATACGTCAGGTCATTTGGGTACCCATACAAGATAGAAAATCAGATGAATTAAGGACATTATAACCGAATCTAAACCAAGGCCTCTCACGCCATCCGTTTCCTCAGCTGTCCATTGTCCCGATCTGGCCATTTTCGTCCGATGGATGCACCAGAAACGCAGCTTTCGTGCAAACTGGGCATGTTGTCCTGGGGGCAGCTACTCCCGAGGATTTTTTTCGACGCCTCTGGTTGATTGGGCCAGGTAGCCCTTCTAGCACCGCTCAAAAAAAAGTAGCCCTTCTAGCAAGCGCAAGGTTAAGCAAGGCCCATCAAAAGGGACTTCCTAATCGGCCGTGTTCTTCCTCGCCTCCCACACCCATGCCCGCACTAAAAAAAAAACCATGTCCTTGGTTTCGTGTCTACGATTCAGACACCGCACTACTAGGAAAACGGCTATAGCTAATACGGACATTAATGGCGCACCATGTATGTGGTGCGCCACTGCTATATAGTTTTGAAAAAAAAGATAAAAAAAAAGATAGTGCGTGGTGCGCCATTATTGGCCACACTAGTGGCGCACCTGGTGTGTGGAGCGCCATTACTAGTTTTGAAAAAAAACATGTTAGTAGTGGCGCACCAGTAGATAGTGCACCATTACTAGTTAAAACTAGTAACGGCGCACTATCCCTGGTTACTAATGGCGCATTTTTAGGTGATGTGTCATTACTAACTTTCTGAGTCCTACAAAAAATTCACCAAATGCACCCCCGGACCGCCTTTTCAGTTTCAAAAAAAAAATGATAGAAATGTCAAAAAATAAAATAAAATAAAATTCCCATGTGATATGTGGTCTAGTTGTTAGCAAAATTTACAAACATGAATTTTAGACATTTTTGTAAAATCTCTCGAAAATTTGTAAAATGGGCATAACTTTTGCATACGAACCCCGTTGAAGATTTTTAGAATCCTCAAAAACCTAACAGAAAAAAAATTACAGGGCTTTCAAGATCTGGAGAGGCAAAAAAATTCCAAAAAAATCAAACTCAGTAATGGCGCACCTGCCCATGGTGCGCCATTACTATCTTCCCGCCTTCAAAATTTAAACTATATCAAAAAATAAAAAAATTTAGTAATGGCGCACCAGCCCAAGGTGCGCCATTACTATCTTTCCACCTTCAAAATTCAAAATAAATCGAAAAAAAAGTTAGTAATGGCGCACCTGCCCACAGTGCGCCATTACTATGCCGTATATATGGCTGGGCGGTGTCTCTCCTCCTTACCTCTTCATTTTTCTCCTCCACTCCACCTGTCCTCCACTCCATCTCCTCCTCTTCTCCACTCCATCTCCCCTCCTCTCCTCCATCATACTCCCCTCCTCCTCTGCGGCGACCTCCTCCTCCTCCTCTGCGGCGACCTCCTCCTCCCTCCTCTCCTTCCCTCCCCTCACGGTTTCTCCTCCCTCCTCTCGTCGCCTCCCCTCACGGTTTCTCCTCCCTCCCTCCTCTCCGGTGAGCTCCTCCTCCCATCTCTTCGGTGATTTCCTCCTCCCTCCTCTCCGGTGATCTCCTCCTCCCTCCTCTCCGGTGACCTCCTCCTCCTCCTCTTCGACGATGTAGGCGAGCTCCTCTCCAGTGACCTCCTCCTCCTCCCTCCTCTCCTCCTCACGGTCTCTCCTCGGCCCTCCTCTCAGGCGAACTCCTCTCCGGCAAAAGAACGTACAAGATCCAAAAACGAGAACAAAATTTGAAAAAATATCGTGCAAAAAAACGAGCAAAAAAAGGGCAAAAAAATCGCGATCCAGATCCAAATTCAAAATTCAAAAATAGCAATGGCGCACGGTGGGGGTTAGACGGTGCGCCACTACTATTTTCCCGCCTTCAAAATTCAGAAAAAAATCAAAAAATTTCAAAAAAAAAGTTACCAGTGACGCACCTGTAGCAATAGTAATGGCGCACTACAAGGTGCGCCACTGTTACCTGCAATACTAATGGTGCACCAGAGGTGCGCCATTAGTACTTGTTACTAGTGGCGTGGTGATAGTGGTGCACCTATAATGCGCCATTAATGGCAAAGATAGGTGCGCCACTAACAGGCCTTTTCCTATTAGTGCCGTGGTGGCGACTTGCCCGGCGGCGGCCCCTCTCCATCGGCCTCCACCCTCGCCCTCCGCCTTCCCCAACAGAAGACATCGTGCGATGGAGACGGCGGTGGCTGCAGTCACGCCCCTGTTACTCAGCCTTCTGAGTGGCCTTCTTGGATTGATTATCTGGTGGCGGCGTGGTGTTATTGGTTTGCTGGGCATTTGCCATCATTTCATCAATTTGTAACAGCAGTGGCCTTCGGTTCGCCCCTTCTACTCCTGCGAATCTGAGGTATAAACAATTCCACTGTGTGTTCTTTCCCCTCCTATCTTCTTCCTCCTGGTCCATTTGGTTCCTCTGATCTGAAGATTGCTCGCCAAAGACAGATGACTGTGATCTCTTGTTGTTCAAAAATTGTGTTCCTGCTGTGTTTGCAGGATCGATTGATACGCAGGATTACAACAATTCTAAATTTACTCAGGATCAACGAAAAAAATAGCGCGCACCGTTGTAGCGTATTCAGAACCAAACGCTATATTTTAGCAAATTCAGCCGCTATGACGCTAGTCACGTAATTAGTGTGCTACAGGGCATTATAACATTGTATCATGTAGCGTTATAGCGTTGAAATGATGAAAAATATCAGAAAAATAGGGAAGGACATGTTTATTTTGTGGTTATTGCACGGTAGATGTAGGCTAGGTGTTCAGTGTTCAGACTTAGTATATGTTAAATAGATTGACTACAGTTTGACATTCAGTTTAAAATTTGTGCTCCCTATCTGGCTAGATTATCTCTCTCTACAATGGTGTCTTAAGGTACTAAAATACTTTATTTGTGGATATATCTGGCATTTTTTGCAAACGCTATTTTGAAATATAGCACGCTATTAGCATGCTATAACTTGTGTAGCATTTTAAGAAGGGGCTCGCTATATTTTGTAGCGCGCTATTTTTTTCGTTGCTCAGGATCCAGCCCACGCGTGGGATCTAGCCGAGGCGGGGGCCGCTCGATCCAGTCGATGCGGGGGTAATCCATCACAGCCAGGGGAAAATGGAGGGATGCGGGTGATGCGAGCCGGCGCTTCATCTGATCGAAACTGTTCTTCTCATATTTCAAGGCCGCAATCATTCTTCGGTTACTCTGCACAAATTCATGACGAGGGATGTCCTATCCTTTCTGCTGCCTCACGGTACAAGTAGGTCCTCCCCTACAACTCTTCCCACATCCTTTCCACTCCGGCAACAAAACATCCTTCAGCACGATGCTCGGCTAGGTGACTAGGTCCCTTATACTTCCTTCCATTTCATGTACGATTCCTTCTTCCACCAAATAATTGCATTATACTAATTTCGTTTCAATCCAACTTGTGCATACAGGTGATATATATATATATATATATATATATATATATATATATATATATATATATATATATATATATATATATATATATATATATATATATATATATATATATATATATCTCTTTGAGACTATTAATCGGATTTCTTATATTTTTACTTCAGCAACTCATAATCTCATATGGCTTCTGAGTAGGTAATTACTCTATACCTAATCCTTGCATGTTTTACCGTACATGGTTTTATGCCCCACGATTGCTCAGATCACTTCTGCAAAGTGTGGGACTCGCCAATCGATGCGAAGAAGGTCTCACCGGCTGATGCAAGGAAGTTCATCCGCAGTCTTTTAAGTCATAATCTCATATGGCTTCTGGGTAGGTAATTACTCTATACCTAATCCTTGCATGTTTTACCGTCCATGGTTTTATGCCCCACGATTGCTCAGATCACTTCTGCAAAGTGTGGGACTCGCCAATCGACGCGAAGAAGGTCTCACCGGCCGATGCAAGGAAGTTCATCCGCCGTCTTTTAAGTGAGGAGTCAGGCGCTCGTCTGTTTCGTATAGCAATTAATTGCAGTCGAGGGAGCGATGTTGACGGATGGTGGAAGTGCGGTACAATTTGGTTCCGCTATGTATATAAGCTATGTCCGTCCCTCAATACCATGTCAACTTGTCATGCTTCTCCACCAGGATGCTATCTGCATTTTTTTTCCTCCCCGTTAGCTTTTCCATCTGAGCAGTCCTACTCGTTCTAAATCTGTTTCATTTTTTCTCTTTTTGCTGCAGGTTATGGTATATTGTTTGGGGACTATTTGAGGCTGGTTCTGGAATTTTATTGGAAGAGATATTGATGAGTTGACTATTTGCAATGCCAAACTGGTTAGTTTACATGGAGTGCTAAGCAAAGATGAATTTCCTGACCACTGTATAATGTAGTCTGTAGGAGAGTGGCAAAGCCGACGCATACCTTAGCTATTAGGTGTGAGCTACTTCCCAACATCTTCGTTCTATAAAGTTTTTTCCCTTCTTTGGTAAGGTCTTTTACTATTAGGCCAACAAAAAGCGCAGGCTGCACGCCGCGAGCACTGAGCGCAGTCGATGAGCTCTCCGCCTGTTGCAACTCTGTTGCCGAATATGTATGATGACCTTAATATATATCTCACAAACTACATCATGATTGGTCTCCGACCTTGGAAGCCCTTGGGAAGTCATCACACGATGCATCTCATCTATCCTTAGCATCAACATAGCAAGGTACATAAATTCCCGTATCATATTTTCTCTAATCTAATTCATTTAAATTAAGACTTTTGAAGGGCATCGACCGAAAGGATTTCCCACTTCATATTGAATCGATAACCATTCAGATTTATATTCAACAATTTGTGCCACTGCAGTTCAATTTTTGCAGCTTTTAAATTTGTGTACACAAGTTGTTTGACGTGAGTCCAACTAGGCTGCAGATCATTGTTACTGAATTAATATATGAATGACTTTCTTTGCATATTTTTTAATTTTGGAGTTGAAGTAGCTCCTCAAGGATAGACTAATTCGTAGTTTTCTCATTCAGGTCAAGCATAGTTCATTCTATCGTTGGCATTCATAGATTATTTTGTGCTTGGGATGCCATATAAGATACCAAGGGATTATAATTTTGTGGGTTGATAAAATCCTTTGGAAATAACGTCATGGAAAGATGAAGCATCACTGGAATATCTCTGTTCTCTCCCTGAAAATTTTCTCAAACTATTCAATACCCTGTGAAATTAATCTCAACTATTTAATTTTCATAATTTTTTTATCTGTGAAGCATTATTATTATATTTGTTTTCTTTACACATGTCACTTGTGATGTTTGAAACTCTATAATATTTGGCTGATGTCCTAACTTTGCTTTCTCGGACGATGAAGTGGGTTTGAGCCAAGACCTCTCATGATGTGTCTACTCCTCTTTCTTCAAGTGCCTTCATCTTGTGGGTATAAGTAGTCTTAGTATTGTAACTGGTATGATATCCATTTTCAACGCTTTAGAATTTTTGCTTCACAGATTTTGAAATGACTTATAAAACTAATATCAAGCCCCAATATGGTTTCACTACTATTATTTTTTGAGCTAACACAAAATACCCTCAAGAAAAATGTCATGCAAATTAAACTCCATCTTTCGTGTCTCCACATATTTACATAATTCCTATCATTATATTGAAGAAATGGATGGGCGCAGCAACGCGCGCCATCCATGATCTAGTTATAAATAGTGGTACACCTGATGAGGGTCGCCGTAGAGCATAACTGATTGAGGAGGTCTAGTAGCTGAGGGTACGAAGAGCTCCTTTAATATGGCCTTAAAATGTACTCCGTATGTGTGGTATATTGCACAATAAACCATCCATATATAGTGCATACAAAAATCTCTATATTTGGAAGCCTAGACATTAAATCTATCAAAATGTTTCTTTTCAATCGATTATAGTTCATTTAAATTGTTTTACGAGAGGCCTTCGGATATAGAGAATGAGTTTCATCCATGCACCTAACACATGCGCAGTTCTCATGGCAAACCTGACCCGAATTATAACTGTATGCTGGATAGTCCTGCACCGTCGTCAGCAGCACAACTTTCATAGGGAAATACGTACCTCATACGTCTCCAATGTATCTATAATTTTTAATTGTTTCATACTGTTATAATATCAATCTTAGATGTTTTACATACATTTTCTAGCAAATTTATATCATTTTTTGGGGACAAACCTATTGACATAGTGCCTAGTTGCAGTTGTTGTTTTTTGTTTGTTTTTTTTACTTTGCAGAATATCAATACAAAACAGAGTCCAAATGCCATAAAACTTTTTGGAGAAGTTTTTCTGCCCAAGAGAGACCCAGCAAGCCCAGGAGGTGCACCAGATGAGGCCCGTGGGGCCTATAAGACACTAGGGCGCGCCAGAGGCCCCTGGCACGCCCTGATACCTTGTGAGGCCCACGGGGACCTATTCCACCGACCTCCGGCTCTATAAATACCGCAATATTCTAAAAACCCTAGGGGAGTTGATAAAATATTTTTCCAGCCGCCGCAAGTTCCAGAACCACGAGATCCAATCTAGAGGCCTTTTTCGGCACTCCGCCGGAGGGGAACATGGTCGCGGAGGGGTTCATCATCCTCATTGGTGCTCCTCCGATGATGCGTGAGTAGTTTTCCATAGACCTACGGGTCCGTAGTTAGTAGCTAGATGACTTCTTCTCTCTTTTTGATCTTCAATACAATGTTCTCCTCGACGTTCTTGGAGATCTTTTTGTTGTAACTCTTTTTGTGTGGTGTGTTTGTTGGGATCTGATGAGTTCTGATTTTATGATCAAAATCTATGCATGCATGATTATTATCTTGCCATGGGAAGAGGTGCTTTGTGATGGGTTCGATCTTGCGGTGCTCAATCTCAGTGACAGAAAGAGACATGACACGCATGTATCGTTGCTATTAAGGATAACAAGATGGGGTCTATTCCTACATGAGCAGATATTTTCTACATCATGTCATCGTTCTTAATGCATTACTTCGTTCTTCATTGAACTTAATACACTAGATGCATGCTGGATAGCGGTCGATGTACGGAGTAATAGTAGTAGATGCAGGCAGGAGTCGGTCTAGTAATCTTGGATGTGATGCCTCTATACATGATCACTATCTTGGATATCGTCATAATTATTTTCTCTTATATCAATTGCCCAACAGTATTTTGTTTACCCACCGTGTGCTATTTTCTCGAGAGAATCCGCTAGTGAAATCTATGGCCCCCGGGTGTATTTCCTATCATATATTTTCAGATCTGTTTTGCCAAAAAACCAAAAATACTTTCAGCATTTTTTTGCATCTATGAATCTACCTATTTATCATATTTATTTTACCTTGGAGGGATTGACAACCCCCTCTACGTGTTGGGTTGCGAGGATTTGTTGTTTGTCTATAGGTGATGTTTACATAGTGTTGCTTGGTTCTCCTACTAGATTGATAACCTTGGTTTCATAACTGAGAGAAATACTAACCGCTGCTGTGCTGCATCATCCACTCCTCTTCGGGGAATTTACCAACAGGGATCACAAGTAGCAGTACCGTTTTAGCGTCACATGTCTGCACCCCCTCATCTGCCCATAAAACTTCTAGCTCCTCTTTCAGTAGCTACAGATACAAGTTCAGATCACTACCCGGTTGGCTTTGCCCTTGAATTAGCTTGACCATGTGTAGATACTTTCTCTTCATGCACACCCATGGGGAGAGGATGTAGATGCAGAAAACCACAGGCCAGGTGTTGTGCACACTCTTTTGGTTAGTAAAGGGATGCAGACCATCCACACTATAGCCCAGCCTGACATTCTGATGCGGCTTGAAAATGCATCGGTAATTCCCCAAAGAGGAAGGGATGATGTAGCACAGCCGTGGTAGGTATTTTCCTCAGTTATGAAACCAAGGTATCAATCCAGTAGGAGGACCAAGCAAAACTATGTAAACGGTACTTGCACACAAAGAACAAATACTTGCACCCAACGCGTAAGAGGGATTCTCAATCCCACCTCGGTAAGAAGATAAATTGTTTTGTATGAGATCAGATAATTAGATATTGATAAAGTGCGAAATAAAATAAGTAAAGAAAAAGTACAACAAGGGATTTTTGGGGTTTTTGAAAATATGGATCTGAAAATAAATATGGAAAAAGATAGATCAGAAGGCAAATATGATAAAAGATAGACCCGGGGGTCGTAGATTTCACTAGTGGCTTCTCTCGAGAAAATAGCGCACGGTGGGTAAACAAATTACTGTTGGGCAACTGATAAAAGAACAAATAATTATGACGATATCCAAGGCGATGATAAATATATAGGCATCACGTCCAAGATTAGTAGACTGACTCCTGCCTGCATTTACTACTATTAGTCCACACATCGACCGCTATCCAGCATGCATCTAGTGTATTAAGTTCATGGAGAAACGGAGTAATGCAATAAGAACGATGACATGATGTAGACAAGATCTACTCATGCAGGAATATACCCATCTTGTTATCCTTAATAGAAACTATCATGTGTGCCTCGTTGCCCCTTCTGTCACTGGGAGAGGACACCGCAAGATCAAACCCATCAAAAAGCACCTCTTCCCATTGCAAGGAAAATCAATCTAGTTGGCCACTACTATGAAAAGGGCTATAGCTAATATGGACATTAATGGCGCACCATGTATGTGGTGCACCACTGCCATATAGCAGTGGCGCACTAGATACAGGTGCGCCATTATTGACATATTACTAATGGGGCAACTGGTGTGTGATGCTCCATTTGTAGATTTGAACAAAAAAAAATTGTTAGCAGTGGCTCACCAGGGTATAGTGCGTCATTACTAGTTGACATAGTAATGGCGCACCACACCCACCGTCCGCCATTAATAGTTTTGAAAAAAATAAAAAATTGTTAGTAGTGGCGCACCAGTGGACAGTGCGCCATTACTAATAGTAATGGCGCACTTGTCCACCGGTGCGCCACTACTAACAATTTTTTTTCAAAACTACTAATGGCGCACCACGCACCAGGTGCGCCATTAGTAACCCTAGTGCTAAATGCAACCCCTCCCCCCCGACCGCCTTTTCAGTTTAAAAAAAATAAAAGAAAAATGATGGAAATGTCAAAAATATAAAAGAAAATAAGTTTCCCATGTGATAGGTGGTCTACTTGTTGGGAAAATTTACAAATATGAATTTCGACTTTATTTGCAAAATCTCAATGGAATTTAGTAAAATGGGCATAACTTTTGCATACGAACTCGGATTAAAAAAATTTATATGAAAAATCATCTACTCGAAAAGTTACATACGAATTGAACGGGGCAAAATCTCCAAAAACCTAACAGAAAGAAAGATACGGGTCTTTAAGATCTAGAGGGGGGAAAATTAAAAAAATTCAAACCTACTAGTGGCGCACCATTTGCTAGGTGCGCCACTAGTAATAGAAAAAAATTGGTTTATAAAAATTTGGAATTTTTTTTCAAAATATGATACGTAATATGACCGGGAAGTTTGAAATATTTTTTTAAAATTTCATCACACTCATGAACATGAACAAAGTCCTAGACATCAACAAGGTTTAATAGGATTGATATGATAGATATATCAACAAGTGACTGTGAAGTTAGCTGGTGCTATGGTTGGATAGAACTGCGAAGTTAAGCTTGCTCAGGCTGGAGTAGTGTGAGGATGGGTGACCTTCCGGGAAGTTTGACCATGGAGTGTGATTTTACTTGAGATTAAGCATATTGACATGAGATTAAGCCGTAGTCACAGGAGATTAAGAAAAAACGAAAAAAAAATGAAGAAAAAAATTGAAAAAAAATTTGAAAAAAATTGTTAGTAATGGCGCACTTCTGTGTGGTGCGCCATTACTAAGTCAGATAGTAATGGCGCACCAGATAGGCATAGTATAGGTATATTCACCAGAGGTGCGCCATTACTATTTTGTTACTAATGGCGTGATAATAGTGGCGCACCTGTAATGCGCCATTAATGGCAAAAACAGGTGCGCCACTAATTAGCCTTTTCCTAGTAGTGGGCCTAACTAAACCAAAGATTCAGACAAGAAATACGAGGCTATAAATAATCATGCATATAAGAGATCAAAGAAGACTCAAATGATATTCATGGATAAAAATCTGATCATAAACTCAAACTTCATCGGATCCCGACAAACACACCGTAAAAAGTCATTACATCAAATAGATCTCCAAGATACCATCGTATTGAGAATCAAAAAGAGAGAAGAAGACATCTAGCTACTGCCTACGGACCCGTACGTCTATGATGAACTACTCACGCATCATCAGAGAGGCACCAATGAGGATGATGAACCCCTCTGTGATCGTGTTCCCCTCCGGCAGAGTGTCAGAATAGGGAACTAGACTGGATCTCATGGTTCTGGAACTTGCGGCGGCTGGAATTGTGCTTCGTCGACTCCCTTAGGGTTTCTGGAATATTTGGAAATTTATAGGGTGAAGAGGCAGCGTAGGAGACCCCCTGGGCCCCACAACCCACCAGGGTGCGCCTGGGCTCCCAGGCATGCCCTGGTGTCTTGTGGTCCCAACGGGCCTCCCCTCTGGTCCTTCCTTTGGCCCCCAGTTAACTACTGGTCCAAAGAAAATCTTCAAAAAGTTTCGCTGCGTTTGGACTCCGTTTGATAGGGATATTCTGAGAAGTAAAAAACAAGCAACAAAAATGGCACTGGGCAGTATGTCAATAGGTTAGTCCCAAAAAATGATATAAAGTTGCTATATGATTGTAAAACACCCAAGATTGATAATATAACAACATGGAACAAGCAAAATTATAGATACGTTGGAGACGTATCGGCATCCCCCAGATTAATTTCTACTCGTCGTCGAGTAGGTAAATGATAAAAACAGAACTTTTGATGTGGAATGTTGCCTAACATGTTCATCATATATTCTTTTCCTTTGTAGCACGGAGAATTGGACTTTTATATGGTTCAAAGCAATAGTCTAGTTTTGACCTGAAGATTTCAATACTCAAGCATATCAACAAGCAACCATGTCTTTAAAAATATCAACACTAAAGAAAGTTATCCCTAGCCCATCATGCTCAATCATTGATCCATTCATGGAACACACTCGAATATTAGCTACATCCAATGCTCAAGTATGATCATAGTGCTCCCTAGTTGGTGCTTTATAAGAGAAGATGGAGACTCAAAATAAAAATAAAAAATAGCATAAAAGTAAATACATAGGCCCTTCCCAGAGGGAAGCAGAGATTTGTAGAGGTGCCTCTTAAATTGAGAGATACAAATTTTCAGAGGCATACTTTTCCCGTCAACGAAAACTACTGAGTAATTCCCAATACTTTCCATGCTAGATATATCATAGGCGATTCCCAAACATAAAACAAGGTTGATTCCTTTTTCCACCATACTTTCAAATTCCACGGCTAGCCGTATCCACGGGTACCGTCCATACCAACATTTTCCAAGGAATTTATTATTTGACAACATAAAGTAAATTTCTTTTTCATTTCGGGACTGGGCATCCCTATTACCGCTGTACTCTCGTGCAATTTCAAGTGAATAAACACCCATCTTGAGAATAACATATCTTGTATGGAAAATATTGGCCACCCTCTGCCGCTTCATGAGCGGTACAAGCACACAAAAATGAAATTCATTTTGAAAATTAGAGATGGCACACATAAATTTACTTAGAACGGCACGGAAATACTGCATATAGGTAGGTATGGTGGACTCATATGGCAAAACATGGTTTAAGGATTTGGGATGCACAAGTAGTATTTCTACTTAGTACAAATGAAGGCTAGCAAATAGATTGAGAAGCATCCAACCAAGAAAAGAAAATTCACATAAACGAACATTAATAAGAATAACTAACACCAAATAATGCACCACAAGTAGGATCTAATTTCAAATGAATAACTATTGACTTTCATGCTTGCACAGGGAATCACAAACCTTAACACCAATATTCTTACTAAAGCATAATTACTCACCAACATGACTCACATATAACTATCATCATATCTCAAAACTATTATAAAGAGTCAAGTTTATTTTGTCCAATGATCTTCATGAATTTTTATTATATCCTTGAATATCTATCACTTCAGGACTAATTTCATATGTTGCAATTGTTTTGATAGGCTCAAACAAATTTAAGTCAAGAACTTGAGCATAAAAGTTTCCATCTCTCAAAATAATATAAGTGACGCATGAGAGAATTTCTTCAAAAATTTACTAACTCTCAATTAAATCTAAGTGAAGCATGAGAGTATTTATCCAAAAATATTAAAACAGACCATGCTAAAAAAGATATAAGTGAAGCACTAGAGCAATTCCATAGCTTAAAAAAATTTAAATGAAGCACATGGAGTAATTCAATCAAATCATAGCATAATTTTGGCTCTCTCAAATAGGTGTGCCCATCAAGGATAGATGATATAAACTAAAAATCAAAATAACAAAAGACTCATATGATACAAGACGCTCCAAGCAAAACTCCAAGTAAAATTACCGATGGTCGTTAGAAAAAATAGGAGATGCCTTCCGGGGCATCCCCAAGCTTAGTTGCTTGGTTCTCCTTGAATATTAACTTGGGGTGCCATGGGCATCCCCAAGATTAGGCTCTTTTCACACCTTATTCCTTCATCCATCGTGATCTCACCCATAACTCGAACACTTCAATCACAAAACTCAACAAAACCTTCATGAGATCTGAAACGTCTCCAACATCTTATACCTTATATTATTTACTAATCGGAGACATCATACGAGCCTTCATGTTAATCCACATCATTAAAAATATCTAAACCGTTCAATCCATATGATTGATCTATCTTAACCATACGATTTACGTTACTTTGGTGTTAAAAAATAAGCACAACGCGACACGACTACAAAACACACAACTTCAATATTTGTGCGTATATAATATTAAAAGAAACACAAAAAAGTCTCACCCACATGATAATAATAAAAGAAACAGAAAAAAGTGCCACCCGCATGACTAGATCCAATCTGTCCTATTAGGATGAAAGGGTCCCAAAAAAAATGAATGAACAGAGTCCTATCATGTTTTTCCACACGCATGTCTCCTTTCTTGACAGCCACGCTTACCTCTCATAGACTCTCCTCGATTGATTTCTGACCGAAAGAGATAGAAAAACGCATATGCCTTCAATTTTCTGCCCATCTCGAGATGGCGCATCATGTAGAGTCCGTACCCATGCTCTTCCTAATCCTCCGCCTCGCTGCATCATCTGTTCTCCCAGCCATGGGCGCCTCCATTAGTGTACCATCAAGCCCTGCATCAATCTGAAAAAGAGGTATGGCCCAATCCATCTTCTCCTGTTGTAATCATGTTTCTCTCAACCTTGGAAGCATGATTGTTATCATCCATCGAACATAGGTGATTCTCTGTTAAAGGTCCAGATTTTGCACCGGCCGGTGCGTTGCTTACTACGAAAGTACAGCCGTTAGGATACATCTATCATGGGATCAAGGTAGCGGTGCTGCTTTAGCCTCCCTGCTCCATGCCTAGGTTCGCCATTACAGCTCCGGAATTTCGCCTCTCACAGTTCCCAATGGAGAGGTGCAGCTTAGCCATGAATAATTCGATCCTTGGTTTTCGAAAAAAAACAATTTGATCCTTGGGTTTGAAAACGACGGATCCTCAACAGATAATGCATTGGGAGGCCAAGGGATTGCTCGCTATGTTTGATCATGTAAATTCTCACGTGTCCTCTCAGATTTTGGTTATTTTGTACTTTCCCTGAAAACTACAACACCACTGTACCATGCAAATTCGATCCTCTATATAAATGAAACCCTTAAAAATCACTTCTCTTATCTGAATATCTTCATCGGACAGTCTGTTATGCTCTTCTGAATTAACAGAGATTTAGATGATAATTAATTTGCAAGAATCCTGAGGTCAGTACCCTGCATTATATGTTATAAAAGAATTTGTTTGAGCAGCTTATCTCCGCACAACTTTCTAGATAATTCATAGAAGAGTTTTATTTTTCAAGTGCACTCCACAGTACACGCAATGGTGCTAACTGTGGCGCACATACTAGATTCACTGATTTACTTCTCTCTTGCTGCACTGATATTTGTAGGCTTAAGATTGCTGAAGGATTAATTGGACTCCTACAGTCCTACTGACATATGATGCCCATTGTTGACATAACATAATATACTTGGGAGGGGCCAATTGTAGCTCTAAATTTCTATATGTCACCGAGTGTGGAACAATAGTCCTCCAAACTTGAAGATGTGCTCTTTGTTTTTAGTTTCTTGGAACAATGATCTGCTATGCTTCCACTGGATGTTTTTATGCAAACATACAGATAAACATGTTCATTAGTTAGGAACAAATCCTTTTCCCTGGGACACAATATATATTTGTTGCTGTTGCATGTGTTATATCTTTCTAAATAAGTTGTTCAAATAAAGTAAATGCGACTCTAACTTATGGGTTGTTAAATCAAACACATACGTCTCCAGTTCTGCTATGATACTATTTCATTATCCTAATAAGTAAGGAGAACCACCTCACTTGATTCTCATGTTGAGGAGCTATAAGTAAATATGTACGCGTCAAATGTTGTGTCCTGGAAGAAGAAACTACCTCCATCAAATCAATGCTTTCTGATACAAACCCCGACATGTTTTGGCAACACCCGCTGCGAGTTTGCTCAGATTATTATCTGTTGTTATTAACATGCTCTGTGTAGTTGGTATTTACCAACATTATCATTCAGAAATGCTAATTTTTATATTACAAAACTGCAGCTAAGTTCAGCTATGAGCTCCTAATTAAATGGTTGCATTGTGTTAGTGATGTCACGGCCTACCACCATTCAGTGATTACAGTTGGATAATGCAGAATGAATCCAAAGAAACTACATGTTTATGATCTTAAGAAAATGCTAGCACCTAATGGCCTCATGTTTGTTTAGCTATTTGGTAGAATGACATGATTATATATACAATATGTTGTCATCTCTGCCTTCAATAATTATGACTTACTGTGGTTGTTTGTAATTATATGTCCACGTGATTTTAATTTTCTGCAGAACACATTTATATATTAAATATTATTGGTAGAGTTAACGAATGGCGACACTTCTTCAAAAGTCTTTGAGAATAAATTTTTGACATTTTGATTTCTACATGACCTTTTGGCACATGTCAAAGAAACTATCCATATTATCTGGGGTAACAAAAAGAACACTATCATACCATTAAACAACTTGAAATGTTATCTGTGTATATGGTTAAAAGAATAAACTGTTGTGCTTTAATTATAGACTTTCAAGAACTGAATACAAAGTATCATACTCCGTTGTTAGTTCTTTTTTAAATAAGTATCTTAAAAACCAAACTTTCCAAATTGTTCTACTAAGCTAGAATTTAAATAACTAGCCCGTGCAGTCGCACGGGTTGACGACTAGTATATATAATTTTGATTGTTCCATGTTATTATATTATCTTATTTGGATGTTTTATATGCATTAATATGCTATTTTATATGATTTTGGGACTAACCTATTAACCTAGAGCCCAGTGCCAGTTTCTGTTTTTTCCTTCTTTTAGAGATTCGCAGAAAAGGAATACCAAATGGAGTCCAAACAGAATAAAACTTTCACCATGATTTTTCTTGGACCAGAAGATGCCCAGGAGACTTGGAGTGCAAGTCAGAAGAGCCGCGAGGTGGCCACTAGGGTGGAGGGCGCTCCCCCAACCTTGTGGGCCCCTCGAGCGTCTCCTGACCTAATTCTTCCTCCTATATAAACTCTTATACCCCAAAAACATCCAGGGGAGCCACGAAACCACTTCCACCGCCGCAACCTTCTGTACCCGTGAGATCCCATCTTGGGGCCTTTTCCGGCATCTTGCCTGAGGGGCAATCGATCACGGAGGGCTTCTACATCAACACCATTGCATCTCCGATGAAGAGTGAGTAGTTTACCACAGACCTATGGGTCCATAGCTAGTTGCTAGATGGCTTCTCCTCTCTCTTTGATTCTCAATACAAAGTTCTCCTTGATGTTCTTGGAGATCTATTCGATATAATACTCTTTTGCGGTGTGTTTTCCGAGATCCGATGAATTGTGGATTTATGATCAAATTTATCTATGAATATTATTTGAATATTCTCTGAATTTTTATATGCATGATTTGATATCTTTGCAATCTCTATGAACTATCGATTTGGTTTGGCCAACTAGATTGGTTTTTCTTGAAATGGGAGAAGTTCTTAGCGTTGGGTTCAATCTTGCGGTGTCCTTTCCTAGTGATAGCAGGGGCAACAAGGCATGTATTGTATTGTTGCCATCGAGGATAAAAAGATGGGGTTTTCATCATATTGCTTGAGGTAATTCCTCTACATCATGTCATCTTGCCTAATGCGTTACTCCGTTCTTTATGAACTTAATACTCTAGATGCATGCTGGATAGCGGTCGATGTGTGGAGTAATAGTAGTAGATGTAGAATCATTTCGGTCTACTTGACACGGACGTGATGTCTATATTCATGATCATTGCCTTAGATATCGTCATAACTTTGCGCTTTTCTATCAATTGCTCGGCAGTAATTTGTTCACCCACCGTAATAATTTCTATCTCGAGAGAAGCCTTTAGTGAATCCTATGGCCCCTGGGTCTATTTTACATCTTATAAGTTTCCGATCTATATTTTCAGTTTCCTATTTCTTCTACCTTGCAATCTTTACTTTCCGTTCCATATACCAAAAATACCAAAAATATTACTTTACCGTTTATCATCTCTATCAGATCTCACGTTGCAGATAACCGTGAAGGGATTGACAACCCCTTATCGCGTGCAAGGTTGGTGTTTGTTTGTGCAGGTATTCGGTGACTTGAGCATAATCTCCTACTGGATTGATACCTTGGTTCTCAAAAACTGAGGGAAATACTTACTCTCCTTTTCTGCATCACCCTTTCATCTTCAAGGGAAAAACCAATGCAAGCTTAAGAGGTAGCAAGATTCGTTAGTATAATAAATCAGTACTCTAAGTACTGTTGCAAACCCATTCATATTTTATTTTTGCATTATACCTACTGTATTCCAACTTTACCATGGCTTATACCCCCTGATACAATCCATAGATTCATCAAAATAAGCACACAATGCAAAGAAATCTGAATCTATCAAAAAGAGAACAATCTGTAGTAATCTGGAAACTTCGCAAACCTCTGTAACTCCACCAATTCTAAAAAATTAGTACAAAGTTGGAAATTTTTATATCAATCTTGTGTAAAAAATCAGAATTTTATCACACTTCTGTGATTTTTTTAAAATTCTGCTACTAGCTGCAAAAGTTTCTGTTTTTCAACAAGATCAAATCAACTATCACCCAACATTATTCAAAGGCTTTCCTTTGCACAAACACTAATTAAAAATTAAAACACAATCGTAACAGTAGCATAATTTTGCAAACGCTCAAGAACATAAATAAAAAGGCAAAAATATAGTTTATTCATTGGGTTGCCTCCCAACAAGCGCTATCGTTTTATGCCCCTAGCTAGGCATAATGCATAGATTCAAGTATTTGCATCTTCCTTCTTATTTTCCATAGATGTGTTTACGTCAGGAGGTTTTGCAAAAATAACCTGAAACACATTGTCCATAGAAATCTAAGCATTATCAAGATCAGGGACTCACGTGAAGATATCACAACACAACTCTAAAAACTTAAATAAGTCATACAAGCATCGTAATACAAGCCAGGGGCCTCGAGGGCTCGAATACAAGTGCTCAATCATAGACGAGTCAGCGGAAGCAACAATATTTGAGTACATACATAAGATAAACAAGTTGCCATAAGATGGCCACCACAAAAGTAGCAACGATCGAAAAGGCGAGGCCTCCTTCCTGGGACCTCCTAACTACTCCTCGAAGCCGAACTCCATGTAGAATCATCCTCTGGATCCTCTGGCTCCTGGACTCCATCATATCATCGCAATAACCGGGAAAGGGGGAAAAAGAAGTAGCAAAGCAACCGTGAGTACTCATCCAAAGTACTCGCAAGCAACGATCTACTCTACATATGCAAGGGTATCTGTGTAAAGGGGCAATATCAGTGGACTGAACTGCAGAATGCCAGAATAAAAGGGGGAATAGCTAGTCCTGTCGAAGACTACGCTTCTGGCAGCGCCCATCTTGCAGCATGTAGAAGAGAGTAGATGGTAAGTTCACCAAGTATCATCGCATAGCATAATCCTACCCGGCGATCCTCTCCTCGTCGCCCTGTGTGAGAGCCATCACCGGGTTATATCTGGCACGTGGAAGGGTGTGTTTTATTAAGTATCCGGTTCTAGTTGTCATAAGGTCAAGGTACAACTCCGGGTCACCTATTACCGTGGACACGTCTATTCTAATATATCAACTTCCCTGCAGGGGTGCACCACATTACCCGACACGCTCGATCCCTCTGGTCAGGCACACTTTCCTGGGTCATGTCCGGCCTCGGGAGATCAACACGTCGCAGCCCTACCTAGGCTCAACAGAGAGGTCGGCACGCCGGTCTAAATCCTATGCGCGCAGGGGTCTAGGCCCATCGCCCATTGCACGCTTGCATGTTGCGAACGGGGCCGAAAGCAGACCTAGCCCCCTTAATACAAGCGCGGGCTTATGGTCCAATGCGGCGCGCGCCGCTCAGTCGCTGACGTCAAAAATAGCTTCGGCTGATACCACGACGCCGGTTGCCCATATCTTGTCCCACGTGGCGGTTAGTGCGTATAAGGTCAACGACCCAACTCAGATCAAATACCAAGATCTCGTTAAGCGTGTTATTATGAAGTATCCATGAAGTACCCAACTCAGATCAAATACCGGGATGGAGCGACCTGCCCCTTCAGCCCCCATCTCCGAAAAGTATCATAAGTAATGTAACAGTATAAAGTATATAGCATATGCCAGTGATCACCTCCCGAAGTGATCACGGCACAGTAGTATAGCATGGCAGACGGACAAGAGTGTAGGGCCACAGATGGATACTAGCATCCTATACTAAGCATTTATGATTGCAGGTAAGGGTAACAACTGTAGCAACAATGGCAGGCTATGCAGTAGAATAGGATTAACTGAAAGTAGTAACATGCTACACTACTCTAATGCAAACAATAGAGAGAAGGAATAGGCGATATCTGGTGATCAAGGGGGGGGGGGGGGGCTTGCCTGGTTGCTCTGGCAAGGAGGGGTCGTCAACAACGTAGTCGATCGGGGCACCAGCAGCGGCGTCAGTCTCGTAGTCTACCGGAGGGAAGAGGGGGAAGAAACAATGAATACAATGCAAACAGATGCATATCGATGCATGATATGACAAGTAATGGTGCCAGGTGTGCCCTAACACAGTAAGAGGTGATACCAGCGAAGGCGGGAAACATTCGGGAAAGTATCCTCGGTGTTTCGCGTTTTCGGACAGAAGAACCAGAGGGGGAAAGTTGCGTGTTTGCTAACTTATTGATGTGTGCGGACGAACGGGCTGTGTATCCGGATTCGTCTCATCGTTCTGAGATACTTTCATGTACAAAGTATTTTCATCCGAGTTACGGATTATATTATATGATTTTTTAAAGTTTTAAAGTTTTTCTAAAATTATTTACTAATTCGAATTAAAACAGGATATAATTTTTATACCCACTGAGGGCTAGCCATAGTCAATGACATGTGGGGCCAGGGGGTTGGGTTGACCCAGTCAAATGTCCAATCAGCAATTGACTAGTCAATTGTTGACTGGTCAAACCGGGGTAGTGGGGCCCAGGTGCCATTCTCACAGTTTTAAGATTTTCTTTTTTTAAAGATATTTATAGGTGGGTCTACCTGTAAGTGTTAGGGGGGTACTTAAATTAATTTATATTTAAACTAAGTTAATGACCTTGGGCCCACGTGTTGGGGAACGTAGTAATTTCAAAAAAAATCCTACGCAAACGCAAGATCATGATGATGCATAGCAACGAGAGGGGAGAGTGTATGTCCACGTACCCTTGTAGACCGTAAGCGGAAGCGTTATGACAACGCGGTTGATGTAGTCGTACGTCTTCACGATCCGACCGATCCAAGTACCGAACGTACGGCACCTCCGAGTTCAGCACACGTTCAGCTCGATGACGATCCCCGGACTCTGATACAGCAAAGTATCGGTGATGAGTTCTGTCAGCACGACGGCGTGGTGACGGTGATGATGTTCTCCCGACGCAGGGCTTCGCCTAAACTCCACGACGATATGACCGAGGTGGAATATGGTGGAGGGGGGCACCGCACACGGCTGAGGAACGATCACGAAGATCAACTTGTGTGTCTAGAGGTGCCCCCTTGCCCCCGTATATAAAGGAGCAAGGGGGGGGGGGTGCGGCCGGCCCTAGGAGGAGGCGCGCCGGAGGAGTCCTACGTCGCGTCGTCCCCCGCAAAGGAAAGGGGGGAAAGGAAAGGGTGGGCGTTGCCCCCCCTCCTTGTCCAATTCGGACTTGGGGGGGGGCACGCGGCAGCCCCTAGGCCTCCTCTCCTCTTCCTCCACTAGGCCCAATAAGGCCCATTAGTTTACCGGGGGGTTCCGGTAAACCTCCTGGTACTCCGGTAAAATGCCGATTTCACCCGGAACACTTCCGATGTCCAAACATACGCTTCCAATATATCAATCTTTATGTCTCGACCATTTCGAGACTCCTCGTCATGTCTGTGATCACATCCGGGACTCCGAACAATCTTCGGTACATCAAAACTTATAAACTCATAAAACTGTCATCGTAACGTTAAGCGTGCGGACCCTACAGGTTCGAGAACTATGTAGACATGACTTAGAACTATTCTTGGTCAATAACCAATAGCGGAACCTGGATGCTCATATTGGCTCCTACATATTCTACGAAGATCTTTATCGGTCAAACCGCATAACAACATACGTTGTTCCGTTTGTTACCGGTATGTTACTTGCCCGAGATTTGATCGTCGGTATCCAATACCTAGTTCAATCTCGTTACCGGCAAGTCTCTTTACTCGTTACATAATCCATCATTCCGTAACTAACTTGTTAGCTACATTGCTTGCAAGGCTTATAGTGATGTGCATTACCGAGAGGGCCCAGAGATACCTCTCCGACAATCGGAGTGACAAAACCTAATCTCGAAATACGCAACCCAACATGTACCTTCGGAGACACCTGTAGAGCTCCTTTATAATCACCCAGTTACGTTGTGAAGTTTGGTATCACACAAAGTGTTCCTCCGGTAAATGGGAGTTGCATAATCTCATACTTACAGGAACATGTATAGGTCATGAAGAAAGCAATAGCAACAAACTAAACGATCAAGTGCTAGGCTAACGGAATGGGTCATGTCAATCACATCATTCTCCTAATGATGTGATCTCTTTAATCAAATGACAACACATGTCTATGGTTAGGAAACATAACCATCTTTGATTAATGAGCTAATCAAGTAGAGGCATACTAGTGACGTTTAAGTTTGTCTATGTATTCACACATGTATCATGTTTCCGGTTAATACAATTCTAGCATGAATAATAAACATTTATCATGATATGAGGAAATAAATAATAACTTTATTATTGCCTCTAGGGCATATTTCCTTCAGTCTCCCACTTGCACTAGAGTCAGTAATCTAGATTACACGGTAATGATTCTAACACCCATGGAGTCTTGGTGCTGATCATGTTTTGCTCGTGGAAGAGGCTTAGTCAATGGGTCTGCAACATTCAGATCCGTATGTATCTTGCAAATGTCTATGTCTCCCACCTGGACTTGGTCCCGGATGGAATTTAGGCGTCTCTTGATGTGCTTGGTCCTCTTGTGAAATCTGGATTCCTTTGCCAAGGCAATTGCACCAGTATTGTCACAGAAGATCTTCATTGGTCCCGATGCACTAGGTATGATACCTAGATCGGAAATGAACTCCTTCATCCAGACTCCTTCATTTGCTGCTTCCGAAGCAGCTATGTACTCCGCTTCACATGTAGATCCCGCTACGATGCTTTGTTTAGAACTGCACCAACTTACTGCTCCACCATTTAATAAAAACACGTATCCGGTATGCGATTTAGAATCGTCCGGATCAGTGTCAAAGCTTGCATCGACGTAACCATTTATGACTAGCTCTTTGTCACCTCCATATACGAGAAACATATCCTTAGTCCTTTTCAGGTATTTCAGGATGTTCTTGACCGCTGTCCAGTGATCCACTCCTGGATTACTTTAGTACCTTCCTGCCAAGCTTATTGCTAAGCATACGTCAGGTCTGGTACACATCATTGCATACATGATAGAGCATATGGCTGAAGCATAGGGAACATCTTTCATTTTCTCTCTATCTTCTGCTGTGGTCGGGCATTGAGTCTGACTCAATTTCACACCTTGTAATACAGGAAAGAACCCTTTCTTTGCCTAATCCATTTTGAACTTTCTCAAAACTTTATCAAGGTATGTGCTTTGTGAAAGTACAATCAAGCGTCTTGATCTATCTCTATAGATCTTAATGCCTAATATGTAAGCAGCTTCACCGAGGTCTTTCATTGAAAAACTTTTATTCAAGTATCCTTTTATGCTATTCAGAAATTCTATATCATTTCCAATTAATAATATGTCATCCACATATAATATCAGAAATGCTACAGAGCTCCCACTCACTTTCTTGTAAATACAGGCTTCTCCAAGAGTCTGCATAAAACCATATGCTTTGATCACACTATCAAAGCGTTTATTCCAACTCTGAGATGCTTGCACCAGTCCATAAATGGATCGCTGGAGCTTGCACACTTTGTTAGCACCTTTTGGATCAACAAAACCTTCTGGTTGCATCATATACAACTCTTCTTCCAAAAATCCATTCAAGAATGTAGTTTTGACATCCATTTGCGAAATTTCATAATCATAAAATGCAGCAATTGCTAACATGATTCAGACAGACTTAAGCATCACTACGGGTGAGAAAGTCTCATTGTAGTCAACCCCTTGAACTTGTCGAAAACCTTTCGCAACAAGTCGAGCTTTATAGACAGCTACATTACCATCAGCCACCTTCTTCTTAAAATCCATTTATTCTCAATGGCTTGCCGATCATCGGGCAAGTCAACCAAAGTCCATACTTTGTTCTCATACATGGATCCCATCTCAGATTTCATGGCTTCTAGCCATTTTGCGTAAATCTGGGCTCACCATCGCTTCTTCATAGTTCGTAGGTTCGCCATGGTCAAGTAACATGACTTCCGAATAGGATTACCATACCACTCAGTGCGGATCTTACTCGGTTGACCTCACGGTTCAAGAGAAACTTGATCTGAAGTTTCATGATCAATATCATTAGCTTCCTCACTAATTGGTGTAGTTGTCACAGGAACCAGTTCTTGTGATGGACTACTTTCCAATAAGGGAGCAGGTACAGTTACCTCATCAATTTCTACTTTTCTCCCACTCACTTCTTTCGAGAGAAACTCCTTCTCTAGAAAGGATCTGAATTTAGCAACGAAAATCTTGCCCTCGGATCTATGATAGAAGGTGTACCCAACAGTCTCTTTTGGGTATCCTATGAAGACACATTTCTCTGATTTGGGTTCGAGCTTATCTGGCTGAAGTTTCTTCACATAAGCATCGCAGCCCCAAACTTTAAGAAACGACAACTTTGGTTTCTTGCCAAACCACAGTTCATGAGGTGTCGTCTCAACGGATTTTGATGGTGTCCTATTTAACGTGAATGCGGCCGTCTCTAAAGCATAACCCCAAAACGATAGCGGTAAATCACTAGGAGACATCATAGATCACACCATATCTAGTAAAGTACGATTACGACGTTCACACACACCATTTCTTTGTGGTGTTCCGGGTGGCGTGAGCTGCGAAACTATTCCGCATTGTTTCAAATGTAAACCAAAATCGTAACTCAAATATTCTCCTCCACGATCAGATCGTACAAATTTATTTTGTTGTTACGATGATTTTCTACTTCACTCTGAAATTCTTTGAACTTTTCAAATGTTTCAGACTTGTGTTTCATTGAGTAGATATACCCATATCTGCTCAAATCATCTGTGAAGGTGAGAAAATAACGATACCCTCCGCGAGCCTCAATATTCATTGGACCACAAACATCAGTATGTTTGATTTCCAACAAATCAGTTGCTCGCTCCATAGTTTCGGAGAACGGCGTTTTAGTCATCTTGCCCATGAGGCACGGTTCGCAAGTACCAAGTGATTCATAATCAAGTGATTCCAGAAGTCCATCAGTATGGAGTTTCTTCATGCGCTTTATACCGATATGACCTAAACGACAGTGCTACAAATAAGTTGCACTATCATTAGCAACTCTGCATCTTTTGGTTTCAACACTATGAATATGTGTATCACTACTATCGAGATTAAATAAAAATAGACCACTCTTCAAGGGTGCATGACCATAAAAGATATTACTCATATAAATAGAACAACCATTATTTTCTGATTTAAATGAATAACCGTCTCGCATCAAACAAGATCCAGATATAATGTTCATGCTTAACGCTGGCACCAAATAACAATTATTTAGGTCTAAAACTAATCCCGATGGTAGATGTAGAGGTAGTGTGCCGACCGCGATCACATCGACTTTGGAACCATTTTCCACGCGCATCGTCACCTCGTCCTTAGCCAATCTTCGCTTAATCCGTAGTCCCTGTTTCGAGTTGCAAATATTAGCAATAGAACCAGTATCAAATACTCAGGTGCTACTGCGAGCATTAGTAAGGTACACATCAATAACATGTATATCACATATACCTTTGTTCACTTTGCCATCCTTCTTATCCGCCAAATACTTGGGGCAGTTCCGCTTCCAAAGTCCACCTGCTTGCAGTAGAAGCACTCAGTCTCAGGCTTAGGTCCAGACTTGGGTTTCTTCTCTTGAGCAGCAACTTGTTTGCTGTTCTTCTTGAAGTTCCCCTTCTTCTTCCCTTTGCCCCTTTTCTTGAAACTGGTGGTCTTGTTGACCATCAACACTTGATGCTCCTTCTTGATTTCTACCTCCGCGGCTTTCAGCATTGCGAAGAGCTCGGGAATAGTCTTGTCCATCCCTTGCATATTATAGTTCATCACGAAGCTCTTGTAGCTTGGTGGCAGTGATTGAAGAATTCTGTCAATGACACTATCATCGTGAAGATTAACTCCCGTTGAATCAAGTGATTATTATACCCGACATTTTGAGTATGTGTTCACCGACGTAACTATTCTCCTCCATCTTGCAGCTATAGAACTTATTGGAGACTTCATATCTCTCAATCCGGCATTTGCTTGAAATATTAACTTCAACTCCTGAACATTTCATATGCTCCATGACCTTCAAAACGTCGTTGAAGTCTCGGTTCTAAGCCGTAAAGCATGGCACACTGAACTATCGAGTAGTCGCCGCTTTGCTCGCCAGACGTTCTTAACGCCGCCAATTGCATCAGCAGCAGGCCCGCACCCAGCGGTGATTCCAGGACGTAATTCTTCCGTAGAAATGAGGATAATCCTCGTGTTACGACCCAGTCCGTAATTGCTACCATCATCTTTCAACTTTGCTTTCTCAAGGAACGCATTAAAATTCAACGGAACAACAGCACGAGCCATCTATCTACACCAAACATAGACAAGCAAAATACTATCAGGTACTAAGTTCATGATAAATTTAAGTTCAATTAATCATATTACTAAAGAACTCCCACTTAGATAGACATCCCTCTAATCCTCTAAGTGATTACGTGATCCATATCAACTACTGCATGTCCGATCGTCACGTGAGATGGAGTAGTTTCAATGGTGAACATCAATATGTTGATCATATCTACTATATGATTCACGCCGACCTTCGGTCTCCGTGTTCCGAGGCCATATATGTTATATGCTAGGCTCGTCAAGTTTAACCTCAGATTCGCGTGTGCAACTGTTTTGCACCCGCTGTATTTGAACGTAGAGCCTATCACACCCGATCATCACGTGGTGTCTCAAAGACGAAGAACTTTCGCAATGGTGCATACTCAGGAGAACACTTCTTGATAATTTAGTGAGAGATCATCTTAAAATGCTACCGCCAATCAAAGCAAGATAAGATGCATAAAGGATAAACATCACATGCAATCAATATAAGTGATCCGATATGGCCATCATCATCTTGTGCTTGTGATCTCCATCTCCGGCACCGCCGTGATCACCATCGCCACCGCGCCGACACCTTGATCTCCATCGTAGCATCGTTGTCGCTATTTACATCTATTGCTTCTACGACTATCGCTACCGCTTTGTGATAAAGTAAAGCAATTACAGTATGCGTTGCATTTCATACAATAAAGCGACAACCATATGGCTCCTGCCAGTTGTCGATAACTTCGTTACAAAACATGATCATCTCATACAATAAAATATAGCATCACGCCTTGACCATATCACATCACAACATGCCCTGCAAAAACAAGTTAGACGTACTCTACATTGTTGTTGCAAATTTTACGTGGCTGCTACGGGCTGAGCAAGAACCGTTTTACCTCGCATCAAAACCACAACGATAGTTCGTCAAGTTAGTGCTGTTTTAACCTTCGCTAGGACCGGGCGAGCTACACTCGGTTCAACTAAAGTTGGAGAAACAGACACCCGCCAGCCACCTGTGTGCAAAGCACGCCAAGAGAACCAGTCTCGCGTAAGCGTACGCGTAATGTCGGTCCGGGCCGCTTCATCCAACAATACCGCCGAACCAAAGTATGACATGCTGGTAAGTTGTATGACTTGTATCACCCACAAGTCACTTGTGTTCTACTCGTGCATATAACATCAACGCATAAAACCTAGGCTCGGATGCCACTGTTGGGGAACGTAGTAATTTCAAAAAAATTCCTATGCACATGCAAGATCATGATGATGCATAGCAACGAGAGGGGAGAGTGTATGTCCACGTACCCTTGTAGACCATAAGCGGAAGCATTATGACAACGCGGTTGATGTAGTCGTACGTCTTCACGATCCGACCGATCCAAGTACCGAACGTATGGCACCTCCGAGTTCAGCACACGTTCAGCTCGATGACGATCCCCGAAATCCGATCCAGCAAAGTATCAGGGATGAGTTCTGTCAGCACGACGGTGTGGTGACGGTGATGATGTTCTCCCGACGCAGGGCTTCGCCTAAACTCCGCGACGATATGACCGAGGTGGAATATGGTGGAGGGGGGCACCGCACACGGCTGAGGAACGATCACGAAGATCAAATTGTGTGTCTAGAGGTGCCCCCTTTCCCCCGTATATAAAGGAGCAAGGGGGTGTGCGGCCGGCCCTAGGAGGAGGCGCGCCGGAGGAGTCCTACTCCCACCGGGAGTAGGACTCCCCCCTTTCCCTAGTTGGATTAGGACTTGGGGGGGAAGAAAGAGAGGGGGGAAAGGAAAGGGGGGGGGGGCGCTTCCCCCTCCTTGTCCAATTCGGACATGGGGGGGAGGGGTGTGCGGCAGCCCCTAGGCCTCCTCTCCTCTTCCTCCACTAGGCCCAATAAGGCCCATTAGCTTACCGAGGGGTTCCGGTAACCTCCCGGTACTCCGGTAAAATGCCGATTTCACCCGGAACACTTCCGATGTCCAAACATAGGCTTCCAATATATCAATATTTATGTCTCGACCATTTCGAGACTCCTCGTCATGTTCGTGATCACATCCGGGACTCCGAACAATCTTCGGTACATCAAAACTTATAAACTCATAAAACTGTCATCGTAACGTTAAGCGTGCGGACCCTACGGGTTCGAGAACTATGTAGACATGACTTAGAACTATTCTTGGTCAATAACCAATAGCGGAACCTGGATGCTCATATTGGCTCCTACATATTCTACGAAGATCTTTAACGGTCAAACCGCATAACAACATACGTTGTTCCCTTTGTCTCCGGTATGTTACTTGCCCGAGATTTGATCATCGGTATCCAATACCTAGTTCAATCTCGTTACCGGCAAGTCTCTTTACTCGTTACATAATGCATCAGCCCGTAACTAACTTATTAGCTACATTGCTTGCAAGGCTTATAGTGATGTGCATTACCGAGAGGGCCCAGAGATACCTCTTCGACAATCGGAGTGACAAAACCTAATCTCGAAATACGCCAACCCAACATGTACCTTCGGAGACACCTGTAGAGCTCCTTTATAATCACCCAGTTACGTTGTGACGTTTGGTAGCACACAAAGTGTTCCTCCGGTAAACGGGAGTTGCATAAGCTCATAGTTACAGGAACATGTATAGGTCATGAAGAAAGCAATAGCAACAAACTAAACGATCAAGTGCTAGGCTAACGGAATGGGTCATGTCAATCACATCATTCTCCTAATGATGTGATCTCTTTAATCAAATGACAACACATGTCTATGGTTAGGAAACATAACCATCTTTGATTAATGAGCTAGTCAAGTAGAGGCATACTAGTGACGTTTAAGTTTGTCTATGTATTCACACATGTATCATGTTTCCGGTTAATACAATTCTAGCATGAATAATAAACATTTATCATGATATGAGGAAATAAATAATAACTTTATTATTGCCTCTAGGGCATATTTCCTTCACCACGGGTCAGTGGCAGTTTAGGGGTTTTTAGTTAGTGGCTAACGATGCCTCGTCAGCAGGTTAAGGCGGACTAAACGCCTGGGTTAACAGGGGATGGCGGCGACGACCATCCGACCAACTCTGGCGCGGCCGGACGCGTGACTAGGGGCGCTTGAAAGCCCTCGGTGCGGTGAAGTGGATGGTGGTCGCCGTAGTTGCGGGGGCGGTCTGTTGCGGTGCCAGCATCGAGGCGAGCGGCGGCCGGAGCGGGCGTGGGTGCCAGCACGTGTAACGAGCGGAGGCAGCTCGGCGTGAGGGAATTGAGGGCGGGGTGAGCGCCATGGGTAGCGGCCGTAGCAGCAGTGAGCGCCGCAGAGAGCAGTAGCAAGCGCGGGAGCAGGCGAGCATGGCGTGTGCGCGCGCGTGGTGGAGGGCAGCAGCGGAAGTGGGCGGCGAGCGTGGCCGGACCCCGTCAGGGGCGCGGTGGCCGCGGTGACTGAGAGGAGAAGGGGGAGACGGGGAAGTGCGGGAGGCGAAGGCTGGGGGGGGGGGACACCTAGGTTTTAGGGCATGGGGAAGTGGTGCTTGGGGAGGAAGACTGGGACGGCCCCGTTGAGGAAGACGACTGTGACGATGGAGTCCGGCGAGAAGGAGTCGAGGAGTGGGATGGCGGGGCAGCTCCGCGAGGTGGCTCTCGCGAGATCGGGGTCCAGCGGCGTCGGGGGCGGGGCGGCGTCGGGTGTCGAGTGCGCGGTCGCCCTGATCAAGATCGGGGGAGGGGCGGAGGGACGAGATGAGGGAGAGGGGGATCCTGGTGGTGAGTGGGGGGTGTGCGCTAGGTCACGAGGGAAGTGGGGAATAAGGGAGGCGGGGTGGGCCTGCCAGGGGGGCCTGGCAGCCCTATTGGGCCGAACGGCCCATGGGAGGGCGGTCTTTCTTCTTTTATTTTTGCTTTCTGATTTGTTCTTTTCTTTTTTACTTATTTTTCCTTTACAGTGTTCTATTATTTCCAATATACTTTAGTTTTAGTAATATATAAAATTAGTTCCTAAAATAGTGTTACTACATATTCTAATGCCACAAAAATTTGGGCAACTAGATAAAATAGGTTAATATTTTATTATTCGTAAAAGGCATTTAATTAATTGTTCTTGCTACTGTTTATTTTTGTTAGGACATTCAAATACCTCTAAATATGTTGGGTTTCTCCACCATAATTACCTATGCAATATTTGGTTCACTCCGAACATTTTAGTTTTAATATTTGAAAACTTTTATCGTTTGCTTGATTTTGAACTTGAATTTGAATCGGTTTCGAACTAACGCGAGATTAGCAACAGTAATCGAAGTGACGTGGCATCATTAGGAGAGAATTACTGTAGCTTAATTATCCGGGAGTCACAGTTCTCCTCCACTACAAGAAATCGCGTCCCGAGATTTAGGAGGTGCTAAGGGGGAAAGTTCTAGTTACGAAATTCTAACAGATCTTCTCGGTCTTGGTTGCTCTTCACAAAGAGTTTGCTCCATGATGTTTATCCCTCCATGCCTCTACTCCTATGCGTCGGGACGAAGTTGTCATCCTTTCTTTGGGAACTCCATCGTACTTACGTAGAATGATAAGGGGTAACTCGAAAGAACAAAACTCTGCACGGTTTCTTATCCGGTAGATAACATTAGGGAAGGTGGCGAAAAGTAACTCTCGAATTGAAACTTAAGAAATTAGTGAGAGCAAAGTAAGAAGGTGCAAAGTAGAAGTTTCAAGTGCATAGGCAATCGTTCGTTGCCTGATACGAAATTTGAAAGGGGTTCAGAGCAATGGGAATAAGTATTGCGTTTGATACCAGAATAGATCACTGGGCAGGTGGACCGTGAACTACATACGAAGTCAAGCTCTAGGAATAACTTTGGCAACAGGGTGTGCAGGAGATTCAGGTTTCGATCCTATCGAACTGTGTGTTATGGGCCCACAATGTGGTTTAAAGTAGAAAGGGGCTGACATCTTGCACGGTCACGATAGCAAGGCATGTCAGAGGGTAGCCTGTCAGTTATGTCAGCAACAACATCGATACGAAGATCGACGGACAAAGAGAACCATTTTCCTGCTCGTTGAACGAGGCGGAACAATAGGAAAAGTTCTCGTCCATCGGTGGTTAGCGGAATGCTATCAACAAATGCAGCAGGGTCTTACTGACACGGTTGTACACCAAGGTGTTTACATAAGCAGAAGGATATTACTTCTTAGATCATATGGATCACAAGGAAGGTTAAACAAATCAATGGAAAGGAAAAGGTGATCATCAGATCAAACAGAACAATGGAAAGGAAAATGTGTTTGACACATATGCCAGGGTATACCCTTCCCAAGGACAAGCAGAGCAAGATATCCACGACGGGGTAGAAAGTAGAAACCATTTAGGTAAGGGGGAGAGGAATTTGATGACAATACCTGTATAACGGTGTTTTAGATAATTGATAAAGAAAAGATAGCATTTTGCTTCAACTGTTCTTATTGAAGACCGGAGTAACACAGACATGCTTCGAGATAGCATTGATAAGGTCTTCAAGCAAAGGTCAAACCTTGGATACACAAAGGATCCATCAGGAAAAACTTATTAAACAAGTCATTCAATTTCCTCATGAAAGAATGGTTAACCTTGTTAAAAAGGAAACTATAACACTAGGTCCTCCGGCCAGGTGTGCTGGGTATGACATCACCTTACTGAGTCATAAGAGGACCAATGTTATAACTCTTCAAAGTATGTTCCAACCATCATATCTGACCGAGATTCAGATCTGATTTGTGTTAGGGTACCTTAGACTCAGGATGCCTGAGAAGAAAAGGTGCGACAAATTGACGAGAAGACATTATAAGATCCTTGAGAAATGAACTATGGAAGCGAGTTCCAAAACAAGAGTTGATCAGTAAGCCAAGGAGAGGATGAGGAGGTGGTTGATGGACTCAACAACAATTCATCAAGAATTTCAAAGGATGGATTTCCACAATTATGTGAACAAGGAGATAGCATTTGTCAGATCAAATGATATAATGAGATATGCTCGAGGAAAACATACTCAATTAAACATCAGTTGAAATTTGCACCCGAAATATGGCCTTATGTAGCATGACCGATGTTAGAATGGTGATTCGATAACCAATGGTCTAAGAATGAAATGTCGACCATTAACTTCAACGCAATAGGGTTACTAGAAGTTTTGAATTCACACCTCATAGTTCAATTGTTGTTAATCCGGTTAGAAACAACACGGGACCGAGAAATGAACGGAGATGGCGAGAAGTATTACTGCATCAAGAATTTCCTAAGAGGTGGTGAAACTCTCACAACATTCTTGATATAGAAGAAAGTAATGCTACAGGTAGAACATAACCTAAGCTAGATAGCAACGAAATCAAGGTACAACACAAAACATGAAAAAGTTTGTGTTGGGGGAAGGCAAAAATGTTGCCGATGATAACACAAATCATCGAGGGGAAAGGATGGTATTTTTCATCATGCATTCAATTGATATCCCGGAGGAACTCAGAATGTTGATGATGATCATGAAATATTTTGTCGAGAGGTTTCATGGAGATGTAATCGGTCGGCGATGACATCAAGTCAAAGGAATGATGAAGCGAAAGGTTATCGGAACCATGGGTACGTCACAAACTTAAAATCAAGTTTGCTATTCGAGGAGAATTGATATGACGAGGAAGATCGATGTATGATTTGCTCATCATCAAAAATTGTGCTCCGGGAAAAAGAACCAGGTAGCACAGTTAAAATTTAGCACGATAAGGATATAGCCAATCAGGCTAGGAATGACTTCAAGGATTATTAAACTCATAAGCAATGAAAATTACTTAGAGTTATCGTATCAGAGCGCGAAATCGATTCACTTATTGATGTTCTCGGTTGACGACAACCCAGAACCTAGGAACAATTGGATCCGGTGAGAAATAACAATTGATGAAGAGCCCATAAGAAATTATGTTGTTCCATGATATTCTCGAGATGTCAGGGTGTAATACTCGACGGTAGATCAAAGTAAAGGTTGGAGTGGTGTATTGATCCACAGAAGACAAGTGCTTAAACTTGCCTGAGAAATGGGATCTAAGAAGAACATATGGTCGGAACCATGATTGCAAAGGATCAATTCACCGATACCAAAGGATATTATATCAAGGAAATAGCTATTAATACAAGAAGCTTCCAGTATAGGATCTACATCGTGTCCATGCATGGGCATGACACAAAGGTTCAAGGTCGACTCCCACTTCCTCAATGCATAACCTTCCATTCACCTCTCGTATTTAGAAAATGACATTAGTTGTTGAAAGTTTTACTTGGTGCAATACCAGATAAGTATGACCCGTGAAATCTTCGGGTTCACACACATTAGGGAAGGCGCTGGTTCAAACCGTCGGGTAGGAACATATACCACAAGCTTCAATAGTAAATAACACAAGCTCGATAGTAGAGCATGGTTGACAAAAGCAGAGGATACAGTTTACCGAAGGCATTATGTATCAGGGAAAGAACTTCTCGAGGTTTTTGTATACGAGGACACTGTCGGATGATATTTCAACAAAGGATCTGACGGTCCATAGCAGAGCTGATGTGAGCTTCGGCGCACAACCAGAGGAAGAAACACTGCGAAGGCATTGGATTATAGAAGCAACTGACGAATTCAAGCCTCAAATGCAAAGGAATTATGGTTTCCATTTTGAAGAATCAGAGGTAGACGCTCTGATCAAGGATGGATAAGTTGAATAGACCAGAGGCACAATCGACGACAAATAGTTTGGTCGAGAACTAGCTCGTGTTTAAAATGACGTTTGTCGGTGTACAAAAAGAGGGGTACACTCTTTGTACCCCTATGACTGTGCACGAGCAGTCTGAGCAACGGGCGCTGCCGCACCAAGCACGGCGAGGGAGGTGAAACCAAGGTAAGGCCGAACCCGAAGAGGAGCGGAGCGACGCCAAGACCAAGACCACAAAGAGCAAGGGGGGAAGCGGACTCCCCCGGCAAGGTCCTTGCCGGGGAGCGGTTCTAGCAGGCTGGGCAAGACCCTTGCCGGGGCAGCTCACCTCACGCCTACGGAGCGAGTCACCCTTGAGTCCACTACCCCCATGGGGCAAGGATTCGGGAGACATCCCCGTGGTGGCATGCAGATCTTTGTGAAGAAATACAAGATCAGATACACACTTGAGAAGATGATGATCCTTGGCGGGGTCCCAGCCAAGGCGGACCACAAGGCCCCCGGCAAGAGCCTTGCCGGGGATGACGGCAAGCGCCACGACAAGACCCTTGTCGGGGCCCCGGCAAGGCCCTTGCCGAGGACACCCGTGGGGCAACCATCAGGCCCGCACCAATCAAGGCCCACCGCCGTCAGATGCAGCCGCCGACCCAACCAGTTGGGCAGGCACGCGCGGGCGGGCGCAGATCTTCGTGCAGACCCACCACTGCGCCACCTCAGCCGCGTGCCTGCCTACATGGCACCACGAGCACCGCTGGCCAGGGCGCGTGTCAACACCAGAGGGAGCGGCGACGGACGGGACGGGACTCTCCCCCGACCACAATAAAGTAAGGACACCTAAGCAGGGCCCATTAAATGCGTCTTGTCATGTAATGCGAGAGATAAGCCCGCATTACTGTACCCTTTCCACCTCTTGTGTGCCACTGTGGCAGCCCCTTTCCTATAAAAGGAGGCCCGAGGCGACCAGGAGAATGATTCGGCTTTTTGGAGCTCCTCACGCCCCACAGCTAGTTCAAGAACACATATATACAATTCACCAAAGCAGGAGTAGGGTTTTACGCATCCTCGCGGCCCAAAACTGGATAAACGAACCGCGTGCTACCTGTTTGATCCGCTCTTCTCACGACCCCCGCGCCCCGCAACCACAGTAGGTATTCTTGTGATCCCATAGGTGTCGTTTTCCACCGACATCTTTGGCGCGCCAGGTAGGGAGCGCGCAGTTGTGAGAATCGGCTTTAGCAGTTAGTTCGACGCTTCTTCATCATCATGGCACCCAAGAAGAAGACGACGGTGGCGGTTGGCCCGTCGAAGGCCGGGCATCCCGCCCCGACGCGGGCGAGCAGCGGACGGGTCGCTGAAAGGACTCGAGGCGCTGTTCGTGAACACCAACACCGTCCCAGCAGTCGGAGTTTAGGAGGCGGCGATGTTCGTGCGCCTGGCAACGAGCCGTGCGCTGCCAAATCCAAGGATGGAGTCGGGCCCTCCGCGGGTGGCGCGGGGCCTTCCAGGCTCACTGCCGCCCCGCCTGAGGGCGACGCAAGGGCTTCCAAGACTCCCACGCTGGCGCCAACGGCGCGCTCCTCTCAAGCGGCCCACGACGAATGGCGTGGCCGCACCGAAGACCCCGGGCGTCGCCGCGAGAAGAGCCCCGAGCGCCACTCCCGGGATGTAGAAGACCTGCCCGCTCGCCGAGGCGCTGGTGAAGATGGCTTGCGGCCGCGCGGACGCGATAGAGCTCCTTTTGACACGATCAGAAGTCGAAGCGCGTCGCGATCCGTCCAGGTTTCGCTGCCACCGACGCCAGCAGAAGCCTTGGCGCGCGCACAGTTGCTCCTCGATTTTCCTCCCACTACGGGGAAACTCAACGAATGGAGAGCCACCATCCGAAGCCTTGTTGCGGTGGCCAAAAAGACGAGCTGAGCCCGGCGAAGCCCCTGGGTCGATGTTCCGACGGAGTCCCGCGTACCAGCGGCAGGAAAGCCGGCGGTGCCGTGACCACTGTGCATCCGCCTCCTCGCCCGCTACCACGGACACCTGCCCGTCACGACGTTACGGGCGACGAGATCTCCATAGCGTCGTCCGACCCGCGGACCCACCGGGACCAACGCCAGGTCCTTCGGGATCGGGAACATGAAAATGCTCGGACCACCATCGAGCGCCGGCGCGGAGCACGCCACCAGTCAGATAGGCGAGCAGGGCCCACTGTGGACCACCCGGCACCGGAGAGCCCTGGAGGCCTGCCTTACGAGGTAGGCTGCCCGGCTTTTACCCGTGAGCTGCGGCAGTTCCAGTGGCCCACTCACCGCACTTTCAAACCTGACGTGGGCGAGAAGTACGGCGGCAAGACCCACCCGTCCGAGTTCCTCAGCATCTACACCATCGCGATGCAGGCTGCCGGAGCCCGCGACGATAAGGTGCTTGCGAATTACTTTCCGTTGGCTCTTAAACCCAACGCCATGTCATGGTTGATGCACTTGCTGGTAGACTCCATTTCCTCCTGGTCGGATTTGTGCCATGAGTTCGTGGGCGCCTTCACTGGCGGTCACCAAGCTCATGGCCAAGCAAGTGATCTGCACGTCATTCCCCAGAAGGGAGGCGAGAGTCTCCGCAAGTACATACAGAGGTTCAGCCGGGTGCAGTACAATATCCCTGATGTTCATCCCGCCGCCATCATCAGCGCGTTCCATCAGAACGTACGTAACCGCAAGATACGCGAAGAGCTAGCGATGAACAAGGTGAAGGATGTCGCAGAGCTCTATGTTCTCGCCAACAAATGTGCCCGGGCTGAAGAGGGAAGGAAGTACCCCGGCGAAGATGCCGGCGTGGAAACCGACTCCTCAGATGAGGACACCGCCGCCCCGGCAAAGAAAGGCCGGCGCCGCAACAGGAAGCGCAAAGGAAAAGCCGTGCTTGCCGTCGAGGGGTCTGATGACACCGGCTCCACCAAGAAAACCAAGGCAGATGACCCCGTCAAGGAAGTTGCCGGATGTGTCGCCTGCCGGGCCTTGGCGGCTGCCGAGAAGCCAGGCAACTCCGACAAGCGGTACTGCAAGATCCATCGCACCAAAGGCCATGCTCTCCAAGACTGCCGACAGGTTGAGCTCCTCGCTGAGAAGCAGAGGGCCGAATATGAGAGGCGGGACAAGGAGAAGGGCCAAGACAGTCCTGAGGGATCCGGCAAGAAGCGCGACGGCCAGGCGGGCCGTCGCGGCAAGGAAAAATAACAAGAGAGGCCCGCTCGGGGCCGTGACAGAAAGCCAGAAGATGACGATCACGAAGAGGATGATGAGTCCGGCGACCAAGAGTTTCATAAAGCTACAGAGGCCATGTCCGTCGACGGCGGAGCTTCGCTGCATACCTCTCGGCACCGGCTTAAACAGTGGGCGCGGGAGATTACAGCGGCAGAGCTGTCGTTTGATCCCCAAAGGCCGCTGAAGTGGTCCAGCACACCTATCATTTTTGACTCTGAGGATCACCCTGATCGCACTACTGCGGTCGGGTGTTTGCCGTTGTTGGTTTCTCGAACGATACGCAACATCAAGGTGACAAAGATGTTAGTCGATGGCGGGGCCGGTCTGAACTTAATCTCGCCTGCCGTGATCGAGAAGCTTCAGATTCCTAATGGAGACCTCGAAGAGACGGGCACGTTTCAAGGGGTCAGCCCGGGAAGAAGCCAACCCAGGGGAGAGGTCACGCTGCCCGTAACTTTCGGAAGCGACCTGAACTTCAGGACGGAGAAGATTGTGTTTGATGTTGCCAAGATCCCCATGCCCTACAACGTGATCCTTGGCCGCCCAGCGCTGGCCAAGTTCATGGCGGCGTCGCACTACGCATACAACACCTTGAAGATGCCGGGGCCCGTGACGATCATCACCATCCCCTCCGACAAGAAAGATGCGCTGATCTGCGCCGACCAACTGTACAAGCAAGCAATCGCGGCGACCGCCGCCGCAGGGGCGCTTGCTCCTGCTGCTGGGACCCCGGGAGGGAAGAAGAAGAAGCAGGCCGGTGAGACCTCGGGCACGCACTCCGGCAAGCGCACCTCTTCGGAGTGTAGCGCTGTCCTCGAGGACATACCAGAGAGCTCCGCCGGCGGAAGCAAGAATTCCAGGGCCACGCCGCCGAGAACCAAGAAGGTTTCCGTCAATGAGGACGACACGGTAGGAGCTTTTACCATAAGCTCCACCCTTGACGACAAATAGGAAGACGCGCTCGTCACCTTCCTGCGGGCGAATGTCGATGTGTTTGCATGGCAAGCTCCGACATCCCCGCGCTCCTGTGGAGGTGATTGAGCACCACCTTGCTGTCTGTCCTCATCGCGCGCCCGCCAAGCGTAAGATCAGGAAGCAAGCTTTGGAACGACAAGAGTTCATCACGGAAGAGATCCGGAAACTGGAGGCCGCGGGTCTGGTAAGAGTAGTGCTCCATCGAGCGTGGTTGGCCAATCCGGTCGTGGTGCGCAAGGCAAATGGGAAGTGGAGGCTGTGTATTGATTACACAGATATCAATAAGGCTTGTCCTAAAGACCCTTCCCACCGCCACAAGATCGACCAGATTGTTGACTCCACAGCTGGATGTGATCTGTTGTCAATCCTCGATGCCTACTCCGGCTACCACCAGATCTTCATGGCAAAGGAAGACGAAGAAAAAACAACATTCATCACCCCATGTGGTACGTATTGTTTCATACGGATGCCTTTCGGGTTGAAGAGTGCTGGTTCGGCGTTTGCGAGGGCGGTCGAGATTGGTTTTGAACCCCAGCTCCATAGAAATATGGAAGCTTATATGTATGACATAGTGGTCAAAACCAAGAACAGGGCAACCCTCATACCGGATTTGCGGGAGACATTTGCAAACCTGCGCAAAATCAACCTCAAGCTGAACCCTGAGAAGTGTGTCTTTGGCGTCCCGTCCGGCAAGCTCCTCGGGTTCTTTGTATCACAGCATGGGATAGAGGCCAATCCGGACAAGATCAAAGCTATAGAGCAGATTGAAGAGCCCAACAGAATCAAGGATGTGCGCCGGCTTGCTGGTTGTGTCGCTGCCATGGGCAGGTTCATATCCAAGTCTGCCGAGCGCGCCCTCCCCTTTTTTAAGATTTTGAAAAAGGCGGGCCCGGTGGAATGGACGCCAGAAGTCGAAGCAGCATTGCAAGATTTGAAGAAGTACCTCTCCTCCGCACCAACACTAGTCGCGCCCAGGCCCCAGGAGCCGTTGCTGCTATACCTAGCGGCAACGAACCAGGTGGTCAGCGCCGCGCTAGTGGCGCAGAGGGTGGTTGACGACGAGGTAATGGCAGCAACAGAGCCCGACGCCACCAATGCGGAGACGACACAGCTGGTCGAAGTGCCGCCAAAGAAGAATGTGATACAACGCCCGGTCTACTTCGTTAGCTCCCTCTTGCAGGGGGCTAGGTCGAGGTACTCCGGTGTGCAAAAAATGCTCTTCGGCCTTCTCATGGCCTCGAGGAAGCTGCGTCACTACTTCCAGGCACACGAGGTCACTGTCGTCGCTCGCCTCCCTCTACAGCGGATATTGCACAACCCAGATGCGACGGGGAGGATTGTGGAATGGGCACTAGAGCTGTCCAGCTTTGGCCTCAAGTTTGAAAGTACTTCGACGATTCAGAGCCGAGTCCTGGCAGAGTTCATTGCAGAGTGGACCGCAACACCTGACGAACAAACCCAAGAGACTGCTCTCCCCGGCAAGGAGGCAAGTTGCAATTGGGTTATGTACTTTGATGGGGCTTTCTCCCTGCAAGGTGCCAGGGCTGGCATACTGCTCGTCGCCCCCACCAGAGAGCACCTCAAGTACGTTATCCAGATGCACTTCCCCAGGGAGGTGTCGACAAATAACACGGCAGAGTACGAAGGGCTGCTCGCCGGTCTTAGGATCGCGGTGGACCTCGGAATCAAGAAGCTCATCGTCAGGGGTGACTCGCAGCTTGTCGTCAAGCAAGTCAATAAGGATTACCAGAGCCCGTTGATGAAGGCCTACGTTGATGAAGTGAGAAAGCTGAAGAGCGCCGACGGTATACAAAGCTGAACACGCTCCCCGAACAGAGAACGATATCGCCGACACTACAGTCAAGAGCGCTGCCCTCAAGCTACCTGTGGAACCAGGTACCTTTGTGCTTCAGCTAACTGAGCCATTCGTTGATCCATCAATAGGGCAGAACAAGAGGAGGAAATCAGGGCCCGGCAAGTACTTTCCCGCCAAGCTCCACGGAGCCGCAGGAAAGGATGTTGCCGGGGACACTGAGCCCGCCACAGGACGGCTAGCTCCGGCGGAGCGTCAAGCTCTTGCCGTCGAGACAACCGCTCCTATAGCGGAGGAAATGCCTTTAGTCCTCGCCGTCGAGCCCTGTGCTCCAGCGTGGGCACAAAGATACCGTCCGATTCCTCCAGACAGGGGAACTTCCTGAGGAGCAGGAAGAAGCGGAAAAAGTAGCCCGTCGCTCTGCCATGTACCAGTTCGTCGATGACGTCCTGTACATGAAGAGATCGAACGGTGTGAAATTGAAGTGCATCCCTCGTGAGGAAGGACTGGACCTGTTGGCAGAGATACACAGAGGTATATGTGGATCCCACATCGGGTCAAGAGCCCTTGCAGACAAGGCATTCCGGCAAGGTTTCTTCTGGCCCACCGCCCTCCAGGATGCAACAACAGTCTTCACCAGGTGTGAAGCGTGTCAGTTCCATTTGAGAAAGCTTCATCAGCCAGCTCAAGCCCTTCAAACCATTCCTCTCTCCTGGCCCTTCTCGGTCTGGGGGCTCGACATACTGGGCCCTTTCCCCCGCGCTGTCAGGGGCTTTGAGTACTTGTACGTTGCAATCGACAAGTTCACAAAGTGGCCGGAAGTGGAGGCAGTGAGGAAGGTCACAGCTCACCGGCCGTCAAGTTCTTCATATAGTGTGCTGCTTCGGTGTACCCAACAGGGTCATCACCGACAACGACACATAGTTCACAAGCCGCACCTTCATGCAATATAGTCAAGACCTCGGCAGCAAATTCTGTTTCGCTTTCGTTGCTCACCCACGAAGCAACGGACAAGCTGAGAGGGTAAATGCTGAAGTGTTGCGAGGCTTAAGGACCAAGACCTTTGACAGGCTGCACAAGAGTGGAAGGCGTTGAGTTGAGGAGTTGCCGGCGGTTCTTTGGTCGATCAGGATGACACCAAATCGAGCCACCGGCCAGACACCCTTCGCCCTGGTATACGGGGCGGAAGCAGTTATCCCCACTGAACTCATACACGGGTCACCTCGAGTGCTCGCTTATGATGATCTTGAGCAAGAGCAACTGCGGCAAGACGACGCACTGCTCCTTGAGGAAGATCGTCTTCGGGCGGCTGTGAGAGCAGCACGCTACCAGCAAGCCTTGCGCCACTACCATAGCCGCAAAGTTCATGCCCGGATCCTTGAGGAAGGAGACCTTGTTCTTCGGCGCGTTCAATCGGCCAAGAATTCCAACAAGTTGACACCGAAGTGGGAAGGCCCTTATCGGGTAATACGAGTCACCGTGCCCAGCAGTCCGCCTCGAGACCAAGATGCTGCCCGTGAGTAATTCCTCGAACATTGAGCATCTTCGCAAGTTTTACTCAGAGGCTCGCTTGCCGGGCCCCCCTCAAGCCACCTTTTGTACAAGCATTGCTGATGATGCATGTAACCCTTTGTACAAAGCCAGGCGCAGACCCTGAGCATAAATAAATGAAGCGTTTGCGCCCTAAGTTATAGCATGCATGCTAGGTCGAGTCTCGTCCTTGGTTAGGGTTGATAGTGCTTGGCGGCGACTAACCCCTAGCTTAGAGGTCGAGTGTGTGTCCCTTTGCCGTTGTTTCGTCTTTTCTGGTTCGCAGGACTCACACATATCCTTGCCGGACCACTTAAGGATGAAAAAGAGGAGGAGGACGGACCTGCATCTAGACCCCGGCAAGCCAGTATTACCGGGGGCTGCAAGAGCAAAAGGTTCACCCACGGCAAACCAAAGTTGCCGGGGGCTGCAGCTTCAGATAAGTTTTTCATCCGTTATCATGCATCCCCTTATGGACTGAGGTATGTGAAACCTCGTTTCTTCCTAAAGCTACCGTGCTCCCCCAAAACTCTAGGCCCCGAGGCTCGTTCCTGGAGCCAGGTTTGGTTGTAGTCGCAGCAGCAAAAGGATGGAACAAGGGGCTTAAACCCACTTCATCCCTGCCTCCACGAACGCTGCGGAGAAAGGTTGAGCGGCGGAAGACAGCAAGGCCTGTTGCCGGGTAAGGAAATGTTTATCTTAAAGATATCAAGGATTCGATCCTTGTCGTGGGTTCTACCCGCAAACAAATGACCCGGCAAACATCCCTTTTTCATTAAAAAACATTCCGTTCAGGTACAGTCCATAGGGAATGAAAAACATGAATAATGGGATTACAAGTTCTAAATTCAGCTAAGGCCCGAAGGCTTACAAGTCAAAAAAAGATAAGGTGCCCGTAACCCCTTTCTTGTCCCTCTCCTCAGGAGGTAGGTCAAGGAGGCGAAAAAGGCAAAAGGAGCGCCTAGGCGAGCTACGGGTGGCAGAAGACACCAAGAGAACATCTCGGTGGCCATCCAAAGGCTGGATGGTGATGGCGACGCCGGAAGTAGAGTTCGAAGACGAGGCGGCAGGACGTCAGCACGCTTCGAACGCGTCGATGTGCGCGTACTCCGACTTGACGGCCTTTCCGCCCGCCCTCTTCCTCTTCCGCAGCCTCCCAACGCCAGCCGCCCAAGGAGACGACCCCGAGAAGCTCAAGGAGCCGGCGACACGGATGATGGGGACACCGGTGCCGCACGGAGCGACGCCCAACACCTAGTCGGACCCGTCATCCTGCCGCCTGCTACCCTCGTCGTCGCTGCCGCTATCCTCCTCACCACTCCCGCTCGAGGAGGAGTCTGCGCTATCAGAAGAGCTCTCCACGCAGCACCTTGCCCGAGTCCCGAAGCACCCGAAGACCTTGACGGAAAGGAGGCCGCCCTCCATCAGCTTGAAATGGAGGGTGAGCCCTGCCGTCAAGTGGTGGATATGGGCAAACATCTCCCACCCTCGACCAAGATACATCACGTGAGGGGCTGGGAAGTCGACGCGGACTCGCGTACCGCAGATCCCACAGCCCTCATGTGCAGCCGCAGTGACTCAGGCGGGTCCAGCTCCATCTCGCTCGCAAATGGGGTCAAGAGGCGAAGGCGACGGCGAGGCGGCCGGCGCAGCCTGACGAAGAACTCGCAAGGGTCATCCCCAACATGGCCCTCCATGGGAGGAGGAGCTGCTGGCGGAGGCGAGACCGATGCGCCGTCCTGTCCTTCTCTTCCACGGGCGCCTGCCCGCCCCACGCCTCGCCCTTCCTCCTCGCGGCTGGCTCCGCCACCGCAGGAGCAGGGGAAGGAAGGATGCACTGTCGAGCGGCGACCCTCGCTGCCACCGTTGAAGGACCAGAATTCCCTCTCTCCATGGCGAATGGGAGGAGGGGAGCAGAAGCTGAAGAGAGGAGGAGATGAAGGAATGCGGGATGCCATCCCACCCCTCCCGCTCTTTTTAAAGGAACGGGGTGGGGCTCGACCGCCCCGCTCAGCCAATCAAGACACGTAAGGCGCAGGGGACTGGGACTGGCCCGCTGCTCCAGCCTGCCAAGGCCCGATTTCCCGCCTCCACCGTTCGCCACCCCAAGCGCATGGGGTCGGCGTGGCGCGTGTTGGACCGAACGACGGGTGAGGCGACCTCTCCCACCCCGTGATCGTGGGAGTGGACGCTCAAGACCCCGCCGCCCCATTCAAGAAAGAGGCCGCGCCCACGCCCCTCTCATTTCGGGAGGCGCGCGACGCTCTTTATTACGACGTGACGCATGCGCGCAGAGCTCAGCCCCGCGCATGCCGCCCACGTCACGCCCACGCCTCCCCACGCCACGCCACGCGCAGAGAGCGTGGGAGGCGCAGCGCGCGAAGGAAACTTACCGCGGTAAAAACCGCCCCGCCTGCCCGTGCACCGTTCTTGGGCCTGGCCCAACAACGCGTATCGCTTATGTGTGGCCCAGGCCTAGGGGGCTCCTGTCGGTGTACAAAAAGAGGGGTACACTCTTTGTACCCCTATGACTGAGCACGGGCAGTCTGAGCCACGGGCGCTGCCGCACCAAGCACGGCGAGGGAGGTGAAACCAAGGTAAGGCCGAAGTCGAAGAGGAGCGGAGCGACGCCAAGACCAGGACCACAAAGAGCAAGGGGGAAGCGGACTCCCCCGGCAAGGTCCTTGCTGGGGAGCGGTTCTAGCAGGCCCGGCAAGACCCTTGCCGGGGCAGCTCACCCCACGCCTACGGAGAGAGTCACCCTTGAGACCACTACCCCCATGGGGCAAGGATTCGGGAGAAATCCCCGTGGTGGCATGCAGATCTTTGTGAAGACATACAAGATCATATACACACTTGAGAAGATGATGATCCTTGGCAGGATCCCTGCCAAGGAGGACCACAAGGCCCCCGGCAAGAGCCTTGCCGGGGATGACGGCAAGCGCCACGACAAGGCCCTTGCCGAGGACACCCGTGGGGCCACTATCGGTGTAAAAACCGGCGGATCTCGGGTAGGGGGTCCCGAACTTTGCGTCTAGGCGGATGGTAACATGAGACAAGGGACACGATGTTTTTACCCAGGTTCGGGCCCTCTCTATGGAGGTAAAACCCTACTCCTACTTGATTGATATTGATGATATGGGTAGTACAAGAGTGGATCTACCACGAGATCAGAGAGGCTAAACCCTAGAAGCTAGCCTATGGTATGATTGTTGTATATTGTATATGTGTCGACTAGCCTGGCCCTGATTTATATAATGCACCAGAGGCCTAGGATAACAAGAGTCCTAGCCCAATACGCCGGCGGGGGAGGAGTCCTTATCTTGATCACCAAGTCTTGTGGAATCTTCCTCGTATGCGGCATCTGCCCGGACTGGCCCATGAGTATGCGGCCCTGGGGATCCTCGGCCCAATCTAACCGATTGGGGGACGACATGGTGAGTACCCCCTAGTCCAGGACACAGTCAGTAGCCCCGTGAACCGGTCTTCAAGTTAGGGACGCTCCTCGATTCTTTCGAACTTTTCTTCATCTTGGGTTGCCAGTCTTGAAAACTGGTTCAACAAATCTTCTCATCTTCGATCTTGAGGATCGCCGAAATGCATTCGGCGATTTTATACATCGGGTATACGAGGAGCCCCTTTAAGTTTCCGCCCTTTATCAATGCCTTGTTATTTTTATGCCACACCTCGGGTTTGAAGTTGTTCCCGGGCGGCAGTGTCCTCTTGCGTCCGAGCTCCAACGCCGGACTGCATTCGAGGTATCTTTTGCAGCCGAGCACCAACGCCGGACCCCTTCCCAGCTCTAACGCCGGAATGTATCAGAGCTCCAACGCCGGACTGTATCCGAGGTCCAACGCCGGACTATGTGTCCGAGCTCCAATGCCGGACTATGTATCCGAGCTCCAACGCTGGACTATGTGTCTGAGCTCCAACGCCGGACTATGTATCCGAGCTCCAACGCCGGACTGTATCCGAGGTGTCGGAAATCACCTTGGTTCAAAGAAGTTTGAAGGAGTTTAGCCAATCTTAATGCCAGAAATGCCCTCTAAGGAGCCAACCACTTGCATCCGAACTATATGCCGAATTGCTTCCGAGGTGGTGCACCACCCCGAATGTGAGCTGATTTTTGGTCAATATTTTTTATTGATGCAATTTATTCTCTGACAAGATATATAGCCAGTAGCCCTCAAGGTGTGTATTGGTCTAAAACCCGAGATGCACCTGAAGGATGACAAAAGACCGCTGATCCCAAGAATCACGAGACTCAAAGTTGATTTGCAAAATCGGCCTGAGGATCAAGTCCTAGCTCGGCAGAATACTTCGGGACGCAAAAAGCGGCGTGCTCAGACCTCGAGACTCAGGTTGGGTGCGGCCGACCAACCTGAGGATCAAAATCTCCTCGGAAACTGTATTGCACTTAAAATTTTCTTCATAGAACAAGCAATGCAGTAGCCCCCGAGACACTGGTCAAGTGGCAACACCCGATCAGGGGATCAATGTGCCCCTTTAATATTTGTAAATAATAAGCCGAAGCCCAGTAGCCCCCGAGCCTTAATGCGGGCATGGGTGGCCGAATTAAGGATCGGTATCCATAGTAAAATCACAAATTATGTGTAATGACTCTATGTATCCAAGTACTTTATGTCATTAATGCTCGGATCCGCATGTAAAAAACTTTGTTGACCGACCATCGGCTTCAACCTCCTCGGCCAGTAGCCAAGGAGTGTTTGTCCTACTTTATAAAGCCTTTATGAGGGCAAAGATTTACGACAAACAAGGAAATCTGGCCATACGGTTTTATAAACAAAGGTACGCAGAGAGATATGTTATATTACTATTTAACATAGGAAATGTCTTCCAAAGAAAATAGTCCCACTATCGGTTACTTTCTTTGGGTTGTCATGTTAAGCATGATCACGAAACCTCAGCTCTAATGAAAGAGCAAAATATTGAGGATTTAGTTTGGGAGGCCAGTTACTAGCCCCCGGTAGTGTTCAGCGACAGCCGAGGTCAAGCCATAAACACTTCGGCCAATGTTATGAACGGCCCGTCATTTAATATAGTCATCGGATCGCTGACCAGTTTACGCCTATTGTGATAGTCAGTTTTCGGCTTTCTCCACTGAAGTGCTTGACCATGCGAGATGGAAGCACAATCGTAGTGGTTCTCCCTTGGCACACCTAGCCGAACAAAGCGGTACGTAGGCGGCAAACACAGGAGCCGGGCAACCCAACTATTGACCGAAGACACAATTCGTAACCGATGCATATATAGCAATATCCGAGAATGTTTTTGCCGAATCCCTAAAGGTGTCCGGCGTTGCACTGCGAGACTAATGCTGGAAACGCACAAATAGTTTAAAAGTGCCATAGGCTCTAAAAGCCAAACAACTTATTCAAAAGTTTAATGTCCGAACTAGATCAAGTGTTCGGTCCCAATCCGAAAATTGAAAAAAAAAGTGCTTCTGCCGTGCTTTAACATGACACATCCTATCTCAAGACTTCAAGCGGATCAGCCTACGGCTTCAACCTCCTATCCCGAAGGCGGAGTACTTCTCGTTAGGACAGTTTGGCAAACTAAACTCTAGCGGTTTTGGGAGAGAAATTAGGCTCCCCGGCTAGTGACCACACACTCGTGTCGAAAAAAGGAGTGATAAATAATAAAAACTTTGCAACGACTAAGAAGAAAAACACATAGTATAAAACGGCTCAAATAAACATAAGAGCCCCCAAGTGACTTGGGTAAAAGTTGACTATATAATGTAAGGTGACATGTAAAATGCCTTCTAGCCGGATTGTAGATCATTTGTCGTAGCGGACCTTTTCGCTTCAACCTCTGGACCCAATAGTCCGGAGTGTGTCCGAATACCCTCGCGTTATAAAAACCGGGCATGCGTGGAGACCAGGCGTAGGGTCATTAGTGCTTTATCGCATAAGTGCCCAACTAGTTATGTTATATTACATGGTTAGTAAGAAACATCTTCCGTGGAGAATAGTTCCGTTAGGGGTTCCTTTCTCGGGAGGCATGCCCTAAAGTGCATGTCCGGACTGCGAAAAGAGCAGAAAAACATTTGGGGCAGGTAAATGAATAGGTAAGAAATCATCTTTTAGTTCACCGACCGAGTATTCCCTTAAGAACGCTTAGCTTTCGCTTTACCCACCGAGGTACACATCCGCTGACCAGGGCGGTAATAATCGCAGAGGTGCTCCTTTACCACCTAGCCGAACAATCGGAATGTAGGGTAAGCACAGGAGCCAGCAACCCAGCTTGGCCAAAACTTAAGTCATATCGATGCATATAATGGTGAATAAAAGGTACATGCGGAAGTGTGACACATGTGTTGGGCATAAAGCCAGTGATTAATAAGCTTCAAAAGAAGCCCCAGGTATAATGAGCGCGAGTAGCGCGTCAAGTGTGTGCGAACAAAGTTTGGACAAGGAAAATTTTTACAAGCAACTTTTTTCCAAAAAATTATAATGCTTGGTCGAACCAAACACAAGTTAGAAATTAAAGCTTTGAGCATGAAAGCGACTTAGCTGGTTAATGTGTTCGGTATTGATGACACGGTCCAGGCTTGATACGGGACGAGGTTCCATCCCCCGAGCCGGTCCCGAGGTGGCGGAGCGGAGAGCTCGACACGCTGAAGTGGTGACATAGCACGGTCAATGCAGACCGGCGGAGTGATGCCGAAGTCCCGGCATGTGGTAATGAAGTGTTGACGAAGCCCCCCGTCCAGCCGAGGTGACGCCAAAGGATGTAGTCCGGCTGGATCATTTTCCTGTGCACAAAAAATAGTGCAAACCGGAGATAATAGTAATAATAAAAAAAATCATTGCATAATAAATAATTTATGCAAAGTGAGTAATAAAAGAAATATGGCCTGGCGCCGAAGTCAATGTCTATGCAGGGCGTCAGCGTGTTGTGGTAAAGGCGTGACAAAGCCTGAATTCATAGGTCGGTCCGAGTTTCGGATGCGGCGTTCGCCGGACTATGTACGGAAACTGACCGAACCGCCGTGCGATCGTCGTTAATGCGGCCACCATTTGATAGACCTGCGTACATATGATGGACAAACCAGAGTAAAAATGAACCCAAACAAGCAAAAAATAGTAGGATTAATAGCACCTGGTTTATTTGTTGTAGCAATCCGAAGAAAGGTGATTCCCAAAATTGGGACTCGATCCGCACACCCATTGCCTGATGGGCGATAGAGCGACGGCATGGCAATGCTGGCAAAGGTTGGCTTGCCGAGGCAAAGCCCTCAGTCCAGCTAATCGTGACGAAGCTGGTCGGCCGGTGACGCCAAAGTCACCGGAGTAGGTTGATGAAGAGATGGCGAAGCCCCTGGTCCAGCCGGGATGTCGAAGTAGGTCGGCGCGATGGACAACAGCATGAAGAAGCAATAGTGCGGCCCTGCCGATGCAGGTCGTGATGTGATCGATGTCGGCTTGATGAAGCGACCGTGTGGCGATGCCGGTATGCCCGCTGCGTGTAATATGTGGGGCGGCGATGTTGGTGATGATTTATCCTTCGCGATGCCGGACTCTTGTTCGGCTTGCCGAGATGATGATCTGAAGAAGTTGAGCAAGGCTCAACAAAGTGACGACGCGTCTAGCGCAGGTCGGCAGCCGTGGAGCAATTTTGCCGAACTGGTTTGACACCAGCATGACGTTGAAAGTCATGTTCAAAAGATTGTAAAGTTAGTGGGATGTGTTCGGAAACAAAACAGAATACCCCATTAAAAACTTCCTTCAAAAAGGATGTCCGAAATCCCGTTCATAAAAAAGACGAACTCGGGTCGGATTCTTTATCGCGCAGAAAACAGATCCGAAAAGTGATGTACTAATCGGAAGGTTCCCGGAGTTTGGACGGTCGGATCGAGCTGAAATTTGGAGGGGTGGTAGATATAGGAATTCCGCATCCGATCAACGGTTGGATCTTCCAAAGGATGTTCGAGCTAGAAGCTGGACACCACGCCTAAACTCATCCAGATTCTCGTTCTGATTCAATACGGCTCTGGTATATCGGAGATTGCCGGAGATTCCTCCATCGGAACTTGACGAAATTTTGCAGGGTTGTTTTAGATTCAATTCCGCACTATTTCACCGAAGCAATTGTTGAACCGACGCTCGAGGAGGCGGTGACGGCGGATACAAATTCGCTGTTCAGGAAAACAGCACGGTCGCCCGAGGGCAATGTTGACGTTGAGCCCCCGGGCTCACTGGACGATTCCTCCATGATCTTGATAGAGATCAGAGCTGATGTTGATGAAGGCCCTCATCCGAACATGACGATCGGAGATAGGGCGCAGTCCTTGGTCGAACCAAGGTGACCAGTCGAGCTGGTGACGAATATGCCAAGTCGAAGTTGATCTGCGGGTGAGCCATCGACCTTTGCCAACACACGAGGAACTCTCAATGAAAGCACCAATGTCGGTGTCAAACCGCGGATCTCGGTAGGGGTCCCGAACTATGCGCCTAGGCGGATGGTAACAGGAGACAAGGGACACGATGTTTTTACCTGTGTTCGCCCTCTCGATGGAGGTAAAACCCTACTCCTGCTTGATTGATATTGATGATATGGGTAGTACAAGAGTGGATCTACCACGAGATCAGAGAGGCCAAACCCTAGAAGCTAGCCTATGGTATGATTGTTGTATATTGTATATGTATCGACTAGCCTGGCCCTGGTTTATATAATGCACCAGAGGCCTAGGATAACAAGAGTCCTAACCGAATACGCCGGTGGGGGAGGAGTCCTTGTCTTGATCACCAAGTCTTGTGGAATCTTCCTCGTATGCGGCACCTGTCCGGACTGGCCCATGAGTATGCGGCCCAGGGGGTCCTCGGCCCAATCTAACCGATTGGGGGACGACGTGGTGAGTACCCCCTAGTCCAGGATACCGTCAGCCACCATCAGGCCTGCACCAGTCGTGCCTCCACCGCCGTTCGCATGCAGCTGCCGACCCAACCAGTTGGGCAGGCACCTGCGTGGCGGCGTGCAGATCTTCATGGAGACCCACTACTGCGCCACCTTAGCTGCGTGCCTGCCTACATGGCACCACGAGCACCACTGGCCAGGGCGATTGTCAACACCAGAGGGAGCGTCGACGGACGGGACGGGACTCTCCCCCGACCCCGATAAAGTAAGGACACCTAAGGAGGGCGCATGAAATGCGCCTTGTCATGTAATGCGAGGGATAAGCCCGCATTACTGTACCCTTTCCAGCTCCTGTGTGCCACTGTGGCAGCCCCTTTCCTATAAAAGGAGGCCCAAGGCGACCAGGAGAAGGGTTCGGCTTTTTGGAGCTCCTCACGCCCCATAGCTAGTTCAAGAACACAGATATACAATCCACCAAAGCAGGAGTAGGGTTTTACGCATCCTCGCGGCCCTAACCTGGATAAACGAACCACGTGCTACCTGTTTGATCCGCTCTTCTCACGACCCCCGCGCCCCGCAACCGCAGTAGGGATTCTTGTGATCCCATAGGTGTCGTTTTCCACCGACATCGTCTGAGCCAGAAAGATAATTTAGAAGGATCAATTGATGATTGTGTGCATTCGCACTCATGTTGAATCAATAGGATCAAAATGACAGTGTCAAAAGATACTAATGAATATTGCTAGAAATATGGGAGCATCCATAATGTAAGCATACAAGTATTTGCAGAGCAATAGTTTGAAGAGGATTCTCAAAAGGTCGAATACTATTTCAGAGTATCTTATGAAGCATACGAACAACTCGGGATGAACGGATACTCGAAATGTGCAAGGAATTATCCATACGGGTATTCATGTGGTAAAGAACTGCAAGGCAGTAAGCTCAAAGGATTTTCGGAACAACGGAGAGCAGTTCAGGGCATCTTGTAAAACAAGAGCAACTGAGGATGAATGTATGAACGACAAATGTAGGTAGTTATCCATAAGGGTATATCGATGGTAGGGAATTGTAAAGTCAGTGGGCACAAGGGTCTCGGGAAAACATCGGGGAGTATCTTCTGACTCTTCTGCTGAAGCAGGAAATCATCTGAAATAAAAGGTCTATCCGGAAGGAAGTGGTTACGAGAACCTAGAGTTAAAGTCAGTAAAAAATTCATTTAACCTGAATAGAAGGGAGATAAGAGTCCCAGAATATAGACGAGGAATAAAAGATCCTAATACCACCCAATGGAGACTTGGGCCCATGGGCCACACAGCCATGTTAGTAAAACAGTTTTCATCGACTAGACTCAACTTCGGCCAAGGAGTGTGGAAGGGGATTCCTACAGGCAGTCGGCTCTGATACCAACTTGTGACGCCCCCGATTCAATCGTAGACTAATCATGCACGCAAACGTGTAAGATCAAGATCAGGGACTGACAGGAAGATATCACAACACAACTCTAAAAACTTAAATAAGTCATAGAAGCATCATAATACAAGCCAGGGGCCTCGAGGGCTCGAATACAAGTGCTCGATCATAGACGAGTCAGCGGAAGCAACAATATCTGAGTACAGATATATGTTAAACAAGTTGCCATAAGATGGCCAGCAGAAAAGTAGCAATGATCGAAAAGGCGAGGCCTTCTTGCCTGGGACCTCCTAACTACTCCTCGAAGCCGAACTCCATGTAGAATCATCCTCTGGATCCTCTGGCTCCTGGACTCCATCATATTATCGCAATAACTGGGAAAGGGGGAAAAAGAAGTAGCAAAGCAACCGTGAGTACTCATCCAAAGTACTCGCAAGCAAGGATCTACACTACATATGCATGGGTATCTGTATAAAGGGGCCATATCGGTGGACTGAACTGCAGAATGCCAGAATAAAAGGGGGAATAGCTAGTCCTGTCAAAGACTACGATTCTCGCAGCCTCCATCTCGCAGCATGTAGAAGAGTGTAGATGGTAAGTTCACCAAGTATCATCGCATAGCATAATCCTACCCGGCGATCCTCTCCTCGTCGCCCTATGTGAGAGGGATCACCAGGTTATATCTGGCACTTGGAAGGGTGTGTTTTATTAAGTATCCGGTTCTAGTTGATATAAGGTCAAGGTACAACTCCGGGTCGCCTGTTACCGTGGACACGGCTATTCGAATAGATCGACTTCCCTGCAGGGGTGCACCACATTACCCGACATGCTCGATCCCTCTGGCCGGGCACACTTTCCTGGGTCATGTCCGACCTCGGGAGATCAACATGTCGCAGCCCTACCTAGGCTCAACAGAGAGGTCAGCATGCCAGTCTAAATCCTATGCACGCAAGGGTCTGGGCCCATCACCCATTGCACAGCTGCACGTTGCGAACGCGGCCGGAAGCAGACCCAGCCCCCTTAACACTGGCGCGGGCTTACAGTCCAATGCGGCGCGCGCCGCTCAGTCGCTGATGTCAAAAAGAGCTTCGGCTGATACCACGATGCCAGTTGCCCATACCTTGTCCCACGTGGCGGTTAGTGCATATAAGGTCAACGACCCAACACTACAAAAAAAGACACATCCGTGACATTTTGGGCCAAACGAAAATTTCTTCTATCATACATATGACACTTCTATGATGATAATTGTGACAAAACCCGGTATCATCATAGATGTGGTGGGCTCCTACTTCTATGACAAAAAATCATGACAGAAAATGGGCTTTTCGTCCTGGGCGGGACGGATACGCAGCTGCATGACATTCTTTGGGCCGTCCATGACGGAAAAAACCGTGGTAGAAGCGAGGGGGAGGAAAATTTCGGGGAGTTCCCGGTTACGGTGGAAGGTCGGGGGCCGAGCGATGCGCATTTCTCTCGTACACGTACGCGCGTGTGTGCGAGGCGTTGGCTCTAACTAAACCCGAGCGAGGCGTTGGGCTCTAACTGAACCGGAGCGATTGCACTGCAGGCTATGTGTTACTGAACCCGAGCAATCGATCGATGGCTGTTAACTGAACCCGATCGAGCGATTCCTTCGCTCTCGCTGCTAATCAAGCCGGTCGATTGATGAACAAAGACCTTTGGGGGGGTTTGATGAACAAGGAGCGGTGGCGCTGCCTCTGGATGAACATGACCCGTGGTGTTGAGGGATGGATGAACAGAGACGTGGAGGGTGGCCGTGGAGGGTGGTTGAACAGACCCGTGGTGTGGATCGCTGGATGAACAGAGACGGCGGAGGGGTGCCCGTGGGGTGGTTGAACAATGGCCGTGGAGTAAGCGCATGGAGGCTGGATGAACAGGAGCCCGTGGAGGCCGGAGGAGGTCGACGGTGGAGATGAACAATATCCCGTGGAGTCCCATTTTGCGGTACGCCACACCCTCCCGGCGAACAGACCCCTGTTTCGACCGTAGCGCCCAACACAAGTCCGCTTGCTTCGCTTTTTGCGGCACGACACACCCATCCCGATCAACAAGACCCCTGCTTCGACCCTAGGAGGTCCGCTTCTCCAGACATTGTGTACGCCACACCCTCCCGATCAACAGGACCCGCTCAACGTGGGAGGTCCGCTTCTCCGCAGCGGTACGCCAGCCTCGCTTCCATCGCCTGTTCCGTCCAAGCCCTCCCGATGAACACGACCACGCATTCCCTTCCTACCCAACCGGTTGGCTCCCCATGAACACGACGGCGACGCAGTTTCTCCGTTCCGACCCAGCCATGTACGTATGCGCGAGTAGGCATTCGAGATCCCGCCCGTATGTACACATACGTGGTCATATTTCTTTCTTGCACCATGGCCGCTGTACGTACGTGTACATGCTACGTGCGCGCCTCTACTACGACACGTGCGCGCCTCTACATCGACCAGTATATATGTACGCATACGCTTGCACCAGAATGACAACGCTACGCACGCTCACCAGGTGGGTCCGACCGTCGTGCACTTCCTTGCCTGCGAAGATGTAGCTGGTGGGTCCCAGCAGTCAGGGGGCAAATCATTTTTTTTGCCCGGACGCACTTCCTTGCGTGCGAAGATGTATTTGGTGGGTCCCAGCAGTCAGGGGGGAAACTTTTTTTCGCGAAATACGGTGGCCCGTCCGGTGGGTCCCTGCTGTCAGGTGGAGGAATAATTATTTTGCGCGTAATAAGGAGGCACTTCCTTGCGGTCATCGTGGACCCAGCTGTCAGCCTCTCCAGGCACAGTACTCTTCCGATGGAAGTCGGTCGTTGACCACATTAACAATGCCGCGCCGGGAGCACCACGGCGGTGGACGACGGCGAGTCCTAGGAAGGGGGCGACACGGAGCCGTGGAAGACGCGGCAGTGGATGCCCACGTAAAGAGGAGTACGAGGGTGAGGCTGCCGTCGCCGCAGAATAATAGGGGGTGTGGGTGAGTAGAGGGATGTCCTGGCCAGCGGTGGGAGTAGTAGGGGGCGGTGAGGCCTCCGCCGCATCACAGCCAGCCACGGGAGGCAGGAGCACGAGGCACGACCGGCGCTGGTTTGGGCGGCTGGAGCAAGAAGATGACTGGTTGAAGAAGCATTACGGCCGTTGGATGGACATCGTACGGTCACTGGAGCTAGAATCACTAGTAGGCCCACAAGTCAGCTTGGCACTATACTGGGTCCCAGCTAACAGGTGGAGTATTCATTTTTTTGGGCATAATAAGGAGGCACTTCCTTGCGTGCGAAGATATAGCTGGTGGGTCCGAGCTGTCAGCGGCGGTAACGTTTTTTACGTGAAAGACAGAGGCCCTTTCGGTGGGTCCCTGATGTCAGGTGGAGGAATCATTATTTTCCGCGTAATAAGGAGGCATTTCCTTGCGTGCGGCCGTGGACCCAGCTGTCGGCCTCTCCACATACAGTCCACTTCAGAAGCATGTCGGTCGTTGACCACGTTGACCAGGCCGCGCCGAGAGCACCAGGCCGGTGGACGACGGCGAGACCTAGGAAGGGAACGACACGGAGGCAGGGAAGACTCGGCAGTTGTTTCCCACGCGGAGGGGAGTACGACTGTGAGGGTTTACTGGTTCGTCTGCCGTCGCCGGAGAATAACAACGGGTGTGGGTGAGTAGAGGGATGGCTAGGCCAGCGATGAGAGTACGGTGGGGCAGTGAGGCCTGCGTGGCAGCAGAGCCGCCGCTGGGAGGAGGGAGCAGCAGTCCCGCGGTGCTTGTTTGAGTGGTCGGAGCAGAAGAGCAGAGATTGAAGAAGACGACGGTCGTTGGATGGCCATCCAACAATCAATTTGCTAAAGGCCAACCTTTTTTAGGAAAGCCTCAAATCTATGGAAAATAGCATACAACCCATCTACCATTATTTCAATAATTTACAGCCCATTTGCTAATTCTTAAGGTTTTTGGAGCCCATATTCTTTTGTTAGCATTACAACCCATATTGTGGCCACGGTTAAAAATTATATGAAATTTTGCATATTTCAAAAGGGTCCTAACTGTTTTAATCCTGAAATTTCGACTCACATTCAAACTGATTTTAAAAATAAATGTATATCAATATAAAATCCGACAAATTCTCCACGCATAAAAGTTAATGTAATTTAAAATCTCGAAATGAAAAAAAGATATTTGAAACTAATTGCCGGTTTGATGTGTTTTAAAAATGTACAGCCCATTTCTCATTACTGATGGGCCATTTTCTCGGCCAGCCGAAAGAAAGCTCTCCTCGTCTTGAAAGATTTGCAGCCCAATAGGCCTGACAAAGCGACTTACTTGGCAAATCACAAAAAAACTGGGCTGTGGTCGTGGACCCAGCTGTCAGCCTCTCCACGTACAGTACTATTCCGATGGAAGTCGTTCCTTAACCACGTTGACCACGCCGCATGGAGAGCACCATGGCGGTGGACGACGGCAAGGCCTAGGAAGGGGACGACGCGGAGCCAGGGAAGAGCGGCAGTGGAAGCCCGCGCGGAGAGGAGTACGAGGGTTCACTGGTTCGGCTGCAGGTGTGAGGCTGCCGTCGCCGCAGGGCCTGGCCAGCAGTGGGAATAGTAGGGGGCGGTGAGGCCTCTGCGGCAGCACAGCCGGTCACAGGAGGCAGGAGCATGAGGCATGACCGGTGCTGGTTTGTGCGGCTGGAGCAAGAAGACTAGAGGTTGAAGAAGCACTACGACCGTTGGATGGACATCGTCCGGTCACTGGAGCTAGAATCGTTCATATTGACTAAGTTGACAAAGCCCTTCGTCCCCGTCAACTTAGTAGGCCCACAAGTCAGCCTCCCACCAAGGTGGGTCCCAGCTAACTGGGGGAGTATTCATTTTTTTGTGCGTAATAAGGAGGCACTTCCGGTGGGTCCGAGCTGACAGCGGGGGGAACGTTTTTTTCGCGAAATACGGTGGCCCGTCAGGTGGGTCCCAGCAATCAGGGAGCAAACGTTTTTTCGCAAAATACGGTGGCCCGTCCAATGGGTCCCTGCTGTCAGTTGGAGGAATCATTATTTTCCGCGTAATAAGGAGGCACTTACTTGCTACGGCCGTGGATCCAGCTGAGACTCTCCACATACAGTATACTTCTCATGGAATTCATTTCTTGACCACGTTGACCTCGCCGCGCTCCGTTGCATGCATGCGTCCATGGGCGTGGTGCATCCCCACTGTCAGCCTCTCACGTACAGTCATCTTCCGATGACTCTCGGTTGTTGACCATGTTGACCGCACCGTGCCGAGTGCACCCAGACTCGAACGACCCGGAGATGGGGAAGACTGGGCAGTGGAGTCGCAGATGGAGAGGAGTGGGAAACTTCACTGGTTCGGGTGCGCGGCAGCACAACCGCGGTGCCGCCAACGGGAGACAGGAGCAAGAACAGAGGTTGAAGAAGGAGCACGGCTGTTGGATTAACATCCAATGGTCCAGCTCCTAGAATCATTGGTTGTTTAAGTTGACAAAGTTGTGCGTACACGTCCGCGTAGTAGGCCCACAAGTCAGTCACCAAATCTGACGGGTCCCAGCTGTCAACGGGATGAATAATTTTTTCCGCAAAACAAGGAGGCACTTCCTTCCATGCGAAGATACAGCCGGCGGGTCCCAGCTGTCAGGTGGAGGAAACATTTTTTCAGCTTAATAAGGAATAACTTTCCTTGCGTGCGACCATGGACCTCGTGGGTCCCAGCCTTTTGGCTCTCCACGTACAGTCCTCTTCCGATGACTCTCGTTTGTTGACCACGCCGCACCGAACACAGCGAGGCGGTGGACGACGGCGAGGCCCCGGACGGGAACGACTCGGAGATGGGAAAACGCGGAAGTGGAGTCGCAGATTGAGAGGAGGAGAACGGTTATAACTAGTTCTGTTGTGGCGTGGGGTTGTAGTCTATGGAGAATAACAGGAGGTGTCGAGGGGTGGAGGGATAGCCTGGCCGGCGGTGGGGTAGCGCTTCGCAGCGATGCGTGCTAAGCAGAGCCGCTAGCCGCCGGAGGCCGGACCAGGCGGTCCCGGCGACGCTGGAGGAAGAAGACGAGAGATTGAAGGTGCATGCCGGCCGTTGGATATAAATCCAATGGCTGTGGAGGACACAATCATTTGTTGACCAAGTTGACAAAGCCTGCGTGAGGCTTCACCTATTGGCCCACATGTCACCGCAAAAATGTGGCATATATTTAACCCATGTTTTCTAGAATGTACAGTCCATTTGCTGGGTTGGGTAACAAATAATTTCGCGTCAATCAGGCCCATTTATATTTTCTAAGAAATCCCAGCCCATTTGCACTTCCTTGAAATACACGTATTAGGTGGGCTCATTATTATAATGTTATGTTAGAAGGAGCAATTAATATCAAAGAATAAAACGGAGAGGCACATTATATATATATATATATATATATATATATATATATATATAATTAAGAAATTAGCGAGTTATTGCTCAAAATAAAAATGAGCGCGTTATTATTAAATTGGTCCTTCAAAATCTTCGCAAGCTTTTGTACGCAATCACCAGGATTTTCCTTGCCTGTGAGTAAAAAACAACCAGGATTTTACATTAAACATTTACTTTTATAAGTTAATAACACGTGGGATGTTTTTATAATGTATATATAATTCTCTATAAAATATAAGATAATAGTAATAATATAAATATATATGTGGTTAGAAGGGAAAACATAAATTGGACACAACATTACTTTTATAAGAGACCTGCATTTTATACCCCACAGTAGGCATACTAACAAGTTCACACACAAATACAACAGAAAAGGTAAACCTTTATATCAAACTCAGGTTCACAGGACACGTTCATATTTATAGCCAACATTCACTATCAACAACTCAAAAGATTCATATATACATAAGCCCAGCATATCTATGCATCCAAATGATTGATAGATCACACGACAAAATTCATACATAATTCACAAAAAGATTCAGATATACACATGTTCAGTATGTTTATGCATCCAAATGATTGAGATCACAACCAATATGATCCATGGACGAACTTTAATTACCTAGGGTACAGACTGGTAAATTGTGTTCAATCGGAGGTACTTCTTGCTAAAATTAGTTCTTGTACGAGTAAACTTTAGAGTACATAAGAGGCAGCACAGACAATCTGAACTTTGCTTGTAGGTTTATCCTCAAATAGTGGCCTCGTGCCGAGGGAGGCTTGAGCAACTTGGCCACTACTTTCATCCAACTAGTTTACTGGCTCATCTTGGTCCTATATCTCGCCAAAATTCTACATTGCAGACGAGAAAGGAGGCGGTTGAGAAAATGAACCACCCAAATTTTTTGTGCAGTTCAACTGAAATGGAGCATCCTTGCTGTGCAGACTGATTAAGTTCCAGATGAATATACGCGTCAACCAACTTGTCTGGAATCTTTAGACTCTATATAGTTCGCTACCATATGTGCCGATAACCAAAAGGCACAAGTTGGGACCAAAGACTGGACTGCGTTTTTCTAGGCTATGCACCAAGCAATATTTTTGGCGTTCACTCTCCTAATACTTGGACTTTGACAATTGGTTGACGCTGGGTGATACTCGAATGAATATAGGCACTTCTTGTCAACATCGATGCTTGTCTGAGTGAACTTTGGAGTACATAGCAGAAGCATAAGTACCTATCCATCTGATCATGTTGTGCAGTTCTACTGAAATCACCCGATGTAATGATTTGCCTGCGAGTTCAGGCTCCAAATTACTCCTTTATGAAATCGGCAAACAGTAGCACAATACAAAATTACCAATACATATGACAGGCACAATAATCATGATAAATACCAGTACTAACCTGTGTGATGTAGCATATCAATTACTATTTCCTTTGACTGGAAGCCGAGATAAGTCAAGCGACTGACAGCAAAGGAAGAAAGCAAGCGGAGATTAGCGACTGACAGGAAAGGACGGAAGCTGTCTAGGCAATGAAGCAGTCAAAGTTTTTGTGCAGTTCCACAAAAATCGAGCATCCATGTTGGCACATATATTGAGAGAGTGAGATTACTGTAATAGTGGGACTAGTTGATGAAACATACACTAACAAATAGATGCACCCTCATTATCTTAATTGGTAAAGTTAGCAACATAGTATTCTTGCTTAAAGAGAGGTATTAGTTTATTTAATCAGTGCCAATTAGCTCAACTCAACACTCAAAGCATTGCCATTTATCATAGGTTGCAAAACTTAGAAGTGCAAAGATATAGGAGTTTCTCATGACAGTAGCAACAAACAAAGATGACAACAAACTAATATGGATCAAGGCCTTAGGCCCGTACCAACCTGAGAAAAAAAGCTTATTCATGTAGTCCCATAAGAGATGATAAAGCACTCACTGGAATCACACAATAGTATATATTTTTGTGCACTTCAAATGTATGGTTGAAATCACTCTTGTTTACCAGTGCTGAGATTATATCGAAAGATTATCAAGAACTTCCAGCAGAGTTAAAGCACTAGCTGGGATATAGTTCATTGTATTGTCTTGTGTAGTTCCACTAAAATGTATGATTGGCACAACATGATCCCTGTTTGCACAACTAGGAACAAGGTGAAACCTTCATTAGCTCAGTGAGAAAGGATAGGAAGACATTAGCATATTACTCAACATGATTGGCACAACATGATCCCTGTTTGCACAACTAGGAACAAGGTGAGACCTTCATTAGCTCAGTGAGAAAGGATAGGAAGACATTAGCATATTACTCAAACAGTAGCATCAAATTTATGATGGACAGTACGCAAAACATTGCCTCATTGAAGCAATGGCAATAAATTGACATGCAAAACAATAGCACTATTATGTCATGACACTAATAATATTCCCTCCCTGCTCCACCACATGATTCACCTCCATATACAAACATTCACACGTACATGATTCAACATAGGGTCCTACTAAAGATTTGTTTAACTCCAACAGGAAAATTAGGCAGTAATAAATTAGGGGTACTTAAGTACTACTAATTAATTAAGTGAGACAGCGGAAGTGGAAGGGCTCCCAGGAGGATCGTCTTACATGTAAGGTAGTCGTTGTCGGAGCCCTTGAATGGCCTCGACTGAGGCCTCTGGCTTCAGCAAGATAGCCTTGGCATTGTTTATCCTTCTTCTTCTTCTTCCTCTTCATGCTCTGATTCTCTTTCTCCTCACCAGTTGGTGAAACCAAGAACATGATTGGCCTTCTAATTCAAAATTGGTTTTGTCAGTGAGGGAGTACAAGTGTACTAGTAAAATACAGCATTATTTTCTCATGGCAGTCGGAAAATAGAGATGAACACATGCATTAAATATCATTCTTACCTAATGGAAGGTTATGGCACCAATATGGATGATGAGGATTGGAACACATATCTCCCTTTGTGCAGTTCCACCAAAATGAACCAACTGTTCCATTCTGACATTCCAGTTAAACAACACAAAAATCACTTCTTTTAAGAAGAGTTTTGTGTAGTGCACCAAAAGGTCATAACAGCAACCAGGTGAATTGGATACCCCTGTTTGTAGAAAAAGGCACAGAGGAAACAGTAAGAGTCTCAAACAATTACAAGCAAAAACATTTGGCTAAACTTGTCAGAGTCTCAAACAATTACAGGCAAAGACAGTGGCATGGATTCATTTTTACCAGGGACATTGTATTAAGAACAGCTCAGGCTGCGTTCGGTTCACAAGTTTGGTGCAGGATTTTCGTAGGAACACAATTCCTGAAGTATTCTTTCCCTTCCAACCGTTCGGAACACGGGAAAGGTGAATAGTGTTTCGTAGGAAAGCTGGTATGGTAGTACTGATTCCATAGGATTAGAAACATCCACGCGCTGCTCATATTTTGAGCGGAAGCCCGAGGCAGGCGCTCGCTGCCATGCGTTAGACAGGTTGCTGTGCTGTGTTTGCCGGAATAAAAAAATCAACCTATGTGTGGTACGTGAGGTGAGGACAAGAGTAGTCACTGTGGAGCTAAATAAACAAATAGCATCTCATACTGCCAAGCATGCTACCCTAAAAAAACAAATCTGTACATTTCATAGTCCATCCGAACACATTCTCTTGAGAGTTTCCTCGGTTCGCTGTTCCATAGTTTTATACCTACATTCCTTTCCTATTCCTCTATTTTCATCAAGATCTATGTTTTCTGCCCCTTTATTCCGACCGGAGCCTAAATATTTGGTATAAGGGCATGGGACAGTGGGTGCACCAGCAGTATAGCACCATGTACGTAAACAGGGGCATAAAGTGGTGATTCATAGTTTGTTGCCCCAAGAAACAAACATCCACGAAACATATCTGGGTTGGTCCCATTTTTGTTCACTCTAGCCACCTACTCCTATGTGTCGATAGCAAATCTAGTCCTGGTCATACCACTATGTACAGCGTTACCCCTATATTTCCCTTTTCGACCAAGAGACCGGTTGGATGACCAGTCTGTACTACTTTCACACCCTTTCCTTCTTGTTTGTACCAAGTCCGATGTACATACTAAATTCCCCCACCCCCACTTTATTTCTTCTTTGAACCAAGTACTCCCTCCGTCCGTAATTACTAATCATCAAAATGGATGTGTCTAGAACTAAAATACATATAGATACATCCATTTCAATGACAAGTATTTTCGGACGGAGGGAGTACAAGATTCGACTCCATGAAGTAGCTTTACCTCTAACAATAGAAGAAAAAAAATAGGTGATGTTGGACCATCCGATCGAGAGGGGCTGAGAGGTAGAAAATGATGCACATGCAGCAACGTAGCGAGCTGGGGAAGTAGAGCTAAGGTGGTTTCGAACGAAGATATACCTGAAGGTCGTCGGGATGTGTATAGGTGGGCGGCGGGAGGCTGGATCCGCCCACAGGCAACGACGAAGGGATCGGAGGACCTCCCGCGCCGCCGCTAGGCCAGAGATAATGATGCGGCCGGCAGTGGGTCTCCTCCCTCGCTATCAACGACGGCCTAAACGCTGCCCCTCCTCCCCTTCACCGGCGGAGGGGGATACGTCTGGATGTGTAACCAGCGGTGAGGATAGAAAGCCAGTGTTTTTTGAAGGGAGAAAGACAGTGTTACTACCCCTATCTTTTTTAGATCTAGAGAGGATGAGAGTATGTGAATAGAGCAACCCTAGCAAGCAAGCGTGGAGGGTCCGGCCTATATATAAGTAGTGGGGTAGTTTTCCTTTTTCACTCCATCAAAACAATCGTTTAAAATTGTGTACTACTACATGCCAGGTCGCGGTTTTTTTTAGTTGTTGATTGTTTTTTGAGATAGCTACCCGCTTGTTCCAAGTGGTGTTACGGTGTGCCAGGTCGCACTTTGTATCCTTCAAGTCTGGTACTACAAGTCCCTCCATTAAATGAACAACCACCCCCTCGTAAAAATTGTGAACACAAGCCCACGGCTAAAATTAGCGGAAACGTGGGTTGCCCCAACATGCATTATTATTTATATTTTCTACTCCCTCCGTTCCTAAATATAAGTCTTTTTTATTAGCCACACCTAAGACAAGAATTTTTTTATTAGCAGTGAACCCCACATGTCATAGACACAAAAATTGTGGCAAGATTCCCATAGGCAAGCCAAAGTGTGTCTAACAATTTGAGCAACTCAGGTTAGGCAAGTGTGGCAAGTGTGGGAAAAATAATGTGGCAACATAAGAAAAACATAGTCACAATCCAAACAGCCCTGTAATTTTTTGTGACATGCATGAAAATTTGGTTAGTTAAATTTATAGTCAAAATTTGGCAAGGTGGATCAAATCAACACATGCAAGTATCAAAAGGAAAGTTACGGCATGCATGCATGCATTGTACTCCCTCCGTTTCCAAATATAAGTCTTTTAGAGATTGCAACAGTGACTACTCCTCTCGTTCAATTACTTGTCACACGATGGATGTATCTAGATGTATTTTAGTTCTAGATACATCCATTTCAGCGACAGTAATTTAGAACGGAGGAGTACATACGAAGCAGAATATGTCTACTCCTACATACAAGTAGCCCATTTGAAATGTGTAAAAGACTTTTATCGAGTGCAGTGCTTTGATGTGTCGCACAACTCGCACAAGACCGAGAAATTTGATCACTACGACGCCTCTCCCTCATGGACTGAGTTTAGTATTTGACTGCACCTGCCTTTGGCTGATGACAGGAGGGCCAACCACCGTTGGGCCCACCTATCATAGACGCAAAGGCAGGAGCAGTAAGTAGAAGCGTTCGCTACACGCTATCCCTCCTGCACGAGGTGGACGGACATGCAGCAGTGGATTCGATACTGTATAAGTAGGAGTAGCATCATTGTTCGTCTTCTCAAAGAGGCAAAGAGCCAAGCGCAACCCGATAGTGGCAGTTGCGAACGCTCGCGTGGTGCGGTTCCTTGGAGCACGCCTATAATAGCCAGGCTCTTGCATGAGACAAAATTCCTACTCCCTCCTTTCCGGTTTATAGTGCTCAATTCAAAAATCTCACCAATCAATGTAGATGGTGACTGGTGGAATACAGTTTGTAGTTTTGCAAAAGCACCCAACTAATGCTCTTGTTTTCCTCAAAAAATTATGTTTATCAATGCATTATTTGCAATGCATGCATGCATAAAGTACATGCATTGGTCAAATTTCTCTTAATACTTGCATGCAATGATTTAATGCACCTTGGAATCTGAAAATGTGATGGAAAACAACCAAATTGAGCCTTATAAAATGGAAAGCATAAAATTTTGAGATAAGCCCTATAAACCGGAAAGGAGGGAGTATTGTTTAACAATTAAACTCCATTATCCATTGGTTGATACTCATTCTGCATAGGTCCACATGCTTAGCACCGTTTCCTCCTGGGGTCACCAATGTTTATTTGCTAATTAATAACATTGCATGCAATGAACTAGCCATTGCAAGTCAATAAAGCATGCACACCTCTCATCTCTTAGAAACAAGGTAGAAGTTAATGCACCGCGCCTAAGTGTTTTGGGACTATTTGGTTTTCGTAAAATGACTTACACACCTTAGATGGAGGGAGTAGTATAGACCTGTAAACCGGAAAGGAGTATTTGCCTTTCTAGATATTTCAACAAGTGACTAGACTACACCATGTGCAGTACCCCCTCCCTTCCTGTTTATAGGGCTCAAATCTCAAATCTCATGAACCATGGCATTTTGCGATTGGAGGAATGTATCTCGTACTTTACAAAACTACCCTAATTAAACTCATGCATTAATTACATAGTTCTCTCGTTTTACTCTCCGCCTTGGTCGCGCTGCACAATATTGAGCACTCCTATATGACTAGCCGCTCTTTCTACATGCGGGACATTTCAAAGCATCCGGGCCCGCGTGCCATCCACCAAATCACGGCGAGGTGCTACAGTCGAGACTCAGCTGTCACCCCGGTGTGGCCGTCATGACCCGTCATATCACAAAACCTACACCTTTACCACAGTTGTAAGGTGGCCTCCAAGTTGGACTGGACGAAGCAACCATCATTTCACTAGAACGCTCGTTCAAGCCCTTTCTTCCCTTTCTTGAAGAAAACCTCACCTGTGCTACTCACTTCGCCATTTTTCTTCTGTAGATGCCAGAAGGAAAAGTGGGCTAATCAGTTATGCTGCTATATTTTCATTCCAAGAATCTTCTTTTGCGGCACCAACCGATTCTCACATCCTATTCTTTTCCCATTTTCATTGCGATTGTGGTTTCCTTTCGATTGCTTTTTGTTTGTCAGTTCATTGATGGATCCTGGAGCACTAGGCAAGAGTTGCCGGCGGACAACCCACTGGAGACAGCGATCTCCAGGAAGCGAGCACCGACCAACGACTTGACCATGTTGGCGGGCCAACCCATGGAGACGAAGAACTCCAAGAAACAACCACTGGCCCAAGAGTTGAGGACATTGGCGGACGAACTCCTTAAAGAAAGTTGGAAGAACAACAAGGGCCCCACCGTGCCTACCCCAGGAACTCTGATTGCCACCTATGTGAGGCTCAAGACCGAGTTTGACGAGATAGTCACCGTTGAGAAGCAGTATACCCCTGGCAAGGTGATGGCCCCCATCGAGGACGAGGAGATGGCCCCCGGAGGGATGAGATCCCCTGGTGAGCTGCACAAGGTAAAAAATAATGGCTTATTACCATAGTTGTGGTTTTTGATTATTTGCAATGTGCTTGCTAATATGTTAGGGTTGTGCAGGTGCCGGTGGACGTCCTTGATGATTCCGATGTTGTGTCCCGTCCTGTTGGCATCGCCTCGGAGATCGATTCCGATGCCGCTGTCCATACTGTGGACATCGCCCCAGAGATCGATTCCGATGTCGCGGTCAGTCCTGCGGACATCGCCCCAGAAATCGATTCCCATGCCGATGTCCGTGCTGTGGTCATTGCCCGAGAGATCGATGACAAGAAATAGTTGGTCGCGCTAATCCTTCATGGTAGTTTGCATTGCCCTGTGTTTAATTACCAGAACGATGCGTGTTATGAAACCATCTTAGGGCTAGTGCACTGTCTTGTGTGGGCGGATCTTGCTACTTTTGTTTGATAGTGAATCATGTGAGCCCTCTCCGAGTTAGGGAAACATATGTATCCTCACCAGCTTTTGATGTAATATATGGCATGCTTAGATGTAAGTTTGAACTGTTTATCATATCAGCAGAGCTTTTTTGATGATTCTTGGTGCTAGTAGGCTAGCTACTGTGCGAGCTATAATACTTGCAAAACACTCACTGAAGAGAAACGTTGGGGCTGATGAGATCGTGGTACGCTTATACTTATCCCTCGTCGATCGACCAATAGCCCTAGCTCCTAAAATTGTAGGCTTAGCGATCGATCAGACAATAGTCGACATACATTCAGGCCTCATTTGGTTCATAGGGTAGGAAAATCGTAGCAAAAGTACAGAGAACATGCAACACAAAATCATAGCAGTGCAGAGACGTACTCCGTCCGTTCCAAAATAGATGACCTAGGCGGCTAGTTTGGCCTAGTGGGTATCGATGATATGACAGGTACAGTGCAGCCCGCCTTTGCGTGTGGTAGCAGTATTGCGGGTACAGTAAGTTTTCTTGAAGAAGCGGAATTCAACGAAGTCATGATGGTTCCTTCGTCCAAACAACTTACAGTGGGAAAGGTTGGGCCTGCGACGGCCTACGATACGACCGGGGTAGACCAGGATAATTTTGTGCATGGCAGGTGGACCAAGATGGTCGACGTCCCACATGTCGGCGAATGAAAGTATTCTTTCCGATATAGAGGACGAGCAACGAGTATTCATTGTTTATTTTTGATGAAAGCTATTGTCTGCACTGTTACGACGGAGGAGTGTGAAACACAGCAGCCTAGTGAACTTGGTATGTGCATCACTCCCTCCTTCCTCATGTAATGCCCAGGTTACAGCTTTTTCTCACTTTCTCTCTATCTATTTCCTCTCAAATGTTTTTTACCTTTCTTTTTTTAAGACACAATTCTTTTTATGCCTTTTTTTAGATTTTTTTATACCTAGGAGCACGTGTAGAGACGGGCTCTTGCAGAGCCCACTCCTTGACTTTGTCAATACCTCTCTCTCCTCCACATAAGGAGTACTACTCCCTCCGTTCCCAAATATTTGTCTTTCTAGACATTTCAAATGATTACAACATACGGATGTATGTAGACATATTTTAGAGTGTAGGTTCACTCATTTTGCTTCGTATGTAGTCACTTGTTGAAATCTCTAGAAAGACAAATATTTAGGAACGGAGGGAGTACTTGCTATGCATGCATGCAGCGGGCAGCTGGCGTCTTGAGGGGCCTGGGCAGTGAGAGCGGGCTCCGGAAGCGGTCCGGACTCCAGCATGGACCACCTCACATTATCACCATATATTTCTTAGAGTCCGTGCGCGGCGGGCGGGCGATCTCTTCTCCCTCCCCCGTTTCTCTCTTCTCAGCCGACACCCACCAAGAGATTAGATTTCGGCTATCGACGGTTTATTCAATTATGGTCCCACATGTTAGTGAAATTGCAAGACAACGCGTGTCCCCTCCGGTGAGCGGCATGCGAGCTAGACTGTCGGGGTTGCGACACATATGAGTCGTAAGTGTGCCACCTTTTCCTTTAGAACTTGCGAAGCGTAACATTTTCGCGCGATCGATCGATAGAAATCCAGAAAAAATGAAGAGGGCGGTGCTTTCCCGCTCGTTAGGTGGGCTTGCTCCATTTTTATGTAAGCAAGAGTTTACACTCTTACGCGGGAGGAGTGCGAAACACCGCGGATCTGATTTTGATCGAGGGATAACTGTTCCCTGCCAAATAATGGACGATTGTTAGTGATTATAGCATGATAGTTAGGGCATCTCTAGCGCTGGCCCACAAATTTACACCGGCATCTGTCCAAGGACACTGATGGATGCCATCCGATGCTGCCCGCATACCTTTCGACAACTATATGAACTAACCGGACGAAATTTGTGCAAACAAAGCAAATTTCAAATTGACCGGATGAAATTCATTACATTTCGAGAACTTTTCCTATAAACTGGATGAAATTCATTACATATTTCGCACAAACCGTACTAAAACCTACTGTAAACCTAATCTAAACGATCGCCGGGCCGCGACCACCATGTCCGGCCATGAACCCGAGAAAGCCGTCCACTGCCTTTGCCTCCTCCTTATCCGCCTCGATAACCACCTCCTCCGGAGCACAAGGTTATGAAGATTTCCGCCTCCGCGTCGCCATCAAGCGGCTAATAGGCTGCCGATTTTTATCCCACCAAGCTTGGCGTTGACTGAGTGGAGGAGCGATGGCCTTCCTAGGACCAAAGCGGTGGCGACCTTCCGTGTACTACTCTTCCTCGCTGCCGGCTGCGCCCACGCACGCGCGCTGGCTTCCTGGTGGTGGCGGCGGAGGGCGGCCGGGGGGGAGCCGGCGATCTCCTTCGTCCGCTCCTGCGAGAGTACGTCCAAGAGAGCTTTGGAGCGCGCCCAGAGCGGAGCCACCGATGTTCTTTGTCTGCTCCTGCGACAGTACGTCCAAGAGATCTTTGGAGTGCCCGGAGGCCATGGTTGGAGTGGTGCCAACAAAAGGAGGGGACCGGAGGAGAACGAGTGCGGGTCTTTGGCTATGGATGGGAGCTGGGGCTCAAGTTAATATAGCGGGCGAATGGCAATGAGCCGCGGCAGACGGATGGACGACTGGCAGCAGAGTAGGTTCATTGGCAGCCGTGGTGTCATTAACGCGGAGTAGTCGCTTGCATCGAGATGCCGCGCGGGTGGCGCTCTCTCGGCCGGCGCGCTGCTGCAATGCCGGCGCCAGTGAGAGGTCGCGTCGGGAGTGAATGCGGACGCTGCTTCAGTGACTTAACCGCAGGTGCGTTGTCTCACTAACATGTGGGCCCAACGGGCATCAGGCCCGCATGTCAGTGACACACAAACTGCACCTGCAGTTAAGGATGGTGAATGCGGCATTGACGTTCTGGAGAGACGGTGATCTTTTCAGGCGGGAAGCGCTCGCTAGCGATGGAAGGGGTTTCGGTAGGCCAGGGCGGTCATACGCTATACTACAACAAGACAGAGCTTTTGTAACACCGTCTTGTGTTACTATAGGGCCAAAAGTGTGTTACTAGCGTGGTGGTAAAATGTGAACTCATGGATGACGAGCCTTTGAAGCGTACGCGGCACGTATTGACAACCAGGCGTCCATGCAACCGCTCTTGTCGCCAGCTAGCATTCGATGACCACCATTAGACACCACACAACCATACATAACTTATGAATAATGGACGAATCGATCAGATACACACTCGTGTGCAGTGGCACTATGATCGGTTGGTCACGATAGTACATACTCCGCACCATAGTACCCTCTCTAGCTAGGCTGTTTTATAGATTGTCGTTGTGATGGACAATATACATGAGCAAGGCGCCGAGTCACGAGTATGACCGTTGGTGTTGAGCCAGGTGAATACATGCTCGGTGTTCGCGGAGGCCTCCAGCAAACGTCTAAACAGTAATGTCACATACGCATAATTTTGGTTTTTACTTCTTTCTTCACTGACAGGTAGACCCGCATAGATAGATAGATAAAGAACACAAGCTGATGAGGCGCTTGCAGACTGTTTGACTGGTCAACCAGACAAATACGGAGCTATACGCTGAGCCAGTGACCGTATAATCACCATATCTCGTATACAATGATCAAAGTGAGCTATCAAGACAAGTTCGATGACCGCCAATGCATTTTACTCGGTAATAAATGACCAGGATTGAAGGGGAATCCAAATTTGCTTCGCCTTCTGTCCTTGAGCTCTTGACAAACCAATGCACTATACGGTTGTCCGCCACTCCACCCCGAGCTCTCACTGGCGTCGTTCATGCCACCGCGCCGCACACAAACTGGTAAGGCAGCGATGGCATCCTGCCGCGCCAAGTTCCTCCCGCCCACGACCGCACACAAAATGGTAGGTAACCGATGGCATCCCGCCGTACCGAGTTCATCGCCGCTCGCGACCTGACAACTATGTGGGAGGAATTTGAAGATGCCAAGGCCGAATGGGCGGTAGAGCAAGAGGCGGCCAAACCGCACAGAGGGAGCGGAAAAGTCAGAAAGCACTCAAGACAAGAGAGGCCCGCCACCGCAAGAAAGAAAAGGACGCACGCGCTGCTGCGGAGAGGTCGGCGGAGATCCAAGCACGACGGGGTGTCGCCGGAAGGAGAACGACGGCGTCTGGCCAGCATGTGAGAAGTAGTAGTACTAGTAGTTAGTGTGTGTGTCTGTGTCTGAGTACTAGCATGTACCAATACTAGTGCTTGTTACTACTGTAGTTTTTAGAGCAAATTACCAGTACATTAGCCTAGACTAAATGGAAAAATTCCTATCCTAAGCATCAAATGGCATCTCTTTCTCTATAGGAATTGAGATGCATGTCATCTCACTTCCTATTATTTTCATATTCCTATCCTATGAACGGAAGGAGGCCTCTATTGGAGTAACTACTGTAGCTAGCAGTACTGCTGGTACAGTAGTTTTCTTCAAGAAGCGGAATTCAACGAAGTCATGATGGTTCCTTCGTCCGAGGAACTTCAAAGTGGGAAGTGGGCCTGTGATTTGACGGCTCATTAGTCATTGTTACTGTGGCGCGACGACCTGGGTGTAACGCCCCGGATTCGATGCGCCAGGTGTCCGTCAGTTATTCGTCGTCTTTGCCATGTCATTTGCTTGCGTGTTGCACCTTGCCATGTCATCATCTGCATTTCATATCATGTCATCATGTGTATTTCATTTTGCATATGTGTTCGTCTCATGCATCCGAGCATTTTCCCCGTTGTCCGTTTTGCAATCCGGCACTCCTATGTCTCCCGGCGCCCACTTTTACCTCTTTTCGTGTGTGGGTATTAAACAGTCTCGGAATGGACCGAGGTTTGTCAAGCGGCCTTGGTATAGCACCGGTAGACCGCCTGTCAAGTTTCGTGCCATTTGGAGGTCGTTTGGTACTCCAACGGTTAACCGGGTAACCGTGAAGGCCTCTTTTGTGTGCAGCCCAACACCCCTTCCAAAGTGGCCCAAAACCCACCAAACTCCCCTCCATGCTCTCGTTTGTTCGGCTCTCGCTGGCCCATCCGCCGCCGCTCCCTCATGCTGCCCGGTCGCCGCCGCCTCCTCCGGGCGCCGAGGCGCCGCCGCCGAAAGCACGCCTGTCGCCGCTGCCCCGCCGCCTCCGCCGCTCTTTGGCGCCGCTTCGCAATCGCCGGCCGGCGCTTCCAGTCCGCGCCGCCTTGCGGCCGCCCGCCACCCGCCCGCTGCCGCCGCCCGCGCCGAGCTCGCTGGCCCCGAGCTCCACCTCCTCCGCCTCTCCCTCGACTCCGGCGGCCCACCCCGGCGAACCTCGGTTCCCGTGCCGCCGAGATCCCGATCCAGACCCGCGGCCGTTGACTTCCTCCCCCTCGAGGTCCATTTTTCTTCTAAGTCCCGTAGCATTTTGTCATTTTGTTGCTTTTTCATCGCATCATAACTCTGTCATCGTTGCTCCGTTTTGTGCGTGTGATATGTCAAATTGTTCGCCTCGATGAGTAGATCATTTCATCTAATTGCATCATTTTCAATTGAGCTCACCTTGATGCCTGAAATGCTGTTGGAAGAGTGCTATGTGATGTTAGTTTCTGTTTCTTAACAGAACATGCACTTTTGTCATTTTTGCCATGATTGATGTGTGCACCCTATGAACTTGAGTCCTACATGTGTTTTGTAATATGCCATGCCATCTTTCCAGGGGTGTATGCCATGTATTTTTGTGATCTATGTGGTGACTAGCACAAGCATGCAAAGTAGGTGTCCTGATGTTGCTGTTTTCAGCCCTGTTTAGCTGATATTTTGATGCCATGTTAACTTGATGCTACCGAGAGATCTATGCATATTTTGAGATACTTCAGTAAGGATGTTTTGTTATACATGTCTTGATCTATCCATCCATGCCCTTGTTTGCAATTATGGAGTGCCATAGCTTGAGTCAATCGAGCTCTACTTTTGCTATTAAAATTTTTCCTGGCAGGTTGTTTACATGTTATTCAATTTTGCCAAGGTTGTGGTAGTTGATCCTTGCATGCTATGATGTTGTCATTGCCATGTATAGCTTCTATGCCATGTCTTATTACTGTTGGTTGCCTTTCCATGCCATGTATTGCTCTGTGGTGAGTGATTCAAGCTCACCAACATGCCTACTTATCGTTGTTCCTGCCACGTATGAATCTGTAATATAACTTGCCATGTTCACATGGGTGCCATCATATTTTCTGATCCTTTTTGGCTTATGGTCAGTAAGGGACTTTTGTTATATGCTTTGAGTAGATTCATGCCATGCCTTTGTTTGCCATGATAAGTTCCTATAGCATGTTGTTTGATAGCTCTAAACATTGCAACCTGATGTTATTTCTGCCAATGCCTGAAACTGTTATTATTTGCAATCTTGCCATGTCATTTTGAGCATGTTCTAGTCATTTCTGGAGATAGCTCAGTGTTCATGTTTTGTAATTCTTTACCTGTACATCATGTCCATGCCTTTTGTTTTCATATTGTGGTGATGTAGCATATTGTTTTGATGCTTGCTATATGCCTAGTTGCTGTTTTGGACAGATTGTTGTTATGTCTTGTATTGTCTGTATGTGTTGAACCGTTGCTCCGTTTTGAGTGTTCTCTATATGAAACTTGCTTGATTTTGCATGTAGTTTCATATTATCATGTTGCATCCTTGTTTTGATGTGTTTGCTTGATGTTGGTATGCATTTTGCATCAATGCCATGTTTAACTTGTCTTGCTCATATCTTCTAGGCCGTAGCTCCGAATCTAATGAACTTTATATGTAACTTGACTAGAATTTCGTGTAGATCATCATGGTGCATCTTAAATTGCTGTTTAACAACTTGAACATAAAGTTATTCAGATCTGGACCAATTTCGAAATTTGCATATGAGGACTTACCGGAATTGTTATATGTTGTTTCCGGCCTCATTTAAACTTGCTTTGATGTGTTGCTCTTGTTTGCATCATCTCTTGCCATGAGTAGCTTCATGTAGCTTTGTCATGCATCATGTTTGTTGTGCATCTTGTCATGTTCATGTGTGGTGTGTTTACCTTGTTGTGTGCTTCTTCTTGTTAGTTCCCGTTTCCGTTGCGATCGTGAGGATTCGTTCGTCTACGCTTGGTTCGGCTTCTTCCGTTCGTCTTCTTCATGGATTCGTTCTTCTTCCTTGCGGGATTTCAGGCAAGATGACCGCTACCCTGGATCTCACTACTATCATTGCCATGCTAGTTGCTCCGTTCTATCGCTATGCTGCGCTACCTATTACCTGTTCATCAAGCCATCCCAAATTGCCATGTCAGCCTCTAACCTTTTGCACCCTTCCTAGCAAACCGTTGTTTGGCTAAGTTACCGCTTTGCTCAGCCCCTCTTATAGCGTTGTTAGTTGCAGGTGAAGATGAAGTTTGTTCCTTGTTGGAACATGGAGTTGTTGTTCCTTTTTGGAACATGTTTACTTGTTGGGATATCACAATATATCTTATTTAATTAATGCATCTATATACTTGGTAAAGGGTGGAAGGCTCGGCCTTATGCCTGGTGTTTTGTTCCACTCTTGCCGCCCTAGTTTCCGTCATATCGGTGTTATGTTCCCGGATTTTGCGTCCCTAACACGGTCGGGCGATTTATGGGACCCCCTTGACAGTTCGCTTTGAATAAGACTCGTCCAGCAAGGCCCAACATTGGTTTTACCATTTGCCTCACCACCACCTACTTTTCCCTTGGGAGTCGCTCTCTCGAGGGTCATCTTTATTTAGCCCCCGGACCAGTGCTTCTCTAAGTGCTGGCCCGAACCGAGTAGACTGCGGGGCCCCCTCGTGGCAACTCGAGGTTTGGTTTTACTCGTAGGATGTCTCATCCGGTGTTGCCCTGAGAACGAGATATGTGCAGCTCCTATCGGGATTGTCGGCGCATCGGGCGGCTTTGCTGGTCTTGTTTTATTTCTGTCGAAATGTCTTGTAGCCGGGATTCCGAGACTGATCGGGTCTTCCCGGGGAGAAGGAATATCCTTCGTTGATCGCGAGAGCTTATCATGGGCTAAGTTGGGACACCCCTGCAGGGTTTGAACTTTCGAAAGCCGTGCCCGCGGTTATGTGGCAGATGGGAATTTGTTAATGTCCGGTTGTAGAAAACCCGAAGTTGATCTTAATTAAAATACACCAACCGTGTGCGTAACCGTGAGTGTCTCTTTTCGGGGTTGATCGAGAGGAGAACTCGGTTTCTGGGTTATGTTTGACGTAAGTAGGAGTTCAGGATCACTTCTTGATCATTACTAGTTGACGACCGTTCCTTTGTTTCTCTTCTCGCTCTCATTTGCGTATGTTAGCCACCATATATGCTTAGTCGCTGCTGCAACCTCACCACTTTACCCCTTCCTTTCCCATTAAGCTTTGCTAGTCTTGATACCCATGGTAATGGGATTGCTGAGTCCTCGTGGCTCACAGATTACTACACCACCAGTTGCAGGTACAGGTTGGCGATGATCATGACGTGAGAGCGATGTTTGTTTGTATTGGAGTTCTTCTTCTGCTTCTTCTTCGATCAGGGGATAGGTTCCAGGTCGGCAGCCTGGGCTAGCAGGTTGGATATTGTTTGAGTTTCTGTTTATGTTTCATCCGTAGTCGGATGTTGATCTTGTTTATGATGTTGATGTATTCTTGTGGCATTCGTGCCTTATGTATGTATCCCCATCTATTATGTAATGTTGATGTAATGATATCCACCTTGCAAAAGCGTTTCAATATGCGGGTCTATCCTTGGTGGGACCTTTGTCAGGACCCCGATTCCAAGTCACATCGACCTAGCTGGTAACACCTCATATCACTTTGCGGCCTCACGCACGGTATTCCCACGGGTGTCGCCTTACCATGGCCCGGACCGCTTATGCCTTTTGGCTCACGATATGATAGTGTCGCTAGCATCCACATGACAAAGAACCCGGCCGACATGGCTAGTCGTGAACCCAAAGCGGCACTAACCTATGGGGACAGACATACATGAAACACTTCGAGCATGTCGGTCATCAACGTATGAACTTGGGCTGTAGCACTGGCTAACAGGACTCCGGTATCCCGGCTGTAGCAGGCTAGGCAGGACTCAAGTATCACCGCGTGACATTTCCCGAAGGGACAGACATAGGAACGAAATGAATCACATGCCGCCAGTCAAGTGTCCAAGCAGTAGTCTTTGGGCTAGCAGGACTCCGTGAACCGGGCAGTAGCGGACTACTATCGCCGAAGCACAAGACTTACATTTCCCCATATGAGAGGCTGCCAAGGATAAACAACTAGATTGTCGGATCCCACTCATACCAAGCATTTCAATCATACACGCAATATGCCCGATATGAGTAAATACAACAAGGCATCACAACAAAACTCTACAACTCAAGTACTTTATTTAAGAGGCTCCGAGGAGCCATACATAACATAGTCATACAGATAGGGGTCACATGACCCAACACTCAAGTCATACAATCATACAAGCACAAGCGAAGCAAAGTAGTCTGAGTACGACTCTAGAAAGAAAGAAAGCTTGTTGGAGCCTTTCTATCTACATGGCCCTTCACAAGTCTTAGATCGCCACCGGTGGCTAGCTTACTCGTCAAGTCAACATCTACATAGAATCCGTCGGAGGGGTGGTATAGTCCTCTGAAAAATATTGATTACAAACATGAGTACAAAAGTACTCAGCAAGTCTTACCACGTAATCCTATCATACATGCACATTCTCAAGGAAGGAGTGGAGTTAAATGCAGCAAGCCAGCTTTGACTCTTGGCTAAGCTATCCCACGTGACACACTTTGTAAAGCATTTTGTCGCATACGAGTCCACTAATCACCATCACAATACTCCACCGTGGATCCTCTCTCGTCATCCCCGAGAGGCCATCCACGATACTCACACTTATCTTGAGGCTTTTAGTAGTATCCATTTACTTGTCTATGAACTGATATAGGTAACCCGAAGTCCTTCTCCGTGGACACGGCTATTCAATAGATCATATTTAACCCTGCAGGGTATACTTCTTCACACACGCTCACCACTTATCGCCGCGTTTACACGACATGTACTCTGCAACCTTCAAGCGGAAGCCCAACGTGGGTGTCGGCCACAGCCTACCCAAACACACAAGTTCCTAGTCCAGGTTATCGCCTATTCGGTTCCATCCGCAGGAGTCCGCCGAGGTTTCCCATACAGCCCGAACGATGTGTGCAGGGTTCCCGAGATACCAAACGGGCACTCGGTACACAACCACGGTGCCTACCGCAACACAACCCACCCCTAAGGTCAGCGTTATGTGCGCCCCAAAGATGCTACAAACACCGTAAACTACTTGCAACTCCGGACTATGAACAGGGGTGGTTAAGAAGCCGAGAGGGTCAATTAAGGATCCCAATGTGTGGTAGTAGCTAGCTCATGGATCACAAACACAGATCTCAGTTCTTAAGTTCGGCTTCAATGAAACAACCCACCATGTACTCCTACATGGCCTCTCATCGATACCTTTACCAAATCGTGTTCAACACTTACACTCTCGAACCAACACAACCTTTCACTCCAGTTCATCATCCCGATGAGCCGACTGACACAACTCTAAGCATAGCAAGCATAGCATGGTAGGAATCACAAACATGGCTCAATCAACTCCTACACATACTAGTGGGTTTCATCTAGTTATCGTGGCAATGACAGTCATGCAAAGGAAGTGGGTTCAACTACCGCAGCACACAACAGTTGAATCGCGTTGTCTTAATGCAGTAAAATGAGAGCGAAGCGAGAACATGGGTTTGTATCGAATGTTCAATGAATTGCTTGCCTGATGGAACTGGGGTAGAGAACTGCCCTTCAGATGGGTTATCGAGGTTATCTTCGGGGGCAGAACCTATCATGAAAACACACCAAAATAAACATACAACCAATATGCAACAATATGATGCATGCTATGACATGGCAAGATGAATGTGTGTTGGCCTAATGCAGATTGAAGGGACAGGGGATGATCTCATTTGAACCAAAGGTTCAAATGATAGATCATGTGAGTTAGTCCTAATGGTGCAAAATCTTAATCTGGTTATTCAGCATGGTTAACTTGTTTTAACATGCATGAAACCTGTACCAATGGATAGAGTGTATTTTTCTGATAAATTTTCATATATAAATCTTTGCATTTGGAGTTATAGAATAAAAGTTATAAGCATTTGAAATTTGAATTATATTCTGGATTTTAGTATATAAAAATAATTCCAGAATTTGAATTAATGCGTCGAAGATGAGGTCAACATGACGTCAGGGTCAACGGGGTCTTCAGGTCAAACTGACCAGTGGGACCCGCATGTCAGGTTAGTTTAACTAATTAGTTTTAATTAAAACTAATCCTAATTAGATTAGCTGGAGGGGTCCACCTGTCATTGACCCAGAGGGTCAACAGGGCCCACGGGTGAGGTCAACTCACCGGCGTCTAGCCGCCGAGGCGAGGCCAGACGCGAGAGCAAGTGCCTTTGCACGTTCCGGCTCCAAATGGAGCGCGGAGAGCATCTACAGTAGCTAGAGGTGAGCCGCGGTGTTTGGTGGGATCGGTTGGGTGAGGGTGGCGGAGTGGGCGCCATGCGACGAGTCGGGCGGCGACCGAGGCTCGCCACCGACGGGTTAGGAGTTAGCGGCCTCGGCGAGGCACGGGAGTGCACGGTTAGCCTCGTTGGAGAGTGGTGAGTGTGATGGACATAGTGGTGCGGCCAAAGGTGACCGGAGGCTCGTCGGCGACGAGTCCCAGCGGCGGTGGGTTCAGCGATCGTCGGGTGCTCGCTGTGGTGCAAGAAGGAGAGAACGGAGAGGATAGGGGGTAGCTAGGTTCGTAGTGAACCTGCAGGAAGCTTCGCCGGGTCGGGTGGACTGATGCGACGGCGGCGACGATGGGGATCTCCGCGCCTTGGACTCGGTCGAGGTCGGAGTAGTGGCCTCGGGGTCTTGGAGCGAGGGGACTAGCTGGCTAGGGGTAACTGGTGTGCGCGGCGGCGACATGGCGGTGAGGTGCGTGGGCGGCGGGAGCACGGCGGCGACGGTGGCGTGTCGGCGATGGCGTCGGCCAGGTCGAGCGCGAGAGAGAGAGACAGGGGAAAGTGCGGTGTCTGGGGGTTCGGGGACGACGCGTGGGTCGCCCCGGGTCGGCGAGGCGGCGAGGGCGAAGCAGGCGGCGGCCAGCTGCGTGGCGCGCCTTCAAGACGCTGGCCGGCATTAGCCTGCTGCTGGCGAGCCAAGCAGCTCGCTAGCCTTGGCTGCTGGGCTGGGCAGCAGGTGGGCGGTCTTGGCGACAGTAAGGGGTTTTCCATTTTATCTTTTTCTATTTTCTGCAATTCTGTTTAGGGTTTTAAAAATACCAAAACACTTTCAAAAATTACCAAAATGCTCCTGGTCACTAGTTGGAATATTCCCAACATGAAACATTTTAGTTTAACAATTTTGAACACTTAAAATATTTTCCATAATTTAAAATGCTCTTTTCAGAAATTTGTGAATTAAATTTAGAACCCTTGGGTGACCTGGAAGATGTCCCACCTTCTTTGACATGGATCTTAAACCCAAACAAAGAGGATGAGCATTTTGAAGGGCATTTGGATTCATTGAATTAAATTTTAGTAAACCCTAGTTATTTTAAGGGGGGTGTTCGGGGTTTCGCTTCCCCATTTCAAATTCAGATGAAATTTAAACATGATGCACACCCTAATGCATGGTCTATCTGGGATGTGACAACTCACCCCACTCAAAAGAATCTCGTCCCGAGATTTAGAATCTATGCTTGAAAAAGGTGGGGTACTCAAGTCGAAGACGATCCTCCCTTTCCCAAGTTGCTTCTTGCTCGGAATGGTTTGACCATTGAACCTTTAGAAACTTGATATTCCGACGTCGAGTGGTACGCTCGGTTTGATCGAGGATACGAACGGGGTACTCTCGATAAGTGAGGTTATCTTGTAGATCAAGCGTTTCGTGGTCCACTCCACGGATAGGATCCGAGAAGCAACGCCTGAGTTGGGAAACGTGGAAGACATCATGGACCTTGGAAAGATGCGGAGGTAGTTCCAATTGGTAGGCAACTTCCCCTCGTTTGGCGAGAATGCGAAAGGGTCCAATGTAACGAGGGGCCAACTTGCCCTTGATGCCGAATCGATGGGTTCCTTTTAAAGGAGAAACCCGAAGGTAAGCCTTCTCGCCAATTTCATAAGCCATGGGCTTATGTTTGCGGTCATATTGACTCTTCTGACGAGATTGGGCTGTTTTCAAATTCTCACGAACAACGCGAACTTGTTCTTCTGCTTCCTGGATCATATCCGGGCCAAAGAATTGTCTCTCCCCGGTTTCTGACCAGTTAAGAGGCGTTCGACATTTTCGTCCATAAAGAACTTCGAAAGGGGCTTTGCCCAAACTGGCTTGATAACTGTTGTTATAAGCAAACTCGGCGAAGGGGAGGCATTTCTCCCAATTCATGCCGAAAGAGATGACAGAAGCTCGAAGCATATCCTCTAGGATTTGATTGACTCGTTCTACTTGACCACTTGATTGGGGATGGAAAGCGGTGCTAAAGGAAAGACGAGTTCCCATAGCGTTTTGGAAACTTTCCCAAAATCGAGAGGTGAAGAGACTTCCACGGTCGGAGTTAATTTCCAATGGAACACCATGAAGAGATACTATTCGAGAGATGTACAAATCAGCTAGCTGGCTAGCGGTTATACTCTCACGAACAGGTAGGAAGTGGGCTACTTTGGAAAGACGATCAACAACGACGAAGATAGCGTTATTCCCTCTTTTGGTCCTGGGAAACCCGGTAATGAAATCCATACCGATTTTATCCCATTTCCATTCAGGAATGTCCAAAGGTTGAAGGGTACCAGCAGGCCGTTGATGCTCTGCTTTAACTCGACGACAAACGTCGCAGTTAGCAATGTATTGAGCGATTTCTCTCTTCATCCTAGTCCACCAAAACCTCTGGCGTAGATCTTGATACATTTTAGTACTACCAGGATGAATGGTGAGAGGAGAGTCATGAGCTTCTTTAAGGATCAGCTGTCGTAGCTGTTGTTTCTTGGGAACCACTAAGCGGTTTCGAAGAAGACAACACTCGTTCATCTACGGAGAAACATTTAGCAGCTCCGCTAGCAATGTTCTCCTTGATCCGAGATATCCTCTATCATACCGCTGAGCAGCTATGATTCGATCCGTGAGGTCAGGTTTCGCCACCGTGGTGGAAAGGAATCCTCGAGGAACAATGTGAAGGTTAAGCTTACGAAATTCCTCGTGGAGAATTGGTTGACCTTGTTGTAACATCAAATTGTTACAAGAAGATTTGCGACTTAGTCGCCAGCCATGACATTGGCTTTGCACGGGTGTAGGATATTCCTAAGTCGAAATCTGTGATCAACTCGACCCAACGTCTTTGCACGAGATTCAAATCCGGTTGGGTGAAGATATATTTCAGACTTTGGTGATCGGTGTAGATTTCGCAACGATTACCCGAAAGGTAATGTCGCCAGGTTTTGAGTGCATGAACCACGCTGCAAGCTCTAGATCGTGTGTGGGATAGTTATCCTCATGTGGACGAATCGTCGAGATGCGAGGCAATCACATGACGATCTTGCATGAGTATGCAACCTAGTCCTTGTCGCGAGGCGTCGCAATAGATAATAAAGTCCTTTGAAAAATCTGGTGGTATAAGTACGGGAGCAGATGTCAGGCGTCTTTTCAGTTCCTGAAAACTGATCTCACACTGTGGCGTCCACTCGAACTTCTTATCTTTCTTGAGGAGTTCGGTTAGAGGTTTAGCAACCTTAGAGAAATTCTCGACGAAGCGGCGGCAATAGCTCGCTAAACCGAGGAAACTCCGAACTTGCTTGCCCGATTCAGGTGGAGTCCAGTCAAGGACGGCTTGAACTCGCTCGGGATTGACAGCAATACCCTTACCAGAAATTACATGTCCTAGATAGGTCACTACGCAACCAGAATTCACACTTAGAGAATTTGGCATAAAGGCGGTGCTCTCGAAGTTTCATCAATACTAGCCTTAGATGTTCGGCATGTTCTTCCTCATTCTTGGAGTAGATGAGTATATCATCGAGGTATACCACGACTAATTTATCCAAATACTCCATGAAGATTGAGTTCATTAACCGAGAGAAGGTGGCTGGAGCATTGGTTAATCCGAAGGACATGACGGTGTACTCAGATTGGCCATAACGAGTGACAAAGGCCGTTTTGGGTATGTCCCGTTCTGATCTTTGATTTGATGGTAGCCCAACCTCAAATCCATCTTGAAAAGATCGAGGATCCAGCGAGCTGATCATACGGTCGTTGATCCCGGGAGCGGATACTTGTTCTTGATAGTGACCAAATTGACAGGTCGGTAATCTACAACCATCCGATCCGTACCATCCTTCTTCTTGACGAAGAGGACGGGGCAAGCCCATGGAGATGAACTAGGACGGATGAAACCCTTTTGCAAGGACTCATCGAGTTGTTTCTTAAGTTCAGCTAGTTCTAGGGGTGCCATCTTATAAGGTCTCCTAGAGATTGGGACGGTTCCGGGAACAAGATCTATCACGAACTCAACATCCCTGTCAGGTGGAATACCTGGCAGTTCTTCCGGAAAGACATCCGGGAAATCACGGACTACCGGAATATCTTCGAGATCTGGAAGAGGGTTGGCATTTAAGGAATAAAGCTGGCGCTTAGACACTCGGGTTAAAACATCCACTGTTTTACCCGAAGGATGAGTAAGTTGAACGGTTCTAGTCGAGCAATCAATCTTGGCATAATGGGCTGACATCCAGTCCATACCCAAGATGATGTTTATGTCCGAGGACTTAAGAGCTATTAAGGATGCGAGAAAGACTAATCTGTCGACAAGAATTTCATTCCCATGACTTATCCTAGAGGTTTGCCATCTAGAACCAGGAGTTTGAATTTCCATGGAGGTAGGCATGTCACAGAATGTGGTGTTGTGTAATCGAGCATAGCTCTCAGAAATAAATGAATGAGATGCTCCAAGATCAAAAACAACAGTTGCGGATGGCAATTAACAAGAAGCGTACCGAGGACGACGTTGGGATCCTCATAGGTTTCTTCAGCAGAGACATAGTTGACATGGCCACGAGCGGTGGCAACTGGCTTGGCATAGGGAACCTTTCCTGCCGGCTTGCCGCGGCCAACAGACTTTCCAGCTTGATTGGGGTTGTTTTGGGGACACTCTCGAATATAGTGGCCCGTCTCTCCACATTTGAAGCAAGTGATCACATTTGGCCGTGGGGCCACATTAGCAGTTGGACCTCCATATGTCTTGGGTGGAAAATACGGCTGGTTGGGGCGAGGCGCCTCGAAGGATGGCCTCGGGTGTACCTGGGTGGTAGAGCCGTATTTGGGACCCAAACCCGGCGCTTCTGGGAACCAGAGCCGGATGACGATCCAGAATCACGGATGTGCTTGCGTGAGGCCTCGAAATCAGTCTGCCCAGTCTCGGCGCTGATAGCCTTATTGACTAGCTTCGAGAAAGAGGTGCATTCATGTAGACGGAGATCTCGGCGTAGCTCAGGGCTAAGTCCCTTACGGAACCTCGCCTGCTTCTTAGCATCGGTAGAAACTTCTTCGGGAGCGTAACGTGCTAGCCTCCCGAATTCGCGGCTGTAGGCATCCACGTTCAGCCGGCCTTGGGTGAAACTGCAGAATTCCTCACGCTTGCGGTCCATAAGTCCTTCGGAATATGGTGCTCATGAAGGCGGCACTGAATTCATCCCAAGTTCTTGTCCAGCCGGACGATAGCCTCATAGTTTTCCCACGGATGGCGGGGCCTTCCAGATGGTAGGCGGCAAAGGTAACTTTGTCAGCCTCAGACACATTGGCGGAACGCAGCTTATGATGAATATTGCGGAGCCAATCATCGGCGTCAAGTGGCTCGACGGAACATTTGAACTTTGGAGGATAAAGCTTGACGAAATCATTGAGTGAAACCCCATCATTTCTTGGCTGGCGGGCTGTGTTTTGTTCAATGCGCCCAATAAGCGGTTAGTTTCAGGCTTATTATGCTTACGCTTCGAGATCACCTCAGCCAAAGATGGTGGTTGCGGCAGATTCACATTTCTGGCTGCATCGGCCTCTCCTGCTCTGGAACAGCAGGAGAATTCAGTGTTGACCATCACGGGAGACAAAGCAAGGTTTAAACCAGGATGGCAGAATTTAACAGGAAGTGCGGAAGGTAATGGACAGTATGGAATGCAAAGATGTTCATCCGTATGACATGGTAATATAAACTGCCATATATATATATACCAACGGTCATACACACCATTCATAGTTTAGTACAAGCCTGACGGGGTACAACTATAAGGAAAGGCGTTACATCTCATCGGAAGCATTCCATCTCCTATACATTATTTTCTACACTTCCGAATGATACACACTAAGTCGTATTCCACGAGTCACGCAGGACGGTGGAACACAACTAGTACCATACTAGCAATACTACTACTATCTCAGGCAGCTCCATAGTAGTCCTCATAGAAATCACCACCCAGACCTGGAAGTGGAACATGGTCGTCTGGGAACAGACAATCCTGTGGGGCCTGTGGACCATAAGGACTCGGATGTGGTCGTGGACCCACAAAGGGTGGCAGGAGAGGCCCACGAGGAGGAGTGATGCCTCCAACCTCACGCCACTCCATGAAGTCCGGCAGACTCGCCCGCACAGGGTACAGATCTCTCATGTCCATACATCCGGCTTGCACGGCAGGTGCAAACCTAGTCAGAGTAGCCCAGTGGTCGGAACGGGCATTATACAGCTCCATACGCAAGGCCCGGTTCTCACGGTCCTTGTCCTCCAAAGAACTCAAGAGTGGTACGGAGGAGTGAGTCCTCATGGGATGCATCACCGTACAAGCCACAAGGTAGCCATGCGCCCGGGAAGGGATCTTGCATATAGCGGAAGTCGGTGTTGCTCAACAAAGCAGTCTGGCTCGAATGATAGTCATCATGGAATAGGCTGCATCTTGTACGAGACATTCCAATAGTGATTCCGAGCCCATAGGAACAAAGTGAAGTGGCTCAAGAGCTCCGGGTAGGATGGATAAATCCGGACCGTGCATAGATATTGGCTTTGATTGAAATCCTGAACTGCTCCTCGACGGTATACTCGGGATACCATCGATAACCAGCCTCAATCATCACCCTAACCAACATGGCCGTGTGACCGCACACATCAATGCAGCGAGTCAAAGCGAACCACTTGGTTCGGGAACGGTGGCCATCTGAAAGCACAGCCATAATGCAAAGGCATTAGAATTTCTAGGAAAATCGGGCAGCATAACATCAGAATGCTCAAATCAAATTTGAGACATTCAAAATCAGATTTGCAAGACCACTCAACAACATCATATCAAGGTTCTGGTTCAAATAGTAGCATACTAAAATTTAGTAACACTGAACTGAGGATGTAACCAACAATCCTACAAGGTACTACGGATAGTAACACGTGAACCTGATAGAGAAAGAGAGCCTAGTCCTAAACCCACGTTGAATGAGAAGAGGATGACTCAGATCAGAGGGCATAAGGTAAAGGAGTAAAAAGAGCCTTACGTTCCCTCCCACAATCAATTCCCCTACATATAACTAAAGCATTTCTAGACTCAACTTCGACCAGTTTGGCTTAGCGGACCTACAGAGCAGCCCCGCTCGATGCCAACGCTGTCAGGACCCCGATTCCAAGTCACATCGACCTAGCTGGTAACACCTCATATCACTTTGCGGCCTCACGCACGGTATTCCCACGGGTGTCGCCTTACCATGGCCCGGGACCGTTTGCGTCTTTTGGCTCACGTATATGATAGTGTCGCTAGCATCCACATGACAAAGAACCCGGGCCGACATGGCTAGTCGTGAACCCAAAGCGGCACTAACCTATGGGGACAGACATACATGAAACACTTGAGCATGTCGGTCATCAACGTATGAACTTGGGCTGTAGCACTGGCTAACAGGACTCCGGTATCCCGGCTGTAGCAGGCTAGGCAGGACTCAAGTATCACCGCGTGACATTTCCCGAAGGGACGTACATAGGAACGAAATGAATCACATGCCGGCCGATCAAGTGTCCAAGCAGTCTGCTGGGCTAGCAGGACTCGTGAACCGGGCTGTAGCGGACTACTATCGCCGAAGCACAAGACTTACATTTCCCCATATGAGAGGCTGCCAAGGATAAACAACTAGATTGTCGGATCCCACTCATACCAAGCATTTCAATCATACACGCATAATATGCCCGATATGAGTAAATACAACAAGGCATCACAACAAAACTCTACAACTCAAGTACTTTATTTAAGAGGCTCCGAGGAGCCATACATAACATAGTCATACAGATAGGGGTCACATGACCCAACACTCAAGTCATACAATCATACAAGCACAAGCGGAAGCAAAGTAGTCTGAGTACAGACTCTAGAAAGAAAGAAAGCTTGTTGGAGCCTTTCTATCTACATGGCCCTTCACAAGTCTTAGATCGCCACCTGGGTGGCTAGCTTACTCGTCGAAGTCAACATCTACATAGAATCCGTCGGAGGGGGTGGTATAGTCCTCTGAAAAATATTGATTAAGCAAACATGAGTACAAAAGTACTCAGCAAGTCTTACCACGAATCCTATCATACATGCACATTCTCAAGGAAGGAGTGGAGTTAAATGCAGCAAGCCAGCTTTGACTCTTGGCTAAGCTATCCTCGTGACACACTTTGTAAAGCATTTTGTCGCACACGAGTCCACTAATCACCATCACAATACTCCACCGTGGATCCTCTCTCGTCATCCCCGAGAGGCCATCCACGATACTCACACTTATCTTGAGGCTTTTAGTAGTATCCATTTACTTGTCTATGAACTGATATAGGTAACCCGAAGTCCTTCTCCGTGGACACGGCTATTCAATAGATCATATTTAACCTGCAGGGTATACTTCTTCACACACTCTCACCACTTATCGTCGTTTACGACATGTACTCGCAACCTTCAAGCGGAAGCCCAACGTGGGTGTCGGCCACAGCCTACCTAAACACACAAGTTCCTAGTCCAGGTTATCGCCTATTCGGGTTCCATCCGCAGGAGTCCGCCGAGGTTTCCCATACAGCCCGAACGATGTGTGCAGGGTTCCCGAGATACCAAACGGGCACTTTCGGTACACGGGCCACGGTGCCTACCGCAACACAACCCACCCCTAAGGTCAGCGTTGCGTGCGGCCCCCAGCATGCTACAAACACCAGAAACTACTTGCAACTCCCGGACTATGAACAGGGGTGGTTAAGAAGCCGAGAGGGTCAATTAAGGATCCCAATGTGTGGTAGTAGCTAGCTCATGGATCACAAACACAGATCTCAGTTCTTAAGTTCGGCTTCAATGAAACAACCCACCATGTACTCCTACATGGCCTCTCATCGATACCTTTACCAAATCGTGTTCAACACTTACACTCTCGAACCAACACAACCTTTCACTCCAGTTCATCATCCCGATGAGCCAGACCTGACACAACTCTAAGCATAGCAAGCATAGCATGGTAGGAATCACAAACATGGCTCAATCAACTCCTACACATACTAGTGGGTTTCATCTAGTTACTGTGGCAATGACAGTCATGCAAAGGAAGTGGGTTCAACTACCGCAGCACACAACAGTTGAATCGCGTTGTCTTAATGCAGTAAAATGAGAGCAGAAGCGAGAACATGGGTTTGTATCGGAATGTTCAATGAATTGCTTGCCTGATGGAACTGGGGTAGAGAACTGCCCTTCAGATGGGTTATCGAGGTTATCTTCGGGGGCAGAACCTATCATGAAAACACACCAAAATAAACATACAACCAATATGCGACAATATGATGCATGCTATGACATGGCAAGATGAATGTGTGTTGGCCTAATGCAGATTGAAGGGACAGGGGATGATCTCATTTGAACCAAAGGTTCAAATGATAGATCATGTGAGTTAGTCCTAATGGTGCAAAATCTTAATCTGGTTATTCAGCATGGTTAACTTGTTTTAACATGCATGAAACCTGCACCAATGGATAGAGTGTATTTTTCTGATAAATTTTCATATATAAATCTTTGCATTTGGAGTTATAGAATAAAAGTTATAAGCATTTGAAATTTGAATTATATTCTGGATTTTAGTATATAAAAATAATTCCAGAATTTGAATTAATGCGTCAGCATGAGGTCAGCATGACGTCAGGGTCAACGGGGGTCTTCCAGGTCAAACTGACCAGTGGGACCCGCATGTCAGGTTAGTTTAACTAATTAGTTTTAATTAAAACTAATCCTAATTAGATTAGCTGGAGGGGTCCACCTGTCATTGACCCAGAGGGTCAACAGGGCCCACGGTGAGGTCAACTCACCGGCGTCTAGCCGCCGGCGAGGCCAGACGCGGCGGAGCAAGTGCCTTTGCACGTTCCGGGCTCCAAATGGAGCGCGGAGAGCATCTACAGGTAGCTAGAGGTGAGCCGCGGTGTTTGGTGGGATCGGTTGGGTGAGGGGTGGCCGGAGTGGGCGCCGGCGACGAGTCGGGCGGCGACCGAGGCTCGGCCACCGACGGGTTAGGAGTTAGCGGCCTCGGCGAGGCACGGGGAGTGCACGGTTAGCCTCGTTGGAGAGTGGTGAGTGTGATGGACATAGTGGTGCGGCCAAAAGGTGACCGGAGGCTCGTCGGCGACGAGTCCCGCGGCGGTGGGTTCAGGCGATCGTCGGGTGCTCGCTGTGGTGCAAGAAGGAGAGAACGGAGAGGATAGGGGGGTAGCTAGGTTCGTAGTGAACCTGCAGGAAGCTTCGTCGGGGTCGGGGTGGACTGATGCGACGGCGGCGACGATGGGGATCTCCGGCGGCCTTGGACTCGGTCGAGGTCGGAGTAGTGGCCTCGGGGGGTCTTGGAGCGAGGGGGACTGCTGGCTAGGGGTAACTGGGTGCGGCGAAGCGGCCAGACATGGCGGTGAGGTGCGTGGACGGCGGGGAGCACGGCGGCGACGGTGGCGTGTCGGCGATGGCGTCGGCCAGGTCGAGAGCGAGCGAGAGAGAGAGACAGGGGGGAAAGTGCGGTGTCTGGGGGGTTCGGGGGACGACGCGTGGGTCGTCCCGGGTCGGCGAGGCGGCGAGGGCGAAGCAGGGCGGCGGCCAGCTGCGTGGCGCGCCCTGCGCACGCCGGCCGGCACCAGCCTGCCTGCCTGGCCGAGCCAAGCAGCTCGCTGGCGCGGCTGCTGGGCTGGGCCGGCAGGTGGGCCGGGTGCTGGCGACAGGTAAGGGGTTTTCCCATTTTTATCTTTTTCTATTTTCTGCAATTCTGTTTAGGGTTTTTAAAAATACCAAAACACTTTCAAAAATTACCAAAATGCTCCTGGTCACTAGTTGGAATATTCCCAACATGAAACATTTTAGTTTAACAATTTTTGAACACTTAAAATATTTTCCATAATTTAAAATGCTCTTTTCAGAAATTTGTGAATTAAATTTAGAACCCTTGGGTGACCTGGAAGATGTCCCACCTTCTTTGACATGGATCTTAAACCCAAACAAAGAGGATGAGCATTTTGAAGGGCATTTCGGATTCATTGAATTAAATTTTAGTAAACCCTAGTTATTTTAAGGGGGGTGTTCAGGGTTTCGCTTCCCCATTTCAAATTCAGATGAAAAGTAAACATGATGCACACCCTAATGCATGGTCTATCTGGGATGTGACAACCTTCGAGTTCCTTTAGGATAGGGTCGCATATTGGGCGTGACACTGGGTGACCCCCTTGGAGTTCTGCGTGCATGGCAAGTGGACCAAGATGGTCGACGTCCCACCCGTTGGTGAACGGAAGTATTCTTTCCGATATCGAGGAGCAAGGAAACCGCGTGGTATAGTATCACTGCTGATTGGTTCGCCAAAAAATAGTATTACTGCCGATTTATAATTATTTTTTATTTCTGATGAATGCTAGCGTTTCAACTCTTACGACGAAGCGTGCCAAACACGGCACGTGCTGGATGTCCCACACGTCAGCGAAAGGAGTGGGACATGAACATAGTGGTAGAGCACAGGGTAAAAAAACAGCGTGGTAGAGCGTCTCCACTTCTTCCACTTCTGGGTCAGAGACCACACGCAGTAGTACTTAGTGGTATGAACGATACAATGTGCGACCTGGAGAGAAAGACACGTCTAGTTGGAAGGTCTTGGGGCATACACGTAAACAAATATAAAAGTTAATATGTGCCTCCAACTAATATAGTAGTAGTAGAGTACTTAGGAACGTACTCCATAACATCACCGTGCATTGCACGTACAACATTTAGTGGTAGTACGTAGTAAGAGACAAATGCCGCCTAATAGTTCCCTTGTCGACCTACTTTTGGGTGTTTGGTAGAGTGTATGGAGGGTGCATGAGTCCACACTAGTTTAGCACAAATACACTAGAAGCATGCATGAAGAGAGCATGCATGAAGAGGGGTGTTGAGTCGAGCATGCATGAAGAGGGAACAATTATGCTGAGTCGAGGATGCAACCAAACACACCTTATGCCACACATGTTCATACCATTTGTGCCTTTCTACTTCACTTACTGCGCTACATTACTCAGGTTCGTACGTCCACTCCTGGGTACATGTCCGTCTCGTAGTTCCAGTCCCACGTGTTCTTCATATAGATGGAACGATCCTTGCATAACATGTGCACCTTGATGTCTCGCGTGTTGGCAAAAGGATGAACAAAGCTCATGTAAAAAAACAGAGTGGAAGAACATAGATTTTGGACGACCGAGAAGGAGCAAGGAACCTCGTGGTGGAGCGTCTGCACTCATAATATTTAATATTATTCAGCGATATAAAATTAACCAATCATCTCCACAGTGGACTGGAAGAGTATGCAACACGACAGCCCAGTGTAATTACATCATACTAGTAAATGGCTAACCCACGCTATCACCATATTTCTTGGCTTCCGTGCGACACCTATCTCTAGTAATCCAGCAACCTGTATTGCTTCTCCCTCCTCGTCTCTATCAAAGTGCGGCGGGCTGGCGTTTCTTCCGCCTATTGGGGTCGGTTAACTATCACATGTTAGCGACATGCCAAGAGCATTCTAAAAAGAATTCCTTTCACGTTCCATTTTCAAAAAGAAAAAAAATCCTTTCACGTACGAATTTGCATGTATGCTTTGAGCAACTTGCATGTCCTATACTGCTCCTGTTTGATACTCTAACTTAGCTAGAGGTTAGACTAACTCATGACTAACCCTGAACTTCTCAGAGCCAAAGAGGTGTTTGGGTGACAGGGTTAGATTGACAATAAATGCACTTCATGGAGAGAGAAAAGTGATTTTTCAGTGGTCCCAATGAGAACTATATCCAGTTAGCACCTCTTGGGTGGGATAGTTTTTTTTGGTGGGTTCGGTGCAACTTGCTCCAATTTAAACCCTCATGCTTGGATACTTTAGGGCTATTTGAGCCCCAACTAGCTCAAACTAACTCTAACCCATGGATCCAAACAGGGCCTATGGCCAGTCTCGACGCGGAGCAGTCGCGTGCCCCGGGAAGCGGCGCTCTCTCGGCCGTCGCGTCACTTCAAAGCCGGCGCCAGTGAGAGGTCGCCTCCGCTCTGGCCGGGCATTAATGCGGCACTGATGCTCCAAGGCGAAGCTGACCGTTTCACGCGGGAAGCGCGCGCTGGCAATTGAGTATAGGTTTTGAACCGCTTCAGGTGTAGTACTGGTAGTTTGCAAAACTACTCAATTATTGCACTCAGTTTCCTAAGAAATTGTGGTAAAGAACGTTACTCCACAGCCTGCTTCCCTTCTCCTTCATCTTCCACAGCCCGCGCACGTCTGCGGGAAGCGACCGGTCAACCCTTATATAGGAGGTCTAGCACAAAAAGATGCATGCATGACCACTAAAATTTCCACATTAAAGCGCCGCTCCGGCGGGAGTATGGCGTATGTTGTTACCTTCGGCCGGCCCATGGCTACCGGGCGACGGCGACTCGAGAAGAGGCGGCGGGAGGGGAATGAATGCAGCTACTGTTTGGGTTCGCCTTCCGGCTTAAATAAATGCGCAGCATCACGTGTACCCGCGGGTGCACAAATTGTAACATACTCGTGTCTGCTTAAGTGGGTGTCACGTAACTGGTGTGTGTGTGTGTGTGAGAGAGAGATTCTGAGAGACAGAGTGCGTGTGTGCAACTCTACTCTTCGGACATGTACTCAACCTTTTGCATTGGGATATAAGTATAATTTTATTTACTTTAGCTAGTGATTTACGTGGCCATGTTAACGTGGTTGTGTCAAAAAAATGTCACTTCCTGCTCGTGATTTGCATCATATAATTACAAGCAAGATTCTCGTGCATTGCACGGAACATCAATATGCATTTTTTTACAAAACACCTGTTGTGATTAACCCATGCAGGAGTAATCCCATGTGTAGAAACTAATGATATCTCGAGAATTTTATAGGAAAAATGGTATCTCGAGAATGTCATTGAAAAAATGAAAGATGAGAGATAAGGAGAGGAGGAGTGGAGCGTGCTGGTGACTAGTGGTCGGAATGGGCGGAGGCATGGGGATGGACGGCGCCGGCAGGCGGCAGCGGCCACCATGCATGCTAGATTGTTCCAGAGACTTATTCCTTTTTTAATTGCTGAGCAATGAGGTTGCGGGAGATAATGATGTGGAGAGAGGTGCGTGTATCTTTTGTAAAATTATCATAGTTTGCTTTCTATCCGTCAGATATAGATCATACGGTCTGTATTACAAGATGGCAGGCACACCATCATCGCCAACTTGTTTTTTTATAAGGGTACAGATGATAAGTTTGCTGACTACTAAAGTAAAGTGGAATTTGTCTATGTTATGCAAGTAAATAAAGGTGATTGTTTATCATACGGGTAAGGTTGGATGAAGGGTGGTAGGAACAAATGTAGTGTGCGTGAGAGAGATGGAGTCTTAGTTTGTGTGTGTGTGTGAGAGAGAGAGAGAGAGATGGAGTCTAAGTGTGTGTGTGGGGGGGGTGCATGCGTGTGTGTGTGAGAGAGAGAGAGATGGAGTCTTAGTGTGTGTGTGTGGGGGGGGTGCATGCGTGTGTGTGTGTGTGTGTGTGTGTGTGTGTGTGTGTGTGTGTGTGTGTGTGTGTGTGTGTGTGTGTGTCGCGGGGTCCTCTGTGGCGGATGTAATTTAAGTGTTCATGGCTTCATCATAGAGAGGTGATGTGTATGGCAGAGGCCAGCAACGATGGGGTGCGAGAGGAAAATGCCCGTAGAGAGGGAAGAGAAGGTGCGTGCGCGTGAGAGGAGTCGACATCGAGAGAACGTGTTTGTTCGAGAGACACCGAGGAAGACTTCTATATATCGATGGTGCATATGTAGGCGGGAATTAAACAAAGGGATGGTCTTATTGGTTTCGGGGATATAGGGGAAGAGTGAGAGGTGCGGGGGGGGTAGCTAGAAGGAGATTGTTAAGTGTGAGTGTGTGTTTTACCCATCCAGGCGGAAGTTATGTGCACAAAAGAGGAGAACGATTTGATGTGGCATTAGATTGAGGGTAATTAACTACGTATGGAGACATAGAGACCTAGAACATGCATGTGTGAGAGGTATACATGTATACGTGGGGTGTGTGTGTGTGCGCGCGCGCATGATCGAGATAAAAGAAAGAAGACATAAGTCATAAGATCAACGACATGGGAGAGACGGATCGGTATGACAATATGCATGCATGTGAGAATGCAGGGAAGAAGGCCCGACAATTGAGCATGTGTTTTTGTCTTTAAGAGATAGTGGCATGGGATGGAGCATGCATCTATGGCGAGCAGAGGGGGTGAGGCGCAACGATTGTGCAAAAGAGATCAACCTATAAATGCATATGTATGGAGAGACATATATAGTGTGGGTGATAGGAAGTAAGACTCCGTGCGAGAAAGAAATGTTGACGGAGAAACTACAGATAGATACAGAGATGGAGATGCTAGCTAGAGGGACATCCGCTAGTTTGGGTGTCGGAGATGACCGTCGGGTGGTTCAAAGGGTGAATTTATATATGTGTGTGAGAGGGAATTTGACTGCATGTAGTGAGAAACATATGTAGTGTGCGTGATAGGAATCAAGAGTGAGGGCGAGAAAGAAGGTTCATGGAGAAAAAGATAAATAGAAAGATATAAAGATGCTAGCTAGTGTGCGTTAGAGATAGGAGTCGAGTGGATCAGAAGGCTGGGTTATGTGTGTGGGTGTGAGAGAGATAGAGAGAGGGTGCATGTGAGTCAAATACAAACAGATATCAGAGAGAAATGAGATCCAGAGAGACGGAGTTTTGTGTCTGCGAGAGATAAAGATATTTCACAACGAGAGTGATAGCTAGAGAGACATATGAGGGAACGCAAGATATCTCTAGGGAGAGAGGGTGTGTGTGAGCGACATACAAGAGAACAATGGAGAAATATGAGACCCTGGGAGACAGAGTTTGTGTTTGTGTGTGAGAAAGAGATATTTAAGAGGAAGAGTCGTAGGTTCTCATATCTAAGGAGCGAAAGACATCTCTGTATGAGGGGTGTGCGAGTGGCACACATGGGAATAGTAGAGAGAAATGAGACCCGGAGACCAAGTTTTGTGTTTGTGTGAGAGAAAGAGATTCCACATGGAGAATCATAGTTAGAGACACATAGCAGGGAGCGAGATATACTTAGAGAGAGATAGAGTGATGAAGGTCGAGGGAGAGAGTACCGTCAGTGTGTTACGAAGATAAAAGATCATTATCGACATACAGGTAGCACGAGAGATACATGAGAGACGATGAACGCGTATAGGTCCAGAGAGATAGTCCTATATAAGCATGAGTGATAGCTATATGAGACGAATATCTGGATTAAAGGGGATTCAAATATTTAAACTGGAGATCACGACATCGATAATATCATAACGCAAATTGGTGTATCAAACATGCATATTCATTTGAATTTGGGCACACGTGTAATGTTATATAGTTTATCAATATTGGTGATCCATAGATTCTTCAATTACAAACAATGCATGGTTTATATGCAATTAATGTGTAAACGGGATTACACTATATGTTGCGTGTGTGAAACACATTATACATGTTTGAGAAGTAAAAAACCCGCATGAAACACACATTAATTGGAGACAGTTAGCGAGGAATGCATACATTGGATTTCAACATAAAGTGGTTTCAAATATTTAAAATCCAAATTGATGGATACAACCTTATGAATCTGAGATCATGCCATTTGTAAACCATATTTATGTATAAATGATGTTGTGCTTTTGAAAGTATATATAAAAAATGATGTATATAGAATGTAATTCCAATTGAAAATGGACCCCGCCCGAAAAAAATAGAATACAAACGGGATTCGAATTGAGTTCGCACGGTAAACGTGCAATCTGCAAAATTTGAACGAAGCGGGAAAAGTCGCAGTAACCGCCCGAAACCAAAATCTACGAGATGGAAATCACTACTGCCTATCCCTACCACACAAAGCCTATCTGCTGGATATCTATAGGTTTCGATAGGGGTAGGTTTGTAGTTTCATCCAAACGTGACGTAACCGCCTCTCACCCGGATCCAGCATCCAGCATCTCCATGGCCATCTCATAGCTTTCTATCCACGCTTCGGGAGCCAAATCGGCGGTATAATTGGGCACCTTGCGTGGCCCTTTGAAGTCCTTGGGCAAACGTACATTGCGTAAAGCGGGGACGAGGCAGGGCACCCCCAAAGAGCCAGATGTGACCCCAGGTTCGAAGATGGTTGGTCGAACCGGCGCAAGCTGATGATCCTCATGTTGTGCTGCTAACTCGGCCTCCCTACGCGCCCTGGCCCGGTCCACCACCACTTGAGCGTCTTCGAAGCCACCCGCCGGGTTATTGCCGCGAGGCAGACCGCACTGCGCATTGCTTGATACGGCCGGTTCGTCGGCGCGCCGGCTTTAACTCCGGCTTGGGCGGGGGGTGGAGTGGATCCGATCCCGACTGTATGAATACGCTTCCTGTTGAGCCAGGGCTGTCCTGAGGAGCTCTTTCGCCCGGCGCGTTTCTACCGCCTGCGGTGAATCGCCTTCGATTGGAATTGCCTCCAACCGTGCCGCAGCCGCAACAAGGTTATCCATCGGGTTGGAGTAGTGACCCGGAGGTGTCTGCACAGCCTGGAGCGCACCGGCATGATGGCGAGGCAGATCTATCACACGGGGCTGAATCGGCGCGCCCGTCCCAGGTGCTTCCGGCTGGTTCACCACCGGCGGCGGATTACTGGTCCCTGCCCCTGGGGTATTGGAGAGCTCTCTTCCCTCTAAAACCGAAGGCAAACGGGATTTGTACTTTCTTTTCATGACTTCATGTGACGCGCTCTGATCCAGCATGAGCATGTAAGCCTGTGCATCCAAAGCGGCCCGTTCCGCCGCCATCCTCACGTCCGCGGCTGCCAGAGCTTTAGTGATCTGTTCCTTCACCTTTGCAATCTCTGCGTTGTGCAGGTCTTGATCCGCTGGATTAGCCTCTGCCATGAGCGCAGCCAATGCGTCGAATAGCTCTGATAAAACTTGAGCCGGTGGGCGCACAGGGCCTCCTTCCCCGGCTGCCATCACCGCTTCTGAACCGGCGGCCATGGGCGCCGCGGTCGAAGAGTGGAGCATCGCTTGTGTACCGGCCATGAAGATTCCAACCCGATTGGGTAGATCAAAGGGGTCCGGCATACTCTCACCGTCGGAACAGCCCCGATCTGGCCATCTTGCAGCTGGTACAGAGACTCGGTTTCTCCTGCCGACGACTCGTCGTCAGAGTAGACAACGGCTTCGCCGCCAGATGCTGATCCGCCCTCACAGTCTCCGTGGATGACTCCCACGAAAGCACACTTGACAGCCGGTTTAGCCAGGGCAGGGCTCTTCTTCGCCCGCTGAGCCGTCTCGACGAGGTCGGTGCAGATGTCCGGCCCAGGCCCTGGCTCGCCGATCTTGCCGATGAACACGTGTATGCCACCAAAGGGGACCCGGTACACGTACTCAATCGAGCCGGCCTCGGGGCCCCAGTCTGCATCGTCGATGTAGAGCTTGCCGCAACGACTCTTAGTCATCCGGCCCACAGCATAGCCTTCGAGTCCTTCGAACTTGCCCTCTAAGATCATCAAACCATTGTGCGATAGCCCCACGGTGGGCGCCAACTGTCGTGGAATTGTCACGGCAGATGTCCTCGTGAAAGGACTTAGTCGCAGGGCCATCATACGGGTTAACTTAGAGGGGTTAAAGCGGACACAAAGACACGGGAGTTATACTAGTTCGGCCCCTTCAATGAAGGTAAAGCCTACGTCTAGTTGTGATGGGATTGATGTGATTTCGGCGACTAGGGAGCAATAGCTTCGCCTAAGCCTCAATTGTTCGTCCCTAAACCGCCGCCGGTCGCCCCTTATATACACGGGTTGACGCTTGCCGCCTCTGAGTCCCGAGACCGCTCATACAAGTGTCCGGCTCGGTCTCTTCCTTCTCTTATCTTACAGCACAAGTTACATGACTAAGGCGTTTTACATTAATGGACCCTAATCCGCCTCTGGGCTCCGGGCCTCATGCCTTCGTGGGCCCTGATTATGGACGAGGGTAACCCGGCCCCTTCAGGGCGGTTTAAATTCAGTAGTTATATCCCTAACAATGGAAGTCGACACTTCCGTGATGATAATTTTCGTAATGCCATGGAACACTTCTACGACAGCACAAGTATGACTATCTTGATTCTGTCATAAATTTGTCATGGATGCACATGCATGACAAAAAACGCGACCTACTGTGACAAACACGTATGATCACGGAAGTGTATTTTTTTTGTAGTGCAACTCAGATCAAATACCAAGATCTTGTTAAGCGTGTTATTATGAAGTAACCGCGGACGCCGACCAGGGCCAGGCCCACCTCTCACCTAGGTGGTCTCGACCTGCCCTGTCACTCCGCTACAAAGTAACAGTCGGGGGCCGTCGAGAACCCAGGCCCACCTCTACCGGGATGGAGCCACCTGCCCCTTCAGCCCCCATCTCCGAACAGTATCATAAGTAATGTAACAATATAAAGTATATAGCATATGCCCGTGATCACCTCCTGAAATGATCACGCCCCAGTAGTATAGCACGGCAGACGGACAAGAGTGTAGGGCCACTGATGGATACTAGCATCCTATACTAAGCATTTAGGATTGCAGGTAAGGGTAACAACTGTAGCAACAATGCCAGGCTATGCAGCAGAATAGGATTAACCGAAAGCAGTAACATGCTACACTACTCTAATGCAAGCAGTAGAGAGAAGGATTAGGCTATGTCTGGTGATAAGGGGGGGGGGGGGCTTGCCTGGTTGCTCTGGCAAGGAGGGGTCATCAACAACATAGTCGATCGGGGCACCAGCAGCGGCGTCAGTCTCGTAGTCTACCGGAGAGAAGAGGGGGAAGAAACAATGAATACAATGCAAACAGATGCATATCGATGCACGACATGACAAGTAACGGTGCTAGGTGTGCCCTAACGCAGTAGGAGGTGATACCGGCGAAGGGGGGAAACATCTGGGAAAGTATCCCCGGTGTTTCGCGTTTTCAGACAGAAGAATCGGAGGGGGAAAGTTGCGTGTTTGCTATGATAGGGATGTGTGGCGGACGAACGGGCTGCGTATTTGGATTCGTCTCGTTGTTCTGAGCAACTTTAATGTACCAAGTATTTTCATCCGAGTTATGGGTTATTTTATATGATTTTTTAAATTTTTAAAGTTTTTCTAAAATTATTTATTAATTCGAATTAAAATAGGATATACTTTTTATACCCACTGAGGGCTAGCCATGGTCAATGACATGTGGGGCCAGGGGGCTGGGTTGACCCAGTCAAATGTCCAATCACCTATTGACTAGTCAATTGTTGACTGGTCAAACCTGGGTAGTGGGGCCCACGTGTCATTCTCACAGTTTTAAGATTTTCTTTTTTTTAAGATATTTAGAGGTGGGTCTACCTGTAAGTGTTAGGGGGTAATTAAATTAGTTTATATTTAGAGTAAGTTAATGACCTTGGGCCCATGGGTCAGTGGCAGTTTAGGGGTCTTTAGTTAGTGGCTAATGATGCCTCGTCAGCAGGTTAAGGCAGGCTAATCGCCTGGGTTAACAGGGGACGGTGGCGACGACCATCCGGCCAACTCTGGCATCTGCCGGACGCGTGACTAGCGGCGTCTGAAAGCCCTCTGCGCGGTGCGGTAGATGCCGGTCACGGTAGGTGCGGGGGCGGCCTGTTGCGGTACCGGCGTAGAAGCGAGCGACGGCCGGAGCGGGCGTGGGTGCCAGCATGCGCAACAAGCGGAGGCAGCTCGTCATGCGGTAATTGAGGGCGGGGAGAGAGGCCATGGGCGGCGGCCGTAGCAGCAGTGAGCGCCGCGGAGAGAAGCAGCAAGCGCGGAAGCAGGCGAGCACGGCGCGTGCGCGCGGGTGGTGGAGGGCAGCAGCGGCAGTGGGCGGCGAGCGTGGCCGGACCCCGTCAGGGGCGCGGTGGCCGCGGTGACTGAGAGGAAAAGGGGGAGACGGGGAAGTGCGGGAGGCGAAGGCCGGGGGGCCTCACCGGGGTTGTAGGGCATGGGGCAGTGGTACTCGGGGAGGAAGACGGAGACGGCCGCGTTGACGAAGACGACGGCGACGATGGAGTCCGGCGAGGAGGAGTCGAGGAGGAGGATGGCAGGGCAGCTCCGCGAGGTGGCTCCGGAGACGTCGGGGTCCAGCGGTGTCGGGGGCGGGGCGGCGTCAGGCGTCGAGTGCGCTGTCGCCCCGATCTAGATCGGGGGAGGGGCAGAGGGATGAGACAAGGCAGAGGGGGATCGTGGGGGTGAGTGGGGGGTGTGCGCTAGGCCACGGGGGAAGTGGGGAATAAGGGAGGCGGGGTGGGCCTGCCAGGGGGGCCTGGTAGCCCTATTGGCCCGAATGGCCCATGGGAGGGGTGTCTTTCTTCTTTTATTTTTGCTTTCTTTACAGTTTTCTATTATTTCCTTTACAGTTTTCTATTATTTCCTATATACTTTAGTTTTAGTAAAATATAAAATTAGTTTCTAAAATAGTGCTACTACATATTCTAATGCCACAAAAACATGGGCAACTAGATAAAATAGTTTAATATTTTATTATTCGTAAAAGGCATTATATTAATTGTTCTTGCTACTGTTTATTTGTGTTAGGACATTCAAATACCTCTAAAGATGTTGGGTTTCTCCACCATAATTACCTATGCAATATTTGCTTCACTCCGAACATTTTAGTTTTAATATTTGAAAACTTTTATCGTTTGCTTGATTTTGAACTTGAATTTGAATCGGTTTCGAACTAACGCGAGATTAGCAACAGTAATCGAAGTGACGTGGCATCATTAGCAGAGAATTACTGTAGCTTAATTATTCGGGCGTCACACAAGTTGTCCATCTACGTACCCCCTTTCATTTTCGGCGACAATCCAAGAATATGGTCGATTAACATCATTGAAAACTTATTGGATCACGTCTAAAATGGGGATTTCCTTTTTAAGGTTCTCATAAAAAAATTGAGTATTTCCAAGAAAATGTCTCAACATATAATCGCTATTGTAAAGGATCTCATATATCACCGATTTTTTAGGGCTCGTACCATAAAAATCAAAATTTTCCCTAGCTTCCCATATTATGTGATCAAATTCATTCATAAGAACATGGGTAGCTATCCTTTTAGCTTTTTGATCTTTTATAATGGGTAGCTCATAAAACAATCTTTGCAAGGTAGGATGGATACGGATAAATTTATTTTCAAGTTTCAGAACTAGTGCTGAAATAGCTTCCGCATAAGTTTTAGTTCTTTTCAGTATAGAAGCATCATCAAAAGTCAAATTTCCAACCCAATTGAAAAATTCTTATATATGTTCTTTTCCCATAACATTCCCTTTCCCCAAAACAAAAAATTTAGCATCCAGATTGCCAGATCGTCCAATTTTAGGAGTTAGGTCATTATTTGTTTCTGCCATACCAAAGTTACTCATGATGATGAGTTCAAGCAAACAAAAGATCGAACGAGAAAACGGCGAACGAAGAAGAGGGCGAATAAAAAGGCCAATTTTTGTGAAATGGGGGAGATGAAAATGATAGGCAAATGACAAATAATCTAAATAGCAAGGAGATGAGATTTGTGATTAGCAGCCTAAGAGATGTTGATGATGTCAAACTGGCAACAGCGGCAGAAATTGGCAATTCCTTTTGATGCGGCTTGAAACTGCGTCAGTAATTCCCCAAAGAGGAAGGGATGATGCAGTGATACGTCCATTTTGCATCATGTTTTCTTACTATTATTTATGATATTTTTATCCATAATAATGCTTTTTGGAGTAATTCTAATGCCGTACCTCTCATAATATGCAAGGTATACACAAAGAGGGAGAATTCCGGCAGATGGAAACCTGGACTTGGAAAGCTACATCAGGCTACCTATTTTGTACAACTCCAAACAAGCTGAAACTCCACGAATATTCTTTAAGGAATATTTTAGGAATATTGGAGCAAATAACAAGAAGCGGGGCCCACCAGGTGGGCACAACCCACCTGGGCGCGCCATGGAGCCCAGGCGTGCCCTGATGGGTTGTGCTCACCTTCTGGTATATAGGTCATTTTGATCTAGAAAAAAAATAAGGATATGACTTTCGGGACGGAGCGCCGCCGTCTCGAGGAGGAACTTGGGCAGGAGCACTTTTGCCCTTCGGCGGATCGATTCCGCCGGGGGAACTTCCCTCCCGGAGGGGGAAATCATCGTCATCATCATCACCAACAGCTCTCCCATCTTGGGGAGGGCAATCACCATCAACATCTTCAATAGCACCATATCATATCAAACCCTAGTTCATCTCTTGTGTCCAATCTTGTTACCAGAATTATAGATTGGTGCTTGTGGGTGACTAGTAGTGTTGATTACATCTTGTACTTGATTTCTACATGGTTTATTTGGTGGAAGATTATATGCTCAGATCCAATATGCTATTTAATACTCCTCTGATCATGATCATGATTATTATTTGTGAGTAGTTACTTTTGTTCTGGAGGTCACGGGAGAAATCATGTTGCAAGTAATCATGTGAACTTGATAGGTGTTCGATATTTTGATAGTATGTATGTTGTGATTCCCTTAGTGGTGTCATGTGAACGTCGACTACATGACACTTCACCATATTTGGGCCTAAGGGAATGCATTGTGGAGTAGCAAATAGATAGTGGGTTGCGAGAGTGACAGAAGCTTAAACCCCAGTTTATGAGCTATTTCGTAAGGGACCGATTGGATCCACAAGTTTAATGCTATGGTTAGAATTTATTCTTAATACTTTTCTCGTAGTTGCGGATGCTTGCGGGAGGGTTAATCATAAGTAGGAGGTTTGTTCAAGAAAGAAAAGCACCTAAGCACTGGTCCACCCACATATAAAATTATCAAAGTAGCAAACACAAATCGAACCAACATGATGAAAGTGACTAGATGAAATTCCCGTGTACCCTCAAGAATGCTTTGCTTATCATAAGAGAACGTTTTGCCCTGTCCTTTGCCTCAAAAGGATTGGGCTACCTTGCTTCACTTTTGTTACTACTATCTTACTTGCTCGTTACAAATTATGTTGCTATCGAACTACTCCGCTACCTACAATTTCAGCACTTGCAGACATTACCTTACTGAAAACTACTTGTCATTTCTTTCTGCTCCTCGTTGGGTTCGACACTCTTACTTATCAAAAAGAGCTAAAATTGATCCCCTATACTAGTGGGTCATCAAGGCTATTTTCTAGCTCCGTTTTCGGTGAGTGAAGCGCCTTTGGTAAGTGGAATTTCGTAAGGAAACATTTATATAGTGTGCTGAAATTTATTGTCACTTGTTACTATGGATAACAATCCTTTGAGGGCTTTGTTCGGGGTATCTTCACCTCGTCCAGAACCAAAATTAGCTACCCCTCAACCTACTACACCTACTGAAAATATTGAATATGAAATTCCTTCGGGTATGATAGAACAACTGCTAGCTAATCCATATGCAGGAGATGGAACCAAATATCCTGATATGCACTTGATATGTGTAGAACAAATTTGTGGATTGTTCAAGCTTGCAGGTGTACCCGGAGATGAAGTGATGAAAAGGGTTTTCCCTTTATATTAGAAGGGAAAAGCATTGGCATGGTATAGGCTATGCGATGATATTGGATCATGGAATTGGAATCGGTTGAAATTGGAGTTCCATCAAAAAATTATCCTATGCATCTAGTTCATCGTGATCCAAATTATATATATAATTTTTGGCCTCGTGAAGGAGAATGTTTATCTCTAGCTTGGGGGAAGCTTAAGTCAATGTTATATTCATGCCCCAATCATGAGCTCTCAAGAGAAATTATAATCCAGAACTTTTATTCTCGGCTTTCTCGTAATGATCAAACGGTGCTTCATACTTCTTATGCTAGTTCTTTTATGAAGAAGACTATTGAATTCCGGTGGGATCTCTTGGAAAGAATTAAACGCAACTCTGAAGATTGGGAACTCGACGAATGTAAAGAGTCAGGTATTAAGCTTAAATATGATTGTGTTAAATCTTTTATGGATACCGAAGCTTTTCAACAGTTTAGCATTAAATATGGACTTGACTCTGAGATAGTAGCCTCGTTTTTTGAATCATTTGCTACTCATGTTGAACTCCCTAAAGATAAGTGGTTTAAATATCACCCACCTATTAAATAAGAAACTAAAGAACCGGTACCAGTTAAAAAAGAAACTATACTTTATAATGTTGATCCAGTTGTTCCTTCTGCTTATATTGAGAAACCACCTTTCCATATTAGGATAAAGGAACATGCTAAGGTTTCAACTATGGTTAGCAAAAAATATATTAGAACACCTAAACCTGATGAACAAGTTAAAGTATAACCTAGTACTGCTATGGTTAAAGATCTCTTAGAAGAAGATATAGATGGACATGTTATTTACTTCTGTGAAGAAGCTGCTAGAATTTCCAAACCTGATAAAAAGATAAACATAGACCTGTTGTTGGCATGCATGTTATCTCAGTTAAAATAGGAGATCACTGTTATCATGGTTTATCTGACATAGTTTGTAGTGTGAGTGCTATTCCTTTCACCATATATCAAGAAGTTATGAATCACATAGCACCCGCAGAAATAGAAGACATAGATGTTACTATTAAGCTTGCTAATAGAGACACTATATCACCAATTGGGATTGTTAGAGATGTTGAAGTCTTGTGTGGGAAAATAAAATACCCTACTGATTTTCTTGTTCTTGGTTCCCCACAAGATGAATTATGTCCCATTATCTTTGGTAGACCTTCGTTGAACACCGTTAATGCTAGAATAGACTGTAAGAAACAATCTGTCGGTGTTAGTTTTGGTGATGAGTCTCATGAGTTTAATTTTCCGAAGTTTAGTAGAAAACTTCATGAAAAAGAATTTCCTAGTAAGGATGAATTAATTGGTCCTGCTTCTATTGTTGTACCACCTACTGATCCTTTAGAAAAATATTTGCTAGACCATGAAAATGATTTACATATGCATGAAAGAAATGAAATAGATAAGGTTTTCTTTGAACAACGTCCTCTGCTTAAACACAATTTTCCTATTGAAACTCTAGGAGGTCCTCCTCCACCTAAAGGTGATCCTGTGTTCGAATTAAAACAATTGCCAAACACTTTCAAATATGCTTATCTTGATGAAAAGAAGATATATCATGTTATTATTAGTGCTAACCTTTCAGAACATGAAGAATAAAGATTATTGAAAATTCTAAGGAAGCACCAAGCTGCTATTGGATATACTCTTGATGATTTAAAGGGCATTAGTCCTACTCTATGTCAGCACAAAATTAATATGGAACCTGATGCTAAACCCGTTGTTGATCACCAACGTCGGTTAAACCCGAAGATGAAGGAAGTGGTAAGAACAGAAATATTAAAACTTCGGGAAGTAGGTATAATCTATCCTATAGCTGATAGTAGATGGGTAAGTCTTGTTCATTGTGTACCGAAGAAAGGAGGTATAACTGTTGTTCCTAGTGATAAGAATGAACTTATTCTACAAAGAATTGTTACAGGTTATAGAATGGTAATTGATTTTAGAAAATTAAACAAAGCAACTAGAAAAGATCATTACCCTTTGCCTTTTATTGATCAAATGCTTGAAAGATTATCTAAGCACACACACTTTTGCTTCCCTGATGGATATTCTGGTTTTTCACAAATACCTGTTTCTCAACCTGATCAAGAAAGACCACTTTTACTTGTCCTTTTGGAACCTATGCTTATAGACGTATGCCTTTGGGTTTAAATGCACCTGCTACCTTTCAAAGATGTATGACTTCTATATTCTCCGACTTTTGTGAAAAGATTGTTGATGTTTTCATGGATGACTTCTCTGTTTACGGGAAGTCTTTTAATGATTGTTTAAGCAATCTTGATCGAGTTTTGCAGAGATGTGAACAAACAAGTCCTTTCTTGAATTGGGAGAAGTACCAATTTATGGTTAATGAAGGCATTATCTTGGGTCGTAAATTTTTGAAAGAGGTATTGAAGTGGACAAAGCTAAGGTTGATGCAATTGAGAAAATGTCATGTCCTAAAGATATAAAAGGTATCCGTCGTTTCTAGGTCATGCTGGTTTCTATAGAAAATTTATCAAAGACTTCTCTAAAATTTCTAGGCCTCTTACTAGTCTTTTGCAAAAGGATATTCCTTTTGTTTTTATGATGATTGTTTAGAAGCCTTTGATACACTCAGGAAAGCCTTAATTTCTACACCTATTGTTCAACCACCTGATTGGAACTTGCCTTTCGAAATTGTGTGTGATGCTAGTGATTATGTTGTTGGTGCTGTTCTAGGACAAAGAGTCGATAATAAATTGAATGTTTTTTTTGACACCTGAAACAGTAGGAGTCTGCAAATAATAATAATAATAATAATAATAATAATAATAGTAATAAATTGAATGTTATTCATTATGCTAGTAAAACTCTAGACAGTGCTCAACGTAACTATGCTACTACTGAAAAAGATTTCTTAGAAGTGGTGTTTGCTTGTGATAAATTTAGACCTTATAGTTGATCCCAAAGTAACTGTTCACACAAACCATGCTGCTATTAAATATCTTATGGAAAAGAAAGATGCTAACCCTAGACTTATTCGATGGGTTCTATTTTTACGAGAATTTGATTTACATATCATTGATAGAAAAGGAGCTGAGAACCCTGTAGCCGATAATTTATCTAGGCTTGAAAATGTGCCTGATAACCCACTACGTATTGATGATAGTTTTCCTGATGAGCAGTTAGCTGCAATAAATGTTGCTCACAGTAATCCTTAGTATGCTGATTATGCTAATTACATTGTTGCTAAATATTTACCACCTAGCTTTACATACCAACAAAAGAAAAAATTCTTCTATGATTTAAGACATTACTTTTGGGATGACCCACATGTTTATAAAGAAGGAGTAGATGGTATTATTAGATGTTGTGTACTTGAGCATGAACAGGGACAAATCCTACGTAAATGTCACTCCGAAGCTTATGGAGGGCATCATGCTATAGATAGAACTGCTCACAAGGTATTGCAGTATGTATTTTATTGGCCTACTCTATTCAAGGATGCCCGTAAGTTCGTCTTATCTTGTGATGAATGTCAAACAATAGATAATATTGGTAAGCGTCAAGAAATGCCTATGAATTATTAACTTGTTGTTGAACCATCTGATGTTTGGGCATTTGATTACATGGGACCTTTTCCTTCCTCTAATGGGTATACACATATTTTGGTTGATATTGATTATGTTACTAAATGGGTAGAAGCTATTCCAACCAGTAGTGTTGATCACAACACCTCTATAAAAATGCTTAAGGAAGTTATTTTCCCAAGGTTTGGAGTCCCTAGATGTTTAATGACTGATGGTGGTTCACACTTTATTCATGGTGCTTTCCGTAAAATGCTTGCCAGGTATGATGTTAACCATAGAATTGCATCACCCTATCGTCCTCAGTCTAGTGGTCAAGTTGAACTTAGCAATAGATAAATAAAATTAATTTTGCAAAAGACTGTCAATAGGTCCAGGAAGAATTGGTTTAAGAAATTAGACGATGCACTTTGGGCTTATAGAACAGCATATAAAAATCCTATGGGCATGTCTCCTTATAAAATGGTTTATGGAAAAGCTTGTCATTTGCCTCTTGAGTTAGAACATAAAGCATATTGGGCAGTCAAAGAGCTCAACTATGATTTCAAACTTGCTAGTGAAAAGAGGTTATTTGATATTAGCTCATTAGATGAATGGAGAACCCAAGTTTATGAAAATGCAAAATTATTCAAAGAAAAGGTTAAAAGATGGCATGACAAAAGAATCCAAAAGCATGAGTTTAAAGTTGGAAAATATGTTCTTTTGTACAACTCTCGTTTTAGATTCTTTGCAGGAAAACTCCTCTCAAAATGGGAATTCCCCTATGTTATCGAGGAGGAATATCGGTTTGGAGCCATCAAAATTAATAATGCCAAAGGTACTAACCCGAAGGTTGTCAATGGGCAACGAATAAAACATTATATCTCAGGTACGCCCATAAATGTTGAAAGTAATATTATCCAAACTTTGACACTAGAAGAACACATAAAAGAGTCCTTCCAGAACACCCCAGACTCGTGAAAATAAGGAGGTACGTTATACGGTAAGTAAACGGACTCCGAAAAATCCGCAAAAATATTTTTTATCAGTTTTGGAATATTTAAATATTTAGGAAATAAAGAAACTTCCAGGAAGCGTACCATGGTGGGCACAAGACACTGGAGCGCGCTAGGCAAGCCTGGCACGCCCAGGTGGGGTGTGCCCACCTGGGACTCCTTCCGGACTCCGTTTTTCTTCCGTATGCTTGTCCTCCAAGATAAAAAAATTCTATATATATGATACGTCTCCAACGTATCTATAATTTATGAAGTATTCGTGCTATTATATTATCTATTTTGGATGTTTATGGGCTTTATTAAACACTTTTATATTAATTTTGGGACTAACCTATTAATCCAGAGCCAAGTGCCAGTTCCTGTTTTTCCCCTTGTTCCAGTGTTTCGAAGAAAAGGAATATCAAATGGAGTCCAAACGTAATGAAACCTTCGGGAGAGTTATTTTTGGAAAGAAAGCAATCCAGAAGACTTGGAGTGTACGTAAGGGAAGCAACGAGGAAGGCACGAGGCAGGGGGCGCGCCCACCCCGTGGGCGCCCTCCACCCTCGTGGGCCCCTCATGGCTCCCCTGACGTATTTCTTCCTCCTATATATACCAATGTACCCTAAAACCATCGGGGAACAAAATAGATCGGGAGTTCCGCCGCCGCAAGCCTCTGTAGCCACCAAAAACCAATCGGGACCCTGTTCCAAAGACCACGGAGGGGGGATCCTCACGGTGGCCATCTTCATCATTCCGGCGCTCTCCATGACGAGGAGGGAGTAGTTCACCCTCGGGGCTGAGGGTATGTACCAGTAGCTATGTGTTTGATCTCTCTCTCTCTCTCTCATGTTCTTGATGTGGCATGATCTTGATGTATCGCGAGCTTTGCTATTATAGGTGGATCTTATGATGTTTCTCCCCCTCTACTCTCTTGTAATGGATTGAGTTTTCCTTTGAAGTTATCTTATCGGATTAAGTCTTTAATGATTTGAGAACACTTGATGTATGTCTTATGGGATAACCGTGGTGACAATGGGTTATTCTATTGATTCACTTGATGTATGTTTTGGTGATCAACTTATGGGTTCCGCCCATGAACCTATGCATAGGGGTTGGCACACGTTTTCGTCTTGACTCTCTGGTAGAAACTTTGGTGCACTCTTTGAGGTTCTATGTGTTGGTTGAATAGATGAATCTGAGATTGTGTGATGCATATCGTATAATCATACCCACGGATACTTGAGGTGACATTGGAGTATCTAGGTGACATTAGGGTTTTGGTTGATGTGTGTCTTAAGGTGTTATTTTACTACGAACTCTAGGGTTGTTTGTGACACTTATAGGAATAGCCCAATGGATTGAGCGGAAAGAATAACTTTGAGGTGGTTTCGTACCCTACCATAATCTCTTTGTTTGTTCTCTGCTATTAGTGACTTTTTAGTGACTCTTTGTTGCATGTTGAGGGATAGTTATGTGATCCAATTATGTTATTATTGTTGAGAGAACTTGCACTAATGAAAGTATGAACCCTAGGCCTTGTTTCAACGCATCGCAATACCGTTTACGCTCACATTTGTCATTAGTTACCTTGCTGTTTTTATATTTTAAGATTACAAAAACCTATATCTACCATCCATATTGCACTTGTATCAACATCTCTTCGCTGAACTAGTGCACCTATACAATTTACCATTGTATTGGGTGTGTTGGGGACACAAGAGACTCTTTGTTATTTGGTTGCACGGTTGTTTGAGAGAGACCATCTTCATCCCACGCCTCCCACGGATTGATAAACCTTAGGCCATCCACTTGAGGTTAATTTGCTACTTTCCTACAAACCTCTACACTTGGAGGCCAAACAATGTCTACAAGAAGAAGGTTGTGTAGTAGACATCAAGATATTTTATGGCGCCGTTGCCGGGGAGGCTAGGTAAGCGTCACTCACACCCCGTCAACTAAGCTCTTTTCTGGCGCCGTTGCCGGGGAGGCTAGGTAAGCGGCACTCACACCCCGTCAACTAAGCAGTTTCTGGCGCCGTTGCCGGGGAGGTGAGTGCTTGAAGGTATATCTTTAGATCTTGCAATCGAATATTTTTGTTTCTTGTTTTAGCACTAGTTTAGTTTATAAAAGAAAACTACCAAAAAATAGAATTGAATTTGTCTCATATGCTTCATCTTCTTAATATCTTTCGTGAGAATGATGGGAAGGAAACATGTGCTCAAGTCCTAGAAGAAGAAGTCTATAAAACGTTTGGCACTAAATACTTGAATAATGAGCATTATTGCAATGTTGTTAGTGTGAATTCTTTTAATATCCATGATGCTAATGATATGCAAAGCCACAAGCTTGGGGATGCTATGTTTAATGATGATATGTTTAGTCCCCCAAGTTTTGATGTGCAAACTTATTTTGAAGAAAGCATGCCTGCTATCTATGATGATTATTGTGATGACATGTATGCTATAAATAATAATGATAACCATGAAACTTGTCATCTTGATCTTAATTTTCAATCACATGATAGTTATTTTGTTGAGTTTGCTGCCACTATTCTGAATGAGAAGAATCTTGCTTATGTGGAGAGTAGTAAAAATTCTATACTTGTAGATCATGAAAATAATGCTTTAGGTGCTGGTTATATTGTTGAATTCATTCATGATGCTACTGAAAATTATTATGAGGGAGGAATATATGCTTGTAGGAATTGCAATAATATCAAGTTTCCTCTCTATGTGTTGAAAATTTTGAAGTTATGCTTGTTTTGCCTTCCTATGCTAGTTGATTATTGTTCCCATAAGTTGTTTGCTCACAAAATCCCTATGCTTAGGAAGTGGGTTAGACTTAAATGTGCTAGTCATATTCTCCATGATTCTCTCTTTATGTTTCAATTCAAATCTTTTATGTGAGTATCATTGAAATCATCATGCCTAGCTAGGGGCGGTAAACGTTAGCGCTTGTTGGGAGGCAACCCAATTTTATTTCAGTTTTTTGATTTTTGGTTCTGTTTAGTAATAAATAATCCATCTAGCTTCTGTTTAGATGTGTTTCTGTATTTTAATTAGTGTTTTTGCCAAGTAGAACCTTTGGGAAGACTTGGGTGAAGTCTTTATGATCATGCTGTAAAAAACAGAAACTTTAGAGCTCACGAGATTAGCTAAAACTTTTTACTAGAGAGTGCTATTTAGTTGATTCTTTTTGCATATGATTACTAGATAAATTCATCAGGTCCACCAATTTATTTTGGAATTTTTGGAGTTCAGAAGTATACGTTTGATACAGATTACTAAAGACTGTTCAGTTTTTGACAGATTCTGTTTTCTATGTGTTGTTTGCTTATTTTGATGAATCTATGAGTAATATCGGAGGGTATGAACCATAGAGAAGTTGGAATACAGTACATATTACACCAACATGAATTTAGAATGAGTTCACAACGGTACCTAAGTGGTGATTTATTTTCTTATACTAACGGAGCTTACGAGGTTTCTGTTAAGTTTTGTGTTGTGAAGTTTTCAAGTTTATGGTAAAGATTCGATGGACTATGGAATAAGGAGTGGCAAGAGCCTAAGCTTGGGGATGCCCAAGGCACCCCAAGGTAATATTCAAGGATGACCAAGAGCCTAAGCTTGGGGATTCCCTGGAAGGCATCCCCTCTTTCGTCTTCGTTCATCGGTAACTTTACTTGGAGCTATATTTTTATTCTCCACATGATATGTGTCTTGCTTGGAGCGTCATTTTATTTTATTTTGTTTTTCTTGTTGTTTGAATAAAATACTAAGATCTGAAATTGTTAAATGAGAGAGAGTCTTCACATAGCTACATAATTATTTAACTACTCATTGATCTTCACTCATATCTTTTTGGAGTAGTTTGTCATTTACTCGTGTGCTTCACTTATATCCTATGAGTAAATGGTTGAATGATTTGAATGTCATAAATCTGAAATTATATATGTTTCATATGCTTATCCAATGGGGAGTAATGCCTTCACATATAAGAAGTAGAGGTGGTAAATTTATTGAAGGTTAGCAAACATTGGATTGGTCACTTGAACAATTCATGAAAGAATATTGAAGGAAGAGAGATTTCACATATAAATATACTATCTTGGGCATCTTCTATGATTGTGACCCCCATTAATTATTTTCAAACCTGATAAAATTAGTTGAAGTTGGACAAGGAAGATAACATAATGAGTTATGCTTGGGTATATTTGTATAGAAGTTATATTGTTATGGATACTCTAACATGTGGTGCTTGCTATTTAGAATCCTTTGCTAGCCAAAATATCTGTACTAAGCGGGAATACTTATTGTGCATCCAAATTCCTTGAACCAAATTTATTCCATGAGTGTCCACCATATCTACCTATATGCGGTATTTACCTGCCGTTCCAAGTAAATTTGCATGTGCCAAACTCTAAACCTTCAAATAATAACCTGTTTTGTATGCCCGAATCGCTCATGTAGCGACTAGGGGCTGTCAGTATCTTCCATGCTAGGTGGGTTATTCTCACAATGAGTGGACTCCACTCATCATTCACGAGAAAATGGCTGGTAACTGGGATGCCCAGTCCTATGATCAAAAGATCAAAAACAAATTCGCAAATAATTTAAACAAAACTCCCCCAGGAATGTTGATAGTTGGACGTCGCCCGTTGTTTCGGACAATCCGTGGAGTGTGAATGTTGGTGGAGGGGGAGAAAAAACTTTACCTTTCTGCGTGGGAACCGCCTATAATGTATGGAAGACATTGGGAACTCTTGGTCATTATGTTGACAATGAAAGCATACCTCTCAAAATTATTTTTATTAGTGTTTTTGCTTCGAGCTCTAGCACCTCTACAAATCCCTGCTTCCCTCTGCGAAGGGCCTATCTTTTACTTTTATGCAAGAGTCAGTAGTATTCCTTCTCATTCCAACCCACTCTTTAGTTGTCAAGCATCATGTGATGGAAAGATCTAAGCATATATGGCCATTCAAATATATTTGAGCATGAATTATTACTGTTGACATTACCCTCACTACTAGGAAAAGGGCTATAGCTGATATGGACATTAATGGCGCACCATGTATGTGGTGCGCCACTGCTACATAGCAGTGGCACACTAGATACAGGTGCGCCATTATTGACATATTACTAATGGCGCACCTGGTGTGTGGTGCGCCATTAGTAGTTTTAAAAAAAAATGTTAGCAGTGGCGCACTAGTGGATAGTGCGCCATTACTAGTTGACATAGTAATGGCCCACCACACCCACCATGCGCCATTACTAGTTAAAACTAGTAATGGCGCACTGTCCACTGGTGCGCCACTACTAACAATTTTTTTTATTTCTTTTTCAAAACTACTAATGGCGCACCACACACCTGGTGCGCCATTAGTAACCCTGGTGCTAAATGCAACCCCCCGGACCGCCTTTTCAGTTTTAAAAGAAATAATAGAAAATGATGGAAATGTCAAAAAAAAAGTTTCCCATGTGATATGTGGTCTAGTTGTTGGGAAAATTTAAAAATATGAATTTCGACTTTATTTGCAAAATCTCTCTCGAATTTTGTAAAATGGGCATAACTTTTGCATACGAACTCGTATTAAAAGGTTTTTTATGTGAAAAATCATCTACTCGAAAAGTTACTTACGAATTGAACCGAAAGATACGAGGCTTTTAAGATCTAGAGGGGGAAAATAAAAAAAATTCAAACTTACTAGTGGCGCACAATTTGCTAGGTGCGCCACTAGTAACAGAAAAAAAATTGGTTACAAAAATAAATTTAGAATTTTTTTATAAATATGATACGTAATATGACCGGGAAGTTTGAAATTTTTTTCAAAATTTCATCACACTCATGAACATGAACAAAGTCCTAGACATGAACAAGATTTAATAGGATTGAAATGATAGATATATCAACAAGTGCCTGTGAAGTGAGTTGGTGCTAGGGTTGGATAGAACTGCGAAGTTAAGCGTGCTCGGGCTGGAGTAGTGTGGGGATGGGTGACCTTTCGGGAAGTTGACAACGGAGTGCGATTTGACTTGAGATTAAGAAAAAACGAAAAAAAATTAAAATTAAAAAAAAACGGCGCACTTCTATGTGGTGCGCCATTACTAAGTCATAGGTGCGCCATTCCTATCTGGGATACTAATGGCGCACCAGAGGTGCGCCATTACTAATTTGTTACTAATGGCGTGATAATAGTGGCGCACCTGTAGTGCGCCATTAATGGCAAAAACAGGTGTGCCACTAATTAGCCTTTTCCTAGTAGTCCTTGAGGTAAAAGGTTGGGAGGCGAGACATTAAGCCCCTATCGTTCTCTGTGTTCGATGAATACTATTTTGTCAGGACCCCGATTCCAAGTCACATCGACCTAGCCGGTAACACCTCATATCACTTTGCGGCCTCACGCATGGTATTCCCACGGGTGTCGCCTTACCACGGCCCGGGACCGTTTGCGCCTTTTGGCTCACGTATATGATAGTGTCGCTAGCATCCACATGACAAAGAACCCGGGCCGACATGGCTAGTCGTGAACTCAAAGCGGTGCTAACCCATGGGGACAGGCATACATGAATCACATCGAGCATGTCGGTCATCAACGTATGAATTCAGGCTGTAGCACTGGCTAACAGACTCCGTATCCCGGCTGTAGCAGGCTAGGCAGGACTCCGAATATCACCGCGTGACATTTCCCCGAAGGGACAGACATAGGAACGAAGTGAAACACATGCCGGCCAGTCAAGTGTCCAAGCAGTAGTGCTGGGCTAGCAGGACTCCGGTGAACCGGGCTGTAGCGGACTACTATCGCCGTAAGCACGAGACTACATTTCCCCATATGAGAGGCTGCCAAGGATAAACAACTAGTTTGTCGGATCCCACTCATACCAAGCATTTCAATCATACACGCAATATGCCCGATATGAGTACATACAACAAGGCATCACAACAAAACTCTACAACTCAAAGTACTTTATTTAAGAGGCTCCGAGGAGCCATACATAACATATCCATATAGATAGGGGTCACATGACCCAACACTCAAGTCATACAAACATACAAGTACATGCGGAAGCAAACTAGTCTGAGTACAGACTCTAGAAAGAAAGAAAGCTTGTCGAAGCCCTTCTATCTACAGTGGCCCTTCACAAGCCTTGGATCACCACCGGTGGCTAGTTCACTTGTCGATGTCAAGGTCTACATAAAACCCATCGGAGGGGGCAGTGTTGTCGTCTGAAAACATTAATTAAGCAAACATGAGTACGGAGGTACTCAGCAAGTCTTACAACAGAATCCTATCATACATGCACATTCTCAAGAAGGTGGTGGAGTTATTTGCAGCAAGCCACCTTTGACTCTTGGCTAAGCTATCCTACGTGACACCACTTGAAAAGCATTTTTCGCACACGAGTCCACTAATCACCATCACAATACTCCACCGTGGATCCTCTCTCGTCACCCACGAGAGGGCCATCCGCGGCACTCACACTTATCTTGAGGCTTTTAGTAGTATCCATTTACTTGTCTATGAACTGTTATAGGGAACCCAGAAGTCCTTCTCCGTGGACACGGCTATTCGAATAGATCATATTAACCCTGCAGGGTGTACTTCTTCACACACGCTCACCACTTACCGCCGTTTACGACATGTACTGCAACCTTCAAGCGGAAGCCCAACGTGGGTGTCGGCCACAGCCTACCTAAACACTCAAGTCCCTAGTCCAGGTTTATCGCCTATTCAGGTTCCATCCGCAGGGAGTCCGACCGAGGTTTCCCATACAGCCCCGAACGATGTGTGCAGGGTTCCCGAGATACCAAACGGGCATTCGGTACACCGGGCCACGGTGTATATACCGCATCATAGCCCACCCCTAGAGTCAGCGCTACGCATGGCCTCCAACACATATCCTACAAACACCAGAAACTAGTTGCAACTCCTGGACAGAGAACAAGGGTGGTTAAGAAGCCGAGAGGGTCCATTGGTTTCGGACCCAATGCGTGGTAGTAACTGTTTCATGGATCACAAACACAGAACTCAGTTCTTAGGGATGGCTTCAATGAAACAACCCACCATGTACTCCTACATGGCCTCTCATCGATACCTTTACCAAAACGTGTTCAACACTTTCACTCTCGAACCCGACACAACCTTTCACTCCAGTTCATTATCCCAATGAGCCAGACCTGACACAACTCTAAGCATAGCAAGCATAGCATGGTAGGAATCACAAACATGGCTCAATCAACTCCTACACATACTAGTGGGTTTCATCTAGTTATTGTGACAATGACAGGTCATGCAAAGGAAGTGGGTTCAACTACCGCAGCACACAGCAGTTTGACTCGCGTTGTCTTAATGCAGTAAACAAGAGCAGAAGCGAGAACATGGGTTTGTATCGGAATGATCAATGGGTTGCTTGCCTGATGTAGTGGTGGTAGGATACTGCCCTTCAGACGGATATTCAGGATTATCCTCGGAGGCAGAACCTATCACTAAAGACACACCGAAAATAAACACACATGGCAATATGCAACAATATGATGCATGCTATGACATGGCAATATGGATGTGTGTTGGCCTAATGCAAGCTGGAACAAAAGGGGATGAACTCATTTGAATCAAAGATTCAAATGTTAGCTCATTTAAAATAGCCCTAAAGGTGTAATATCTTATTCTTCTTAAACAGCAAGGTTAACTTGTTTATCATGCATGACACCTGTACCAATGGATAGAATTGATTTTTCTGATCATTTTTCATATATAAATCTTTGCATTTGGAGTTACAGATTAATTTCTATGAATTTTTGAAGTTTGAACTATATTCTGGAATTTCCTATAACAGAATAATTCTAGTAATTCATTTACTGCGTTAGCAATGTGTCAGGGTGACGTCAGGGTCAACGGAGACGTCCATGTCAAACCTGACTGGTGGGTCCCGTGTGTAAGTGTAATTAGTTAACCAAATATTAATTAAAACTAATCCTAATTAGTTAACAGGGCTGGGCCCCACCTGTCATAGACTCAACAGAGTCAACCAGGGCCCACCCATGGTCAAAGTCAGCGCTAACTACACCGGCGTTTAGCCGCCGGCGAGCCAGACGCGGCGGCGAGAGTGGTTTTGGCCGTTTTGGCAACCAAACGAGCCGCGGAGGGCATCTAGGTGGAGCTAGGAACATGCCGCAGCTCTTGGTGGTGTTAGTTGGGATCGGGGTGGCCGGAATTGGCGCCGGCGACGACCTAGGCGGCCGCCGGAGTTCGGGTGAAGACGAACTCGGGGCTACGGTGTGCGGTGAGGTGCGGGGAGTAGTGGGTTAGGCCCTACGTGATGTGGTGAGTGCGTTAGACACCGAGGGTTGGCCGGTGGATGGCCGGGAACACGTCGGCGACGAGCTCCGCGATGGTGCGTGCGGGTGAGCTCCGTGCGGTTGCTACATAGATCAGGAACGAGAGAGGAAAGGAGGGGGAGATAGCTAAGCTCACGGGGCACTCGGGGAAGCACACGGCGGGGTCGGGGACGGGCTGATGCGACGGCGGCGTTGAAGGGGATCTCCGGCGACGGCGGGGTCGGGCGAGGTTGGTGCAGAGGCCTCGGCCTACGCGAGCACTCGGGGCTCGGCTAGCTCGACGAAGAGGAGGGCAGCGGAGCTCCTAGACACGACGGGGAGGAGCACGGACAACGGGGAGCGCGACTACAGCAACGGCGTTGCTGCGGTGGCGTCGGCCATGGCGGGGGAGCGCGAGGGGGAGGAGCTGGGGAGAAGAGATGTCTGAGGGTTCGGGGGGAGAGAGGGCGAGTGATCCGCGTCGGCATCTCGGTGAGGGGAGCGGCGAGGCGGCGACCAGGTGCGTGGCATGTATGCGGTGCTCGCCGCCGAGCACTGCTCACTGCACAGTGGCTGCCAAGCAGCTCATGGCCGGGCTGGGCTGGGCAGTGGTGGGCCGGTTGGGAGGCGCCAGGTAAGTATTCATTCTGTTTTTCTTTTTCTAATTTTCTGTAACTTTGTGGACTTTTTAAAAATACTTAAACCGCTTCAAAATTCACCAAACTGGACCTGGTCCTTAGTTGGAATACTTCCAACATGGAACATTTTTGTTTGGGAATATTTGGGCATTTGAAATAATATATATAATTTAAATGCCCAAATTCAAATACTTAAGATTTAATTCAACAACCTTAGGATGACCTAGAAAATTGAGCACCACTTTTGGCAGAGGCTCTGAACCAAAGCAAAGGTGATGAGCATTTTAGAAGGGCATTTCAGGTTCATTGAAAATAATTTTAGTAAACCCTAGTTGGATTCAAAAGGGGTTCTGGGGGTTCTGTCTTCCCCATTTCAAATTTCAGATGAAAGTTAAACATGATGCACACACTAATGCATGGACTAGCTAGGATGTGACAACTCACCCCCACTCAAAAGAATCTCGTCCCGAGATTTAGGATCCGCTATAAAAAGGTGGGATACTCAAGTCGAAGACGATCCTCCCTTTCCCAAGTTGCTTCTTGCTCGGAATGGTTTGACCATTGAACCTTTAGAAACTTGATATTCGACGTCGAGCGGTGCGCTCGCTTGATCAAGAATACGAACGGGATATTATCGATAGGTGAGGTTATCTTGGAGATCAAGCGTTTGTGGTCCACTCCACGGATAGGATCCGAGAAGCAACGCCTGAGTTGGGAAACGTGGAAGACATCATGGACTCTGGAAAGATGCAGAGGTAGTTCCAATTGGTAGGCAACTTCTCCTCGTTTGGCAATAATGCGAAAGGGTCCAATGTAACGAGGAGCCAACTTGCCCTTGATACCGAATCGATGGGTTCCCTTCAAAGGAGTAACCCGAAGGTAAGCCTTCTCGCCAATTTCATAAGTCATAGGCTTATGCTTGCGGTCATATTGGCTCTTTTGATGAGATTGGGCTGTTTTCAATTTCTCACAAATAACGCGAACCTGCTCTTCTGCTTCCTGGATCATATCCGGGCCAAAGAGTTGTCTCTCCCCGGTTTCTGACCAGTTAAGAGGCGTTCGACATTTCCGTCCATAAAGAACTTCGAAAGGAGCTTGGCCCAAGCTAGCTTGATAACTATTGTTATAAGAGAACTCGGCGAATGGAAGGCATTTCTCCCAATTCATGCCCAAAGAGATGACAGAAGCTCGAAGCATGTCCTCTAGGATTTGATTGACTCGTTCTACTTGACCACTTGATTGAGGATGGAAGGCGGTGCTAAAGGAGAGACGAGTTCCCATAGCATTTTGGAAACTTTCCCAAAATCGAGAGGTGAAGAGACTTCCACGGTCTGAGTTAATCTCCAACGGAACACCATGAAGAGATACTATTCGAGAGATGTACAAATCAGCTAGCTGGCTAGCGGTTATACTCTCACGAACGGGTAGGAAGTGAGCTACTTTGGAAAGACGATCGATGACAATGAATATAGCATTATTCCCTCTCTTGGTCCTGGGAAACCCGGTAATGAAATCCATACAGATTTTATCCCATTTCCATTCGGGAATAGCCAAAGGTTGAAGGCTACCAGCAGGTCGTTGATGTTCTGCTTTCACTCGACGACAAACGTCGCAGTTAGCAATGTATTGAGCGATTTCTCTCTTCATCCTAGTCCACCAAAACCTCTGGCGTAGGTCTTGATACATTTTAGTACTACTGGGATGAATGGTGAGAGGAGAGTCATGAGCTTCCTTAAGGATCAATCGCCTCAGGTTGCGCACCTTGGGAACCACTAGACGGTCTCCAAAGAACACGACACCTTGTTCATCAATGGAGAAACAATCTGCGACTCCTTTCTTGATGTTTCTCTTGATGCGGGAAATTCCCGGATCTACCTTCTGTGCCTTGATGATCTGATCCATAAGGGTAGGTTTCGTCACCAGGGTGGAAAGGAATCCTCGAGGAACAATGTGAAGGTTAAGCTTACAAAATTCCTCGTGGAGAAATGGTTGACTTTGTTGTAACATCAGATTGTTACAATAAGATTTGCGACTTAGTGCGTCAGCCATGACATTGGCTTTGCCTGGGTTGTAAGATATTCCTAAGTCGTAATTTGTAATCAACTCAACCAAACGTCTTTGCCTGAGATTCAAATCCGGTTGGGTGAAGATGTATTTCAGACTTTGGTGATCAGTGTAAACTTCGCAACGATTACCAAGAAGGTAATGTCGCCAGGTTTTGAGTGCATGGACCACTGCTGCAAGCTCTAGATCATGTGTGGGATAGTTATCCTCATGTGGACGCAACTGTCGAGAAGCGTAGGCAATCACATGACGATCTTGCATGAGTATGCAACCTAGTCCTTGTCGCGAGGCGTCGCAATAGATAATAAAGTCCTTAGAAAAATCTGGTGGGACAAGTATGGGAGCAGATGTCAGGCGTCTTTTCAGTTCCTGAAAGCTGAACTCGCAGTGTGGTGTCCATTCGAACTTCTTATCTTTCTTGAGGAGTTCGGTTAGAGGTTTAGCAACTTTAGAGAAATTCTCGACGAAGCGGCGGCAATAGCTCGCTAAACCGAGGAAACTCCGAACTTGCTTGACCGATTCAGGTGGAGTCCAGTCAAGGACGGCTTGAACTCGCTCGGGATTGACAGCAATGCCCTTACCAGAGATTACATGGCCTAGATAGGTCACTTCTGGTAACCAGAATTCACACTTAGAGAATTTGGCATAAAGGCGGTGCTCTCGAAGTTTCATCAATACTAGCCTTAGATGTTCGGCATGTTCTTCCTCGTTCTTGGAGTAGATGAGTATATCATCCAGGTATACCACGACGAATTTATCCAAATACTCCATGAAGATTGACTTCATTAACCGAGAGAAGGTGGCTGGAGCATTGGTTAATCCGAAGGACATGACGGTGTACTCGTATTGGCCATAACGAGTAACAAAGGCCGTTTTAGGAATGTCCCCGTTCTTAATTTTGATTTGATGGTAGCCCAACCTCAAATCCATCTTGGAAAAGACTGAGGATCCAGCGAGCTGATCATATAGATCGTTGATCTTGGGGAGCGGATAATTGTTCTTGATATTGACCAAGTTGACAGGCCGGTAATCTACAACCATCCGATCCGTTCCATCCTTCTTCTTGACGAAGAGGACGGGGCAAGCCCATGGAGATGAACTAGGACGGATGAAACCCTTTTGCAAGGACTCATCAAGTTGTTTCTTAAGCTCGGCTAGTTCTAGGGGTGCCATCTTATAAGGTCTTCTAGAAATTGGGACAGTTCCGGGAACAAGATCTATCACAAACTCGACCGCCCTGTCAGGTGGAACACCTGGCAGTTCTTCTGGAAAGACATCCGGAAAATCACGGACTACCGGAATATCTTCGAGGTCTGGAAGGGGGTTGGCATTTAAGGAGTAAAGCTGACGCTTAGACACTCGGGTTAAAACATTAACCGTCTTGCCCGAAGGATGGGTGAGTTGAACAGTTCTAGTAGAGTAGTCAATCTTAGCGTAATGGGCTGACATCCAGTCCATACCCAAGATGATGTTTATGTCCGAGGACTTGAGAGCTATTAGAAAAGCAAGAAAGACTAATCTGTCGACAAGAATTTCATTCCCATGACTTATTCTAGAGGTTTGCCATCTAGAGCCAGGAGTCTGAATTTCCATGGAGGTGTGCATGTCACAGAATGTGGTGTTGTGCAATCGAGCATAGCTCTCAGAAATAAATTAATGAGATGCTCCGGTATGAAAAAGAACAATTGCCGGATGACAATTAACAAGGAGCATACCGAGAACGACGTTGGGGTCCTCATGGGTTTCCTCAGCTGAGACATAGTTGACGTGGCCACGAGCAGTGACGGCTGGTTTAGCGTAGAGCACCTTTCCTGCTGGCTTAACACGGCCAACAGACTTTCCGACCTGACTGGGGTTGTTCTGGGGACACTCGCGGATGTAGTGGCCCGTCTCTCCACACTTGAAGCAAGTTATCATATTGGGGCGTGGAGTAGCATTAGCAGCAGGGCCTCCATAAGTCTTGGGCGATGCATACTGCTGGTTGGGGCGAGGCGCCTCAAAGGATGGCCTCGGGGTGAACCTGGGTGGCAGAGCAGTGTTTGGAATCCAAACCCGGCGCTTCTGAGATCTAGAGCCGGATGAAGGACCAGAGTCACGGAAGTGCTTGCGTGAAGCTTCAAAGTCAGACTGTCCAGTTTCAGCACTGATAGCCTTGTTGACTAACTTCTGGAAAGAAGTGCACTCGTGCAGACGAAGATCACGGCGAAGCTCGGGGCTAAGTCCCTTGCGGAACCTTGCCTGCTTCTTGGCGTCGGTAGAAACCTCTTCAGGAACATAACGTGCTAGATTCCCAAACTCACGGTTGTAAGTATCCACAGTCAGCCTACCCTGGGTGAAGTTGTAGAACTCCTCCCTCTTGCGATCCATGAGACCTTCCGGGATGTGATGCGGCACTGAATTCAGCCCAAGTAGTAATTTGTCCAACCGGACGCATAGCCTCATAATTCTCCCACCAAAGGCTAGCAAGGCCTTCGAGGTGATAGGCGGCATAGGTAACTTTATTAGCTTCAGCCACGTTGGCAGAACGTAGCTTGTGGGTGATGCTGCGAAGCCAATCATCCACGTCGAGAGGCTCAACGGAATACTTGAACTTCGGTGGATACAGCTTGACAAAGTCATTGAGTGACACCAGATCATTTCTTAGCTGGCGTGCAGTGTTTTGCTCAATCCGCTCCAGCAAGCGAATGGTCTCACGCTTGTTGCGTTCCGCCTCCAACATAACTTCGGCCAAAGATGGCGGTTGAGGCAGATTACATTCCTAGCTGCGCTGGCTTCTCCCTGCTCCGGAGCAGCAAGATTGTTGCGGGTGTTGACCATCCTAGGAAACAAAACAACGGTTTACACCAGGATGGCAGAATTTAGCAAGGAAGTGCGGAATGTAATGGATAACATGGAATGCAGAGATGTTCATCCGTATGACATGGTAATATAAAAACTGCCATATATATACCAACGGTCATACACACCATTCATAGTTTAGTACAAGCCCGACGGAGTACAACTAAAGGGAAAGGCGTTACATCTCATCGGAAGCATTCCAACTCCTATACATTATTTTTCTACACTTCCGGAATGATACACACTAAGTTGTATTCCACAGGTCGCGCAGGACGGTGGAAATACAACTATTACAATACTAGGGATACTACTACTAACTCAGACAGCTCCGTAGTAGTCCTCATAAAAGTCACCACCCAAGCCTGGAAGTGGAACATGATCATCCGGAAATAGACGATCCTGTGGAGCTTGCGGACCATAGGGACTCGGATGTGGCCGTGGTCCAACAAACGGCGGCAGACGAGGTCCACGAGGAGGAGTGATGCCTCCTACCTCACGCCACTCCATAAAGTCTGGCAGACCAGCCCGCACAGGGTACAAGTCCCTCATGTCCATGTATCCGGCTTGCACGGCAGGTGCAAACCGAGTCAGAGTGGCCCAGTGATCAGAACGGGCATTAAAGAGCTCCATACGCAAGGCCCGGTTTTCACGGTCCTTGTCTTCCAGCATCTCTGTAGTGGTGCGAAGGAGTGAGTCCTCATGGGATGCATCGCTGTACATACCCTGAAGGTAGCCATGCGCCCCAGGGAGGGATGCTGGCATGTAGCGGAAATCGGTGTTGCACAGCAAGGCAGTTCTGGCTCGAATAATAGTCATCATTGAATAGGTTGCATCCTGCACGGACATCCCAATAGTGATCCCAAGTCCATAAGAACAGTGGAGCGGTTCAGTAGCTCCGGGATAAGATGGATATATCCTGACCGTGCACAAATATTGGCTTTGATTAAAATCCCTAAACTGCTCCTCGGCGGTATATTCAGGATACCATCGGTAACCGGTCTCGACCATCACCCGAACCAACATTGCCGTGTGACCACACACATCAATGCAACGGGTCAGACGAACCACTTGGTTCTGGGGACGGGTGGCCATCTGAAAGCACAGCCACAATGCAAAGACATTAGAATTTCTAGGGAAAATCGGGCAGCATAACATCTGTAAATGCTCAAAATCAGATTTGAGACATTCATAATCAGATTGCAAAACCACTCAACAACATCATATCAAGGTTCTGGTTCAACTAATAGCATACTAAAAGTAGTAGAAACTGAACTGAGGATGTAACCAACAATCCTATAAGTTACTATGGATTAGTAACACGTGAACCTGATAGAGAGAAGAGAGCCTAGTCCTATACCCACGTAGAATGAGAAGAGGATGACTCAGATCAGAGGGCATAAGGTAAAGGAGTAAAAGAGCCTTACGTTCCCTCCCACAATCAATTCCCCTACATATAACTAAAGCAATTCTAGACTCAACATCGACCAGTTTGGCTTAGCGAACCTACAGGCAGCCCTGCTCTGATGCCAACGCTGTCAGGACCCCGATTCCAAGTCACATCGACCTAGCCGGTAACACCTCATATCACTTTGCGGCCTCACGCACGGTATTCCCACGGTGTCGCCTTACCATGGCCCAGACCGCTTATGCCTTTTGGCTCACGATCCGATAGTGTCGCTAGCATCCACATGACAAAGAACCCGGGCCGACATGGCTAGTCATGAACCCAAAGCGGCGCTAACCCATGGGGACAGGCATACATGAATCACATCGAGCATGTCGGTCATCAACGTATGAATTCGGGCTGTAGCACTGGGCTAACAGGACTCGTATCCCGGCTGTAGCAGCTAGGCAGGACTCGAATATCACCGCGTGACATTTCCCGAATGGACAGACATAGGAACGAAGTGAAACACATGCCGCCGTTAAGTGTCCAAGCAGTAGTGCTGGGCTAGCAGGACTCCGTGAACCGGCTGTAGCGGACTACTATCGCCGTAAGCACGAGACTACATTTCCCCATATGAGAGGCTGCCAAGGATAAACAACTAGTTTGTCGGATCCCACTCATACCAAGCATTTCAATCATACACGCAATATGCCCGATATGAGTACATACAACAAGGCATCACAACAAAACTCTACAACTCAAAGTACTTTATTTAAGAGGCTCCGAGGAGCCATACATAACATATCCATACAGATAGGGGTCACATGACCCAACACTCAAGTCATACAAACATACAAGCACATGCGGAAGCAAACTAGTCTGAGTACGCACTCGAAAAGAAAGAAAGCTTGTCAAGCCCTTCTATCTACAAAGGGCCCTTCACAAGCCTTGGATCACCACCGGTGGCTAGTTCACTCGTCGATGTCAAGGTCTACATAAAACCCATCGGAGGGGGCAGTGTTGTCGTCTGAAAACATTAATTAAGCAAACAAGAGTACGGAGGTACTCAGCAAGTCTTACAACAGAATCCTATCATACATGCACATTCTCAAGAAGGTGGTGGAGTTATTTGCAGCAAGCCAGCATTGACTCTTGGCTAAGCTATCCTACGTGACACCACTTGAAAAGCATTTGTCGCACACGAGTCCACTAATCACCATCACAATACTCCACCATGGATCCTCTCTCGTCACCCACGAGAGGGCCATCCGCGGCACTCGCACTTATCTTGAGGCTTTTAGTAGTATCCATTTACTTGTCTATGAACTGTTATAGGCAACCCAGAAGTCCTTCTCCGTGGACATGGCTATTAGAATAGATCATATTAACCCTGCAGGGGTGTACTTCTTCACACACGCTCACCACTTACCGCCGCCATACGACATGTACTCGACAACCTTCAAGCGGAAGCCCAACGTGGGTGTCGGCCACAGCCTACCTAAACACTCAAGTCCCTAGTCTAAGTTTATCGCCTATTCAGGTTCCATCCGCAGGGAGTCCGGCCGAGGTTTCCCATACAGCCCCGAACGATGTGTGCAGGGTTCCCGAGATACCAAACGGGCATTCGTACACCGGCCACGGTGTATCTACCGCATCATAGCCCACCCCTAGGGTCAGCGACGCACGGCCTCCAAAGACATATCCTACAAACACCGAAACTAGTTGCAACTCCCGGACAGAGAACAAGGGTGGTTAAGAAGCCGAGAGGGTCCATTGGTTTCGGGCCCAATGCGTGGTAGTAACTGTTTCATGGATCACAAACACAGAACTCAGTTCTTAGGGACGGCTTCAATGAAACAACCCACCATGTACTCCTACATGGCCTCTCATTGATACATTTACCAAAACTTGTTCAACACTTTCACTCTCGAACCCGACACAACCTTTCACTCCAGTTCATTATCCCAATGAGCCAGACCTGACACAACTCTAAGCATAGCAAGCATAGCATGGTAGGAATCACAAACATGGCTCAATCAACTCCTACACATACTAGTGGGTTTCATCTAGTTACTGTGGCAATGACAGGTCATGCAAAGGAAGTGGGTTCAACTACCGCAGCACACAACAGTTTGAATCGCGTTGTCTTAATGCAGTAAACAAGAGCAGAAGCGAGAACATGGGTTTGTATCGGAATGATCAATGGGTTGCTTGCCTGATGTAGTGGTGGTAGGATACTGCCCTTCAGACGGATATTCGGGATTATCCTCGGAGGCAAAACCTATCACGAAAGACACACCGAAAATAAACACACATGGCAATATGCAACAATATGATGCATGCTATGACATGGCAATATGGATGTGTGTTGGCCTAATGCAAGCTGGAACAAAAGGGGATGAACTCATTTGAATCAAAGATTCAAATGTTAGCTCATTTAAAATAGCCCTAAAGGTGTAATATCTTATTCTGCTTAAACATCAAGTGTAACTGGTTTTATCATGCATGAAACCTGTACCATTGGATAGAATGGATTTTTCTGATCATTTTTCATATATAAACCTTTGCATTTGGAGTTACAGATTAATTTCTATGAATTTTTGAAGTTTGAACTATATTCTGGAATTTCCTATAATGTAAGAATTCCAAGAATTCATTTATCGCGTCAAGAATGCGTCGTGGTGACGCTGGGGTCAACGGAGACGTCCAGGTCAAACCTAACTGGTGGGTCCCGTGTGTAAGTGTAATTAGTTAACTAAATATTAATTAAAACTAATCCTAATTAGTTAACAGGGTTGGGCCCCACCTGTCATAGACTCAATAGAGTCAACCAGGGCCCACCCGTGGTCAACGTCAGCGCTAACTACACCGGCGTTTAGCCGCCGGCGAGCCAGACGCGGCGGCGAGAGTGGTTTTGGCCGTTTCGGCAACCAAACGAGCCGCGGAGGGCATCTAGGTAGAGCTGGGAACATGCCGCAGCTCTTGGTGGTGTTAGTTGGGGTCGGGGTGGCCGGAATCGGCGCTGGCGACGACCTAGGCGGCCGCCGGAGTTCGGGTGAAGACGAACTCGGGGCTACGGTGTGTGGTGAGGTGCGGGGAGTAGTGGGTTAGGCCCTACGTGATGTGGTGAGTGCCTTAGACACCGAGGGTTGGCCGGTGGATGGCCGGGAGCACGTCGGCGACGAGCTCCGCGGCGGTGCATGCGGGTGAGCTCCGTGCGGTTGCAACATAGCTCGGGAACGAGAGAGGAAAGGAGGGGGAGATAGCTAAGCTCACGGGGCACTCGGGGAAGCACACGGCGGGGTCGGGGACGGGCTGATGCGACGGCGGCGTTGAAGGGGATCTCCGGCGACGGCGGGGTCGGGCGAGGTTGGTGCAGAGGCCTCGGGCTACGCGAGCACTCGGGGCTCGGCTAGCTCGACGAAGAGGAGGGCGGCGGAGCTCCTAGACACGACGGGGAGGAGCACGGACAACGGGGAGCGCGACTACGGCGACGGCGTTGCTGCGGTGGCGTCGGCCATGGCGGGGGAGCACGAGGGGAAGGAGCTGGGGAGGAGAAGAGATGTCTGAGGGTTCGGGGGGAGAGAGGGGGATTGATCCGCGTCAGCATCTCGGTGAGGGGACCGGCGAGGCGGCGACCAGGTGCGTGGCATGCATGCGGTGCTCGCCGCCGAGCACCTGCCTGCCTGCCTGGCCAAGCCAAGCAGCTCGCTGGCGCGGCGGCTGGGCTGGGCCGGTAGGTGGGCCGGTTGGGAGGTGCCAGGTAAGTATTCATTCTATTTTTCTTTTTCTAATTTTCTGTAACTTTGTGGACTTTTTAAAAATACTTAAACAGCTTCAAATTCACCAAACTGGACCTGGTCCTTAGTTGGAATATTTCCAACATGGAACATTTTTGTTTGGGAATATTTGGGCATTTGAAATAATATATATAATTTAAATGCCCAAATTCAAATACTTATGATTTAATTCAACAACCTTAGGATGACCTAGAAAATTGTGCACCACTTTTGGCAGAGGCTCTGAACCAAAGCAAAGGTGATGCGCATTTTAGAAGGGCATTTTAGGTTCATTCAAAATAATTTTAGTAAACCCTAGTTGGATTCAAAAGGGGTTCTGGGGGTTCTGTCTTCCCCATTTCAAATTTCAGATGAAAGTTAAACATGATGCACACACTAATGCATGGACTAGCTAGGATGTGACATATTTGTTCTAAAAATATGCTTTGAGTGGTAGCAATCATGGAAGACTATATGATAGTTGAGTATGTGGGATTTGCTAAATCAAAGCTCGGGCATAGACTTCTCCTGAAAATAAGATGAATTGCAATTGTTTGATGGCTGAGAACATGGTTTGTTAGCTTTCAAGAAAGTTTATGGTCTATAATTTTAACATGTCAATATCTTGTTACTTGATCATGAGAAGTTCTATGAGTTTAGCTACTGTTATGATATATAATGATGCTAGAAAAGGTGATTGAAATTATCATTGATCAAACTTGTGCACCTGCTAGCATTCACACTTCATAAATTCTTTCTTTTATCATTTACCTACTCGAGGACGAGCAGGAATTAAGCTTGGGGATGCTGATACATCTCCAAAGTATCTATAATTTATGAAGTATTCATGCTATTATATTATCTGTTTTGGATGTTTATGGGATTTATTAAACACTTTTATATTATTTTTGGGACTAACCTATTAACCCAGAGCCCAGTGCCAGTTCCTGTTTTTTCCCTTGTTTCAGTGTTTCGAAGAAAAGGAATATCAAACGGAGTCCAAACGGAATGAAACCTTCGGGAGAGTTGTTTTTGGAAAGAAAGCAATACAGAAGACTTGGAGTGTATGTAAGGGAAGCAACAAGGAAGGCATGAGGCAGGGGGCGTGCCCACCCCCTGGCCGCGCCCTCCACCCTCGTGGCTCCCCTGACGTATTTCTTCCTCCTATATATACCAATATACCCTAAAACCATCGTGGAAAAGAATAGATCGGGTGTTCCGCCGCCGCAAGCCTCTCTAGCCACCAAAAACCAATCGAGACCCTGTTCTGGCACCCTGCCGGAGGGGGGGGGGTCCATCACCGGTGGCCATCTTCATCATCCCGGTGCTCTCCATGACGACGAGGGAGTAGTTCACCCTCGGGGCTGAGGATATGTACCAGTAGCTATGTGTTTGATCTCTCTCTCTCTCTCCCTCTCTCTCGTGTTCTTGATGTGGCATGATCTTGATGTATCGCGAGCTTTGCTATTATAGTTGGATCTTATGATGTTTCTCCCCCTCTACTCTCTTGTAATGGATTGAGTTTTCCCTTTGAAGTTCTCTTATCGGATTAAGTCTTTAATGATTTGAGAACACTTGATGTATGTCTTGCATGGGATAACCGTGGTGACCGTGGGTTATCCTATTGATTCACTTGATGTATGTTTGGGTGATCAACTTGCGGGATCCGCCCATGAACCTATGCATAGGGGTTGGCACACGTTTTCGTCTTGACTCTCGGGTAGAAACTTTGGGGCACTCTTTGAGGTTCTATGTGTTGGTTGAATAGATGAATCTGAGATTGTGTGATGCATATCGTATAATCATACCCACAGATACTTGAGGTGACATTGGAGTATCTAGGTGACATTAGGGTTTTGGTTGATGTGTGTCTTAAGGTGTCATTTTACTACAAACTATAGGGCTGTTTGTGACACTTATAGGAATAGCCCAATGGATTGATCGGAAAGAATAACTTTGAGGTGGTTTCGTACCCTACCATAATCTCTTCGTTTGTTCTCCGCTATTAGTGACTTTGGAGTGACTCTTTGCTGCATGTTGAGGGATAGTTCTGTGATCCAATTATGTTTTTATTGTTGATAGAACTTGCACTAGTGAAAGTATGAACCCTAGGCCTTGTTTCAACGCACTGCAATACCATTTACGCTCACTTTTGTCATTAGTTACCTTGCTGTTTTTATATTTTCAGATTACAAAAACCTATATCTACCATCCATATTGCACTTGTATCACCATCTCTTCGTCGAACTAGTGCACTTATACAATTTACCATTGTATTGGGTGTGTTGGGGACACAAGAGACTCTTTGTTATTTGGTTGCAGGGTTGTTTGAGAGAGACCATCTTCATCCTATGCCTCCCACGGATTGATAAACCTTAGGTCATCCACTTGAGGGAAATTTGCTACTGTCCTACAAACCTCTGCACTTGGAGGCCCAACAACGTCTACAAGAAGAAGGTTGCGTAGTAGACATCAATATACTTCACGAACCTGTTAACCACCGTATCGCAGAGAAATACTCTGTTCTCTTTTCTTGTTGTTTTCTGTCAGATCCCATCTACCATGACCGCTTCAAGCTCCTCCAAGGACAAGTTCTTCACGAACGTCATCAACCCATATTTGCGGGAGGTGGTGCAGCACCCTCAAACCATCCAGATGCATGAGGGGGTGTTGTACATCCGCGATGAGCAAGGTCCCAAGGGCACGGGAACCATGGAGGCCAGGCTCGAAGCTATGGTGCAAGGGGATGGTGGAGCGTGGGCTCAATGCCAATCACCTCGTGATCACGGACCTCTCCCGTGATCTCAAGGTGGATGGCAAGCCCATGAAGGACATCGTCTTCGCCGTCAACGAGCAAATCAACTTTGTCCAAAGGCAGATCTATGATCTTCAAAACCAAGTCTTTGAATATGAGGCGAGGTTTAAAGGTATGAGTTTGGCTGCTAGTGCAGGACCTGTGAGACTCACTCTTCCTCTTATGATGGTGGACCACTGCCATGGAAATCCGAGGACAAGATCCCTTCTTCATCACCAACATCATCTTCTTCACCACCAAAGGATAATTGAGTATCGGGTATGGGCACTCCCCTTGGCTTCCGCCAAGCTTGGGGGAGGTGCCCCGGTATCGTATCATCCCACTATCCTTTTGCCTTTACTTATTTTAGTTCGATATTTTTCTTTAGATGAACAACAGTTTAGTTCGATCCTTTCTTCTTTGAGTGTTTGCTTAGTGATCGATCCTTGTAATCGAGTGCAACTTATATAATAAAGTTTAGTTTGTGTTTTTGCTTTCTTTGCTTTCATATTGCAAATAAAGAGAAGAAATAAGAAAGAAAAAGAGAAAGGAAATAAATAAAATAAAGGAAATAAATCAAGAAGATCATATAATGACCCTATGGTAGGTGATGGCACCACATAAGGAAAATTATAAGTAGAATATTTTATTATAGATTGATAAACATAGCATTAGTCAATGACGCAACTCATGAAAGAATTAATAAGGGAAGAGAATATTCACATATAAATATACTATCATAGAAATCTTTTGTTATTGTGAGCCCTCATCAAAATATTATATGCCAAAAAATTTGATGTTGGACAAGGAAGACAACTTAATGGTTTATGTTTCTTTATATTCACATAGAAGTCATATTGTCATAGATCCTTTAACATGTTATGCTTGCCCCCTATCTTTGCTAGCCAAAAATTCCGCACTAAGTAGAGATACTACTTGTGCATCCAAAAACCCTTAAACCCAAATATTACTTTCAAGTGTCCACCATACCTACCTAGGGATTGAGGAAGGTCCCTCAATTAAGTTCTCATCGGTGCAAAAAGGCAATAAAAATTGCTTCTAAATGTGTGAAATCATTTAGTGTAAGAGAAAATTGAGTGTTGCACGAACTTGTGATGGTGAAGAATAAAAGCGACAGACTCTATAATAAAGGTCGCTATCACAAGGGGCAATGCAATGTGACGTTCTTTTGCACTAAGGGGTTGAACATACAAACAAATAAGCGCATGGCAACCACTGCTTCCCTCTGCAAAGGGGCTATCTTTTACTTTTATGAATTTAATTTTATGCAAAGAGTTAAAGTTTTCCTTCTATCCTTTTTTATTTTTCTCCTTTGGCAAGCATCATGTGGCGAGGAAAGATCTAGGCACATATGTCCAGTTGAATATAGATAGCATGAGTTATTATTGTTGACATCACCCTTGAGGTGAATATGTTAGGAGGCGAAACTATAGGCCCCTATCTTCCTATGTGTCCGGCTGAAATGTTTTGCTCATGTGTATGTGGTGAGTGTTAGCAATCATAGAACACTATATGATGGTTGAGTATGTGGACTTGCCAAAAGGCTCCGATATGTGACCCTTCCTGAAAATATGATGAATTGTAGTTGAAAAGTTGACTGAGAACATAGTTTGTTGATTTTTAATGGAGTTTTTGCTTTATACTTCGATTGTGTGATGAACTGTTACTTATTCATGAGAAGTATATGATAAAAGTTCTATCATAAAAGTCTTATGTTTAAATTTGTTGTTGTTATAATAATCAACATGATGCTTCTATGTCCGTATTTTATTTTTATCGACACCTCTCTCTCAAAGCATGTGGACATGTTTTTCCCTTTTTGTTTTCGCTTAAGGACAAGCGAGGTCTAAGCTTGGGGGAGTTGATACGTCAATTTTGCATCATGTTTTCTTACTGTTATTTATGATGTTTTTATCCATAATAATCCTTTTTGGAGTAATTCTAATGCTTTTTCTCTGATAATATGCAAGGTATACACAAAGAGGGAGAATTCCGGCAGCTGGAAATCTCGACCTGGAAAAGCTAGGTCAGTCTACCTATTCTACACAACTCCAAACAAGATGAAACTTCATGGAGATTTTTTATGGAATATTTGAGGAATATTGGAGCAAATAACTACCAGAGGGGGCCCACCAGGTGGGCACAACCCACCTGTGCGCGCCAGGGAGCCCAGGCGCGCCCTGGTGGGTTGTGCTCACTGCTACCTCTTAAGCACTGCGTTGGTTTTCCCTTGAAGAGGAAAGGGTGATGCAGCATAGTAGCGTAAGGATTTCCCTCGGTTTTTGAAAACCAAGGTATCTATCCAGTAGGAGGATACGCGCAAGTCCCTCTCACCTGCACAATACAAATAAATCCTCGCAACCAACGCGATAAGGGGTTGTCAATCCCTTCACGGTCACTTACGAGAGTGAGATCTGATAGATATGATAGGATAATATTTTTGGTATTTTTGTGATCAAGAGGCAAAGTAAAATAAAAACAAAGTAAAAGAAAATGAAATAACTAAGTGTTGGAAGATTAATATGATGAAGATAGACTCGGGGGCCATAGGTTTCACTAGTGGCTTCTCTCAAGAGCATAAGTATTTAAAGGTGGGTGAACGAATTGTTGGCGTGCAATTGACAAAATTGAGCATATTTATGAGAATATCTAGGTATGATCATGTATATAGGCATCACGTCCGAGACAAGTAGACCGACTCCTGCCTGCATCTACTACTATTATTCCACTCATCGACCGCTATCCAGCATGCATCTATAGTATTAAGTTCATGAAAACAGAGTAACGCCTTAAGCAAGATGACATGATGTAGAGGGATAAATTTATGCAATATGATAAAAAACCCATCTTGTTATCCTCGATGGCAACAATACAATACGTGCCTTGCTGCCCCTACTATCCCTAGGAAAGGACACCGCAAGATTGAACCCAAAGCTAAGCACTACTCCCATTGCAAGAAAGATTAATCTAGTAGGCCAAACCAAACTGATAATTTGAAGAGACTTGCAAAGATAACCAATCATACATAAAATAGTTCAGAGAAGATTCAAATATTGTTCATAGATAATCTTCATCATAAACCCACAATTCATCGGTCTCAACAAAAACACCGCAAAAATAAGATTACATCAAATAGATCTCAACGAGAGAGGGGGAGAACATTGTATTGAGATCCAAAAAGAGAGAAAAAACCATCTAGCTACTAACTATGGACCCGAAGGTCTGAAGTAAACTACTCACACTTCATTGGAGAGGCTATGGTGTTGATGTAGAAGCCCTCCGTGATGGGTGCCCCCTCCGGCGGAGCTCCGGAACAGGCCCCAAGATGGGATCTCGTGGGTACAGAAGGTTGCAGCGGTGGAATTAGGTTTTTGGCTCCGTATCTGATTGTTTGGGGGTACGTATGTATATATAAGAGGAAGGAGTACGTAGGTGGAGCAACAGGGGGCCCACGAGGGTGGAGGGCGCACCTGGGGGGAGGGCGCGCCCCCCTACCTCGTGGCTTCCTGGAAGCTTCCTTGACGTAGGGTCCAAGTCTCCTGTATCATGTTCGGTGAGAAAATCACGTTCCCGAAGGTTTCATTCCGTTTGGACTCCGTTTGATATTCCTTTTCTGCGAAACTCTAAAATAGGCAAAAAACAACAATTCTAGGCTGGTCCTCCGGTTAATAGGTTAGTCCCAAAAATAATATAAAAGTGGATAATAAAGCCCAATAATGGCCAAAACAGTAGATAATATAGCATGGAGCAATAAAAAAGTATGGAGACGTATCAAGCATCCCCAAGCTTAATTCCTGCTCGTCCTCGAGTAGGTAAATGTTAAAAAAGATAATTTTTGATGTGGAGTGCTACTTGGCATAATTTCAATGTAATTCTTCTTAATTGTGGTATGAATATTCAGATCCGAAATATTCAAGACAAAAGTTCATATTGACGTAAAAATGATAATACTTCAAGCATACTAACTAAGCAATTATGTCTTCTCAAAATAACATGGCCAAAGAAAGTTCATCCCTACAAAATCATATAGTTTAGTCATGCTCCATTTTCGTCACACAAGAATGCTCTCATTATGCACAACCCCGATGACAAGCCAAGCAATTGTTTCATACTTTAGTAATCTCAAACCTATAAACTTTCACGAAATATATGAGCGCGAGCCATGGACATAACACTATGGGTGGAATAGAATATGATGATGGGGGTTATGTGGAGAAGACAAAAAACGAGAAAGTCTCACATCAACGAGGCTAATCAATGAGCTATGGAGATGCCCATCGATTGATGTTGATGCAAGGAGTAGGGATTGCCATGCAACAGATGCACTAGAGATATAAATGTATGAAAGCTCAACAAAAGAAACTAAGTGGGTGTGCATCCAACTTGCTTGCTCACGAAGACCTAGGGCACTTGAGGAGGCCCATTGTTGGAATATACAAGCCAAGTTCTATAATGAAAATTCCCACTAGTATATGAAAGTGACAAAACAAGAGACTCTCTCTCATGAAGATTATGGTGCTACTTTGAAGCACAAGTGTGGCAAAGGATAGTAGCATTGTCCCTTCTCTCCTTTTTTCTCATTTTTTTCTTTTTTTTGGGCCTTGTCTTTTTTATGGCCTTTCTCTCCTTTTTTTATTCCTCACTTGGGACAATGCTCTAGAAAATGACGATCATCACACTTCTATTTATTTACAACTCAATGATTACAACTCGATACTTGAACAAAGTATTACTCTATATGAATGCCTCCGGCGGTGTACCGGGATATGCAATGAACCAAGAGTGACATGTGTGAAAGAATTATGAACGGTGGCTTTGCCACAAATACTATGTCAACTACATGATCATGTTAGCAATATGACAATGATGAATATGTCATGATAAACGGAATGGTGGAAAGTTGCATGGCAATATATCTCGGAATGACTATGGAAATGCCATAATAGGTAGGTATGGTGGATGTTTTGAGGAATATATAAGGAGGTTTATGCGTGAAAGAGCGTATCATATCACGGGGTTTGGATGCACCGGCGAAGATTGCACCAACTCTCAATGTGAGAAAGGGCAATGCACGGTACCAAAGAGGCTAGCAATGATGGAAGGGTGAGAGTGCGTATAATCCATGGACTCAACCTTAGTCATAAAGAACTCACATACTTATTGCAAAAATCTACAAGTCATCAAAAACTAAGCACTACGTGCATGCTCCTAGGGGGATAGATTGGTAGGAAAAGACCATCGCTCGTCCCCGACCGCCACTCATAAGGAGGACAATCAAAGAACACCTCATCTTTCAAATTTGTTACATAACGTTTACCATACATGCATGCTACGGGACTTGCAAACTTCAAGACAAGCATTTCTCAAATTCACAACTAATTAACTAGCACGACTTTGATATTATTACCTCCATATCTCAAAACAATCATCAAGCATCAAACTTCTGTTAGTATTCAACACACTCATAAGAAAGTTTTTACTATTCTTGAATACCTAGAATATTAAGATTATTTAAGCAAATTACCATGCTATTTAAGACTCTCAAAATAATCTAAGTGAAGCATGAGGGATCAATAGTTTCTATAAAACAAATCCACCACCGTGCTCTAAAAGATATAAGTGAAGCACTAGAGAAAAACTATATAACTCAAAAGATATAAGTGAAGCACAAAGAGTATTCTAATAATTTCCAAATCATGTATGGCTCTCTTAAAAGGTGTGTACAGAAAGGATGATTGTGGTAAACTAAAAAGCAAAGGCTCAAATCCTACAAGATACTCCAAGCAAAACACATATCATGTGGTGAATAAAAATATAGCTCCAAGTAAAGTTATCGATGGAAGTAGACGAAAGAGGGGATGCCTTCCGGGGCATCCCCAAGATTTGGCTTTTTGGTGTCCTTAGATTATCTTGGGGTTGCCATGGGCATCCCCAAGCTTAGTCTCTTGCCACTCCTTGTTCCATAATCCATCAAAAATCTTTCACCCAAAACTTGAAAACTTCACAACACAAAACTCAACATAAATCTCGTGAGCTCCGTTAGCGAAAGAAAACAGAATACCACTTCAAGGTACTGTAATGAACTCATTCTTTATTTATATTGGTGTTAAACCTACTGTATTACAACTTCTCCATGGTTTATAAACTATTTTACTAGCCATAGATTCATCAAAATAAGCAAACAACACACGAAAAACAGAATCTGTCAAAAATAGAACAGTCTGTAGTAATCTGTAACTAACGCAAACTTCTGGAACTCCAAAAAAATCATCCAAAATAGGAAGACCTAGGCAATTTTTTTATTGATCGTCAGCAATTGGAATCACTATTTTATCACATTCTGGTGATTTTTAACAATTGTTTTCGTGAACAGAAAGTTTCTGGAAATTTCTGCAAGATCAAATAACTATCATCCAAGAAGATCCTATAGGTTTAACTTGGCACAAACACTAATTAAAACATAAGAAAACATCTAACCAGAGGCTAGAAAAAATATTTATTCATAAACAGAAGCAAAAAGCAAAAACTAAAAATAAAATTGGGTTGCCTCCCAACAAGCGCTATCGTTTAACGCCCCTAGCTAGGCATAAAAGCAAGGATAGATCTAGGTATTGCCATCTTTGGTTTTCAACTTCTTAGCGGAATCAAGCTCAAATCCGGGAGGTTCTTTATGTTTCTCTTCATATTCTGAAATTTTTAGATCTAAAGAATCCAACCGCTTATTGCAAAGATTAATCAACATATTCATGCGGTGAATATTTCCGCTAACGTTCTTAAGAGGTTCAAGAGACTTTTGTAAAATACTAGTAACTTCACAATTTTTTTCAAAAACTTGTGTCTCTTCCTGAGTAGGATGAGGCCCCTTTTGTTGAGGTAGTGTTCCCACTATACCTTATATAATTTCAAGCGCAATATGGGGATCAATTTCAATAAAATTGCCTTTGGCAACGCAATCGAAAAGTTGTCTATGGGACATATTTAATCCAACATAGAAATTGCGAATCAAAATCCTCAGGTTTACTTCAAAGGTACAATTACGATAAGACTCCATTATCCTCAACCAGGCATCTTTTAAGTTTTCTCCTTGTCTTTGTTTGAATTGAAAAACTTCAAACTCAGGGGACAACGGAGTGGATAAAGGACTAGCCATAGTGGCAAGCAAAAGGAAAAGAGGCGAGCAGAAAAAGAGAGGGTGAATAAAACGGCAAGGGTGAAGTGGGGGAGAGGAAAACGAGAGGCAAATGGAAAATAATGTAATGCGGGAGATAAGGGATTGTGATGGGTACTTGGTATGTTGACTTTTGCGTAGACTCCTCGCCAGCGGCGCCAGAAATCCTTCTTGCTACCTCTTGAGCACTGCATTGGTTTTCCCCTGAAGAGGAAAGGTTGATGCAGCACAGTAGCGTAAGTATTTCCCTCAGTTTTTGAGAACCAAGGTATCAATCCAGTAGGAGGCTACGCACAAGTCCCTCGCACCTACACAATACAAATAAATCCTCGCAACCAACGCGATAAGGGGTTGTCAATCCCTTCACGGTCACTTACTAGAGTGAGATCTGATAGATATGATAGGATAATATTTTTGGTATTTTTGTGATAAAGAGGCAAAGTAAAATAAAAACAAAGTGAAAGCAAAGGAAATAACTAAGTGTTGGAAGATTAATATGATGAAGATAGGCCCGGGGGCCATAGGTTTCACTAGTGGCTTCTCTCACGAGCATAAGTATTTTACGGTGGGTGAACGAATTACTATTGAGCAATTGACAGAATTGAGCATAGTTATGAGAATATCTAGGTATGATCATGTATATTGGCATCACGTCCGAGACAAGTAGACCGACTCCTGCCTACCTCTACTACTATTACTCCACTCATCGACCGCTATCCAGCATGCATCTAGAGTATTAAGTTCATGAAAACAGAGTAACGCCTTAAGCAAGATGACATGATGTAGAGGGAGAAATTCATGCAATATGATAAAAACCCCATCTTGTTATCCTCGATGGCAACAATACAATACATGCCTTGCTGCCCCTACTGTCACTGGGAAAGGACACCGCAAGATTGAATCCAAAGCTAAGCACTTCTCCCATTGCAAGAAAGATCAATCTAGTAAGCCAAAACAAACTGATAATTCGAAGAGACTTGCAAAGATAACCAATCATACATAAAAGAATTCAGAGAAGATTCAAATATTGTTCAGAGATAATCTTGATCATAAACCCACAATTCATCGGTCTCAACAAACGCACCGCAAAAAGAAGATTACATCAAATAGGTCTCCACGAGAGAGGGGGAGAACATTGTATTGAGATCCAAAAATAGAGAAGAAGCCATCTAGCTACTAACTATGGACCCGAAGGTCTGAAGTAAACTACTCACACTTCATCGGAGAGGCTATGGTGTTGATGTAGAAGCCCTTCGTGATGGGTGCCCCCTCCGGCGGAGCTCCGAAACAGGCCCCAAGATGGGATCTCATGGGTACAGAAGGTTGCGGCGGTGGAATTAGGTTTTTGGCTCCGTATCTGATCGTTTGGGGGTACGTAGGTATATATAGGAGGAAGGAGTACGTCGGTGGAGCAACAGGGGGCCCACGAGGGTGGAGGGCGCGCCTGGGGGGAGGGCGCGCCCCCCTACCTCGTGGCCTCCTGTAAGTTTCCTTGACGTAGGGTCCAAGTCTCCTGGATCATGTTCGGTGAGAAAATCACGTTCCTGAAGGTTTCATTCCATTTGGTATTCCTTTTCTGTGAAACTCTGAAATAGGCAAAAAACAACAATTCTGGGTTGGGCCTGTAGTTAATAGGTTAGTCCCAAAAATAATATAGAAGTGGATAATAAAGCCCAATAATGTCCAAAATATTAGATAATATAGCATGGAGCAATCGAAAATTATAGATACGTTGGAGACGTATCACTCACCCAGGCCCACCTCTGGTGCCCATCTTCCGGTATATAGGACATTTTGATCTAGAAAAAATAAGGAGAGGACCGGAGCGCCGCCGTCTCGAGGCGGAACTTGGGTATGAGCACTTTTGCCCTCCGGTGGAGCGATTCCGCTTGGTGAACTTCCGTCCCGGAAGGGGAAATCATCGTCATCATAATCATCAACAGCTCTCCCATCTTGGGGAGGGCAATCTCCATCAACATCTTCAACAACACCAACTCATCTCAAACCCTAGTACATCTCTTGTGTTCAATCTTGTTACCGGAACTATAGATTGGTGCTTGTGGGTGACTAGTAGTGTTGATTACATCTTGAAGTTGATTACTATATGGTTTATTTGTTGGAAGATTATATGTTCAGATCCAATATGCCATTTAATACTCCTCTTATCATGAGTATGATTATTATTTGGGAGTAGTTACTTTTGTTCGTGAGGTCACGGGAGAAATCAGGTTGCAAGTAATCATGTGAACTTGATAGGTGTTCGATATTTTGATAATATGTTTGTGGTGATTCCCTTAGTGGTGTCATGTGAACGTCGACTACATGAAACTTCACCATATTTGGGCCTAAGGGAATGCATTGTGGAGTAGCAATTAGATGGTGGGTTGCGAGAGTGACAGAAGCTTAAACCCTAGTTTATGCGTTTTTCCATAAGGGACTGATTGGATCCAAATGTTTAATGTTATGGTTAGAATTTATTCTTAATACTTTTCTTGTAGTTGCGGATGCTTACGGAAGGGTTAATCATAAGTAGGAGGTTTGTTCAAGTAAGAACAACATCTAAGCACCGGTCCACCCACATATCAAATTATTCAAGTAGCAAACACAAATCGAACCAACATGATGAAAGTAACAAGATGAAATTCCCGTGTACCCTCAAGAATGCTTTGCTCATCAAGAGAGACCATTTTGGCATGTCCTTTGCCTCATAAGGAGTGGGCTACCTTGCTGCACTTTTGTTTCTACCATCGTTACTTGATCGTTACAAATTATCTTGCTATCAAACTACTCCACTACTTACAATTTCAGCACTTGCAGACATTACCTTACTCAAAACTACTTGTCATTTCCTTCTGCTCCTCTTTGGGTTCGACACTCCTACTTATCGAAAAGAGCTACAATTGATCATGTATACTTGTGGGTCATCATGCAGCACAACTAAGGTAGGTATCTCCCTCGGTTATGAAATCAAGGTATCAGTCAAGTAGGAGGATCAAGAAACACTATGAAAACGGTACCTGCACAGAAAGAATAATAGATCTTGATAAAACGTGAAATAAAACAAGTAAAGAAAAAGTGCATCAAGGTATTTTTGGGTTTTTTGAAATATAGATCTGAAAATAAATATGTAAAAAGATAGATCAAAAAGAAAATATGATAAAAGATAGATCCGGGGCCATAGATTTCACTAGTGGCTTCTCTCGAGAAAATAGTGCATGGTGGGTAAACAAATTACAGTTGGGCAATTGATAGAAGAACTAATAATTATGACTATATCCAAGCCAATGCATGATGTCGCTTGAAGCTACGTCGGTATTTCCTCAAAGAGGAAGGGATGATGCAGCACAGCGGCGGTAGGTATTTCCCTCAAATATGAAACCAAGGTTATCGAACCAGTAGGAAAACCAAGCACCACAACGTAAACATCCCCGGCACACAAATAACAACACCTCGCAACCTGACGTGTTAAAGGGGTTGTCAATCCCTTTCGGGTAACGGCGCCAGAAGTTGCATGTTGACGGGAGAAAGTTGTAATAGATTGAATAAATAGATCGCAAATAGAATAAAGTTCAGCAAAGTATTTTTGTATTTTTGGTTTAATAGATCTGAATAAAATGAGCAAATAAAATAGATCGCAAAGGCAAATATATGAGAAAGAAGACTTCTCTCGAGAAAAATAGCAAACGGTGGGTAAACAAATTACTGTTTGGCAATTGACAGAACTTCAAATAATCATGACGATATCCAGGCAATGATCATTATATAGGAATCACGTCCAAGATTAGTAGAACGACTCCTGCCTGCATCTACTACTATTACTCCACACATCGACCGCTATCCAGCATGCATCTAGTGTGTTAAGTTCATGAAAAAATGGAGTAATGCAATAAGAACGATGACATGACGTAGACAAGATCTATCTATGTAGAGATAGAGCCCATCGTTTTATCCTTAGTAGCAACAATACATACGTGTCGTTTCCCTTTCTGTCACTGGGATCAAGCACCGTAAGATCGAACCCCCTACAAAGCACCTCTTCCTGTTGCAAGATAAATAGATCAAGTTGGTCAAACAAAAGCCAAATATCGGAGAATAAATACGAGGCTATAAGAGATCATGCATATAAGATATCAAAGAAACTCAAATAACTTTCATGGATATAAAAAGATATAACTGATCATGAACTCAAAGTTCATCAGATCCCAACAAACACACCGCAAAAAGAGTTACATCATATGGATCTCCAAGAGACCATTGTATTGAGAATTCGGTGAGAGAGAGGAAGCCATCTAGCTACTAACTACAGACCCGTAGGTCTACAAAGAACTACTCACGCATCATCGGAGAGACACCAATGGAGGTGGTGAACCCCATCCAAGAGAGTGTCTAGATTGGATCTGGTCCTCTGGACTCTGCGGCGGCTGGATGAATATTTCGTGGACTCCCCTAGGGTTTCTGGAATATTGGGGTATTTACAGGGCAAAGAGGCGGTCCGGGGGGTGGGGGGGCACCCGAGGTGGGCACAACCCACTAGGGCGCGCCTGGGCCTCCTAGCACGCCCTGTTGGGTTGTCCCCTCCTCTGGACTCCCCCAGGAATAGCCAGGGCCCAACATGTTCCTTCTGGTCCATAAAAAATCTCCGTAAACTTTCGTGGCATTTGGACTCCGTCTGATATTGTTTTCCTGTGATGTAAAAAACATGCAAAAAACAGCAACTGGCACTTGGGACTATGTCAATAGGTTAGTACCAAAAAATGATATAAAATGATTATAAAACAGCCAAGATTGATAACAAAACAGCATGGAACAATCAAAAATTAAAGATACTTTGGAGACGTATCAGCATCCCCAAGCTTAACTCCTGGTCGTCCTCGAGTAGGTAAGTGATAAATACAAATTTTTTAATGTGGAGTGTTGTCTATCATGTCATATCATATTCTTTATTTATAGCATGGACATTTGGACTTTCATGTGATTTAAAGCAATAGTCTAGTTTTGACATAATAATTTAGATACTCAAGCATATCAACAAGCAACCATGTCTTTCAAAATATCAATGCTAAAATAAGTTATCCCTAGCCCATGATGCTCAAACATTGATCCATTCATGAAACACCCTCGAATATTAGCTACAACAATACTTAAGTACGATCATATTGCCTCTTAGTTGGTGCTTTTATAAGAGAAGATGGAGACTCAAATTCAAAAATAAAAATTGCATAAAGTAAAAGAAAGGCCCTTCGCAGAGGGAAGTAGGGATTTGTAGAGGTACCAGAGCTCAAAGCGAAAAATTAGAGATAAAAACATTTTGGGAGGTGTATCCATCACACCAACGAAAACGAATTAGAGTTCCCAACACTTTCCATGCTAGATATATCATAGGTGGTTCTCAAACAGAAAATAGTGTATTCTTTTTTCCACCAAACTTTCACTTTCCATGGCTAACAGTATCCACGGGTGCCTTCCATACCAACACTTTCCAAGGAATTTATTATTTTACATCATAAAGTAAATTCATTTTTGCATTTCGGGACTGGGCATCCCTAAAACCTTTGCCTTACTCTCGTGCAATGACAAGTGAAATAAACACTCATCGTGAGAATAACACATCCAGATTGGAAAATATTAGCCACCCCTCACCGCTCCGCGAGCGAAACAAACACACAAAAGAGAAGTTTATTTTGAAAATTAGAGATGGCACATACAAATTCACTTAGAACGACAAAATAATACCGCATATAGGTAGATATAGTGGACTCATGTGGCAAAACTGGTTTAAAGGATTTTGGATGCACAAGTAGAGATCATACTTGGTGCAAAATGAAGGCTAGCAAAAGGTTGACAAGCGACCAACGAAGAAACGAGTAATCTCATAAGCAAGCATTAAGCATAATTAACATCGAATAATGCACCACAAGTAGGATATAATTTCATTGCATGACTATTGACTGTCGTGCATGCATAGGGAATCACAAACCTTAACACCAATATTCTTACTAAAGCATAATTACTCATCAACATAACTCACATATCACACCATCATATCTCAAAACTATTACTAAGAATCAAGTTTATTTTTTCCAATGATCTTCATGAAATTTTTACTTTAGCCTTCTTGGATATCTATCACTTTGGGACTAATTTTCATGTGTTGCTTTTCATAAGCTCAAACAAATATAAGTGAAGATCATGTGCATAAAAAAATTCTTTTCTCTCAAAAAAATTTAAGTGAAGCAAGAGAGAATTTCTTTAAAATTTTACTAACTCTCAAATAAATCTAAGTGAAGCAAGAGAGAATTTCCTCAAAAATAACTAAGCACACCATGCTAAAAAAGATATAAGTGAAGCACTAGAGCAAGTCTATAGCTCATAAAAGATTTAAGTGAAGCAAAGAGAGCAATTCTAACAAGTCATGATATATTTTTGGCTCTCTCAAATAGGTGTGTCCAGCAAGGATTGATGACTTAAAACACAAAATAAAGCAAGCAAAGACTCATATCATACAAGACGCTCCAAGCAAAACACATATCATGTGACAAATAAAAATATAGCTTCGAGTAAAATACCGATAGTCGTTGGAAGAAAGTGGGGATGCCACTCGGGGGCATCCCCAAGCTTAGTTGGTTGCACATTTTTGGATAATAGCTTGGGATGTCGGGGCATCCCTAAGCTTAGGCTCTTCTATCCTTCCTTCATCCATCGTAAGATAACCCAAAACTCGAAAACTTCAATCAAACAAAACTCAACAAAACCTTCATGAGACCCATTAGTATAAGAAAGCAAACCACTACTATAAGTGTTGTATCAAACCAATTCATATTTTGTATTGTATTATATCTACTATATTCAAACTTTTCAACGGCAAAAACTCATCAAAGAAAACCATAGAGCCATCAAAATAAGCACACAACACAAAGAAAACAGAATCTGTCAAAAATTAGGCCTACCAGAGTAATTTGTATATTGATCTACTGAATAATTAGCATTTTATCACGTTCTGGTAAATTTTAACAATTGTTTTCGTGGGCACCAATGTTTCTATTTTTCAGCAAGACCAAACAACTATCACCCATGAAAATCCTAAAGGCTTTACTTGGCACAAACACTAATTAAAACACAAAAACACAATCATACCAGTACCATAATTGTTTAAACGCACAAGAACAGAAAGCAAAAATAAATTTTATTCATCGGGTTGCCTCGCAACAAACGCTATAGTTTTACGCCTTAGCTAGGCATAAAGCAAGGATCTAAGTATTGCCATCTTTGGTTCGAGATCCATAAGATGCCCTCATGATTGATTCATAAGGTAGCCTAATTTTTGTTCTAGGAAAGTGTTCCATACCCTTCCTTAAAGGAAATTGGAACTTAATATTGCCTTCTTTCATATCAATCATGGCACCAATAGTACGTAAAAACGGTCTACCAAGAATAATTGGACAAGACGGATTGCAATCAATATCAAGAACAATAAAAACTATGGGCACATAATTCCTATTTGCAAGAATAAGAACATCATTAATTCTTCCCATAGGCTTTTTAATAGTTTAATCCGCCAAGTAAAAATTCAAAGAACATTCTTCAAGATTGGTAAGACCAAGCACATCACATAAAGATTTCGGAATTGTAGAAACACTAGCACCCAAGTCACACAAAGCGAAAGACTCATAATTTGTAATCTTGACTTTGATAGTAGGTTGCCATTCATCATGCAATTTTCTAGGAATTGATACTTCTAATTCCAATTTTTTTTCCAAAGCTTTCATCATAGAATCAACAATATGTTTAGTAAAAGCTTTGTTTTGTTCATAAGCATGGTGTGAATTTAGCATGGATTGCAACAAAGAAATACAATCAATCAAAGATCAACTATCATAATTAAAGTCTTTGTAACCGAAAAGAGTGGGTGCATCACTAGCTAAAGTTTTGACCTCTCCAAACCCACTTTTATCAATTTTCTCAACAAGATTTTCACCCTCCGAATCATTGGGACGCCTACTACCTATAGTTGAATCTTATTCAGTCCCTTTTTGATCAATATTAACTTTACTAAACAAGGAATCAATAGAAGAAACACCAATCATTTTAAGATCTTCATCACTTTTGTGAAAGTAATTACTAGAAAACGCCTTTTCTAAAAATTCTCTTTTAGCTCTAAGCATAGCGGTTCTTTTCTTACTTTCATCCATAGAAACATAAAGAGATTTAATTGATTCATCAACTTTACGCACAAAATTTTTCAAATTGAGATTTTCCACATCATGAGCAATTCTATCAACGGCGCCAGAAATTCCTTCTGATGTTGCTTGAAGCTACGTCCGTATTTCCCCAAAGAGGAAGGGATGATGCAGCACAACGGCGGTAGGTATTTCCCTCAGATATGAAACCAAGGTTATCGAACCAGTAGGAGAACCAAGCAACACAACGTAAGCAGCCCCTGCGCACAAATAACAGCACCTCGCAACCCGACTTGTTAAAGGGGTTGTCAATCCCTTTCGGGTAACGGTGCCAGAAATTGCGTGTTGACGGGAGAAAGTTGTAATAGATTGAATAAGTGGATCGCAAATAAAATAAAGTGCAACAAAGTATCTTTGTATTTTTGGTTTAATAGATCTGAATAAAATGAGCAAATAAAATAGATCACAAAGTCAAATGTATGAGAAAGAAGACCCGGGGGCAGTAGGTTTCACTAGTGGCTTCTCTTGAGAAAAATAGCAAATGGTGAATAAAAAATTACTGTTGGGCAATTGATAGAACTTCAAATAATCATGACGATATCCAGGCAATGATCATTATATTGGCATCACGTCCACGATTAGTAGACCGACTCCTGCCTGCATCTACTACTATTACTCCACACATCGACCGCTATGCAGCATGCATCTTGTGTATTAAGTTCATGAAAAAATGGAGTAATGCAATAAGAACGATGACATGATTTAGACAAGATCTATCTATGTAGAGATAGACCCCATATTTTTATCCTTAGTAGCAATGATACATACGTGTCGTTTCCCTTTCTGTCGCTAGGATCAAGCACTGTAGGATCGAACCTACTACAAAGCACCTCTTCCCGTTGCAAGATAAATAGATCAAGTCTGCCAAACAAAACCCAAATATCGGAGAAGAAATACGAGGCTATAAGAGATCATGCATATAAGAGATCAAAGAAACTAAAATAAGTTTCATGGATATAAAAAGATATAACTGATCATAAACTCAAAGTTCATCAGATCCCAACAAACACACCGCAAAAAGAGTTACATCATATGGATCTCCAAGAGACCATTGTATTTAGAATTCAGCGAGAGAGAGTAAGCCATCTAGCTACTAACTATGGACCCGTAGTTCTACAAAGAACTACTCACGCATTATCAGAGAGACACCAATGGAGGTGGTGAACCCCATCCGAGATGGTGTCTAGATTGGATCTGGTGGTTATGGACTCTGCGGCGGCTAGATGAATATTTCGTCGACTCCCCTAGGGTTTCTGGAATATTGGGGTATTTATAGAGCAAAGAGGTGGTCCGGGGGGGGGGGGGCACCCGAGGTGGGCACAACCCACCAGGGCGCGCCTGGGCCTCCTAGCACGCCCTGGTGGGTTGTCCCCTCCTCGGGACTCCCCCAGGCACAGCCAGGGCCCAACATGTTCCTTCTGGTCCATAAAAATCTCCATAAAGTTTTGTGGCATTTGGACTCCGTCTGATATTGATATCCTGCGATGTAAAAAGCATGCAAAAAACAGCAACTGGCACTTGGCACTATGTCAATAGGTTAGTACCAAAAAATGATATAAAATGACTATAAATGATTATAAAACATCCAAGATTGATAACAAAACAACATGGAACAATCAAAAATTATAGATATGTTGGAGACGTATCAATTATCAATATATAGGCATCACGTCCAAGATTAGTTGACCGACTCCTGCCTGCATCTACTACTATTACTCCACACGTCGACCGCTATCCAGCATGCATCTAGTGTATTAAGTTCTTGGAGAAATGGAGTAACGCAATAAGAACGATGACATGATGTAGACAAGATCTATTCATGTAGGAATAGACCCCATCTTGTTATCCTAACTAGGAATGGTACATGCGTGCCTTGCTGCCCCTTCTGTCATTGGGAGAAGACACCGCAAGTTCAATCCCATCACAAAGCACCTCTTCCCATTGCAAGAAAAATCAATCTAGTTGGCCTAACTAAACCAAAGATTCAGAGAATAAATACGAGGCTATAAATAATCATGGATATTAGAGATCAAAGAAGACTAAAATAATATTTATGGATAAAAATCTGATCATAAACTCAAACTTCATCGGATCCCAACAAACACGCCACAAAAAGTTATTACATAAAATAGATGTCCAAGAGACCATTGTATTGAGAATCAAAAAGAGAGAAGAAGTCATCTAGCTACTGCCTACAAACCCATAGGTCTAAGGTGAACAACTCACGCTTCATCATTGAGGCACCAATGAGCATGATGAACCCCTCCGTGATCGTGTTCTCCTCTGGCAGAATGCTGGAATAGGGTTCTAGATTGGATCTCTTGGTTCTAGAACTTGCACTGCTGGAATTGTGTTTCGTCGACTCCCCTAGGGTTTCTGGAATATTTGGGAACTTATAGGGCGAAGAGGTAGTGCAAGAGACCCCTGTGGGCCCCACAACCCAATAGGGCGCGCCTGGGCTCCTGGGTGCGCCGTGGTGTCTTGTGGTCCCCACAGGACTCCCCTCTGATGCTTCCTTAGCCCCCAAGTTGTCTTCTGGTTCAAATAAAATCTCCAAAAAGTTTCGCTATGTTTGGACTCTGTTTGATAGGGATATTCTGCGAAGTAAAAAACAAGCAAAAAACAACAACTGGCACTGGGCACTATGTCAATAGGTTAGTCCAAAAAAATGATATAAAGTTGTTATAAAATGATTGTAAAACATCCAAGATTGATAATATAATAGTGTGGAACAAGCAAAAATTATAGATATGTTGGAGACGTATGACATTCCTATCATCTCTGAAATGAGGGAACTCGTCATCGATTTCTTTCCACTGCCGACCATCTGCAACTTGTTTAATCACTCCGTCTGACGGAGTCCTGGATTAGGGGGTATCCGGACAGCCGGATTACATCCTTTGGCCGGATTGTTGGACTATGAAGATACAAGATTGAAGACTTCGTCCCGTGTCCGGATGGGACTCTCCTTGGCGTGGAAGGCAAGCTTGGCAATACGGATATGTAGATCTCCTCCCTTGTAACCGACTCTGTATAACCCTAGCCCCCTCCGGTGTCTATATAAACCGGAGGGTTTAGTCCGTAGGACGACAAAAATCATACCATAGGCTAGCTTCTAGGGTTTAGCCTCTACAATCTCGTGATAGATCAAGTCTTGTAATACTTATATCATCAAGATCAATCAAGCAGGAAGTAGGGTATTACCTCCATCGAGAGGGCCCGAACCTGGGTAAACATTGTGTCCCCCGCCTCCTGTTACCATCCGCCTTAGACGCACAGTTCGGGACCCCCTACCCGAGATCTGCTAGTTTTGACACCGACATTGGTGCTTTCATTGAGAGTTCCACTGTGCCGTCACCGTAAGGCTGGATGGCTCCTTCGATCATCGCTAGCGATGCGGTCCAGGGTGAGGTTTTCCTCCCCGGACAGATCTTTGTATTCGGCGGCTTCGCTCTGCGGGCTAACTCGCTTGGCCATCTGGAGAAGATCGAGAGCTACGCCCCTGGCCACAAGGTCAGGTTCGGAAACTTGAACCACATCGCAGACATCCGCGGAGACTTGATCTTCGATAGATTCGAGCCCTTTCCAGGTGCGCCGCACAATCACGACGAGCATCATATAGCTCTGCCATCGGACGGTGTTCGAGAGATCACACCGGCAACTACTCCGGCCCTCAATCCGGAGCAAATTGCGCCGTCCAGGGATGGGTGGATAGACCCCGCCGTGGAGGCCGTACTCTCAGCGGCGATAGAGCCGAACACTAACTTTACTCCTAGTGAGAGCTGTGATGCCGAACTACTAGATTCGTCCCCGGCCACAGAGTCCGAGCCGTCGGCGCCTGTTCCCATCGAATCCGATTGGGCGCCGATTATGGAGTTTACCTCCGCGGATATCTTTCAACACTCGCCCTTCGGCGACGTGCTAAATTCATTAAGGTCTCTCTCCTTGTTAGGAGAACCTTGGCCGAACTATGTCCGGCTAGAATGGGATGCGGAAGACGAAGAAATTCGCTCTCCACCCACCACCCACTTAGTAGCCACTGTCGACGATTTAACCGACATGCTCGACTTCAACTCCGAAGACATCGATGGTATGGAAGACGATGCAGGAGACGAACAGGAACCACTGCACTGGACCGCCACCTCATCATATGATATATACATGGTGGATACACCCAAAGAAGGCAATGGCAATAAGACAGTGGAGGATGACCCCTCCAAGAAGCAACCCAAGCGCCGACGTCAGCGGCGCCGCGCTAAGTCTCACCATAGCAAAAGTAGTGATACCGGAATAAGAGACAATAACACTCCGGACAGTGCCGAAGACGACGACAATCCCCTCCAGCAAGATTTAAAGCGGGAGGACGAGCAAGCCAGCCCTCCTGAGCAGGCAGCAGATGGAGAAGCGGAGGATGACAATTACATGCCTCTCTCCGAAGATGAGGTGAGCCTCGGCGACGAAGAATTTACCATGCCTAAGGATCCCGTCGAATAGGAGCGCTTTAAGCGCCGGCTTATAGCCACAGCAAATAGCCTGAAGAAAAAGCAATAGCAGCTTCGACCTGATCAAGATTTGCTAGCAGACAGATGGACTGAAGTCCCTGCGGCCGAGGAATATGAACTCGAACGCCCCTCCCAAAGTTACCCAAAACGCAGGTCGCTACTCGAGGAAGAAGCATTGAAACCTGCCTCACCAGCGTACAATGCGGCTGACCACCCATCGCGCGGCCGAGACAGAGAGGCGTTCCAGCCTGACGTTCAGCCTGCACCCCGCCGCCATTCAAACAAAAATACCAAGGAACAGGGAAACACGCGTGACCTGCGAGACGTATTGGAGAGCAAAGCAAAGCATGCAATATTGGTCTACGGATCAAGGGGGCACGCACCAATACGTGACGATGATTGTCACGCCGGATACAATAAAATTAAATCCGGCCGGGCCGAATACAGCAGACAAGATTCATATGAACTACGTCGCGATATAGCTCGACACAGAGGCGCTGCACACCCCCTATGCTTCAATGATGAAGTTATGGATAAAGAATTCGCGGAGGGTTTTAAACCCGTAAATATCGAATCATACGATGGTACAACAGATCCCGCAGTATGGATTGAGGATTTCCTCCTCCATATCCACATGGCTCGCGGTGATGATCTACACGCCATCAAGTACCTCCCACTAAAACTCAAAGGACCAGCTCGACATTGGCTGAATAGCTTGCCAGCAGAATCCATTGGCAGATGGGAGGATCTAGAAGATGCATTCCTTGACAACTTCCAAGGTACTTATGTACGACCACCAGATGCTAATGACTTAAGTCATATAATTCAGCAGCCAGGGGAATCGGCCAGGACATTCTGGACGCGGTTCCTAACCAAGAAAAACCAAATTGTTGACTGTCCGGATGCAGAGGCCTTAGCGGCATTTAAGCATAACATCCGTGACGAATGGCTCGCCCGGCACCTCAGCCAAGAGAAGCCAAAATCCATGGCAGCCCTCACGACACTCATGACCCGCTTTTGCGCGGGCGAAGATAGCTGGTTGGCTCGTAGTACCAATACAGTAAGTAAACCTGGCATATCAGAAGCTAGGAATGGCAGTGACAAACCACGATGCAACAAACACAAGCGCCGCAAATATGGTGAAAACGCCGAAAAAATGGCAGTTAATGCCGGGTTCAGGGGCTCAAAGTCCGGTTAGTGGAAAGGGCCACCCAAAAATAAAAACCCGGGCCCATCCAGTCTGGACCGCATACTCGATCGCCAGTGCCAAATTCATGGCACCCCAGAAACGCCAGCCACCCACACCAACAGAGAATGCTGGGTCTTCAAACAAGCCGGCAGGGTAGGCGCCAAAAACGGAGAGGGGGGATCTCAAAGTGGTGATGGCGACGAAGAGCCCAGATCACTGAACACAAGAGGACAAAAGAAATTTCCCCCGCATATTCAATCGGTGAATGTTGGGGAACGTGGTAATTTCAAAAAAATTCCTACGCACGCGCAATATCATGGTGATGCATAGCAATGAGAGGGAAGAGTGTTGTCCACGTACCCTCGTAGACCGAAAGCGAAAGCGTTATAACAACGCGGTTTATGTAGTCATACGTCTTCACGGCCCGACCGATCAAGCACCGAAAATACAGCACCTCCGAGTTCTAGCACACGTTCAGCTCGATGACGATCCCCGGACTCCGATCCAGCAGAATGTCGGGGAAGAGTTCCGTCAGCACGACGGCATGGTGACGATCTTGATGTTCTACCATCGCAGGGCTTCTCCTAAGCACCGCTACAATATTATCGAGGATTATGGTGGAGGGGGGCACCGCACACGGCTAAGAGATCGAGAGATCAATTGTTGTGCCTTTGGGGTGCCCCCGTACACCCGTATATAAAGGAGCAAGGGGGAGGCCGTCCGGCCCTCTATGGCGCGCCCCCAAGAGGGGAATCCTACTAGGACTCCAAGTCCTAGTAGGTTTCCACCTAAAGGGAGAGAGGGGGAAGGAAGGAGAAGGAAAGGGGTGCGCCCCCCCCCCCCCTCTCCTAGTCCAATTTGGACCAGAGGGGGAGGAGCGCGCGGCCTGCCCTAGGCCGCCCCTCTCTCTCTCCACTAAGGCCCATCAAGGCCCAATAGTTCCCCCGGGGTTTCCGATAACCCTCCGACACTCCGATTTTATCCGAAACTTCTCCGGAACACTTCCCGTGTCCGAATATAGTCGTCCAATATATCAATCTTAATGTCTCGACCATTTCGAGACTCCTCGTCATGTCCGTAATCACATTCACGACTCCGAACAAACTTTGGTACATCAAAACTCATAAACTCATAAGATAACTGTCATCGAAACCTTAAGCGTGCGGACTGAGGGAGTCCTGGATTAGGGGGTGTCCGGATGGCCGGACTATAACCTTTGGCCGGACTCCTGGACTATGAAGATACAAGATTGAAGACTATGTCCCGTGTCCGGATGGGACTTACCTTGGCGTGGATGGCAAGCTTGGCGATACAGATATGTAGATCTCCTTCCATTGTAACCGACTCTGTGTAACCCTAGCCCTCTCCGGTGTCTATATAAACCGGAGGATTTTAGTCCGTAGGACGAACAACAATCATACCATAGGCTAGCTTCTAGGGTTTAGCCTCTCTGATCTCGTGGTAGATCTACTCTTCTAGTACCCATATCATCCATATTAATCAAGCAGGAGTAGGGTTTTACCTCCATCAAGAGGGCCCGAACCTGGGTAAAAACATCGTGTCCCTTGTCTCCTGTTACCATCCGCCAAGACTTATAGTTCGGGAGCCCCTACCCGAGATCTGCAGGTTTTGACACCGACATTGGTGCTTTCATTGAGAGTTCCTCTGTGTCGTCACCTTTAGGCCCGATGGCTCCTCCGATCATCAACAATGATGTGGTCCAGGGTGAGACTTTTCTCCCCAGACAGATCTTCGTATTCGGCGGCTTTGCACTACGGGCCAATTCGCTTGGCCATCTGGAGCAGATCGAAAGCTATGCCCCTGGCCATCAGGTCAGATTTGGAAGTTTGAACTACACGGCTGACGTCCGTGGAGACTTGATCTTCGACGGGTTCGAGCCACGGCCAAGCGCGTCGCATTGTCATGATGGGCATGATCTAGCTCTGCCGCCGAATAGTGCCCTGGAGGCCGCACCAGCGTCCGCTCCGACCCTTAGCTCGGAGCCGACTGCGCCGATCGAGGACGGGTGGCTGGACACCGCCTCGGGGCCTGCAATCTCTACAGCGATCAAGCCGAATACCAGCCTTGTCCTTTGCAAAGCTCATGACTCCAAGGTGCCGGACTCCGAACCTTCCGCGCCCCTGCCAATCGAATCCGATTGGGCGCCGGTCATGGAGTTTGCCGACGCGGACATCTTTCAGCATTCGCCCTTCGGCGACATCCTGAATTCGCTAAAGTCTCTCTCTTTATCAGGAGAGCCCTGGCCGGACTATCGTCAGCAAGGTTGGGATGCGGACGACGAAGAAATTCAAAGCCCACCCACCACCCACTTCGTAGCCACTGTTGATGATTTAACCGACATGCTGGACTTCGACACTGAAGACATCGACGGTATGGACGCCGATGCAGGAGACGACCAAGAACCAGCGCCTACAGGGCACTGGAAGGCCACCTCGTCATATGACATATACATGATGGACACCCCAAAAGAAGGGAATGGCGATGGAACAATGGAGGCTGACCCCTCCAAGAAGCAGCCTAAGCGCTGGCGTCAGCGGCGCCGCTCTAAATCCCGCCAAAGCAAAAACGGTGATTCCGGCACAGGAGATAATAACACCCCTGGACAGGTCAGAGACAACCCCTCCAGCAGGATTCAGCACAGAGGATGGAGAAGCCAGCCTCATGAGAGAGCGGAAGACAGAGAGGTAGAGGACGATAATTACATGCCTCCTCCAAGACGAGGCAAGCCTCAAAGACGCATTTAATTTGTCGTGCTCGAGGATCCCGTCGAACAAGAGCGTTTCAAAAGCAGGCTTATGGCCACGGCGAGCAGCCTCAAGAAAAATAGCAACAGCTTAGAGCTGACCAAGACTTGCTAGCCGACAGATGGACTGAAGTCCTTGAGGCCGAAGAGTACGAACGCGAACGCCCCTCCAAGAGCTACCCAAAGCGCAGGCTTCTACCCCGATTAGAGGAGGAAGCACCTAAACCTACATCACCAGCGCACGACGCGGCCGACCGGCCACCTCGTGGCCGCTACAGAGAGGCCTCTCGGCCCTCCACTCAAGCCGCACCCCGGCGTCGCTCAAAGAATACCAAGGCACGGGGAAATGCGCCAGACCTGCGAGATATACTGGAGGACAAGGAAAGGAAAACAAGATCGATTTGTGGATCGCGTGGGCGCCCCACAACGCGTGACGATAACCGTCATGCCGGATATGGAAATTCCTGCCGGGCCGAACAAAGTAGACAAAGCTCATTTGAGCTATGTCGTGATATAGCCCAGTATAGAGGTGCCGCACACCCACTATGCTTCACAGATGAAGTAATGGATCATCAAATCCCCGAGGGTTTCAAACCCGTAAAGATCGAATCACACGACGGCACAACAGATCTTGCGGTATGGATCGAGGATTACCTCCTTCATATCCACATGGCCCGCGGTGATGATCTACACGCTATCAAATACCTCCCACTCAGGCTTAAAGGACCATCTCGACATTGACTTAACAGCTTGACAGCAGAGTCAATTGGTTGTTGGGAGGACCTGGAAGCCGCATTCCTCGACAATTTCTAGGGCACCTATGTGCGACCACCAGATGCCGATGACCTAAGCCACATAATTCAGCAGCCAGAGGAATCGGCCAGACAATTCTGGACACGGTTCCGAACTAAGAAAAATCAAATAGTCGACTGTCCGGACGCAGAGGCCCTCGCAGCCATCAAACATAACATCCGTGATGAATGGCTTGCCCGGAACCTAGGACAGGAAAAGCCAAAATCCATGGCAGCCCTTACAACACTCATGACCCGCTTTTGCGCGGGAGAAGACAGCTGGCTAGCTCATAGTAATAACATGACCAAGAGCCCTAGTAATTCGGATACCAAGGACAGCAATGGCAGGTCGCATCGCAACAAGCACAAGCGCCGCATTAACGGTGATAATGCTGAGGATACGGCAGTTAATGCCGGATTCAGAGGCTCTAAACCCGGTCAGCGGAAAAATCCATTTAAAAGAAATACCCCGGGCCCGTCCAGTTTGGATCGAATACTCGATCGCTCGTGCCAGATACATGGCACCCCTGAAAAACCAGCCAACCACACCAACAGGGATTGTTGGGTGTTCAAGCAGGCAGGCAAGTTAAATGCCGAAAACAATGGCAAGGGGCTGCATAGCGATGACGAGGAGGAGCCCCGCCGCCAACCATAGGGGATGAAGGGCTTCCCCACAAGTGTGGACGGTAAACATGATATACGCAACCCACATACCCGTAAGGGAGCGAAGCGTGCACTCGTGGACGATATGCGTTGGAGCCGCCCCAAAGTTGAACCCATGGTCCTCCTGCCCGATCACTGTTGATCGAAGGGACCACCCCACTAGCATCCGCCACGGCGGATTCGCCGCATTGGTTTTAGACCCAATCATTGACGGATTTCACCTCACTAGAGTCCTTATGGACGGTGCCAGCAGCCTGAACCTGCTTTATCAGGATACAGTCACGAAAAATGGGCATAGATCCTCAAGGATTAAACCCACAAAGACGACCTTTAAAGGCGCCATACCAGGTGTAGAGGCCAACTGTACAGGCTCAATTACACTTGAGGTGGTCTTCGATCCCGAATAATTTCCGGGCGAGGAGTTAATCTTGACATAGTCCTGCTCCGCAGTGGCTATCACGCATCGCTCGGACGTAAACGATTTGCAAAGTTCAATATGGTGCCGCACTACGCATACCTCAAGCTCAAGATGCCAGGCCCTCGAGGAGTCATTACGGTCAATGGAAACACCGAACGCTCTCTCCGAACTGAGGAGCATACGGCGGCCCTAGCGGCTGAAATACAAAGTAGCCTCTCAAGGAAATTCTCCAGTCCGGCTATTAAACGGCCGGACACCGTCAAGCGCGCCCGGAGTAACCTACAACAAGAGCGCGTGGCACGTTCCGAGCAAGCGTAGCAATGCGGCTGTCGGTGTCAAAACCGGCGGATCTCGGGAAGGGGGGTCCCGAACTATGCATCTAGGCGGATGGTAACAGGAGACAAGGGACACGATGTTTTTACCCAGGTTCGGGCCCTCTCGATGGAGGTAAAACCCTACTCCTGCTTGATTGATATTGATGATATGGGTAGTACAAGAGTAGATCTACCACGAGATCAAGAAGGCTAAACCCTAGAAGCTAGCCTATGGTATGATTGTTGTTGTCTTGTTGTGTCCTACGGACTAAAACCCTCCGGTTTATATAGACACCGGAGAGGGCTAGGGTTACACAGAGTCGGTTACAATGTTAAGAGATCCACATATCCGTATCGCCAAGCTTGCCTTCCACGCTAAGGAAAGTCCTATCCGGACACGGGACGAAGTCTTCAATCTTGTATCTTCATAGTCTTGGAGTCCGGCCGATGAGGATTGTTCGGCTATCCGGACACCCCCTAGTCCAGGACTCCCTCAGCGGCCCCAACCCCAGCCCTCGCAAAATTGCGAAACCAGTACTACGCGCACATAACTACGCTCTGGAAATACCATGGGCATTGGGGGAGGGGCACGACCACGGAATGCCCAAAATGCGGCTCAACCGCACTAGGGGCTCCCGATTTTGTCATTCTTTTTTCTTACTTTCAGGACTCCGCTCTCCGGAAGGCCTGTCCGGTAGTAGAATCGCCGAACACACGATGCAACACCTAGGGAAGCTGAAAGCTGAATCGAGTGTCCAGGTGGTCTCTATAACGAGCAGTATACTTGTTTCACATATCATCCCGCAGCTCGCCCCTGGAGGGGGACATGTCAAATAGTCCCATCTCTTGCTTATCGCACTATTTGTATCGTTCTGCATTTACCGCAGCCTTTTCGAATAAACAATACATAGCTTTTGTCTATTATTTCATTCCTTTTTTTATCTATATATGTTCATTAATGACATGTTGCACCCGTACACTTTGGTACGGCCAAATACACCAGGGGCTTAAGTACCCCAAAATACGGTGTGATAAGTCCGAAGACTTTCACAAGTGCGGCACCCCGAACTTATAGCATTATATGCATCAGCTCCGAATCATGTCTTGGGTCAATAGTTGGGTTTGCCGTGCTCCCATGTTTTGGTACCTTACGTTCCGTTATATCGGCTAAGTAGCACTGGGAGAACCACTGCGATTGTGCCCCGGTTGAGCTGGGCTAAGCACCTTAGTGGAGAAAGCTAAAACTGACCATCATGATAGGGCGAGAGCTGGTCGCTGTTCGAGAGGTTTTCAAGTCCCTAAAGAATTATGCTGCCTTGTCCGGCCTAGGCATGGATAGCGCCCCGAACTCGGCCTTCCGAATACTAGGGGCTCGCCGAAATTTAAAATTATAGAATTCTATGGCTAAGTGAGAGTGTTCAAGCATTATAGTCCGATTGCCTTGTTCGTTGTGTTGAGCGCCTCCCTCGAAGGACCCAAGAATGGGAAAAAGAGCGCTCAAGTTTATCCCGAACACCCCAACAATCGTGGCATGGGGGCAGAAGCCGACGACTCGCCATCTCTCAAATTTAATAAACGACCGCACATAAGGTAATATTCTAAATTCAAAAGCGTTGCTTAGCGATATGAACAAGTTTTCAGTGTGTGGATCACAAATGCGAAGTTTACTCAAAATTACATCTTTGGAGCATTCATCCGCTATAAAGGCGGCACCCTTCAGACGCCTCATAATACATGTTGGGCTTGCGATGCTCCTTGCCCGGCGGTGGTCCGTCTGTCACAAGCTTCTCAGATCCATCTTGCCCCAAAGGCACTTTAGCACGGAAAGGGCCCTGAGCACCTTCGATGCATACGGAGCGCTTGATGACTTCAATCCATGGACAGGCGTCCACCAGCCACCTCACCAGCCCGAAGTAGCTCCCAGGCATGGCTTCCCCAGGCCACAGCCGGACTAAGAGACCCCTCATGGCCTGTTCGGCCACCTTATGGAGCTCGACCAGCTGCTTCAGCTGGTCGCTCAATGGCATCGGGTGTCCGGCCTCAGCATAATGAGACCAGAACACCTTCTCCGTCGAGCTCCCCTCCTCGGCTCGGTAGAATGCGGCAGCATCGGACACACTGCGGGGAAGATCTGTGAATGCTCCTGGAGAGCTCCGGACTCGGGTAAGTAACAAGTAATTCACTTTCACGTGCTTGCTTTGCATAAAGAATGCCTTACCCGCCGCTATCTTCTTCGTCGCCTCAATTTCCTGAAGGGCTTTTTGGGCTTCGGCCTTAGCAGATTTGGCGCTCTCAAGGGCCGAGGCGAGCTCGGACTCTCGAATCTTTGAGTCAAGATCCAAACTCTCGTGTTTTTCCACGAGAGCCTGGAGCTCTTGCTGCACCTCCGCCACCCGCTCCTCCTACTTCACTTGCTCGGTGCGCTCCACGGCAGCATTGTTTCTGGCCTTGGACAGCGCTTCCTTCAGGGTCGCCACCTTGTTCATGGCCCCTGCATACTCACGTTGGTCCTGTGACTTTTTGCAACCACATCTTTTTATATACTTACATAAGGTATTACTTACCTTCCTTGCCCTCGAGCTGCTTTTTGGCAAGGCCGAGCTCGTTCTCGGACCGCTCGAGGCTCTGCTTCAATGCATCAACCTCCATGATCAAGGCGGGCAGATCATCAGCAGCAGCCTGCATTCCCATATTGACATACTTATGTTAGACTCCTGCATATATCTTTTAGATCCTCGCCCGGCTTTTCTTTCCGAACACCAAACTGAGCATCAGGGGCTACTTTCTATGCGGTAATATTTTTACATATCTTAAATACATACCTCAAAGCCCGTTAGATGGCTGGCACAGGCTTCAGTCAGCCCGCTCTTAGCAAACTGAACCTTCTGGATCACCACACTCATAATAGTGCTATGCTCCTCGTGGATGGAGGCGCCGTTAAGCACCTCCAGCAGATTATCCGGTGCCTCCGGTTGGACGGAGGTCACCGGCGTCGTAGGCTTGCCCTTCTTACTAGGGGACGCCTGCCGGCATTGTTGAGAAAATCGTTAACTGGTAGCTGCTCGGTTGGCTGGCGAGTAGGGGATTAATAGGCTAATCGGCAAGTTAATCGGCCATTTAATCAATTAATCGGATGATTTATCGGTTTATCGGTTACTCGGTGACCCTAGGAGTAGGAATTAAACGGCAAGTTAACTGGTTAATCGGACGAATTCTTGAACAGGGCCTGCCGGACTCCGGAACCACTGAAGGTTCCGGTGCGGTGTCCGGCCCAGGGCCGTACTTGGAGCCCTTGGGGGTTTTTTCCCCTTTGCGCCTGGAGTCCGGGAGGTCGCCTTGCGGCGCCACCAGGACCACCTCCTCCTGGCCTGGACCCTTTTTGGACTCCACCTCGGCATCATCCGCAGCACGAGGGGAGGAGGCGGCCGAAAGTGAAGTACTATTCACATCCGACGAGCTTTGGGAGCCACTCGACGACACGCCGACCTGGGCTCGGGGCGGACTGCATGATTATTCGGCGTCAGAAGATATTGTGCAACAAAGGAACGCCATGAGTTATTCTGGTATCCGGATACTTACGATTTTGCCAGGGGCTTGGCCCTGGATGGCCACTCCTCTACGCCGTCGTCGGCGTTGGTGGAGTAGTCCGGAGGAAGGGTCCTTCCCTTCTTGGACCCTCCGGCCCCCCCAGTTGGGGCGGCCTTCCTTTTCTTCTCCCCATGCTGGGGGAGAGACCTCTTTTTCCTCCTCCTCGTTTTCACGGGAGGAGTCCGCCTCGGAGTCATCGGACGATGAGTCCGACACCACCAGGCGTCGGGAACTCTTTTGAGTTCCCTTGGCCTTCTTCTTGGCCTTTTTCTCCGGCACCACGTAAGGTGCCGGAACCAGCAGTGTCGGTGTACTAGAGTAGGGGTACCCTAGTACCCCGGACTCGTGCACGGACAGTCGCAGCACCCCGCGGCAGGGCTGGCCTGGTGACCACCAAGGTCCTCAGCGGCTCCTTTGGAGCCATTCAAGAACAAAGTAATCAAGGCTTCGGCAAGAGGAGCTTGCCGGGAAGGCCACTCAAGGCACGAAGGAAACAAGACCCCGACAAGAGGAGCTTGCCGGGAAGGCTTGGTGAGCGACAAGCTCCCGAGCGCGACAAGGACCTTGCCGCGGCAAGGCGCTTGCCGCGGCAGGTAACCTCTCTTCATCTCCGCTCCAGCTCATCCGCCAACGTGTCGCCATGGGGCTTTCCCAGGCACGCGTGTCAATGGGCTGTGCAGCCAGCGGGGAGCGACGATAAGCGGCGCTGACAAGTTACCATCGTGGCAAACGGAGGCGCACTTGACGGTCCTCACAGCCTTTGTTCAGCGGAGGGGACGGACATTTATGGCTCTTGTCCCTTGCCGTCAGAGTTAGGTATAGATCACTGTACACTGTACAAAGCGGTGTACCAACCTCTATTTTTCCTATTCTACCCTTGTCTACTTGCCACATGTGGTGACCCCTTGTGCCTATAAAAGGAGGCCCAAGTGCAACGTAGAAAGGGTTCGGTTCGGCTCCGGCTCAGTTCATTCGACACTTTCGAGACCACACTCACTCCGGCTAGGTTTTGTAGCTCCCATTGCTCCCTAGCAAGAACACAATATAATCCACCAAGCAGCAGTAGGAGTGTTACCTCTCTGGAGAGCTCCGAAGCTGGGTCAATCTGCTCGTGTGCATCGCCTCGATCCGCTCTTTGTGCATTCTCCGCCCCCTTCCGAACCACAAGGGACCAGGTCCCATAGGTGTTCGTGGGACACGATCAGCCTCCCCGACATCTTTGGCGCGCCAGGTAGGGGGCGTCGAGGCTATGTGAATCCGATCCGGCGTTCACACGAGCAGTTTCTTCATCAACCTTCATCAACATGCCCCCGAAGAAGAAGGCTTCGGCGGCAGCAGAGCCGTCCGCGTCAAACCCACCACCACCGGAGCTGACGAGTGGTGGGGAAGACGCTGGCGGAGGAACGGGCGTCGTCGAGAGAGCCCACGACGCCGCGAGGTCCAAGGACAAGGCGGCGCAAGCTTCGGCGTCCGAATCCGCACCACGTCCTTCTCAGGAGGCGCGGGACCGACAGTGTCATGATGCTCGCAGCACCATACGCTCGTTGGATCAAGGCCAAGCTGGAGGTTCCCAAGGCCCTCGAGACCCGCATGCACGCCAAAGATGCTGGTACGAAGCGAGTACGGTCGCTTAGGCGGGCTGCTGCTCCTCTAACATGGTTAGAAGTCCGAGCACATCCCGCTCTCGCCCGCACGCCATTGCCACCCACCACTCCAGCGGAAGCCTTGGCGAGAGCTCAATTGCTTCTAGACTACCCTCCAACAGCCGACAAGGTCGACGAATGGAGGGCCACAATCCAGAGTCTCATCGGCTTTGCCAACGGCGACGTTCCGCGGCAACCAACTGCGTCCTTGCCGCGGCGCGACGATAAGGCACGAGCCGGTGGCGACGAGACCTGCGGGGGTGACACCACCATGCACTCCCCTTCCCGAAGGCCAAGATCACCAGCTCCTCGGATCCACCTCGACAGCGACTCCACCGCGTCGTCGGATCCACGAGCTCGCCGTGATCAGCGCCAAGTTCTTAAGGAACGGCAACAAGAAGACGCTCGAACCCGCATCGAGCGCCGAAGAGAAGCGCGACGTCAGTCCGACCAGCGCGCCGGGCCCGCTGTCGACATGCATGCGCCAGGGGAACCAGGCGACTTGCCGTACGTGGTAGGTTGCCCTGCGTTCACTCGTGAGCTGCGGCAAGTCCAGTGGCCCGACAAGAAAAACTTCAAGCCAGATGTGCCAGAGAAGTATGATGGCAGGACACACCCATCGGAGTTCCTCAGCATCTACACCATCGCGGTGCAGGCTGCGGGGGGACGAGACGACAAGATCCTTGCCAACTACTTCCCTCTGGTGCTCAAGCCAAATGTCAGATCTTGGCTCATGCACTTGCCGGACAGTTCCATATCTTCTTGGGCAGATTTGTGCCATCAGTTTGTCGCCGCCTTCACAGGCGGCCACAAGCCTCATGGCCAAGAGAGTGACCTTCACCTGCTCGCCCAGAAGGAAGGAGAGTCCCTGCGCAAGTTTATCCAGAGATTCAGTCACGTGCACTACAACATCCCAGACGTCCACCCTGCCGCGGTGATCAGCGCGTTTCATCAGAACATGCGGAACCGCAGGATGAGGGAGGAGATGGCGATGTGCAAGGTCAAGGACGTCAGTGAGCTGTATGCCTTGGCCGACAAGTGTGCACGCGCTGAGGAGGGAAGAAGACTCCCAGGAGAGAATGTTGGAATAGAATCTGACAGTGAGGAGACCGCCCCGGCAAAGAAGAGCCGACGGCGGAACAACAGAAAGAAGTACTAGTTGTCGAGCAGTCCGGCAAGGATGGTGCCGCCAAGAAAGCCAAGTCTGGTGGCTCCGGCAAGGAGGTTGCCGCTGACACCGACCGCCAAGCTGTGGCGGCCGCCGACAAGCCAGACAGCTCCAACAAACAGTACTGCAAGATTCACCGCACCAAGGGCCACGACCTCCAGAGCTGCAAGAAAGTCGAGCAGCTTGTTGAACAGCAGAGGGCTGAATACGAGCGGCGAGACAAGGAGAAGGCCCAGGAAGGTGCTGGTGCAACTAGTAAGAAGAGACCCGGCCGGGGAGGACGCCGCGGCAAGGCCAAGCAGCGGCAAGGAGACAGACCTCCCCGCGGCCGCGACAAGGATGAAGACGATGATGACGACGAAGATATGGAAGACGATGAAGCTGATGAGCAGGAGTTTCAGAAGGCAACAGAGGTTCTCTGCGTTGACGGTGGTGCTTCTCTGCATACCTCACACCGCCAACTCAAACAATGGATGCGGGAGGTCAATGCAGCAGAGCCATCCGTGGAGTCACGTAGACCTCTGAAGTGGTCCAGCACGCCCATCATTTTTGATATTGAGGACCACCTGATCGCATAACTGCGGTCGGGTGCTTGCCGATGTTGGTCTCACCAACCATCCGCAACCTCAAGGTCACTAAGATGTTGGTTGACGGCGGGGCCGGCCTGAATCTGATCTCCTCTGCAGTGCTCCAGAAGCTTCAGATCCCTGACAGCGAGCTCGAAGAGACTAGCACTTTCCAAGGAATCAACCCAGGAAGGAGCAAGCCGAAAGGGAAGATTACGTTGCCAGTAACATTTGGCAGTGAGCTTAACTTCAGGACTGAGAGGGTCACATTTGACGTTGCCGATTTCCCATTGCCCTACAATGGGATACTTGGCCGTCCAGCACTCGCCAAGTTCATGGCAGCCTCTCATTACGCCTACAACCTACTCAAGATGCCCGGCCCGATAAGCGTCATTTCTGTTCATGGCGACAAGAAGGATGCGCTTGTCTGCGCTGACAAGATTTACCGGGATGCAGCAGCTGCGACAGATAGCAAAACACTTGCCGCTGAAGCTCCCGGGGGGAAGAAGAAGACCAAGTCCGGCAAGAGCTCTGATGCCCACTCCGGGAAGCGCACCTCTTCGGAGTGCTGCGCTACCGTCGAGGACGCACCATCGAGCTCGACCGGCAAGTGCAAGAAGATGATGGCAGCTCCGCCGAAGACCAAGAAGGTGCCCGCCAAGGAGGACGGCAGTGGTGGTACCTTCACCATCAGTGCCACGCTTGACCCTAAATAGGAAGGCGAGCTCGTTGCTTTCCTGCGGGCGAATGTCGATGTGTTTGCATGGCAACCATCTAACATCCCCGGTGTTCCCAGGAAAGTAATTGAGCACCACCTAGCTGTCTGTCCTCACGCGCGACCCGTCAAGCAAAAAGTCAGGAAACAGGCAGTGGAGCGCCAGGAATTCATAGCAGAGGAGATCAAGAAACTGGAAGCAGCAGGCCTTGTCAGAGGAGTGCTCCATCCCACGTGGTTGGCCAATCCGGTAGTTGTACGCAAGGCGAATGGGAAATGGAGACTTTGTATTGACTTCACAGATGTTAATAAAGCTTGTCCCAAAGACCCATTCCCCTTACCGCGTATAGACCAGATTGTTGACTCCACAGCTGGATGTGATTTGCTTTCATTTCTTGACGCATATTCTGGATATCATCAGATCTTCATGGCAGAAGAGGATGAAGAGAAAACCGCATTCATCACACCATGTGGCACATACTGCTTCATACGGATGCCTTTTGGTTTGAAGAATGCTGGTTCAACATTTGCAAGAGTAGTCCATGATGCCTTTGAGCCACAAATGCATAGAAATGTAGAAGCTTACATGGATGACATAGTGGTCAAGAGCAAGGACAAAGCAACTCTGGTTCAAGACTTAGATGAGACCTTTGCAAATCTGCGCAAGATCAACCTCAAGCTCAACCCCGAGAAGTGCGTGTTTGGAGTCCCTTCCGGCAAGCTTCTCGGTTCTTCGTGTCTCGAGAGGGAATTGAAGCCAACCCCGACAAGATCAAGGCCATTGAGCAGATTGAAGCACCAAAGCGCCAAGGATGTAAGAAGGCTTGCCGGTTGCGTGGCTGCTCTCAGCAGGTTTATCTCTAAGTCAGCTGAGCGCGCCCTGCCATTTTTCAAAATTTTGAAAAAGGCAGGTCCAATGAAATGGACTCCCGAGGCGGAGGCTGCGCTGCAGGACTTAAAGAGGTACTTGTCCTCCACTCCAATACTTGTCGCACCTAGGCCACAAGAGAAGTTGCTGCTGTATATAGCGGCAACCAATCAAGTGGTTAGTGCTGCGTTAGTAGCGGAGAGGGAGGCGGGTGACGAGCCGGCAACCGAGGCAGATGCACCCAACGACAAGCAGGGGGTTTCACCGTCAAGCTCTGGTCCCGACAAGGATGGATCTGCGCAGGGTTGCGACAAGGTGTAGAAAAGGATGGTGCAGCGCCCAGTCTACTTTGTCAGTTCCCTTCTGCAGGGGGCTAGGTCAAGGTATTCTAGTGTGCAGAAACTGCTTTTCTGCCTCCTCATGGCCTCGAGAAAGCTGCGCCATTACTTCCAAGCACATGAGATAACAGTTGTCACTCGCTTTCCGTTGAAGAGGATATTGCAAAATCCAGAAGCAACAGGCGGGATTGTTGAGTGGGCACTGGAACTGTCCAGCTTTGGCCTCCAGTTTGAAAGCACTTCAACGATCCAAAGCAGAGAATTTGCAGAGTTTATAGCAAAATGGACGCCAACGCAAGATGAAGAAATTCCAGAGACGAGCATCCCCGTCAAGGAAGCGAGTAAAGAGTGGCTGATGTACTTTGATGGTGTCTTCTCGCTGCAAGGTGCCGGTGCCGGCGTGCTGCTTATCGCACCCACCGGAGAGCACCTCAAGTACATAGTCCAAATGCACTTTCCCAAGGAGCAAGCAACAAATAATACTGCAGAGTATGAAGGTTTGCTTGCCGGTCTCAGGATTGCAGTGGACCTTGGGATCAAGAAGCTTATCGTCAGGGGTGACTCGCAGCTTGTCGTCCGCCAAGTAAACAAAGATTATGAGAGTCCATTGATGGAAGCCTATGTTGATGAAGTGAGAAAGCTATAAGAACACTTTGAAGGCCTGCAAATGGAACATGTTCCAAGAGCTCAGAATGATATCGCTGATGGCCTGTCAAAGTGTGCTGCACTCAAGTTACCTGTGGAACCAGGAATTTTTGTGCTCAGGCTGACTCAACCAACTGTAACACCATCAACAGGACAGAAGCAAGAAGAGGAAGTTGGTTTCTGGTGACTACTTTCCGGCAGAGCTCCCTGAAGTCGCCGCCAAGAAGGTCCCCAAAATCAACGCAAATATCGCTGAGGAGCAGTCTGCTCCGACAAGCCCTAGGGTTTGCTTCGCTGAAGCGACGCCCCGACAAGTCTTGCTCGGCAGCTTGCCGAGGATCATCAAGCTCGGCCGAACCGCAGGTTCTTGCCGTGGAAGCTGATGTTCCCGCAGCGGCAGAAGTGCCTTTAGTCCTTGTTGTCGAGCCGCAAGCTCCAACATGGGCGCAGCAGATCGTCCATTTCCTTCAGACAGGAGAACTTCCCGAAGAGCAAGAAGAAGCGGAAAGAGTAGCCCGACAGTCAGCTATGTATCAGTTTGTTGACAACATCCTGTACAGAAGAAGACTCAACGGTGTGAAATTGAAGTGTATTTGCCGGGAAGATGGACAGAAGTTGTTGGCAGAGATACACGGAGGCATATGTGGTCACCACATTGGCGCAAGAGCACTTGCCGGCAAAGCTTTCCGGCAAGGTTTCTTCCGCCGAAGCCCTCCAGATGCAACGCACAAGTAACCAAGTGTGAAGCGTGCGGTTCCATTCAAAACAGATACACCAGCCAGCTCAAGCTCTCCAGACGATCCCTTTATCCTGGCCATTTTCGTTCTGGGGGCTCGACATCATTGGCCCCTTCCCCCGAGCTGTCGGGGGCTTTGAGTACTTGTACGTCACAATCGACAAGTTCACAAAGTGGCCGGAAGTGGAGGCAGTGAGGAAGGTGACAGCATAGTCAGCAGTCAAGTTCTTCAGGTCAATTGTTTGCCGTTTTGGGATACCTAACCGGATCATCACCGACAACGGCACCCAATTCACGAGTCGCACCTTCATGCAGTACGTCCAAGATCTTGGCGCCAAGATCTGCTTTGCTTCTGTTGCTCACCCGAGAAGCAACGGTCAAGCAGAGAGGGCAAATGCTGAAGTGCTACGAGGACTCAAGACCAGAACTTTCGACAGGCTGCGCAAGTGCGGAAGAAACTGCATTGAGGAGCTGCCGGTGGTTCTTTGGTCGATCAGGACGACGCCAAATCGAGCCACTGGCTAGACACCTTTTGCTCTAGTCTATGGAGCAGAGGCAGTTCTCCCCACGGAACTCGTATACGAGTCGCCTCAAGTGCTCTCTTATGATGAGCTTGAGCAAGAGCAGCTGCGACAAGATGACGCGCTGCTCCTCGAGGAGGATCGTCTTCAGGCTGCTGTACGAGCCGCTCGTTACCAGCAAGCTTTGCGCCGCTACCATAGCCGCAAAGTTAATGCCAGAAGCTTCGAGGAAGGCGACCTTGTTCTTCGGCGCGTTCAATCCTCCAAGAATTCTAACAAGTTGACGCCAAAGTGGGAAGGCCCTTATCGGGTGAAACGAGTCACTAGGCCTGGCGCTGTCCGCCTTGAGACCGAAGATGGCGTTCCGGTGAGCAACTCCTGGAATATAGAGCATCTTAGTAAGTTTTACCCATAGGGCGCGGTTGCCGGAACCCGTTCCGGTAACCACCCTTTTGTACAAGTCTTGCCGATGTTGCATGTAATCCTTTGTACAAAGCCGGGCGCAGACCCCGTGCATCAGTAAAGCTTATGTGTTGCGCACAACTTGTCAATTTCATGCTTTCGTCATTATTATGCATGTATTACCTGACATTTTGTGCAGCATCCACACCCGGTAAGCGATAACGAGCCACTAGGCTCCATAACTTTATTTTCCCTTCTTTCTTCTCAAAAGAGAGCAAGGTTCATCCACCCACAAGTTAACCGGGGAGGAGAAGATAATGGTGTGGGCCACCAAGTGTCGCTCGAGGAAGTATCACCTTGCCGGGAAGCAAACAACAGAAAAGCTAAGTTGTTAAGTTTAAGCAATCAGTTTTTAAATTTTCAAGTTATCTTCCTCGAACGATAGTACTTTGTATGGAAAACATGTGCGCGGAGGAACCAACTCGCGACTAGCTTGCGCCCTTACTTTGTTTCGAGTCCGCTCAACAACTTAAGCGTGCTGCAACTAGTTGCGACAAGGTTTCTTGTCGGAGGCAGCATCGCCAGGAGGCTGCTGACGTTCCGCACTCAGCGCTCGCGGCAAAGGTGCTCGCACCGACAAGTTCCCTAAAAGCGTAGGGCACAAACATACAAGGGAAGAAATCAAGTAAAGGAAATAACATTGCAATTGATGCCTAAGATAGAGTATATTACAAAAACGACTTGTCGCAGACCTAATAGATTCTTCTCGTAAACATGATCTGCAGCGACAAGGGAAAGATTAACTTGGCGGCCTAGTCCACGCGATCGCCATCGAGCCTCTTGACTCCGCTCACCCTGTCCACGATGGGTGCGACAAGGGCCTTGAGCGCTTCAACGTCAGTGGTTGGAGGCAGGGACTTGAGGACGTGGGTGAAGCTGACGCCTGGATTGCGGAAGGCCACCTTCATCAACATCTTCTGGAGGGCCCCGGCGCATATTTGGCGCGACTCGTCGGCCAGCTGCTTTGGGATCTCCTCCCGGAGCCGCTGGAGACCCGTCAACACACCCTTGAAGAATAGGCTGAGCTTGGCGCTGGGTTGGAGGTTCTCGTCGGTGGAGTACCCAAGATCCACCATCCCCAGCTCCATCAGCTCATTGTGGATGGCGGCGGCAGTGTCCACAAGACCTTCTGTCCAGTGCATTATACTATCTCTGAGAGTATCCTGGCAGTCGCGCATTCGCCAACAGCTCTCGTTGGCCTTAATCTTCTCCAGAGGCCCGCTTCCGCCTCCTTGGCGCCGCTCAGCGTCTCCGCTGTGGTGGTCTGCTTCAGCTCCAGATCCGCCTTGGAGTCCTTGGCGGCGTCGAGCTCTTTGATCTTCTCAGCGAAACAACCCTGCATCTCGCCGAGAGTGTAGGCGTCCTTCTCGCGTTCACGCTTCAGCCCGGTGACCTCCTCGGCGATCTTCTGGAGGGTGGCCTCCAGCTGGGCCACCCTCGTCTCCAATTCCTTCTTGGCGGACTCGGCAGCTGCGGCGGCGTCCTTTGCCTCCTGGAGTGCCCCGCCAATTGATTGCTCGCGCGCGGCAAGATCTTCCTCATAGCTATCGAGGTTGATCTTCCGCTGCGCCAGCTCACCTTCTTCTTGAGAGAGCTTCGCCGCAAGCCTTTGCTGCTCCTCGACCTCGGCCTTCTCCAAGATGATGGCCGTGCGCTCCTCAGCAAGCTGCTCCCGCGCTTCTGCTATGTCCCGGAGAGTTTCCTTGTTGGCGCGCCGGAGCTCTTCTGCGCGCTTCTCCATGTCAGCTACCGCCCTCGCGACAAGTGCTTCCCGCGACTCCAGCTTAGCCTATCGGGTGCGGTAGAGCGACAGCAATCTCTTCAGTACCTGCTCCTCCTCAGGGTCGCCGCTGCTGCTGCTTGGAGCGTCAACCAGCGACAGCCCGGCGGAGGCGAGCAGTTCCGCGTCGAAGGTCTCCCCTTCGGCCGGTGCCCTGGAGCTTGACGCCCATGGGAGCTTGATAAAGACACCGTCGCCGGCCTTCAGATAAGTGCCGGGCTGGGGCTCTTCGGAGTCTGGTACAACATCGGTGGCGGGGAAATCGGCGGTCCGTGTAGCGCCTGGCGCTCCTGCGGCCTCGGGGCCGTCAGTACGATCACCGGACCCCTCCCCAGCCTCTGCGCCAATAGCCGTGGCGGCCTCCTCGCCGGCGGACCCGTCGACGCCGGCCTCCTTCTCCATGTTGGCGGCGTCGTCATTGTTGCCGCGAGCGTCCTCCTCGCCGGCAACCTCAGTCTCCATCGGCTCTCCGGCAGATGGATCTGATGATCAGAGAAAGAAAAGAACAAGTCAAGCAAATGTTCGAAAAGAAGAACAGAAGAAAAAAGAACCCAAGGGAGATTTTCAAACAAGAAGATTACCTGCAGTGGGATCTGTTGCCGCAGTCTCCACCACCGGAGGTTCGTCGGCGCTGCCTCTTGTCGGAGAAGCTCCCCTTGTCGAAGAGGCCTCCCTTGCTGGAGAGCGCTCCCTTGGCGGAGATTTCTCCCTTGGAGGCGTAGTTGAAGTAGACAGGACTTCAGGAGTGACTTCCGGGACCTCCTGATGAGGCTGCTCTGCTCCTACACAAATCAACAAGCCAGAAATCAGTAAAGAAGGAGCACCCAAGCACACTTAACCGTAAGAAATGAATCAAATACTTACGCTGGGGGCTGTGCTGGGGGCTGCTCTGTTGAAGGGTCGCCGGATCCGGCAAGGGAGTCTCAGACGTGCCTCCTGTCGCCACAGGGGAATCGTCTTCGACGACGACCACCGGAGTCTTGGCCCTCTTCGACGCCCTCTGAGCCAGCGTCCTGAAGAAGGAAAGAGCTCAGAATGAAGCAAGTCAAATACAAGACAAAGCGGTAAATTGAAGAATTACAAGTAGCAGCGACAAGATCTTACTCTTCCTCTTCTTCCTCGGAGCTGAGGGCAGAGAAGTCAAATTCCGCTCCAGTACGACGAGCTGGAGGAGTAGGCTCCCTCGGACGCTTGGCGGGTGCGGGAGCCGTGGCTCCAGAAGGCCCCGCTCCCGTTGCTGTGGCGGCATGAGGTGCTCCCGCGGCAACCGTACTTGCCGCGGTGGAGCGCGTCGGGCGGCGAGGCGGCTGTTGGCTCGTCTGCCACCCCGCCACTTCTCCGGTCTTGCGGAGGCGTCTTCTTGGCGGGGCCGCGGGCTCCTCCCGCGGCAAGCTACTTGACGGAGGGAGGGGGGGCTGGCGTTCTGCCCCTGTTCCCCCTGCTTATAAGGAGGGAGGGGGGCTGGCGTTCCGATTTTCCCATTAAAGAAAGCCCCTACGACCTCTCCCACGACGCCACGTCCGGAACGTGCCGTTCGTGGGGAACGTGGTGGGTCCGAAGCAAATAACTGCGTGATCCAGGCCGCGCGTGCCCGTGCACTGTTTTGGGCCTGGCCCAACAGAGCTTGGCGCCAGGTGGCCCAGCCCGGGGCTCTGCCGGTGTACTAGAGTAGGGGTACCCTAGTACCCCGGACTCATGCACGGACAGTCGCAGCACCCCGCGGCAGGGCTGGCCTGGTGACCACCAAGGTCCTCAGCGGCTCCTTTGGAGCCATTCAAGAACAAAGTAATCAAGGCCCCGGCAAGAGGAGCTTGCCGGGAAGGCCACTCAAGGCACGAAGGAAACAAGACCCCGGCAAGAGGAGCTTGCCGGGAAGGCTTGGTGAGCGACAAGCTCCCGAGCGCGACAAGGACCTTCCCGCGGCAGGTAACCTCTCTTCATCTCCGCTCCAGCTCATCCGCCAACGTGTCGCCATGGGGCTTTCCCAGGCACGCGTGTCAATGGGCTGTGCAGCCAGCGGGGAGCGGCGATAAGCGGCGCTGACAAGCTACCATCGTGGCAAACGGAGGCGCACTTGACGGTCCCTGTTGCACTGTTCAGGCGACAGGGACGGACATTCATGGCTGTTGTCCCTTGCTGTCAGAGTTAGGTATAGATCACTGTACACTGTACAAAGCGGTGTACCAACCTCTGTTTTTCCTATTCTACCCTTGTCTACTTGCCACATGTGGTGACCCCTTGTGCCTATAAAAGGAGGCCCAAGTGCAACGTAGAAAGGGTTCGGTTCGGCTCCGGCTCATTTCATTCGACTCTTTCGAGACAACACTCACTCAGGCTAGGTTTTGTAGCTCCCATTGCTCCCTATCAAGAACACAATATAATCCACCAAGCAGCAGTAGGAGTGTTATCTCTCCGGAGAGCTCCGAAGCTGGGTAAATCTGCTCGTGTGCATCGCCTCGATCCGCTCTTTGTTCATTCTCCGCCCCCCTCCGAACCACAAGGGACCAGGTCCCATAGGTGTTCGTGGGACACGATCAGCCTCCCCGACAAGCAGCCCCGTCAATCGGGCGTCCGCTGGGTCTTCTGGCAAGAGAGCCGGACAGTCAATCTGCCCGGACGTCTTCTGCCAATCCTGTTAAAGGAAAGGGAGTTTAGATCCCGCATAGAGTCAAACTATGAAAAACAAGTATCCCGTAAAGGGTAAAATAGCTTACCGCGTTGGCTTGATGCTGCGCGCTCAATCCGCGATCCTCTGTAGCGGATGCGGGAGCCTCGGCGCCCTTGAACAGCACCTTCCAGGTGTCTTCGTACGTAGTGTCGAAGAGCCTGCTCAGGGTTCGGTGTTGTGCCGCATCAAACTCCCTCAAGCTGAAAGCCCGTTGTTGGCACGGGAGGATCCGGCGGATGAGCATGACCTGGACTACATTGATAAGTTTGAGCTTCTTGTTCACCAGGTTTTGGATGCAGGTTTGGAGTCTGGTCAGCTCTTCCGAATTACCCCACGACAGGCCCGTCTCTTTCCAGGAGGTGAGCCGTGTAGGGAAGCCAGATCGGAATTCGGGGGCCGCTGCCCATTCAGGGTCACGCGGCTCGGTGATGTAGAACCACCCCGATTGCCACCCCTTTATGGTCTCCACGAAGCAGCCCTCGAGCCATAGGACGTTGGGCATCTTGCCCACCATGGCACCTCCGCACTCCGCTTGGCGCCCTCCCACTACCTTCGGCTTGACATTGAAGGTCTTCATCCATAAGCCGAAGTGGGGCTGGATGCAGAGGAAGGCCTCGCACACGACGATGAACGGCGAGATGTTGAGGATGAAGTTCGGGGCCAGATCGTGGAAATCCAGGCCGTAGTAGAACATGAGCTCCCGAAAAAATGGGTGAAGTGGGAAACCTAGTCCGCGGAGGAAATGGGTGAGGAACACCACCCTCTCATGGGGCCTGGGGGTGGGTATGAGCTGCCCCTTGTCTGGAAGCTGGTGGGCGATGTCGTTGGACAAGTATCCGGCTTTCCTCAGCTTCTTGATGTGCCCCTCCGTGACGGAGGAGGCCATCCACCTGCCTCCCGGACATGGCTGGAGAAGGTTGAGGTGGGAAGTACGTACTTGGGCGCTGGAGCTCGAGTCCGCGGAAATGGATAAGCAAAGGAGGAAGAAGGCGTAGATGAAAAAGGTGGATCCTTATCCCCTTATATGGGTGGACGAGACTGCACGTCCCCACCCGCCTGGTAAAACTCGCTTATCTCCCAAGCGTCGTAATCAATGGCGCGGTTGGGTTACCCATGCCCGTATTGATGAGAATCCCGGAATAAGGGGACACGATCTCTGCTTCGACAAGACGTGCCAAGGAAACCGCCTCGCTAAACGCGCTGAGGTGGGACAGTAAAACGATTCGAATAAAGGCTTGGGCGTAGTGTGATGTCACGCTGCGCAATACGTCAGCAGATTGGATTTGTGTAAATATTATTCTCTCTACGGTGGTATGTGGAACTTATTTTGTAGAGCCGGACAATATCCTTGTGTTCAAAATCTTCTATAAAGTATTTGGAGGAGGAACCCGCCTTGCAATGCCGAAGACAATCCGCGCACCGGACTCGTCGTCATTGAAGCCTGGTTCAAGGGCTACTGAGGGAGTCCTGGATTAGGGGGTGTCCGTATGGCCGGACTATAACCTTTGGCCGGACTTCTGGACTATGAAGATACAAGATTGAAGACTTCGTCCCGTGTCCGGATGGGACTTTCCTTGGCGTGGAAGGCAAGGTTGGCGATATGGATATGTAGACCTCCTCCCATTGTAACCGACTCTGTGTAACACTAGCCCTCTCCGGTGTCTATATAAACCGGAGGGTTTTAGTCCGTAGGACGAACAACAATCATATCATAGGCTAGCTTCTAGGGTTTAGCCTCTCTGATCTCGTGGTAGATCTACTCTTGTACTACACATATCATCAATATTAATCAAGCAGGAGTAGGGTTTTACCTCCATCGAGAGGGCCCGAACCTGGGTAAAAACATCGTGTCCCTTGTCTCCTGTTACCATCCGCCTAGACGCACAGTTCGGGACCCCCTACCCGAGATCCGCCGGTTTTGACACCGACACGGACCCTACGGGTTCGAGGACTATGTAGACATGACTGAGAACCATTCTGGGTCAATAACCAATAGCGGAACCTGGATTCTCATATTGGCTCCTACATGTTCTACGAAGATCTTTATCGGTCAAACCGCATAACAACATACGTTGTTCCCTTTCTCATCGGTATGTTACTTGCCCGAGATTCGATCGTCGGTATCTCAATACCTAGTTCAATCTCGTTACCGGCAAGTCTCTTTACTCGTTACATAATGCATCATTCTGTAACTAATTCATTAGATACATTGCTTGCAAGGCTTATAGTGATGTGCATTCCGAAGCTTTTTACTATCCTTCTCTTGGACGGTAGAGGCCATCCATTTGCCTCCCGCTCCGGATCCGGACATATTCGGAGGACCTCTTGTGGACGGGGAAGAGCGCTTGAGCATTAGAGCTTGAGCAGAAAGAGCTGGGAGGAAGGCGTGGGTGACAAGAATAAATCCCTGTCCCCTTATAAGGGCAGGAGAGGCGATGCGCCTCCCCACTTACCTGGAAGAACCTCTTATTCCCCAAACGCCGTAATTGATGGCGCGGTTGGGTTACCCACACCCGTACTGATGAGAATCCCGTGATAAGGGGACACAGTCTCTGCTTCGACAAAGACGTGCCAGGAAAACCACCTCGCGATATGTGTGGGGGCTGATTGTGAAAAACGGTTCGAAATGACTGGGCCGTGGTGTGACATCATACTACGAAATGCGTCAGCAGATTAGATTTGTGGAAGTATTATTCTCTCTACGGTGGTATATGGAACTTGTTTTGCAGAGCCGGACACTATCCTTGTGTTCAAAATCTTCAATGGAGTATTCGGAGGAGGAACCCGCCTTGCAATGCCGAAGACAAACTGCGCGCCGGACTCATCGTCACTAAAGCCTGGTTCAGGGGCTACTGAGGGAGTCCTGGATTAGGGGGTATCCGGACAGCCGGATTACATCCTTTGGCTGGACTGTTGGACTATGAAGATACAAGATTGAAGACTTCGTCCCGGTCCGGATGGGACTCTCCTTGGCGTCGATGGCAAGCTTGGCAATACAGATATGTAGATCTCCTCCCTTGTTACCGACTCTGTGTAACCCTAGCCCCCTCCGATGTCTATATAAACTGGAGGGTTTAGTCCGTAGGACGACAACAATCATACCATAGGCTAGCTTCTAGGGTTTAGCCTCTACGATCTCATGGTAGATCAACTCTTGTAATACTTATATCATCAAGATCAATCAAGCAGGAAGTAGGGCATTACCTCCATCGAGGGGGCCCGAACCTGGGTAAACATTGTGTCCCCCGCCTCCTGTTGCCATCCGCCTTAGACGCACAGTTCGGGACCCCCTACCCGAGATCCGCCGGTTTTGACACCGACACCGTAATCCCTCTTCCTCTTAGAATGCCAAAGCATAAGCTTTGCATGCTTCTTGTTTGCAAAGAAACGCTTCAGGCATGGAATGATTGGAAAGTACCATACAACCTTATAAGGAGTACCGCTAGTGGGTGCTTTATCATCATCATTGTTCTCCCGACTGTTGTTTCCCCACTTGAATTGGGGAAATTGAATGTTGGACACCTTTTTTGGCTGGAGTACTCATTCCAGTAAACGACGTAGTCATTTTTGCATGCACGGTACTTTACCGTCTCCATGTCAAGAGGACACAATACCTTCCTTGCCTCATCGATAATTTTTGGCAACACGTTGCCTATAGGCAGAACATCATCCAAATACGTCAAATTCATATTGACGGAAGTGTCTGTGTTATAGCTTTTTAGCTTAATGTCCATAAGATTCATCATGACACTAAGTCGGGTGTGATTTGCCTTGCGACCAGCATACAAAGGAGTTGTTGAGTCCTTCACAATAGTCGCTAGTTTGGTAGCCTCTCTATGAGAAGCTGTCTCAGTGCTCAACATTCCTGCTAATTTGCCCGAGATTATTGCCTACTCCATTTCTGCCTCCTCACTTTCATCATAATCTTCACCGGACTCATTGTATTCATCACCGTCAGATTTCTCATCATGTCCATCCATCATCCATTCTTGTTCCCCGTCATGTTCCGCTCCTTCACATTACATCCAATCCTCACCATGACTTGTCCATCTCGTATAACCAGGCATGAAACCACTATCCAAGAAGTGCTTATGCAACTCTCACAATTCAATTGTGTACATAACATCATTCTCGCAAACAACGCATGAACAACATATTTTCTGCAAACCCCTTTTCCTAACATGTTCCTATGCAAACTGTAAGAACACTATCAAACCATTAACAAAATCATTGGATGCCTGTGGTATGGAGTACATCCAACTAGGATCCATCATTCGACGCCAAAACCTGCAACATGCGCACATAACATAATAGATTACTCTTTGATCTAAGAATATGGAAAATCAAAAAATTGGCATGATCTTTGCTAAAAAATGGACATATTGAGTGACACCAGCTAGACGAAATGGAGATTAATCAACATTTCGACGAGATTTGGCACTCATTTGTATTCCCTAAATTTTTTGCACAAAAGCATGCGATCAATGAAAAGTCAAATCGCCCAACACGTCCACCACGCCACACACCAACTATCAAGTATGCATGTATGCTCATTTGTACATACACAGGATGTTGAATTTAGAAAAGAATTCTCACATAAAACGTATCTCCTCGTATCTCTCCCGTCGTTTCTGATCGATCGCGTGAAATCAAGAAGAGAGAGATGTGGTGGATGACCAATGGTGAGAGGATTCGGAGGAAGAGGAAGAGGGCATTGTGGGAGAGGGGATGAGGCCACTGAACAAGCAGGACGCATACATTACATGCGATCTTATCATTGGCGGGCGGTGCAAAACGACCGCCACCAATAAGTGATATGCATAGCACCCAGCGCGGGACAAATATTTTGCGGCGACCAAAAACTATAGCCCACCAAAGTTATTAAACTAACCTATGGAGGGCTCTATGATGGCCCCGCCACAGCTATGTTCTGAAAAATTTGGGCATCCGGCCAAAATATGTAGTGGCGGATGATTGTCACTACTCACCACTGCAAGGTCATCTACTTTTGGTGGGCCTAGGTTGTGGCCTATCACAGCTGAGTTACGCAAACAAGTCCCGTCCGGGAGATCGTACCAGTGGTGGGTTTCCTTCCTTGCCCGCCACAGTTGAGCTTCTAGCTGTGGCAGGAGGTGTTTGCTACCCGCCGTTGCTTGTTTTCAAAAATAGTTGTCGCGGTAACCCACTATGCCCGCCACTCATTAGTGTTCACCTATAGCCATTTCCAATTAGTGACCCTAGCCGCTAGTTTAAGTAAACACAAAGTACTATTAGAGCTAAGAAGGACAACACGAAGTATTCATGTTAAACTGTAAGCACGACATATCTACATTAAAAGGAATCTACTGCTGCAAAGTGCCTAGCAAATTAGCAAAAATGTCTACCAATTCTCTGCATGATCCAAACCAAATCTACAGATGAAGTTCTAAACTATACATTCCACAGCTTGCTTTGTTATGGAGCAAGCTGTGGAATGGAAGAATTGATCCCAGCTGGTTAAACTCCACAAAATTGGAATATTTTTTAGCGACAATATCCCCACTTATTTTCCCAAGTGATTCTGGCTCAATTTCAAATTACGGTGATTATCATTACAAAAGGGGGTCCTGATACGTCTCCAACATATCTATAATTTTTGATTGTTCCATGCTATTATATTATCTGTTTTGGATGTTTAATGGGCTTTAATATGCTCTTTTATATTATTTTTGGGACTAAACTATTAACCGGAGGCCCCGTGCCAGTTTCTGTTTTTTTGCCTATTTTAGAGTTTTGCAGAAGCGGAATACCAAACGGAGTCCAAACGGAATGAAACCTTCACGATGATCTTTCTTGGACCGAAAGCAAACTAGAAGACTTGGAGTTGAAGTCTGGAACTCCGCGAGGAAGCCACGAGGCAGGAGGGCACGCCCAGGGGGGTAGGTGCATCCCCCACCCTCATGGGCCCCTCGTAGCTCCATTGACGTACTTCTTTCGCCTATATATACTCTTATACCCTAGAAACATCAGAGAGAGCCACAAAACCACTTTTCCACCACCGCAACCTTCTATACTCATGAGATCCCATCTTGGGGCCTTTTCCGGCGATCTGCCGGAGGGAGTTCGATCACGGAGGGCTTCTACATCAACACAATTGCCTCTTCGATGAAGCGTGAGTAGTTTACCACAGACCTTCGGGTCCATAGTTATTAGCTAGATGGCTTCTTCTCTCTCTTTGATTCTCAATACAAAGTTCTCCTCGATGTTCTTGGAGATCTATTCTATGTAATACTCTTTTGCGGTGTCTTTGCTGAGATCCGATGAATTGTGGATTTATGAACAAGTTTATCTATGAATATTATTTGGTTCTTCTCTGAATTCTTATATGCATGATTTGATATCTTTGCAAGTCTCTTCGAATTATTGGCTTAGTTTGGCCTACTAGATTGATCTTTCTTGCAATGGGAGAAGTGCTTAGCTTTGGGTTAAATCTTGCGGTGTCCTTTCCCAATGACAGTAGGGGTAGCAAGGCACGTATTGTATTGTTGCCATCGAGGATAAAAAGATGGGGTTTATATCATATTGCTTGAGTTTATCCCTCTACAGCATGTCATCTTGTTTAATGCGTTACTCCGTTCTTATGAACTTAATACTCTAGATGCATGCTGGATAGCGGTCGATGTGTGGAGTAATAGTAGTAGATGCAGAATCGTTTCGGTCTACTTGACACGGACGTGATGCCTATATTCATGATCATTGCTTTAGATATCATTATAACTATGTGCTTGTCTATCAATTACTGGACAGTAATTTGTTCACCCACCGTAATACATGCTATCTTGAGAGAAGCCACTAGTAAAACCTATGGCCCCTGGGTCTCTTTCTTATTATATTGTATCTCTTTTATTTATACCGCATCTCGTTTACTATTTTGGAATCTTTACTATCCAATCTATACAACAAAAATACCAAAAATATTTACTTTACTATATTTATTAGATCTCACTTCTGCGAGTGATCGTGAAGGGATTGACAACCCCTTTATTGCGTTGGTTGCAAGGTTCTTGATTGTTTGTGCAGGTACTAGGTGACTTGTGTGCATCACCCTTTCCTCTTCAAGGGAAAACCAATGCATGCTCAAGAGGTAGCAAGAAGGATTTCTGGCGCCGTTGCCGGGGAGATCTACGCCAATTCAAGACATACCAAGTACCCATCATAAACTCTTCTCCCTCGCATTACATTATTTTCCATTCGCCTCTCGTTTTCCTCTCCCTCACTTTGAAAACGATTTTTGAAAACCTTTGCCTTTTCTTCGCCCTTCTTCCGTTCAATCTTGAGTTACCATGTGCCTTCTTTTTGCTTGCATATTGCTAAAAGTTTATGGATCCTCATCCCCTTGCTAATCTTTTTAAGAGATCCAATTATGATGAACCAGTTTCTAGTGATTTGAGTGCACTAGATGATCTTTATGAGGTTTTGCTTGAAATTCGTGAATCTGAAAATTGTGATGAAGAAATTTATGAAGAGATTCACGATAGCTCCTTGAATAAAAAGCATGATTGCAATGATTTTACTATAAATTATCTTGATGTCAATTGTGCTAATAACATGCAAAACCCTAAGCTTGGGGATGCTAGTTTTGCAATGTCTACTACTTGTTGGAATGATCATGATTGGGGTGATTCTTCTTATGATCTTGAAAATTTATTTAAGCCCCATGATGAATATAGATTAATAATAGTGTTTGCAATAATATTGAAAGTGGGTTTGGAAGAGTTTCAACTTTAGATCCCACATATTTGGAGAATATTCAATATTTGGTATTTTGGATAAAACTGGGTTTGGAGAGGTCATGATTTTAGTTAATGATAATCCCACTATTTTGGAAGAGTGTCAAGTTCGCATGCATGTGGATCGTGTTGAGAATATGTTATGTGATAGCTATTTTGTTGAATTTGCCTATGATCCTATATGTAATTATTATGAGAGAGGAAAATATGGTTGTATAATTTTTTTATCTTACTAAATTACCTCTCGTCATGTTGAGATTCATATCATCTCTTTCTTCTTCCTTGCATATGCTAATTTTTGCTTGCTATGAAAATTTGTTTGCTTATAACATGCCAATGCATAGGAAATATGTTAGACTTAGATGTGTTTATCACGTGTTCTATGATGCTCTCTTTGTGCTTTAATTCTTGTCTTTGATGTGAGCATCATTAAAATTATCAATGCCTAGCTAGGGGCGTTAAACGATAGCGCTTGTTGGGAGGCAACCCAATTGTATTTTATTTCATTACTTTTTTCTTCTATTTAGTAATAAATAATTTATCTAGCCTCTGGTTAGATGTGGTTTTATGTTTTAATTCGTTTTTGTGCCAAGTAGAACCTTTGGGAAGACTTGGGTGAAGTCTTTGAGATCTTGCTGTAAAAAACAGAAACTTGTGCGCTCACGAGATTAGCTGTCGTTTTTTACTGGAAAGTTCTTTTAGGTTGATTCTTTTTGGAGATGATTAATAGAAAAATTACTCACATCCACCAATTTATTTCAGAATTTTTGGAGTTACAGAAGTATTCACATGATACAGATTGCTACAGATTGTTCTCTTTTTCGTGTGTTGTTTGCTTATTTTGATGAATCTGTGAGTAGTATCGGGGGGTATGAACCATAGAGAAGTTGGAATACAGTAGGTTTAACACCAATATAAATAAAGAATGAATTCATTACAGTACCTTAAATTGGTGGTTTATTTTCTTATACTAACGGAGCTCATGAGATTTTCTGTTTAAGTTTTGTGTTGTGAAGTTTTCAAGTTTTTGGTTAAAGATTTGATGGATTTTGGAATAAGGAGTGGCAAGAACCTAATCTTGGGGATTCCCAAGGCACCCAAGGTAAAATTCAAGGACAACCAAAATCCTAAGCTTGGGGATGCCCCGGAAGGCATCCCCTCTTTCGTCTTCGTCTATCGGTAACTTTACTTGAGGCTATATTTTTATTCACCACATGATATTTGTTTTGCTTGGAGCGTCTTGTATGATTTGTGTCTTTGATTTTTAGTTTACGACAATCATCCTTTCTGTACACACCTTTTGGGATAAACACGCATGAATCGGAATTTATTAGAATACTCTATGTGCTTCACTTGTATCTTTTGAGCTAGATAATTTTGCTCTAGTGATTCACTTATATCTTTTTAGAGCATGGTGGTGGTTTTATTTTATAGAAATTATTGAACTCTCATGCTTCACTTATATTATTTTGAGAGTCTTTTAGAAAAGAATGGTAATTTTCTTTTGGTTATGAATTTAGTCCTAATATAATAGGCATCCAAGAGGGATATAATAAAAACTTTCATATGAACTGCATTGAATACTATGAGAAGTTTGATTCCTTATGATTGTTTTGAGATATGAAGATGGTGATATTAGAGTCATGCTAGTGAGTAGTTGTGAATTTGAGAAATACTTGTGTTTTGGTTTGTGAATCTCGTAGCATGCACGTATGGTGAACCATTATGTAACGAAGTTGGAGCATGAGATATTTTTTGATTGTCTTCCTTATGAGTGGCGGTCGGGGACGAGCGATCGTCTTTTGCTACCAATCTATCCCCCTAGGAGCATGCACATACTACTTTGTTTCGATGACTAATAGATTTTTGCAATAAGTATGTGAGTTCTTTATGACTAATGTTGAGTCCATGGATTATACACACTCTCACCCTTCCACCATTGCTAGCCTCTCTTGTGCCGCGCAACTTTCGCCTATACCATACACCCACCATATACCTTCCTCAAAACTGCCACCATACCTACATATTATGGCATTTCCACAGCCATTCCGAGATATATTGACATGCAACTTTCCAACGTTCTGTTTATTATGACACGCTTCATCATTGTCATATTGCTTTGCATGGTCATGTAGTTGACATCGTATTTGCGGCAAAGATACCATTCATAATTCTTTCATACATGTCACTCTTGATTCATTGCACATCCCAGTACATCGCCAGAGGCATTCGTATAGAGTCATATTTTGTTCTAGTATCGAGTTGTAATTCTTGAGTTGTAAGTAAATAAAAGTGTGATGATCTTCATTATTAGAGCATTGTCCCATGTGAGGAAATTAAAAAAGGGGCCAAAGAAGCCCATGAAAAAAGGAGGAGGCCAAAGAAGCCAAACAAAAAAATGAAAGAAAAAGAGAGAAGGGGCAATGCTACTATCCTGTTACCACACTTGTCCTTCAAAGTAGCACCGTGATCTTCATGATAGAGACTCTCCTATGTTGTCACTTTCATACACTAGTGGGAATTTTTCATTATAGAACTTGTCCTGTATATTCCAACAATGGGATCCCTCAAATGCCCTAGGTCTTCATGAGCAAGCAAGTTGGATGCACACCCACTTAGTTTTCTTTTTGAGATTTCATACACTTATAGCTCTAGTTTTCTTCATCGCAATCTGTAGCGACCCGACCTCAGATGGTCAAGTCTCTGTGCTTCAGTGTCATCCCTGGATCAGTAATGCTGACACACACAGTACTCAAAGGATTTATAACAGAGTAGAAATCACACACTTATTACATCGAATGTCTCAAAGAGAGAACTTATTACAATAATATGGCTTAAGGCCATCTAATGCGATAACAGCGGAAGGCTTGGAATATAAAGTGAGCCCATCAACTCCAACGCATAGCTGAGCTGCACGGCAACGACCTAACGAACCTTACTCCTCGTCTGAAAAGTCTGCAACATAATACGTTGCAGCCCGAAAATGGGTCAGCACATGGAATATGCTGGCAATATAACACAATAGAGCAAAACAGGATAATACTATCACTACATTCATATTTTACTGGTGGAAAGCTCTATGGTTATAGTTTTGCGAAAAGCCATTTTTTCCCTACAACAAAGGAATAGATTTTAATTTAACTATCATGGTGGTTGAAACAACATTGAGAAGGTATATCCCCAACTCAATCCTAATTAAAGTAATTAACAACCCAACAATATTAATTAAGAGTGATGAGATACATGTGATAATCCAAACACTAGATACTCAAGATTGTCCATAACCGGGGACACGGCTAACCATGATTAGATTGTACACTCTGCAGAGGTTTGCGCACTTTTCCCCACAAGACTCGATCTCCTCCGTTGGATTTCTCGCACTACATGGTGTTTGGGAAACGGATGACCGAGACACAATCTTTCAGAAACATTAACTCTCCACTCCGGGTAGACCAAACCAAACCTACAAAACCCACTACCTGCTGATCTACCTCTTCAAGAGCTTCACGTAACTTACTCAACTATGCTAGAGCTCATAATAGCTTGTGGCTGCACACGGAAGTTTCTAGCATGAATCATCTCAGTTCCCTTTAAGCCTGGGTGGCGGTCCATAGGAAGATCACACGGGTACCCCGGGATTTCCAAAAAAATACAAACAACACTGTGTTCCCCAGGTGCCTCAATCCACCCAGATGTTAATTTAAGTTGCCACCTTAAGTTGAACCATTTCTATCATGGATTCACTCAAACCCAAACCACTTCTACGAGCATAGCATAGGAATATAAGCACGTGTAGAAGTAACTCCCAAGGGTTTGATAGTAACAGGGCAATAGGTTCTACCTCAACAACTACTTCCCAACACACAAGTTAATGACATCCTAATCAAGCAATGTTTGAGGATTGAACTAATGCATAAAAACTGGGTATGAAAAGAGTATGATCAATGTGATACTTGCCTTGCTGACGATCCGTGAATCCTAGAGACTCATAGTAACACGCTTCGCACTCCGGGAATTCTATCGCAAACAAACAATAACATACATAAGCAACAAGCAAAGATGCACAAGCAAAACTCAAATAAAAGAGGTTGACCAGAAAGTTCAATTTAAGAACTCCGGTTCGCAAAAATAATCAAATCAAACGGAGCAACAAAACTCGAATGGCGAAAGAAACAAGATCCGTTTACTAATATGAAATAAGGTCACATTTTACAGTACCAAAATCTTGTTTAAGTTGATTAAATAGAAAGAGGGTCTCGAGACGAAACTCTAGGCGTTTGAATCGCCTGATTCCGACTAACGAGCGAAAAGATAAACAGAAACAAAGATCGGATCAGAAATCGCGATCGAAAATAATTGCAGATAAATCCGATAAAAGAAAACTGACGAACAGACTAACGAATGAGAGTTTGTTATCTGTAGCTAACGGGAGAAAACCGTTCGTTAAAACAAACGTATGGACGAACGTCCACTAATTAGAAGAACCGGGAAAAACCGGCGAAAAGATCTAGAAAAAAACGAAGTAGGGTTTCTAAAAAAAACGGCGGCGACGGATCCGGCGCGGTACCTCGGCGAGGGGCTCCAGAGGCGGGGTTGGGCGGCGCTCGGCTGGCAACGTCTTGTGAGCATGGCGAGGCGCGGGCGGCGGCAGCTGCTGGCGGCGGCGGCGGCCGCGCCCAGGCGCAGGTGGTGTGGTGGTGGGGGTCGGGAGGAGTATATAGGAGGGGGCGGCGGCTTGGAGGAGGGGCCAAGGCGGCGGTGGCGGAGTCCGCTCGGACTCGGTCCGAAGCGGTGGCGGGCGGCGCCTGCCACCTGAGGCGGTGGCGGCTCGGGCCGGCCTGGCTCGGCTGGTCCTTAGGCCCAGTCGGGCGCGGGGAGGATTTTTTTAAAAAAAATTCGCCGATAGAAATGAAATCCTAGAAAATAAAATAAAAGTCTAAAAATGCCAAAACAAATTTTCACCGTCTAAATGGAATATTTAAACCGAGATGAACATTTTCTTGGCCCTAAAATGCAATTTTGAAAACGTGCAATTTTTCTAATGCAAATAAAATCCAAGTAAACTCAAATAAAATCAAATAAATGATTTTAACATTTTTCCTCCAATATTTCAATTGTTTTGGAGAAGTCATATTATCTCCTCTCATATATTTTCAATATGAAATATTTTTCGGAGAGAAAAATAATTAAAATCAAAAACCCTCGTTTCATTATTTGATAGGAATCAAATATGAAAACCGGGAAATCCCCAACTCTCTCCGAGGGTCCTTGAGTTGCTTAGGATTTCGAGGTTTGTGGAACGAAAAAACAGTAAAATGTGATGTGCAAGAATGACCTATGTTTAACATTCCAAATTGAAAATTTGGGATGTTACAAACCTACCCCCCTTAAGATGAATCTCGCCCTCGAGATTCGGGTTGGCTAGAAAATAGGTGTGGGTGGTCCTTGCGAAGATCATCGTCTCGTTCCCAGGTGGCTTCATCCTCGGTATGGTGGCTCCACTGAACTTTGCAAAACTTAATAACCTTGCTGCGGGTGACTCGGCTGGCAAACTCAAGAATCTTCACTGGCTTCTCCTCATAAGTCAAATCACGTCCAACTGAATTGCCGCCAAGGGTACTGATTCTTAACGGTATATCGCCATATCAAGATGACACTTCTTCGCCAGAGACGTGGAACACATCGTGAACTCCTGATAGTCCTTCAGGTAACTCCAACTTGTAGGCAACTTCTCCCATCCGTTCCAAAACACGATACGGTCCTACAAATCTCGGGGCTAAGTTTCCCTTAACTCCAAAACATTTCACTCCTCGCAAGGGTGATACTTGCTCTGTCTCCAATTTCATAGGTTACCTCCTTGTGTTTCGAGTCTGCATAACTCTTCTGCCTGGACTGAGCAATCTTCAGTCTATCACGAATCACCTTAACCTTCTCTTCAGATTCCTTCATCAGGTCTGGTCCAAACAGCTGTCGGTCTCCTACTTCATCCCACATCAACGGCGTTCTGCACCTCTGTCCATACAGAGAACGGTGCCATCTTCAAACTGGCTTGGTAGCTATTGTTGTACGAGAACTCTGCGTAAGGCAAATTGTCATCCCAACTAGATCCATAATCTAGCACACAGGCTCTCAACATATCTTCCAGTATCTGGTTGACTCTCTCAGTATGTCCATATGTCTGCGGGTGGAATGATGTACCGAACTCCAATCTCGTACCCAAGGTCTGGTGTAACTGATGCCAAAACTTTGAAGTAAACTTTGTTCCTCTATCTGATACAATGGTCCTCGGAACTCCATGCAGACATACGATCCTGGACATATATATCTTGGCCAACTTCGCACTTGTATAGGTGGTTTTCACTGGGATAAAGTGAGCCACTTTTGTCAAGCGATCAACTACTACCCATATTGAATCATATCCTGCTTTGGTCCTAGGTAGTCCGGTGATAATGTCCATGCCAAGTTTATCCCACTTCCATTCGGGTATCGGCATAGGCTGTAACAGTCCTTCTAGCTTCTAATGCTCTGCCTTCACTCGCTGACATACATCACATACGGCTACATACTCGGCAATATCCTTCTTCATACCAGTCCACCAGAAACGTTCCTTCAAATCCAAATACATCTTGGTGTTTCCGGGGTGTATCGAGTATGGTGAGTCATGAGCCTCCTGAAGTATTAATTTCCTGATCTCCGGGTCATTGGGCACATAAACTCGGTCCTCAAACCATAAGGTATCGTGCTCATCCTCACGAAAACCTTTGGCCTTTCCTTTGCTCATCTTCTCCTTTATCTCGGCAATCTCTTTGTCATCCTTCTGAGCTTCTCAAATCCTGCCCAACAATGTAGACTGAAATTCCATTGTTGCAACGAAACCTCTTGGAACAATCTCCAACCGAAGTTCCATGATATCCTCGGCTAACTCCTTCGGCAGTCCCTTACTTTCAAGGATATTGGCATAACTCTTCCGGCTCAAAGCGTCTGCTACGACATTGGCCTTTCCAGGATGATAGTGTAGCTTCATATCGTAATCCTTTATAAGCTCCAACCAACTCCTCTGCCTAAGGTTCAGCTCTTTTTGGGTGAAAATGTACTTCAAACTCTTATGATCCGTGTACACATAACAACGGTTTCCAATAAGATAATGTCTCCAAGTCTTCAAAGCATGCACTACGGCTGCTAGCTCCAAATCATGCGTGGGATAGTTCAACTCATGGGGTTTTAGTTGTCGTGAGGCATACAAAACAACTCTTTCGTCCTGCATAAGCACACAACCAAGTCCTAAGCGAGAGGTGTCGCAATATACTTGAAACTCCTTATGTACATCTGGCAGTGTTAGCACTGGGGTTGTAGTCAAACGTTTCTTCAACTCCTGAAAACTTGCCTCGGAATCTTCTGTCCATTTAAACTTAGTATCCTTCTTCAATAATTCAGTCATTGGCTTTGCAATCTTGGAAAAATTCTCAATGAATCTCCGATAGTATCCTGCGAGTCCAAGGAAACTGCGGATCTCGCTAACTGAAGTGGGTGCCAACCATTCAGTGACTGACTGAACCTTGTTGGGGTCTACTGTTATACCTTCTCCTGATATAACATGCCCAAGGAAGCCAACTTCCTTCAACCAAAACTCGCACTTGCTGAACTTGGCGTATAACTGGTGTTCCCTGAGTTTCTCGAGAACTAAACGCAAATGCTCCTTGTGCTCCTCTTCATTCTTTGAGGATACCATAATATCATCGATAAACACCACAACAAACTTGTCCAAATACTCCATGAACACCTTGTTCATCATGCTCATGAAATAGGCAGGGGCGTTAGTCAGTCCAAACGACATGACCGTATACTCGTATAATCCATACCGCGTGGTGAACGCTGTCTTCGGTATATCCTTCTCTTGGATCTTTAACTGATGGTATCCTGATCGTAAATCAATTTTCAAAAACACCTTAGCTCCTTGCAGCTGATCAAACAGATCATTGATCATCGGTAGTGGGTACTTGTTCTTAATCGTTACTTCATTCAAGGCTCGATAATCAACAACCATCCTTAGTGATTTATCCTTCTTCTCAACCAAAAGTACTGGAGCTGCCCAAGGTGATGAACTCATTCGAATGTAACCTTTCTCCAATAACTCCTTGATCTGCTTCTTAATTTCCTCCAGATCATTTGCGGGCATCCGATAGGGTCTCTTGGATATTTTCCCTGTACCTGGCAATAGCTCTATCAGAAACTCGATGTCTCGATCCGGTGGCATGCCTGGTAACTCTTCTGGGAAAACATCCGGGAAATCCTTCACTACAGGCACTTTCTCCTGCACAACTCTTGTGAGGGTATTCACTTGGCTCCTCCTAGGCACATGCCTATATACATACTTAATCCTTTTTCCCTCCGGGGTGGTGAGATAAATCGACTTACTCGCACAGTCAATGCTTCCTCCATACTTTTACATCCAGTCCATACCTAATATCACATCCAATCCTTGTGACTCCAAGATAATTAGGTCAGACGGAAAAATATGGGTACCAATGGTTAGGGGTATCTGGTTGCACCATCGGCTAGCCATATACTCTGCTCCAGGCGAGATCACTAGAAGAGGGGTCCTAAGGGTTTGGGTTGGTAGTTTAAACTTATCCATGAATCCCCCTGATATATATGAATGCGATGCACCAGTATCGAAAAGAACAAGAGCGGTAAATGACTTAACCAAAAACTTACCTATTACCGCGTCCGGCTGCTCTTCAACCTCCTCCATGTTAATGTGGTTCACTTGTCCTTTGTTGAATGGATTAGGCTTCTTCCCAACACTCCCATTTCTGTTTCCATTCCTTCCTTTAGGGCAATCATTGGCATAGTGCCCTGTCTTCCCGCACTTAAAGAAAGTAACTTGACTTAGGTCTCTTTTGGCGGGTGTGGCTGGATTGGAGCGGTTCTGATTGTTATTAGCTCTGTTCCCATTTCCATTATTAGCACCATTGTGGTTATGTGAACCTCCTCTGGTGTGGTTATGACCTCCATGGTTATGAACAAGTCCTCCCGTGTTCGGGGTTAGGCGAGGCTTCTGTTGAGCTCCTGGGTTATACTTCCCTTGTCCATACTTCCTCTTACGCCTCTCAATCTGCTGCTGCTTCCCTTCAATCATAAGAGCCTTATCTACCAACTCCTGGTAGTTGTTGAAGGTTGCCGCCATCAACTGCATGCTCATCTCATCATTCAGCCCTTCCATAAACTTCTCCCTTCACGGCATCCGTGGCCACATCATCAGGGGCATAGCGTGATAGCTTGCTAAAATCATCCACGTACTGAGCCACAGTACGGTTCCCCTGGCGTAAGTTGCGGAACTCCCGCTTCTTCATCTGCATAGCTCCAGTTGAGACATGCGCTGTGCGGAAAGCTTGCTGAAACTGGTCCCAAGTGACTTTGGCTATAGGAAAAGTAGTCGTGTAATTCTCCCACCATGAGGCTGCTGGTCCATCCAATTGGTGTGCGGCAAAGCGCACCTTCTCAGCATCTCTGCAACCTGCGGTGGTCAACTCCCTTCCAATACGGCGTAGCCAATCATCATCAACTATTGGCTCGGTGCTACTGGAAAACACCGGTGGCTGTAACCTTAGAAAACGGGCTAGGTTATCCACTGGCGGCGGGTTATTGTTGTTGTTGTTGTTGTTGTTGTTGTTGTTGTTGTTGTTGTTGTTGTTGCCTCGAACTAGCAATTGCATCAAAGCATTCTGCTGCTTGGATCAAGTGGGTGAGCTCGGTGGGAAAGCAAAACCGGTGTCACGTCTCGGAGGCATCTGATGGGTTTAGATGGAAGAGATTAGAGTAGAAAAAGGTCTAACGGGAAAGCACTACCCATATGCACATGAAACAAACACAATCATTTCACTCAGTCAATCAAGCATGGGCATACAAACGGTCTGGAACTATCGCAAAAGTGCTCAACTACTACTAAATACATGGGGGAATACTACTAATATATGGCGGTCATCTAGAAATTTTGATCGGTGGAAGACTCCATGATGTCTGCTCCAGCTTCGTCTTCATAGTCATCATCTCTAGGATCGGAATCAGTGTCGTCGATGATGATGTAGTTGTCCGGGCAAGTGGGGTCGTCGTCTTCTTCCCCCGGTGCAGGTCCTCCCATGAATACTCCGATCTTCTTAACCAGGTCGTCATTCTTCTCCAATAATGTCTTGATTTCCTCCTCATATCCATCGCGTGTAAACTTGAGTTCTTCCTCCAGCTCGATGATCCTACTCTTCGCTTTCTTCAAGTCCATCATGTGTGCGCACATCTGGTTCTCCTGACGTCGAATGTGCTGGTTTAGCTCCTGGATGAAAGCTGCAATGGATCTATCCTTCTTGGTGCTGATTACTTCCCATTGCTCGTCTCGGCGCCCACATATTTGATAAATCGTGTCCTTGAGTTCCCTGTTGTAGACTTCTCCAATGCGTTCCATGGTAATGTGGGCTGCCATGATCTTGCCTAGACTCCAGGTGGGTGCTTCGAAAGAAAATTCTATGGGTTTAGAAGTTGGCGAGAAGGTCCTTCCTGGAACTTGTAATTGAATCATCCAGCGCTCCTCTTCTGGTAAGGTGGCGTTGTACGTCCCGGTGAAACTTGATATTCCAATGTTCAAGTACCTAGTGACTTCCTTCAAGTGGCGTCCAAAAGGTGTGTCTTCATCCGGTTGCGCAAACTTGTTCTTCATCTTCGTCATCCTAAAGAGTAGAAAATGGAGAGGAGTCAGAAATGAGTAGAGAAGAGTCGCCTATGGTTTATCTTAGTGGTCGTGTCCTACACTCAGCATGTGCTCTGATACCATCTTATAGCGACCCGGCCTCAGATGGTCAAGTCTCTGTGCTTCAGTGTCATCCCTAGATCAGTAATGCTGACACACACAGTACTTGAAGGATTTATAACAGAGTAGCAATCACACACTTATTACATCGAATGTCTCAAAGAGAGAACTTATTACAATAATATGGCTTAAGGCCATCTAATGCAATAACAGCGGAAGGCTTGGAAGATAAAGTGAGTCCATCAATTCCAACGGCATAGCTGAGCTGCACGGCAACGACCTAACGAATCTTACTCCTCATCTGAAAAGTCTGCAACATAATACGTTGCGGCCCGAAAACAGGTCAGCACATGGAATATGCTGGCAATATAACACAATAGAGCAAGAACAGGATAATACTATCACTACATGCATATTTGGCTGGTGGAAAGCTCTATGGTTATAGTTTTGCGAAAAGCCAATTTTTTCCTACAACAAAGGAATAGATTTTAATTTAACTATCATGGTGGTTGAAACAACATTGAGAAGGTATATCCCCAACTCAATACCAAATAAAGTAATTAAAACCCAACAATATTAATTAAGAGTGATGAGATACATGTGATAATCCAAACACTAGATACTCAAGATTGTCCATAACCAGGGACACGGCTAACCATGATTTGATTGTACACTCTGTACAGGTTTGCGCACTTTTCCCCACAAGACTCGATCTCCTCCGTTGGATTTCTCGCACTACATGGTGTTTGAGAAACGAATGACCGAGACACAATCTTTCAGAAACATTAACTCTCTACTCCGGGTAGACCATACCAAACCTACAAAACCCACTACCCGCTGATCTACCTATTCAAGAGCTTCACGTAACTTACTCAACTATGCTAGAGCCCATAATAGCTTGTGGCTGCACACGTAAGTTTCTAGCATGAATCATCTCAGATCCCTTTAAGCCTGGGTGGCGGTCCATAGGAAGATCACACGGGTACCCCGGGATTTCCAAAAAAAATACAGACAACACTGGGTTCCCCAGGTGCCTCAATCCACCCAGATGTTAATTTAAGTTGCCACCTTAAGTTGAACCATTAATTAACAATCTCACATCTGTCATGGATTCAGTCAAACCCAAACCACGTCTACGAGCATAGCATAGCAATATAAGCACGTGTAGAAGTAACTCCCAAGGGTTTGATAATAACAGGGCAATAGGTTCTACGTCAACAACTACTTCCCAACCCACAAGTTAATGACATCCTAATCATGCAATGTTTGAGGATTGAACTAATGCATAAAAACTGGGTATGAAAAGAGTATGATCAATGTGTTACTTGCCTTGCTGACGATCCACGAATCCTAGAGACTCGTAGTAACATGCTTCCCACTCCGGGAATTCTATCGCAAACAAACAATAACATACATAAGCAACAAGCAAAGATGCACAAGCAAAACTCAAATAAAAGAGGTTGACCAAAAAGTTCAATTTAAGAACTCCGGTTCGCAAAAAGAATCAAATCAAACGGAGCAACGAAACTCAAACGGCGAAAGAAACAAGATCCGTTTACTAATCTGAACTAAGGTCAAATTTTACAGTACCAAAATCTTGTTTAAGTTGATTAAACAGAAATAGGGTCTCGAGACGAAACTCTACGCGTTTGAATCGCTTGATTAAGACTAAAGATCGAAAAGATAAACAGAAACTAAGATTGGATCAGAAATCGCGATCGAAAATAATCGCAGATAAATCCGATCAAAGAAAACTGACGAACATACTAACGAACGAGAGTTCGTTATCTGTAACTAACAGGAGAAAAATGGTCGTTAAAACGAACGTACGGACGAACGCCCGCTAATTAGAAGAACCGGGAAAAACCGGCGAACAGATCTAGAAAAAAAATGAACTAGGGTTTCTAAAAAAACCGAACGGTTTTAAAAAAACGGCGGCGACGGATCCGCGCGGTACCTCGGGCAAGGCTCCGTGAAGCGGGTTAGGGGCGGGCGGCGGGCTCGGCGGCAGCACGCGGCAAGGGCAAGCGGCGGCGGCGGCAGGCGGCGGCGGCGGGCGCGGGCGGGCGGCTGCGGCTCGGGCGGCGGTGGTGGTGGTGGTGGGGATCGGAGGAGGAGTATATAAGAAGGGGGCGGCTTGGAGGAGGGGCCAAGGCGGTGGCGGTGGAGGACTCGGCTCGGACTCCGCCCGAAGTCGGCGGGCGGCGCGACGCTGCTGGGGGCGTTGGCGGCTCGGTCGGCTTTCGCTCACTGGGCCTTAGGCCTTTTTAATAGGATTTTTTCAAAAAAAACGCCAATAGAAATGAAATTCTAGAAAATAAAATAAAAATCTAAAAATGCCAAAACAAATTTTCACCGTCTAAATGGAATAATTAGAACGAGATGAACATTTTCTTGGCCCTAAAATGCAATTTTGAAAACGTGCAATTTTTCTAATGCAAACAAAATCCAAATAAACTCAAATAAAATCAAATAAATGATTTTAACATTTTTCCTCAAATATTTCAATTGTTTTGGAGAAGTCATATTATCTCCTCTCATATATTTTCAATATGAAATATCTTTCGAAGAGAAAAATAATTAAAATCAAAAACCCTCGTTTCATTATTTGATAGGAATCAAATATGAAATCCGGGAAATCCCCAACTCTCTCCGAGGGTCCTTGAGTTGATTAGGATTTCGAGGATTGTAGAACGAAAAAATAGTAAAATATGATGTGCAAGAATGACCTATGTATAACATTCCAAATTGAAAATTTGGGATGTTACAAACCTACCCCCCTTAAGATGAATCTCACCCTCGAGATTCGGGTTGGCTAGAAAATAGGTGTGGGTGGTCCTTGCGAAGATCATCCTCTCGTTCCCAGGTGGCTTCATCCTCGGTATGGTGGCTCCACTGAACTTTGCAAAACATAATAACCTTGTTGCGGGTGACTCGGCTGGCAAACTCAAGAATCTTCACTGGCTTCTCCTCATAAGTCAAATCACTGTCCAACTGAATTGCCTCCAAGGGTACTATATATCTTAACGGTATATCGGCCATATCAGCATGACACTTCTTCAGTTGTGAGACGTGGAACACGTCGTGAACTCCTGATAGTCCTTCAGGTAACTCCAACTTGTAGGCAACTTCTCCCATCAGTTCCAAAACACGATACGGTCCTACAAATCTCGGGGCTAATTTTCCCTTAACTCCAAAACATTTCACTCCTCGCAAGGGTGATACTTGCAGATATGCTCTGTTTCCAATTTCATAGGTTACCTCCTTGCGTTTCGAGTCTGCATAACTCTTCTGCCTGGACTGAGCAATCTTCAGTCTATCACGAATCACCTTAACCTTCTCTTCAGACTCCTTGATCGGGTCTGGTCCAAACAGTTGTCGGTCTCCTACTTCATCCCACATCAACGGCGTTCTGCACCTCCGTCCATATAGAGAACGGTGCCATCTTCAAACTGGATTGGTAGCTATTGTTCTACGAGAACTCTGTGTAAGGCAAATTGTCATCCCAACTAGATCCATAATCTAGCGCACATGCTCTCAACATATCTTCCAGTATCTGGTTGACTCTCTCAGTCTGTCCATCTGTCTGCGGGTGGAATGATGTACCGAACTCCAATCTCGTACCCAAGGTCTGGTGTAACTTATGCCAAAACTTTGAAGTAAACTTTGTTCCTCTTTCTGATACAATGGTCCTCGGAACTCCATGCAGACGTACGATCCTGGGCATATATATCTTGGCCAACTTCGCACTTGTATAGGTGGTTTTCACCGGGATAAAGTGAGCCACTTTTGTCAAGCGATCAACTACTACCCATATTGAATCATATCCTGCTTTGGTCCTAGGTAGTCCGGTGATAATGTCCATGCCAAGTTTATCCCACTTCCATTCGGGTATCGGCATAGGCTGTAACAGTCCTGCTGGCTTCTAATGCTCTGCCTTCACTCGCTGACATACATCACATACGGCTACATACTCGGCAATATCCTTCTTCATACCAGTCCACCAGAAGCGTTCCTTCAAATACAAATACATCTTGGTGTTTCCGGGGTGTATCGAGTATGGTGAGTCATGAGCCTCCTGAAGTATTAATTTCCCGATCTCTGGGTCATTGGGCACATAAACTCGGTCCTCAAACCATAAGGTATCGTGCTTATCCTCATGAAAACCTTTGGCCTTTCCTTTGCTCATCTTCTCCTTTATCTTGGCAATCTCTTTGTCATCCTTCTGAGCTTCTCAAATCTTGCCCAACAATGTAGACTGAACTTCCATTGTTGCAATGAAACCTCTTGGAACAATCTCCAACCGAAGTTCCATGATATCCTCGGCTAACTCCTTCGGCAGTCCCTTACTTTCAAGGATATTGGCATAACTCTTCCGGCTCAAAGCGTCTGCTATGACATTGGCCTTTCCGGGATGATAGTGTAGCTTCATATCGTAATCCTTTATAAGCTCCAACCATCTCCTCTGCCTAAGGTTCAGCTCTTTTTGGGTGAAAATGTACTTCAAACTCTTATGATCCGTGTACACATAACAACGGTTTCCAATAAGATAATGTATCCAAGTCTTCAAAGCATGGACTACGGCTGCTAGCTCCAAATCATGCGTGGCATAGTTCAACTCATGGGGTTTTAGTTGTCGTGAGGCATACAAAACAACTCTTTCTTCCTGCATAAGAACACAACCAAGTCCTAAGCGAGAGGTGTCGCAATATACTTGAAACTCCTTATGTACATCTGGGAGTTTTAGCACTGGGGCTATAGTCAAACGTTTCTTCAACTCCTGAAAACTTGCCTCGCAATCTTCGGTCCATTTAAAATTAGTATCCTTCTTCAATAATTCAGTCATTGGCTTTGCAATCTTGGAAAAATTCTCAATGAATCTCCGATAGTATCCTGCGAGTCCAAGGAAACTGCGGATCTCGCTAACTGAAGTGGGTGCCAACCATTCAGTGACTGACTGAACCTTGCTGGGGTCTACTGCTATACCTTCTCCTGATATAACATGCCCAAGGAATCCAACTTCCTTCAACCAAAACTCGCACTTGCTGAACTTGGCGTATAACTGGTGTTCCCTGAGTTTCTCGAGAACTAAATGCAAATGCTCCTTGTGCTCCTCTTCATTCTTCGAGTATACCATAATATCATTGATAAACACCACAAAAAACTTGTCCAAATACTCCATGAACACCTCGTTCATCATGCTCATAAAATAGGCAGGGGCGTTAGTCAGTCCAAACGACATGACCGTATACTCGTATAATCCATACCGCGTGGTGAACGTTGTCTTCGGTATATCCTTCTCTTGGATCTTCAACTGATGGTATCCTGATCGTAAATCAATTTTCGAAAACACCTTAGCTCATTGCTGCTGATCAAACAGATCATTGATCATCGGCAGTGGGTACTTGTTCTTAATCGTTACTTCATTCAAGGCTCGATAATCAACAACCATCCTTAGTGATTTATCCTTCTTCTCAACCAAAAGTACTGGAGCTCCCCAAGGTGATGAACTCCTTCGAATGTAACCTTTCTCCAATAACTCCTTGATCTGCTTCTTAATTTCCTCCAGATCATTTGCGGGCATCTGATAGGGTCTCTTGGATATTGGCCCTGTACCTGGCAATAGCTCTATCAAAAACTCGATGTCTCGATCCGGTGGCATGCCTGGTAACTCTTCTGGGAAAACATCCGGGAAATCCTTCACTACAGGCACTTTCTCCTGCACAACTCCTGTGAGGGTATTCACTTGGCTCCTCCTAGGCACATGCCTAGATACATACATAATCCTTTTTCCCTCCGGGGTGGTGAGATAAATCGACTTACTCGCAAAGTCAATGCTTCCTCCATACTTTTACATCCAGTCCATACCTAATATCACATCCAATCCTTGTGACTCCAAGATAATTAGGTCAGACGGAAAAACATGGGTACCAATGGTTATGGGTATCTGGTTGCACCACCTGCTAGCCATATACTCTGCTCCAGGCGAGCTCACTAGAAGAGGGGTCCTAAACGTTTGGGTTGGTAGTTTAAACTTATCCATGAATCCCCCTGATATATATGAATGCGATGCACCAGTATCGAAAAGAACAAGAGTGGTAAATAACTTAACCAAAAACTTACCTATTACCGCATCCGGCTGCTCTTCAACCTCCTCCACGTTAACGTGGTTCACTTTTCCTTTGTTGAATGGATTAGGCTTCTTCCCAGCACTCCCATTTCCGTTTCCATTCCTTCCTTCAGGGCAATCATTGGCATAGTGCCCTGTCTTCCCGCACTTAAAGAAAGTAACTTGACTTAGGTCTCTTTTGGCGGGTGTGGCTGGATTGGAGCGGTTCTGATTGTTATTAGCTCCGTTCCCATTTCCATTATTATCACCATTGTGGTTATGTGAACCTCCTCCGGTGTGGTTATGACCTCCATGGTTATGAACAAGTCCTCCCGTGTTCGGGGTTAGGTGAGGCTTCTGTTGAGCTCCTGGGTTATACTTCCCTTGTCCATACTTCCTCTTACGCCTCTCAATCTACTGCTGCTTCCCTTCAATCATAAGAGCCTTATCTACCAACTCCTGGTAGTTGTTGAAGGTTGCCGCCATCAACTGCATGCTCATCTCATCATTCAGCCCTTCCATAAACTTCTCCTGCTTCGCGGCATCTGTGGCCACATCATCAGGGGCATAGCGTGATAGCTTGCTAAAATCATCCACGTACTGAGCCACAGTACGGTTCCCCTGGCGTAAGTTGCGGAACTCCCGCTTCTTCAACTGCATAGCTCAAGTTGAGACATGGGTTGTGCGGAAAGCTTGCTGAAACTGGTCCCAAGTGACATTGGCTATAGGAAAAGTAGTCGTGTAATTCTCCCACCATGAGGCTGCTGGTCCATCCAATTGGTGTGCGGCAAATCGCACCTTCTCAGCATCTGTGCAACCTGCGGTGGTCAACTCCCTTCCAATACGGCATAGCCAATCATCAGCAACTATTGGCTCGGTGCTACTGGAAAACACCGGCGGCTGTAACATTAGAAAACGGGCTAGGTTGTCCACTGGCGGCGGGTTATTGTTGTTGTTGTTGTTGTTGTTGCCCTGGTTCTGAACTAGCAATTGCATCAAAGCATTCTGCTGCTGGATCAACTGGGCGAGCTCCGTGGAAAGCAAAACCGTGTCACGTCTGGAGGCATCGATGGGTTTAGATGGAAGAGATTAGAATAGAAAAAGGTCTAACGGGAAAGCACTACCCATATGCACATGAGACAAACACAATCATTTCACTCAATAAATCAAGCAAGGGCTTACAAACGGTCTAGAACTATCACAAAAGTGCTCAACTACTACTAAATACATGGGGGAATACTACTAATATATGGCGGTCATCTAGAAATTTTGATCGGTGGAAGACTCCATGATGTCTGCTCCAGCATCGTCTTCATAGTCATCATCTCTAGGATCGGAATCGGTGTCGTCGATGATGATGTAGTTGTCCGGGCAAGTGGGGTCGTCGTCTTCTTCCCCCGGTGCAGGTCCTCCCATGAATACTCCGATCTTCTTAACCAGGTCGTCATTCTTCTCCAATAATGTCTTGATTTCCTCCTCATATCCATCGCGTGTAAACTTGAGTTCTTACTCCAGCTCGATGATCCTAGTCTTCGCTTTCTTCAAGTCCATCATGTCTGCGCACATCTGGTTCTCCTGACGTCGAATGTGCTGGTTTAGCTCCTGGATGAAAGCTGCAATGGATCTATCCTTCTTGGTGCTGATTACTTCCCATTGCTCGTCTCGGCGCCCACATATTTGATAGATCGTGTCCTTGAGTTCCCTATTGTAGACTTCTCCAATGCGTTCCATGGTAATGTGGGCTGCCATGCTCTTGCCTAGACTCCAGGTGGGTGCTTTGAAAGAAAATTCTATGGGTTTAGAAGTTGGCGAGAAGGTCCTTCCTGGAATTTGTAATTGAATCACCCAGCGCTCCTCTTCTGGTAAGGTGGTGTTGTACGTCCTGGTGAAACTTGGTATTCCAATGTTCAAGTACCTAGTGACTTCCTTCAAGTGGCGTCCAAAAGGTGTGTCTTCATCCGGTTGCGCAAACTTGTTCTTCATCTCTGTCATCCTAAAGAGTAGAAAATGGAGAGGAGTCAGAAATGAGTAGAGAAGAGTGGCCTATGGTTTATCTTAGTGGTCGTGTCCTACACTCAGCGTGTGCTCTGATACCATCTTGTAGCGACCCGACCTCAGATGGTCAAGTCTCTGTGCTTCAGTGTCATCCCTAGATCAGTAATGCTGACACACACAGTACTCGAAAGATTTATAACAGAGTAGCAATCACACACTTATTACATCGAATGTCTCAAAGAGAGAACTTATTACAATAATATTGCTTAAGGCCATCTAATGCAATAAGAGCGAAAGGCTTGGAAGATAAAGTGAGTCCATCAACTCCAACGACATAGTTGAGCTGCACGGCAACGACCTAACGAACCTTACTCCTCGTCTGAAAAGTCTGCAACATAATACGTTGCAGCCCGAAAACGGTTCAGCACATGGAATATGCTGGCAATATAACACAATAGAGCAAGAACGGGATAATAATATTACTACATGCATATTTGGCTGGTGGAAAGCTCTATGGTTATAGTTTTGCGAAAAGCCAATATTTCCGTACAACAAAGGAATAGATTTTAATTTAACTCTCATGGTGGTTGAAACAACATTGAGAAGGTATATCCCCAACTCAATACCAATTAAAGTAATTAACAACCCAACAATATTAATTAAGAGTGATGAGATACATGTGATAATCCAAACACTAGATACTCAAGATTGTCCATAACTGGGGACACGGCTAACCATGATTAGATTGTACACTTTGCAGAGGTTTGCGCACTTTTCCCCACAAGACTCGATCTCCTCCGTTGGATTTCTCGCACTACATGGTGTTTGAGAAACGGATGACCGAGACACAATCTTTCAGAAACATTAAGTCTCTACTCCTGGTAGACCATACCAAACCTACAAAACCCACTACCTCTTCAAGAAACATTAAGTCTCTACCTCTTCAAGAGCTTCACGTAACTTACTCAACTATGCTAGAGCCCATAATAGCTTGTGGCTGCACACGGAAGTTTCTAGCATGAATCATCTCAGTTCCCTTTAAGCCTGGGTGGCGGTCCATAGGAAGATCACACGGGTACCCCGGGATTTCTAAAAAAAATACATACAACACTGTGTTCCCCAGGTGCCTCAATCCACCCAGATGTTAATTTAAGTTGCCACCTTAAGTTGAACCATTAATTAACAATCTCACATCTGTCATGGATTCACTCAAACCCAAACCACGCCTACGAGCATAGCATAGCAATATAAGCACGTGTAGAAGTAACTCCCAAGGGTTTGATAGTAACAGGGCAATAGGTTCTACCTCAACAACTACTTCCCAACCCACAAGTTAATGACATCCTAATCATGCAATGTTTGAGGATTGAACTAATGCATAAAAACTGGGAATGAAAAGAGTATGATCAATGTGTTACTTGCCTTGCTGACGATCCGCGGATCCTAGAGACTCGTAGTAACACGCTTCGCACTCCAGGAATTCTATCGCAAACAAACAATAACATACATAAGCAACAAGGAAAGATGCACAAGCAAAACTCAAATAAAAGAGGTTGACCAGAAAGTTCAATTTAAGAACTCCGGTTCGCAAAAAGAATCAAATCAAACGGAGCAACGAAACTCGAACGGCGAAAGAAACAAGATCCATTAGTAGAACTAAGGTCAAATTTTACAGTACCAAAATCTTGTTTAAGTTGATTAAACAGAAAGAGGGTCTCGAGACGAAACTCTAGGCGTTTGAATCGCCTGATTCCGACTAAAGAGCGAAAAGATAAACAGAAACTAAGATTGGATCAGAAATCGCGATAGAAAATAATCGTAGATAAATACGATAAAAGAAAACTGATGAACAGACTAATGAACGAGAGTTCGTTATCTGTAACTAACAGGAGAAAACCGTTCGTTAAAACGAACGTACGGACGAACTTCCGCTAATTAGAAGAACCGGGAAAAACCGGCGAACAGATCTAAAAAAACGAACTAGGGTTTCTAAAAAACCGAACGGTTTTAGAAAAACGGCGGCGACGGATCCGGCGCGGTACCTCCGGCGACGGGCTCCAGTGGCGAGGTTGGCGGCGGGCGGCGGCTCATGGGCGGGCGGGCTCGGCGGCGGCGGCACGCCGGGCGAGGCGGCGGCGGTGGAGGCGTCTTGTGGCGATGGCGGGCGCTGGCGGGCGCGTGCATGCTCGGGCGGCGGTGGTGGTGGGTGGTGGGGGCTCGAGGAGGAGTATATAAGGAGGGGGTGGCTTGGAGGAGGGCCAAGGTGGTGGCGGTGGCGAGTCCGGCTCGGACTCCGGTCCGAAGCAGGCGGCGGGCGCCTGTGTGAGAGGCAGTGGCGGCTCGGCCGGCCTGGCTCGGTTGGGCCTTAGAACCAGTCGGGCGCGGGGAGGACTTTTAAAAAAAAAATCGCCAACAGAAATGAAATTCAAGAAAATAAAATAAAAATCTAAAAATGCCAAAACAAATTTTCACCGTCTGAATGGAATAGAACGAGATGAACATTTTCTTGGCCCTAAAATGCAATTTTAAAAACGTGCAATTTTTCTAATGCAAATAAAATCCAAATAAACTCAAATAAAATCAAATAAATGATTTTAACATTTTTCCTCAAATATTTCAATTGTTTTGGAGAAGTCATATTATCTCCTCTCATATATTTTCAATATGAAATATTTTTCGGAGAGAAAAATAATTAAAATAAAAAACCCTCGTTTCATTATTTGATAGGAATCAAATATGAAAACCGGGAAATCCCCAACTCTCTCCGAGGGTCCTTGAGTTGCTTAGGATTTCGAGGATTGCGGAACGAAACAACAGTAAAATATGATGTGCAAGAATGACCTATGTATAACATTCTAAATTGAAAATTTGGGATGTTACACAATCCCTACTCACTCACATCGATATCTATTGATGGGCATCTCCATAGCCCGTTGATATGCCTAGTTGATGTGAGACTATCTCCCTCTTTTTGTCTTCTCCACAACCACCGCTCTATTCCACCTATAGTGCTATGTCCATGGCTCACGCTCATGTATCCCGTGAAAGTTGAAAAAGTTTGAGAATACTAAAGTACGAAACAATTGCTTGGCTTGTTATCGGGGTTGTGCATGATTTGAGTATTTTGTGTGATGAAGATGGAGCATAGCTAGATTATATGATTTTGTAGGGATAAGCTTTCTTTGGCCATGTTATTTTGAGAAGACATAATTGCTTTGTTAGTATGCTGGAAGTATTATCGTTTTTATGTAAATATTAAACTTTTGTCTTGAATCTTCCGGATCTGAACATTAATGACACAATAAAGAAAATTACATTGATAATTATTTTAGGTAGCATTCCACATCAAAAATTCTGTTTTTATCATTTACCTACTCGAGGACGAGCAGGAATTAAGCTTGGGGATGCTTGATACGTCTCCAACGTATCTATAATTTTTTATTGTTCCATGCTATTATATTATATGTTTTGGATGTTTGATGGGCTTTAATATGCTCATTTATATTATTTTTGGGACTAAACTATTAACCGGAGGCCCCGTGCCAGTTTCTGTTTTTTTTGCCTATTTTAGAGTTTTGCAGAAACGGAATACCAAACAGAGTCCAAACGGAATGAAACCTTCGCGATGATCTTTCTTGGACAGAAAGCAAACCAGAAGACTTGGAGTTGAATTCTGGAACTCCGTGAGGAAGCCACGAGGAAGGAGGGCACGCCCAGGGGGGTAGGTGCACCCCCACCCTCGTGGGCCCCTCGTAGCTCCACCGACGTACTTCTTTCGCCTATATATACTCTTATAACCTAGAAACATCAGAGAGAGCCACAAAACCACTTTTCCACCGCCGCAACCTTCTATACTCATGAGATCCCATCTTGGGGCCTTTTCCGGCGATCTGCCAGAGGGGGATTCGATGACGGAGGGGCTTCTACATCAACACCATTGCCTCTTCGATGAAGCGTGAGTAGTTTACCACAGACCTTTGGATCCATAGTTATTAGCTAGATGGCTTCTTCTCTCTCTTTGATTCTCAATACAAAGTTCTCCTCGATGTTCTTGGAGATCTATTCTATGTAATACTCTTTTGCGGTGTCTTTGCCGAGATCCGATGAATTGTGGATTTATGAACAATTTTATCTATGAATATTATTTGGTTCTTCTCTGAATTCTTATATGCATGATTTGATATCTTTGCAAGTCTCTTCGAATTATCGGCTTAGTTTGGCCTACTAGATTGATCTTTCTTGCAATGGGAGAAGTGCTTAGCTTTGGGTTCAATCTTGCAGTGTCCTTTCCCAATGACAGTAGGGGTAGCAAGGCACGTATTGTATTGTTGCCATTGAGGATAAAAAGATGGGGTTTATATCATATTGCTTGAGTTTATCCCTCTACAGCATGTCATCTTGTTTAATGCGTTACTCCGTTCTTATGAACTTAATACTCTAGATGCATGCTGGATAGCGGTCAATGTGCGGAGTAATAGTAGTAGATGCAGAATCGTTTCGGTCTACTTGACACGGACGTGATGCCTATATTCATGATCATTGCCTTAGATATCTTCATAACTATGTGCTTTTCTATCAATTGCTCGGCGGTAATTTGTTGACCCACCGTAATACATGCTATCTTGAGAGAAGCCACTAGTGAAACCTATGGCCCCCGGGTCTCTTTCTTATTATGTTGTATCTCTTTTATTTATATCCCATCTCGTTTAATATTTTGCAATCTTTACTTTCCAATATATACAACAAAAATACCAAAAATATTTACATTGCTATCTTTATTAGATGTCACTTTTGCGGGTGACCGTGAAGGGATTGACAACCCCTTTATCACGTTGGTTGCAAGGTTCTTGATTGTTTGTGCAGGTACTAGGTGACTTGTGCGTTGTCTCCTACGAGATTTATACCTTGGTTCTCAAAACTGAGGGAAATACTTACGCTACTTTGCTGCATCACCCTTTCCTCTTCAAGGGAAAACCAACGCATGCTCTAGAGGTAGCAGGTCCCAATCTCAATTGTCATGTGTACGTACCAAAGGAGTAAGCTCGAATGATGAAAATATATAGATGAGTCCAATACTTTAGTTGGATTAATTTTCACACATGTGTTAGAAGCATATTGTGGTGCTCTAGTTAAGATCCAAATTAAACATACCTGCATTTATTATCAGACTAGAAATAATCCCAATTAAGTGCATTAGCCACTAGCCATTTGTAGTACCAATGTCTGTAGCTGAACAAAATTAATTACATTTTGAAGCATAGGAAATCAGAAGGTAGTATAGTGATCTAAACTATCGTATATTTCTTTAGAGGCGGAGTACAAGCCAAATAAAGCATCCATGTTTAGATTGAATAAACATATAGATTCAGGTAAAAGACGATGTTCCACACAGAGATACAATACATCCCTCTTTTCCCCAGTATTTAATAATGTATACTGACATACATATACCCCCCAAAAAGGTATACATCATCAGATCAATATAAGTCAAAACTATATCATCAGCCAGGTGTTGAACATTGGTACAACATGTGTGTAGACCGATGCTAAATTTATTGCATGTAGATCTAGAAACTCCATAACAAGCAAAGCTAGCAACACCACCAACTTAATCAAGCGGCAAGAGAAGGGAAGAAGATGATAGCTAGGAGGAAAACAAAGTATCATCCAGCGGAAGCAACTCACATGCCAAGAGCAATACCATAGCTCACATATACCGGTTGTGGGGAACATCTAATCTTGCGTCTTTCCCAGGTTTCACATTTTATGCTGGGTGTAGGGACTGCAGGCCACTGCGCTGATGTGGATGCACCCGCCGTAAGCCCCGACCTCGGTCAGGGGCGTCCATGGGGTGGAATGGGCATGGCTTGTATTCTAGCAAGCCGGATCGGTGCCAAATTGATCCCCAATGCGATGCCCTTCCTCGGTAGTCTTTTCCACACCTCAAATCGGCCCCCACTATAGTCTCGTCCAGCAGCAGCGGGCAACATGCTAACGCGGGCATTGACCCCATACCCCTCCTGCTCAGGTCTCTCTCCCTACATGCGCTTGTCTCCATGTCAAAGGATGTTGCAGCACTGCTAGGAGAAAGCTTATAGATAGAACCTTAGTAGTAGCATTGGGTTGGGGTGGCGCACTACTGATAATTAGTAGTAGCGCTTGGCACTTACCAGCGCTACATGTACGAAACTAGCAGTAGCGCGGGCTGGTGGCCCAGCGCTACTGCTAAGTGGTCCCCCCTTACTCACCAGGGCTAGACATAGTGGCATCATTGGTCCCGGGCCACTGCTAGTGCTAAGTCAGTTAGCAGTAGCGAGGACTGCCCTACGAGCGCTGATACTGCAGCCAGCCCGGGCCCAGCTAACCAGCCCAACTTAGCAGCAGTGTGGGTTACTGCCCCGCGCTACAGCTAGGTGGGCAAGCAGCTTCGTGGGCTGGTGACCATATTCTCCTCTCCAGCACCCACGTGCATGGCCTCACTTTACCTCTCCACTATCATCGTCCTCTCCATCTTCCCCCGTTGCCTCCGTCGCCCGCATTGCCTTCCTACTGCCGTCGTCACGCGGTGCCACCATCACCCCCCGGTATGTCTTCCTCCCACCCTCTCCCTCCATCACTCCCTCCCTCCATCCCTTCCTTCTCCCTCCCTCCCCCCGACCCTCTCCTTCCATCCCTGCTCCCTCCCACCATCTCCCCCTAACCCTCTCCCTCCATCCATCCCTCCCTCACTCTTGCATTGCATAAATGGATGGATTAGAACTAGGTTAGGGTTACAACAAGGGTATTTTTGATACATTGCATAAATAGACAGATGGATGGATATATAGATGGATAGATAGATGGATGGATGGACGGATGGATAGATGTTTGGGTTAGAACTAGGGTGTTTTATTAATTTAGTTTTTGTAATACATATATTGAATTTCAGAATTTACATTATAAATTGATTATCAAGTGCATAAAAATATATGAACATTTTAGGGAATTATTGGGAGAAGTAAAATCCAACAATGTTGAATTGAAAAATGTGAGGCATGTATTTTTTATGAAACAAAAATGTGAGGCTTGTATTCTTTTGAAATGAAAATGTGAAGATAGGATTTTTTTAAATGAAAATGTAAGGAACTTGATTCTGTATGAACATATGATGAAATGAAAATGAAAATGTGAAAAAATGAAGCTAGTATTTTTGAAATGAAAATGTGAAGGAATGAAAATGTCGATAGTGTTTACACGCTCATGTGTGACTCCTCATGTGGTGCAGGGTAGATCACACCAACGAGCCGCTCGACGACAGCCAGAAGATCCTCGACAGCCATCTAGTGAGTAAAAATGATCTATTTGGACATCTGATATGTGGACTAGTGTTGTGTATTACTAGCATGTGTATGTGCTTGCCAAGTGCTATCTTGGCTTTTATTGTTTGAAGTGAACACCTCCGAGTGGCCTATGTTTTGCAGAAATGTTGATTCATTTCTGTTTCGGCAAATTTCAGGCGCACGATATGTCCTATTTTAGCAAAGGTCATGCCGAAATTTTTCGTGAATTTTGGCATGACATGTGCTAGAAAGTAGGAGATATCGAGTGCTTGTGATTTACCGAAACGAGAATTAATCGACATTCTAGCAGAACATAGGCCATTTTTATTCCATTGCTCCGTATATGTAACAGGTTGACATTTAGTCTGTTGGCGACCCTTGCTCCTTATATGAGAGAGAACAATCCCTGCTGTTGTCGTGGGAGTCGCTTCTACTTTTTTCGAAGGTGCTAGAAAAATTGGTGTATTGCACTTTCGAATGATTTTGTGCCCCGTCTTATGGAAATGAAAGGTGACATGAACATTATTAGCTTACGACCAAGTTGGACTGCATGTCACCGTAGTGCATACAAGATTCATCAAAGAGCTGACGTCCTCATAATCAAAGACTGGATAAAAGTTCTGAATGATCGCAGGGAACTACTTGGGGGCAACATCAAGCGCAATCCACAAATGGGAGACAGGTTCATATGTATTCTCCATAATGGAGATTTAGGGGTTTACGTGTTTTATGCTACTTTACCTTCGAGAGAGTAGCGGGTCTTAGGTAGTTATGTGCTACATTGTGCTATAATGATGAGCTAGTTCTTATATGACTATGATGATGAGTTGTTATCATGATGATGATGATGAGTTATGCGCTACACATTATGCTAGAATGATGAGCTAGTTCTTATATGACTATGATGAAGAGTTGTTATCATGATGATGATGAGTTATGTGCTACATTGTGCTAGAATGATGAGCTGGTTCCTATATGACTATGATGATGAGTTGTTATGATTATTATTATTATGTATGAGTTCTTATATGAATATGATGATAAGTTATTATGATCATGATGAGTTATTATACCATTGGGTGGAAAAAACACAGATTAGATTCATGTGACCAAAAGTTGGATTCGTAGGAGGATCCTACTAATCCATCTTTTGGTCACATGAATCTAATCCGTATTTCTTCCACCCAATAATATACTAAATCATCATGACTATAATGATATAACAATCCCTTAATTGATACTATATCAAAATTTGTATAACTACGTATACTTTTTTTTGAAACTATGATGATTTTTATAGCAAATTCGGAAACTATACACCCTAATGCAGAAAAATCAAAAGTATCACCCTGTCGGCCTCCTGTTGGCCGAAGAGGGACTTTTCGGCCTACCATTGGTCGAAGAGGGACTTTTCGGCCTACCATTGGCCGAAGAGGGACTTTTCAGCCTACCATTGGCCGAAGAGTGACTTTTCGGCCAACCGCTGACCAAAAAGGACTTTTCGGCCAACAGTTGGCCAAAGAGTCCACTACAAGAAATATGGCCAATTATGACTCCCCATTTTTGTCGTTAATTCGTCATTGCTTTCGTTTATTGACCTTTTTTTGACCAAATTCGGAAGGTCAACAGTTGGCCGTCAAGAACGAACAAACGTGACCTTTTCCAGAATTTTCTTCATGGCCACTCTTGACCAAAACTTAGGTCGTTAAATCTTTGACAAAATTATGGTCATTACTAATGAGCCTACACCACATAGGATCTGATGTGGCCGAGCCAACGTGCCACATGCGATGACATGGATGCCATGTAGGATCGATCCAAATCAGTTGTTTTAATGGCTGGGCCCAATAATTCAGCCCACTTTTAAATTTACTTTTGGGCAACAAGCATGGGCCAAGCCCAACAGATCAGTTCTTGGGCTGAGTTGTGCAACCCATTTATTCAATCCATCATTAATTGGGCCAGCCCTTTTATCTACCCAACAAAAACATTCTGTTTTTCTGTCAAAGGGCCTTGAAATGGTCCAGCCCACTAACACAATTTAGTATTTTCAGTCCAGCCCTTATTGAAGGGTGACCAACAACAACCAACAGTATCTCAAAAATAAAAATACATTGCACAATTTGGCAGTCAACCAACACAGGAGAATATAATGACAATAATAATATAATTCTCCAGGATTTCAATAACTTAGGCCCAGCATTATCTTTACACCACAGGTTCATAAGATGCACCAAACAAAATAACAAAACCAATGTTCATAATATGGCCATGTCCGTATTGTGCACTAGTAACCAGTAACATAAGATGGCACCAACCAAAACAACACAACTAGTGAAGGAATGTGCTGGAGGGACATTCTTTAGTGAGAATGTCAGCAACAATAGCAGCATCACTCTTTGGTTCTCCACCTTTTGGTACCACTTGTTCCATAGCACTTTCCATATCAGCCTGGCATTTAAAGAAAGATGTACACATGAGCAGAGTACTATGTCCATCAATATATTGCAGTTGGTTCTGAATGACTAGGAAACTTTATAAGAAAACTTTCAAGAATAGATTTCCTAGTAGCAGCAATTTAAGAAGATAACATCATAATACTAATACAACACCTGACATTTAAAAAAAGAATGACTAGGAAACTTTATAAGAAAACTATTCAAGAATAGATTTCCTAGTAGCAGCAATCTATTATATACATAAAACAGAAATCAAACAAGCCATGACATTAATCCACATAGGCTAAAAATACACGCTCCGTTGATTTTGATTTTAACAGCCGAGATAAAAGAAATCTAAAAGTTACGTGCAACAATATTATGTACAAAATTTTCAGTATGACACGTAAAGCCGTAAGGAAACTTTGGCCAAAGAAGCATAATCGGTTAGCTAACATAGATCAATACGGACCAGCCGTACTAAGGAAAGAAAAAGTCAAACCGGGTACTACAGCAATACGGGACTGCACGGCTGCTGTAAACAAGAAAAAAGCAAAACGTGTGCATTACATGTGGTGATGTCATGCATGACATCAACATGTTAATTGTTTCCTGCCGGCTGCCCTTAATTTGCTTCACGTGGTCTCTATCTAAAGTTCAAACTACGATTTATCAGCAAACACCAATACTTATAAGACAAAATATTTCATGATGGACCCTTGAAAAAATAAATTTATGCTTTTCAAACTTAGTCAATAACATAGAACAAAGTATTATTTGATCTTCATCCCTTCTGTTATCATGTAGTCATCGACGTCTTAGATTTTCAGCATGCATGATTTACTTAGATGAATGCACGGATATGCATATGACAGACACAAAACGATGTACATAATTCAAAACCAATAACTGATGATGTTCATAAAGTGGCGCTCACTAGAACATGTTCAGGAAAGGAAAGAAGTAATAATTGTCGGTCATACACATGTATCAGAATAGCTTATTGCGACGGAAAAGAGACTCTATAAAGAAACATTTTGCTGCAAAAAATAGTATAAGGGCACCGCCTAAGTATACTAGGTGAGAAAAATGATATATCTGAGTAGGAGAAAGTGATAAGAAGGCTCAAACTACTAATTCACTACGAGCCTTTACACGCACCGATTCAGGTAAAAAACATCAGGCGCCACACGTCTAGGCAAGCATATATATGAGTAATCTTTGCTTGACTGCCAGGTGCCAACACGCAATGGCATTTTTTGGGCACCCTGTGACGTCTTTCTTACTCCGGCAAGCTCTATACAAATTTGGATAGAATGAAAACCATACAGATCCAGAGCAGTCCGGTTCACTGAATGTGTACAGGAGCTCCAACTCTATTGCATGTGATGACATTGTCATTTGTGTCCGTAAATAAGCAACCTCATCAATCTTTTGTTTGTTAGTATATGTCTTACTTGGATCAAAAGTAAACCATTTCTAATTTTATAAAAGAGGAAATTTTGCAACAATATTTATAGATAATGGTACGCATGTAATGAAAATTTGCATCTTCTATTATATTATTATAAAACAATGGAAAACGAACTGAGGAGATTTAATTAGCTAAAAGTAACGGTTGAGATTTAATAAATCTATAGATCTGTATGTGTGCAAAAGTTTTTTTACCAAGTAATAAAGATTATAGTGTCCTGTTGGAGTAGGAAAGGCCCACAAGTTTAGATCAAAAAAAAGGAAAGGCCCACAAGTACTAAAGTACTATCGGTTTAACATTAGATTATATAGTCCCTTGATTTTTTTTACTGAAGTACTATCGGTTTAGCCCACTGCACTAGCTCCATCTTTACATTAGCATGTCTCATAATTAGAGTGCTTGGATTTAACTATGCACAAACCAATTGCAAAGGAGCGGCTGAGATTTATTGAAAGGAAAAAAACCTTATGTGAGACGATCAGAAGGAATATTTCAAATAGGTGTATTCGGACATGAACTTGTCAGGAGGAATTGCAACACGCATGAAGCCAGATCACCAGAATACAAACCAAAGTATATCCCCCCACAAAAACACAAGTACACAACAACATGTATATGCCTCATTCCTCCTAGACACGTAGCATGTATATGTGCATGCAACTTTTCAAATTTCTTTATATATTGATTGATCATATGCTCTCATGCATCTGACACACAAACACATGCATGTTTTTTCTTTCTTAATCAAAGCATCCCATACACACTTCCTCAAAAGAAAATCCCATACACGTACCACCAACTGGACATATTGCTGATTCTTAAAGCTAAATAAAAATAAATATGTCCATTTTATCATCAGTTTAACAAGATTATTATTCTGACCGTTTTAAAAAATTATTAGTGAATACATTTGTTATTGCATAAATAAATAACAAAACATGATTTATGCGTGAAGCTACAAATAATAGAAAAAAATTGCAAAGCAATTTCCATTATCTAAAATTCAGGAGTGGGAATTAAATATAAAAAATTCACCCGTAAAGATGAACATGAAATAAAAGTCCACATAAAGCAACAATACGATTACCAGTTGATTAAAATGTATGTTTCAGCAAAACAATAAGGACACAAAAATTGCGTGAGAGAAAATTTAAGGGAGCGACTATTTTTCGGTCGACTTAAAATGTCATTGGTCGATGATACTCATAGTAATCCAATGATGACCTTCTTATCGTTTCTACTTACATGATCCTATATAGTTGTTCTTAACACCTATATCTATAAATAATTATCTTACAATTATCCAAGAAATCCCTAAACTAAAATATTTAATACCAATTTTCTTAAATATATTTGGTTGTGGGAGCAAGTTGCGGCTGGAGAATAGGAGAGAGAGAGAGAGAGAGAGAGAGAGAGAGAGAGAGAGAGAGAGAGAGAGAGATTGCGGGAGATTGATCAATAACATCGATTAACCATTGTCCCACATCGATGTCATACAATCTGTAAAATGCACAAACCTAGAATTCCAACCAAAGTGCAAAGAAGCTTACCCGAGAAGCATATTCTGGCCCTTATCTTATTCAATGCAAAATAGTATATTATGCACTATAAAATAAACAACCTACGATGAGAGCAAGATAATGTGTAATAAGTTCGACACCATTCAGGATTACATTAGTTTAGATTTGAAAGAGATGATATAAAAAACTACTTTGAAAATGAGAAGATGTATTATCATATATATTGATATATGAAACTACACTGAGCATGAGTGGCATGATAGATCATGGAACAAACGACAAGGTTCACGTACAAGTCATTAACAATGCACTTTTCAAAAATATTCTTCTTAAACAATATTGCTAAAAAGATAAATGTAAAGGATAAGGCGCTGATTAGATAAATTTGAAAATTACACATTTTACAAAAAGTGTGATACAAATAACAAAATTTGTAACGAAGTTTAATGCCATTCCAAGTTTCACCAGGTTTTTAATGCACATTTTGGATATAACTCTTTTCTATAAGTACTCATATACTGCAGAATCTTGCAACTAATAAAAGTTCTAAACTATATAACAAACTAGCCGCGCAAATGCGCGGGTCACTCCGCTAGTTTAAGAAGATAACATAATACTAATACAACACCTGACATTTAAAAAAAAGATGGGAAAATCTATACTTCACAGGACGCACACCAGCGTCTCATGCGGCGGCTACCGCGCGCGGCTAGCTATAGCGCGGTGCACTGTTTGCTCAATACAGACTAGGAGTGATTGCTACATGGGCTGGACAACACATGCTTTTGTATATCCATACTACATGCTACTAATTAAGTAGTAGTTATTTGAAAACTTTGTAGCAGACAAGCAGAACAAATCTTACTTGCTAATTATTTTTTGGCAAGTTACTTTTAGCTACATGAAATAAGCATGGCACAAGGTTTACTAAACAGGTGAGAATGCGAAACAAACCATTGTTGATGAGGCCGTCGAACATCTTCCTCCGCCGCCGCCGCCCCGCTTCCCTCGGCCTCCCCTCCCCACTCCCGGCCTTCTCCTCCGCCTGCTCCGCGGCTCCTCTTCAACCAGCAGGCGGAGCTCGCGACGGCGGCGAGGGCGGTCGGCAGGCGCCGCGGTGGGCGCCGCTGCGGGATGCGTCGCGGAAGGAGGCCAGGGACGGGGAGGTGGTGATGGCATCCACCCTGTCGTGCTTCTGCTGCTTGGACATGCGGCATGACAGCCTCAGGAAGGAGGCGGCGAACACCAGCGCCGGCGCGCTCGATCTGCTGCGGGAGGGCAAAGGGGAGCGACTGGGAGGGGAAGGAGGGGCGGCGACAGGGCAAGGAGGAGGACATTATCGTCGGTCTGGATTGGGGAGAGGGGAGAGAGAACTGGATTGTATTTCTAGGGTTTGGGTGGGGTGGCTGAGACTTGAGAATGAGTGAGAGACGTTGGATCCGTTGGGTGTGGACGGTCCAGATCGGCTACAGTGGGATGATCCGTGGGAAAAGCCCTGATTGGTTCAGAAAATTTATGACATAAAATAGTACTAAGTACTAAAACTAGAGGCATTTTGTGAAGCAGCTATCAAAAATATTTTGCAAAACAGCACATCTAAATTTTTCAATCAAGTTATACCACATTTTACGGATGATCACCAATTTGCATGCATTTTTATCTTTCTAGCTACTTTTAATCATTTTTCTTGTTGCAAAAATGGTTTTTTTTAAGAACCTATCAAATATATGTTGCAAAATTGGACCAAATCAATTTTCTAAAATACTAGGTCATATTTAATGTACAGTTGATCAAATGGTTGGGTGTCAAAAGTTTTGATCCACTCTCGTAAAAAAGAGAAATTTCCGCCGATTCAGCTGGAAGTGGGTCAAATTTGAACTGTGGCTGCCTTATAGTTTGCTCTTTAATTTTTCCAAAATTCATTTCTAGGTACATAAGTATCTATTTAATCATAGAAATACAAAAAAATCCAAGATTCAACCACCAACTAGGAACGGCATTGCACCCGTTTTGACCGCATTTTGAAATGGGCATAAAAAGTTCAAAAAAAAAATAAAAAATTGGAAAACCTTCGCATTGTGTCACTATATGTGACCAGGTTACCAGAAAAACTTTTCATTTTCTTTGAACGAAAAATTGATTTTTCCATTTTTTGAATGCCCAAAATAAGTCTTTTGTGAAGGACCTACCATATATTTGTTGCAAAATTGGACCAAATCAATTTTATAAAATATTAGGTCATGTTTAATGCACAATTAACCAAATGGTTGGGTGTAAAAAGTTTTGATCCACCTCTGGTGAAAAAGACAAATTTCCGCCGATTCAGTTGGAAGCGGCTGCCTTATAGTTTTCAAGATTCAACTACTAGATAGGAATGGTCATTCTCACTGTTTTGACCGCATTTTGAAATGAGCATAAAAAATTCAAAAAATTCAAAAAAAATTGGAAAACCGTCGCATTGTGTCATTATATGTGACCAACTTGCCATATTTTTATACACAACATTTAAATATTTTTATATACAACATTTAAATATTTTTTAAATACAAGATTAATATTTTTAATACATGGTTAATATTTTTTATATATACATTTTAACATTTTCAAATGCTTGATTTACATTGTTATATAATTCTTTAACATTTTTAAATACATGATCAACTTTTTCCACACACATTGTATATTTTTGTACATATAGTAATAATTTTCTTTATATACATGTAAGATTTTCAAATGCTTGGTTAACATTTTTCAAACGTTTTATGTGAAGTTTGTTTTAATATATATATATATATATATATATATATATATATATATATATATATATATATATATATATATATATATATATATATATATATATATAAGTAATTGGAAGTATAAATAATAAACAAAAGTAAAAAAGAATGAACGAACAAAAAACAAACCAAAAAAGAGCCGCGGGCCAGTAGTTGGCCCACTAAGCGAACGAAAAATATAAAAGAAAAAAGGTGCCCTTGTCCTACTAAGGCCCAAGCCCACTCGACACTACCCATTAAATAGGTTACGGGCGAGAATGTACCAGTGTCTTTGTTATGGTGTGCTGGTTTGTCTCCTTAGGGAAACTCGACTCGTAGCTAATTCAAATCACGTGGTGTGGATTCTTTTTTGCTTTATTCACCTTTGTGGGACGGGTCCTTTTTTTCTTTGAGAGTGGCGTTTTGGCGCGGTGGCCTTTCTTTTTTGCTTTATTCACCTTTGTGGGACGGGTCCTTTTTTTCTTTGAGAGTGGCATTTTGGATCTTAGATGTAGATACACCTATTATGAAATATGTATAGAAAAAATCCCATGTGTACATCTGGACATCCTATGTTCGCACACAAAATTTCGGTGAACAAGGGCATTTTTGTTGCATGTGTAAAAAAGATTAAAAATGGCTTGTGAATAGCTGTAATCAAGCATAAAAAATTATCATTTTTACACAAGCCACAAAAATGTCATTTTTCATCGAAACTTGGTGCACACACATATAGTGTCCGGATTTACACGCAGGATTTTTTCTTGATTTTTCTTAACTTTTTAAAATATATATTTAGATAATGGATATACACCTATGAGCCAAAGTGAATTTTCGCCTTTTTCTGCTTTATTCACCTTCCACATGTCATTTGTACTGTGTTAGTTGGCCCCGTCTGTAAATATAGACCCAGTTTAGTCCACAAGTCAATCTATGGACGAACTGACACTACAACCGACACATAAGCCAAAATGACATGACACATAGGTAAAATTGATGATGTGGACGCCCAGTTATCCATGTTACAACACCATGACCATCTGGATTGGTCGTAATCAGCTAGAAATAAGGTTGTCGACCATTGTTGTCTGCTTATGACCATTTTGTGTAAGGCAATCACGGCCATTTTGACCAAAATAGTCACTATGGTTTATGGTTTTGACTATCCTAAACAGGCCACGACCAATTGGATCGAAATGGTCATAGATTTATGATGATTTCTTCCACGGTCATTGCCGAAGGTCACAATTGAGCATATTTCTTGTAGTCGTCCCTCTTCGGCCAACACCGGCTCTACTGTTTTAGAAAATTCATATCAATTATGATTTTTAGTATTTTAATTTGATTCTTTTTGCATTAGATTAGAAATTTTATGAAGTTTCTGTAGATATCAAGTTTGACTAGATTTGAAAGTTTGAATATGAATTTTGATGAATTTGCCCAAATCACTAGATTGCCTATAACTTGAGCTAGGAGTACTCTTTTTAGGTGGTTCTTTTTGCTACTAGTTCTTTGTGACTTTGTTTATCAGTAGTAATTAATTGGTAAATTTCAGGATTATTTAAAATTAGGTTTTCAAGAAAACAATTCTGTTTTAGTCTTTTATAGTTTTGTGCTATTTCTTTTAATTTTAATTGCTTTAAATTGTTTTCTTTATTTTTTTGACATATTCTTTTAATTTCTTTTAAGTTATTAGTAGATATTTTATTTGTAGTATTTGTTTTGTATTTTATTTCTTTTATCCTCCATTTTCTTTCCCGTCGTTCTTTCCCTCCATTTTCTCCCGCTATTTTCTTTGCCGCCATTCTTTGCCGCCATTCTCTCCCGCCATTCTTTGCCTCCATTTTCTCCTGCCATTTTCTTTCCCGTAATTTTATTTTCCGCCATTCTCTCCCTCCAATTTCTCCCGCCATTTTATTTCCTACCATTCTCTCCCGCTATTTTCTTTCTCGCCGTTCTCTCCTGCCATCTTCTTCTTCGCCATCTTCACTTCTCAACTTATAAAACGAGCCTCATGTTGTCCACAACCGTAGATAACATCGTCTGACACGGTATGTGTCTCCTGCGTCGGTGCTACTGGTAGAGTGTGAAACACTATCTCGAGAGAACTCATAAGTGTTTGCAGCTTCGTCATCATCATCGGAAAGTGTTTCACCCTTATGACTTCTCTCACCTAGTGTTTCACACTCCACATGAAGGCATCATAGTCATCCTCCGTCGATGCAGCACTCCTTAGTGTGGTGGGAGAGAATGGCGGGAAAGAAAATGGCGGCAGAAAATGGCGGCAAAGAAGATGGCGGGAAAGAAAATGGAGGAAAAAATATTGCGGAAAGGTAGTTTTTTTTCATGCAAAAGAAATAAAATACAGAAAATACTACAAATAAAATAACTACTGATAACTAAACAGAAACAAAAAGAATATGTCAAAATAACTAAAGAAAACAATTTAAAGCAATTAAAATTAAAAGAAATGGCATAAAACCTATAAAACACTAAAACAGAATTGTTTTCATAAAAACCTATTTTTAAATAATTATAAAATTCACCAATTAATTACTAATGATAAACAAAGTCACAAAGAACCAGTAGCAAAAAGAATCATCTGAAAAAATACTCCTAGCTCAAATTATAGGAAATCTAGTGATTTGTGAAAATTCATGAAAATTCAATTTCAAACTTTCAAATCTAGTCAAACTTGATATCTACAGAAACTTCATAAAATTTCTAATCTAATGCAAAAAGAATCAAATTAAAATACTAAAAATCCTAATTGATATGAATTTTCTAAAACAATAGAGCAGGTTTTGGCCGAAGAGGGACTCTTTGGCCAAATGTTGGCTGAAAAGTCCTTTTTGGCCAACGGTTGGACGAAAGTCTCTCTTCGGCCAACATGAGGCCGACAGGGTGATACTTTTGATTTTTCTGCATTAGGGTGTATAGTTTCCGAATTTGCTATAAAAATCAACATAGTTTCAAAAAAATCCTAAATACAATATAAAATAAAATAAATGAAATACAAATTAATACTAGTAGCATGGGGTAAAGCCCACTCTGCTACTACTTAGCAGTAGCGCTAGTAAGAAAAAACGCTACTACTAACACACATAGGAGTAGCACGGTTAGACCAGCACTACTGCTAAAGTTTAGCTCTAGCGCCCTAGTAGTAGCGCGGCAGCCCGCGCTACTGTTAGGGAAAAACCTTGTGCTACTACTAGGGTTTTCCCTAGTAGTGCAGCCTGGGACACTTGGTGAATGCATCACTATAAGACATCCTGCTCCACCTCCAATCACGCACCGCGCTCCCACCCTGCCCCCATCCGGCGTCCACGCTCCCACAACCACAACAACGACGAGGAAAACAAGAGGTTGTGGGGAATATCTTCACTACAAGACACCCTGCTCTGCGTCCAATCGCGCACCACGCTCCCACCCCGTCCCCCATCCTGGTGGCCGCGCTCCCACGACCACGAGATGAACGAGGAGTGGAGCGGCGTCGGCAAATTTTCTCGGGTGTGGGGAGAGATACGTGATCGTGAGCGACGAGGTTGGGAAGATGGGGCATGTGGACATGTGTTCATGCTTCGCGGGATCTCTTTTAATTTTCCTTTTCTTTTTTCCGAGCATGGAAGGGAGAGACCGATGAAGGATAACGCTACATCTATGAAATTCTTTGGACATACTTTACATGAGAACTAACATGGAAGGTATTGATTGGAAGGAAAGGGGCACATGCCCCACCCAATGAAATTCAGGGGGGAGGAGATTAATTAGGGATGCAAGGTTTTGTAGGCTTTAGTAGCCCGTTGGTAGGTCTAGCATTTTTTAGGGAAAAAACAGGTGTTGGCTCCTTGGATGCGTGGGGTTGTATGAGGAAAAATCAGTGTTGGCTACATGCATCTAAGGTAGGTGGAAGAAGGTGGAACCATCACAATGAGATACTCCCTTTAACAGTACCAAGATTATTATTATTTTCACGCAATCAATTATGCATGTGTACAAGTCAAGCATTGATTAATTCATCTCTTATTGAAATCATTTTCCATAGATGGGAGGACTAGACCATTTGCTCATTGGCCAGCAGCTTCTTCTTGTTTTCTCCAGAGGGCGGCTCCGGCACATCACGTTTATATGGCGGTGGCGGATTCTTCTTAGGATCTGGCAACTCGGGTTCACCCGATGGCTCTGGCACCTCAGGTTCTAACGGTGGTGGTGGGGCTTTACTGCATTCATATGTACACATGCACCTCTTTTTCTTAGTTCGTTTGGGAAAGAAGTTGTCATCATTATCTTCGTTGAGCTCATCGCCAACAATTGACTTCTTACTGGTGCAATACCCACCCTTGAAATGCTCTTTGTGACAGGTTGCGGTGCAGCCCACGTTCTTGGAAGGGCTCCTTTTGTACAACTTGCTAGGGGACATGCATACCCGAGCATCCGCACCTACATGTGACTTAGAATTAATGTGTGCACCAAAAAAATATAGTAACAATTGTTTCATCGATTGATCTAAAATTGCATGGAATTGCGACACGATAGAATCTGCTATGTGAACTTACAGAAGGCCATGAGAAGAAAGTCCAGGGTGAAGGCAGCGAGCATCTGGCGCCGCTGAACGCCCAGGGTGAAGGCAGAAGATCAAAACAAGTTGTTGGAATGATGGTGTGAGGACAAGAACGGGCTTTGAGTGCTAGTTATTGCAATCCAATTGACTATGCATTCAATGCCTTATAGGATATGGAAATCCAAATATTGGATACAAGCATTTGCGTAATGTCTTAGAGGATATGGAAATCCAAATATTGGAACAAGAATTTGTGTAATGTCTTTGAGGATATGAAAATCCAAATATTGGGTACAAGCATTCATGCAATGTCTTAAAGGATATGGAAATCCAAATGTCGGATACATGCATTTGTGTAATGTCTTAGAGTATATGGAAATCCGAATATTGGATGCAAGCATTTGTATATAGTAGTATCTATCTCCAGTAATTAATCAGGTGTATTTAAATAAACGCTTGTGCTTCCCCGCCAAAAAAGAAACTTTATGTTGGCTCTTGGACAATTACATTGAGGGAAGTGTAAGAGCAAAACACAAAATACTTGCCTACTCATAGTTGGTTACATGAAAAATAACTATGAGAGAACACGTCGTGGAAAACAAATTATGTTAAGGCCATCTCTCATGCAAAATGCCTATACATGTGCTGAGGTAAAAAAGGGTATGGCTAGATCTCAGTCGATTAAGACTTAACAAGTCTCAGTCAAGTGACAAAACATATTAAAAAGAAGAACAAAAAACTTAAAAGTAAATTTACACGAATCTCAATGTAAGATCTAACAAATATATCATCGACTAAGACTTCATTAAGTCCTCATTCGACTGATATTTAGGAATCCTGAAATAAGAAAATAACAAAAAGAATCATTGAGCGTTTTGTGCTTCAATGCCCAGATTTGAAGGATCTTGCAACTTAATACCGCAACATCTTCATTCAGCAGCTAGTCTGGCTAACATGGTGTTGATCAATGTGGTCATTTGGCTTAGTAAGTATCCAAAGTCTAAACAAGGCCCAAACATGATTTTTTTAGTCTAGCTAACAGAAAATATGGTAAAACTAGTTTCCTTGAAATCCTAATAAAGTTTGTTTTCTAAAAATCCGATGCTCATCATCACTATCCAACAACAAATTAAATGAATACAAAAACATTACCTCATTTATCTTTTTTTAACACGAGGTAGGGTTCAGAAAGACCCGGTCATCGATTAGATAAGCATGAGAGTAGAATTTATAATAGGATCCAAAGAAACACAAAATTATGAACTGGATTATGCATCTTGCAAAAGAAATCCCAAAGAAAGTACTCTATTGCAATCGGCTTCGACTAGAAGATACGTGTCCCGTTGGAGGAAACCAGGCCATGGCCAACAAGGGAACCACTCATGGTGGGCATAAAACCAGATACCCGAAGCCCAAACCTAAAAAACCCAAATAGCCAAAACAATAGAACATTAAGTCAGGTACCCGAATTTTATATGGTAAATTCGAGTTTCAACTCATGGTACCTGAATAGCCTGAATTAATCAAAATTAGGAGAATCCCAGTATAAAATTCCACCTCCTGGAATCGGCACAGCCCAATCAGGGAATGAGAATAAGGCCTCGATTTCCCTAGGTAAAATGATCATATTGACGACTCTCGTCCACTTCCCATGATGCACCGCCATTGCACAGTCCAATCTCTCTCTCGAACGGATGCCTCGTTCCTTCCTCTCGGTACATATCGATCCAGCACCTACAATGCAACGCGGGTGGCCACATCCTTGGTCCCGCCACCAATGTGCAACGTGCAACGTGGCCGAGCAGTCGCCAACCTCCTTAACTCTATGTACCTCGCTGGATTCATCACCACCGTCTGCACCTCGCTGCCATTCTCTATGACGCGCGCGAGGCTCACCATCTCCCCCTGCAATATGGCCGATGACCTCCTAGTCCCAGTATCCTACTGCCATGAGAAGCGCATGAGGCGAGGCTAGATCCCACAACCTTTCATTGAGAGGGAAGCAAACGGGAGCGATGCATCAACTATTAGTATGTCGTGAGCCGTTGCGGCCATTGTGGTTGTTGTGCTAATTCGGGATTACCCGAACACAAACCTGATTTTTTTGGGGTTACTTTTTTCCATGAATATTTTGGGTGTTGATTTTGGAAACCCGGATTTTAAAAAATCTAAGTTACTAGAACCGAAATTTTGGGTAAACCTGAATGCCCACCCCAAGGCACCACAATTCGTCCAAATCCACCGCCATTAGCTCTTGAACCCCATCTAGGTGACTGCATCGACGCCTCCACCACCATGATGAATGTGGCAATCAGAGGCATTCTAGAGGCCTCTAATAGATTTGGGCAAAATACCTCACTGGAAGCTTGGATAAAGTGATCAGATGTAATACTAGAAGCCCAAGTAATGTTGTGATGTTCCACCCGTGGCATCGCCGTGGTGGCCAAAAGAAAGAGGAGAGGTCGTGAGAGATACTTGATCTTGTGCGATTGCGCACTTATTAAGGTTGTGAGCGACCGAACCGATGCCTCTCTTTCACCTCGTGATGGAAATAGAGCAGAAGATGACAACGACGACCACCGTGCACTGTGCAAGCAATGGTGGGCAGCCTCTCATTTTCCTCTGAAAGTGCAACTAATCCCCAGGTGGTTTTGGTAATTCATAACAACATATATCTCATTGAACTAATATCCTTTCAAGATAAATATTTCAGGATGTTCATTGACGGGCATAGCATGGAATAGAGAAGTGGACCCCTCAAAATGATAAGAACAAGATTGGCAAAATCTCAAGATACTACTTTTTCATTTTAGTGATCCAAGATCACATTGAGTCCAAAGGAAAGCCCAAACTATTAAAAGAGGATGAGGTCACTACTGGAATCAGGATCTTTGCCATCGGCCAGATCTTTGCCGTCAGATAGCTGATGGCAAAGAAGGTCTTTGCCATCAGTATACAGAAAGCTGACGGTAAAGAAAGAGCTGACGGCAAAGAGCGCGTTTGCTGTCAACCATAACTTTGCCGTCAGCTAGCGGACGGCATATAAGCTTTGTCATCAGCCAGCTGACGGCAAAGAGACAGGCTGGCCCACTAGTGAGAACCACCTAACGGCCACTTTCTTTGCCGTCAGCTAGCAGACGGCAAAGAAAGTGCTTAAACCGACGTCCATTACGTAGGCTCTTTGCCGTCAACTAGCAGACGGCAAAGAACCGTTTCCCTAACTAAAAATCAAGCACGTCGTCGCCTGACCACTCTCTCTCTGTCCATTCTCCTCCCCGAGCCCGAGTTGTTGCCGCCCCATGCCACCCCCGTCGCCGGCCACCCCGCCCCCGTGCCGCCACCGCCTCGCGCCACCCACATCGCCACGCCGACCCGGCGACCCCCTCTCCGCCCTGCCCCAACCCCGTCGCCGCGCCGTCCCTGCCGCCCTGGTGACCCCAACCTCGACCTCGACCGCTCCTCGCCCTCATGTAAGTGTTCCCGGTCTTCATGGTGCCCCAATTGCACTTTTGATGCATTTATTTGGTCACTGTCTCCGCCTAGGGTTCAAAATCTGTTATGATCTTTGTGTTATATTCATATGTAAAGTTCTAGTTAGTTTTGATTTGCCTGGTACTGTCTGCCCATGATGCAAAAATGATAGCACAATCAAAAGGCCTGCCCTAGGTTATCCCAATATCTTAGAAGAATGCATCGAGCAGATCAAGGGTGGTGTGCAATTATACACCACTCATTTTGACATAAGGTACAGTACTAAAAACCCACTGATCCTACTTTTGGATCAAGAAGAAGTTGCAAACACCATTTTTGGGAACCATGAGCTCGAGAAGAACATATAATAGAAGAATGCATAGAGCTTTAACTATCAGTGCACTACAACAATTCAATCCTATTGATGAACATTGCTAAAATGCCAGTCAAGTTTCTAGTTTTCAAAGCAAGGGTTCGCTGCACAAGTTCTAGTTAGTTTTTGTTTGTGGTTCAGATTGAATGCTCCCTCTTGATTGTAATGGAAGATCCGCATCGGTAGTAATAAGTGCGAGAAAAACATAAGATCTGGTGGCTGTCATATAGGTTCAGAAATTAACAATTTCAGAGTAGTTGCAGACTTGTTTCAAAATTTCAGAGTATATTTCCATGTCAAGTTTTTTTAGATGTTAAGAGTTATTGTCTCGTTGAGGGTGAATACAGTACACCGGGCATAGTCGTGTATATGTTGTTCTTATTTTCATGGCCCTCAAGAAACCATGCTTTATTATTACAGTCAATCTCCACCACTCTTAGATCCTCATATCATGGTTGTTCTCATGATCTCAAAGAAAATCATCTTGGTTGAGATGACTGACCGAAACTGAAACTTTCAGGTGATTGTGTGTTAGCAGTTCTGTAAGATAGTAGATTAGAGTGGGCACCCTGTTTTTGCTTTCCTTTCATTTTGGTAACTCATTTTTGTACTGAGATCTCTCAACCAACACTCCTGATTTCTTTCTTTTCTTTAGTTGAATGTTTTTATACTGCTAGTTGCCTAGGTTGCTGACCGAAATAAGTTAAAATAATTATTATATGAAATTCAACTAAAGTCAACATTTTTGTGTCTAGCCCGTGCGAAGGCACGGGTTGACAACTAGTGCTACTAATAAATCTTGTGCTCAGCTCTAGTATGTCAACCTAGAGCCATCATATGTCCACAAGTGCATTGCTTTTTGAATGTGAAATGATAACTTCGTGTAGTTGATTAACTTCTGCTCAAAACTTCTACTACTATAATGGTGTATGATAATATTGTAACGGTACTAATTGGTCTCTTCTGCTGCTTACCAGAGATGGGGGAAGCCGCCAGCGCAGGCTCCGCTCTGCCACACCGGAGTACGAGTTGGATACTTTCGAGTTCTTCAGTATCATACTTGGGACTTCCTCTAGGAGGCAGGTATATAAAAGGAGAGATCTCCCCTTCACCCATCTCATTATGATAACTATGTTGTTTACTACATCACTCCTTGTCCCAAACTGTAGAGGTTGCCTGACACTTTTATGAAGATGTTGGACGGCCATCGGCCAAAGAATGTGAAGCAGCGACAGGCCGGCAGCAGGCTTCGTAGGCATTGGGACGTGGAGTTGGTGATCAGGTACGGCCACATGTACCCATGTCGTGGCTGGGAGCAGTTCTACCGTGCCTACGACCTGCGGCACGGGTACTTCCTTCTCTTCAGGTACGACAGCAACGCCATGCTCACCGTGAAGGTGTTCAACACGACTATGTTTCGCATTTGCTACCAGGACGATGATGATGCTAGTACGTTCTGCCTCTTCTTCCTCTACATTTGGCTTTGTCTCACATCGATTGTTAACGGTCATTGTTGCATTTGGTCAGGCAATGGGAGCAGCAATAGCGACCCTGGCTACAGCTAAAGAAGCAACGACTCTGGCTGCAGCAAAAGCAGCATCGAGGATGATCCGGAATGGAGTGGGGAAGAAGAGGAGCAGAGTGGGGATGAGGGGTGCATGCTGACGATGGGAAATAGATGGTGGTGGCTGAGGATGACCTAGCGATGGTGGTGGCTGACGATGGGCAAGAGATGGTGGTGGCTGAGGATGACCTAGCGATGGTGCTGCCTGAAGATGGCCTCGCAATGGTGGTGGTGCCTGACAATGACCTCGCAATGGTGGTGCCGCCGGCGATCCCACGGCCGGGCGACATGACCATGCCAATTGTGGTAGAAGACTAAATCCCACTGCCTCCACCGCCTCGCCACTCTTGGCGCATCAGGATGAGGAAGGAGAAGGAGAAGAAGAAGGAGGAGTGAACTATGTCAGGTATGTCAGATCTCCAAAATGATCTGTATATACTTAGCTTTGTTTCCTCCGAAATGACATAAGTTAGCTCTAATATGTTAAGTTATCTCTAATATGCTTAGTTTCCTAGGTTTGCTCAATAAAGACGTACACTTGGCTTAATTAGTTAAGTTAGCTCCAAAATGACCCATTTAACCTAGGTTAGCTCCAATATGGTCCATTTTACCTAAGTTAGCTCCAAAATGACCATGTTTACCTAGGTTAGCTCCAATATGATCCATTTTACCTAGGTTAGCTCCAAAATGACCAAGTTTACCTAGGTTAGCTCCAATATGATCCATTTTAGCTAGGTTAGCTCCAAAATGACCAAGTTTACCTAGGTTAGCTCCAAAATGGCCAAGTTTACCTAGGTTAGCTACAATATGATCCATTTTAGCTAGGTTAGCTCCAAAATTACATATGTTAGCACAAAAATGACCTATACTTACTTTATTTTCCTCCAAATTGAAATAATAAGCTTAGTTAGCTAAAAATTGGCATAATTGCCTATGTAAGCTCTAAAATGACACATATAAGAAATAAGAAGAAGAAAAACAAGGAAGAGGAGAAAAAGAAAGAATAGAAGAAGGAAGAGAAGAAAAATAAAGAATAAAAGAAGAAGAATGAGAAGGAAAAGGGTAAAAACATTCTTATTCTTCTTCTAGTCTTCTTCTTATACTTCTAGTCTTCTTCTTCTTCTAGTCCTCTTCTTCTTCTCCTAGTCTTCTTCTTCTTCTAGTCTTCTTCTTCTTCTTCTTCTTCTTCTTCTTCTTCTTCTTCTTCTTCTTCTTCTTCTTCAAAATGACCTAAGTTAGCTCTAATATGCTTAGTTACCTAGGTTAGCTCAATAAAGACCTGTACTTAGCTGCTTTATATCATAAATGGCATAATAAGCTTAGTTCACTCAAAGATGGCATAATTAGCTAGGTTAGCTCTATTTTACCTAAGTATGATTACTTCTTATTCTAGTCTTCTTCTTCTTCATTTTCTTCTTCTTCTTCTAACTTTCTTGTTTCCCATTTTGCAGATTTCACTTAACTCACGGAAGCTTGCATGGATGGAGTGCTTCTTTTCCATTTCTGCTTTTATTTTGTATCGATGAACTTGCATGGATGGAACTTGTTATATGCATGGATGGATGGATAACGGTGTTGGATGAACAATGTGAAACTTTTGTAATATGTATGGATGGAACTATGTGTTGGTTATGTATGTATATATGATGAAACTTGTGTGTTGGATATGTCTTCTGTGAAATTTGTGTGTTGAAACTTGTGTGTTCAAATTGAACTAGCGGAGTGACCCGCGCATTTGCGCGGCTAGTTTGTTATATAGTTTAGAACTTTTATTAGTTGCAAGATTCTGCACTATATGAGTACTTATAGAAAAGAGTTATATCCAAAATGTGCATTAAAAACCTGGTGAAACTTGGAATGGCATTAAACTTCGTTACAAATTTTGTTATTTGTATCACACTTTTTGTAAAATGTGTAATTTTCAAATTTATCTAATCAGCGCCTTATCCTTTACATTTATCTTTGTAGAAATATTGTTTAAGAGGAATATTTTTGAAAAGTGCATTGTTAATGACTTGTACGTGAACCTTGTCGTTTGTTCCATGATCTATCATGCCACTCATGCTCAGTGTAGTTTCATATATCAATATATATGATAATACATCTTCTCATTTTCAAAGTAGTTTTTTATATCATCTCTTTCAAATCTAAACTAATGTAATCCTGAATGGTGTCGAACTTATTACACATTATCTTGCTCTCATCGTAGGTTGTTTATTTTATAGTGCATAATATACTATTTTGCATTGAATAAGATAAGGGCCAGAATATGCTTCTCGGTAAGCTTCTTTGCACTTTGGTTGGAATTCTAGGTTTGTGCATTTTACAGATTGTATGACATCGATGTGGGACAATGGTTAATCGATGTTATTGATCAATCTCCATAATCTCTCTCTCTCTCTCTCTCTCTCTCTCTCTCTCTCTCTCTCTTCTCCAGTCTCCAACTTGCTCCCACAACCAAATATATTTAAGAAAATTGGTATTAAATATTTTAGTTTAGGATTTCTTGGATAATTGTAAGATAATTATTTATAGATATAGGTGTTAAGAACAACTATATAGGATCACGTAAGTAGAAACGATAAGAAGGTCATCATTGGATTACTATGAGTATCATCGACCAATGACATTTTAAGTCGATCAAAAATAGTCGCCCCTTAAATTTTCTCTCACGCAATTTTTGTGTCCTTATTGTTTTGCTGAAACATACATTTTAATCAACTGGTAATCGTATTGTTGCTTTATGTGGACTTTTATTTCATGTTCATCTTTACGGGTGAATTTTTATATTTAATTCCCACTCCTGAATTTTAGATAATGGAAATTGCTTTACAATTTTTTTCTATTATTTGTAGCTTCACGCATAAATCATGTTTTGTTATTTATTTATGCAATAACAAATGTATTCACTAACAATTTTGTAAAACGGTCAGAATAATAATCTTGTTAAACTGATGATAAAATGGACATATTTATTTTTATTTAGCTTTAAGAATCAGCAATATGTCCAGTTGGTGGTACGTGTATGGGATTTTCTTTTGAGGAAGTGTGTATGGGATGCTTTGATTAAGAAAGGAAAAACATGCATGTGTTTGTGTGTCAGATGCATGAGAGCGTATGATCAATCAATATATAAAGAAATTTGAAAAGTTGCATGCACATATACATGCTACGTGTCTAGGAGGAATGAGGCATATACATGTTGTTGTGTACTTGTGTTTTTGTGGGGGGATATACTTTGGTTTGTATTCTGGTGATCTGGCTTCATGCGTGTTGCAATTCCTTCTGACGAGTTCATGTCCGAATACACCTATTTGAAATATTCCTTCTGATCGTCTCACATAAGGTTTTTTTCCTTTCAATAAATCTCAGCCGCTCCTTTGCAATTGGTTTGTGCATAGTTAAATCCAAGCACTCTAATTATGAGACATGCTAATGTAAAGATGGAGCTAGTGCAGTGGGCTAAACCGATAGTACTTCAGTAAAAAAAATCAAGGGACTATATAATCTAATGTTAAACCGATAGTACTTTAGTACTTGTGGGCCTTTCCTTTTTTTTGATCTAAACTTGTGGGCCTTTCCTACTCCAACAGGACACTATAATCTTTATTACTTGGTAAAAAACGTTTGCACACGTACAGATCTATAGATTTATTAAATCTCAACCGTTACTTTTAGCTAATTAAATCTCCTCAGTTCATTTTCCATTGTTTTATAATAATATAATAGAAGATGCAAATTTTCATTACATGCGTACCTTTATCTATAAATATTGTTGCAAAATTTCCTCTTTTATAAAATTAGAAATGGTTTACTTTTGATCCAAATAAGACATATACTAACAAACAAAAGATTGATGAGGTTGCTTATTTACGGACACAAATGACAATGTCATCACATGCAATAGAGTTGGAGCTCCTGTACACATTCAGTGAACCGGACTACTCTGGATCTGTATGGTTTTCATTCTATCCAAATTTGTATAGAGCTTGCCGGAGTAAGAAAGACGTCACAGGGTGCCCAAAAAAATGCCATTGCGTGTTGGCACCTGGCAGTCAAGCAAAGATTACTCATATATATGCTTGCCTAGACGTGTGGCGCCTGATGTTTTTTTACCTGAATCGGTGTGTGTGTGCGCTCATAGTGAATTAGTAGTTTGAGCCTTCTTATCACTTTCTCCTACTCAGATATATCATTTTTCTCACCTAGTCTACTTAGGCGGTGCCCTTATACTATTTTTTTGCAGCAAAATGTTTCTTTATAGAGTCTCTTTTCCGTCGCAATAAGCTATTCTGATACATGTGTATGACCGACAATTATTACTTCTTTCCTTTCCTGAACATGTTCTAGTGAGCGCCACTTTATGAACATCATCAGTTATTGGTTTTGAATTATGTACATCGTTTTGTGTCTGTCATATGCATATCCGTGCATTCATCTAAGTAAATCATGCATGCTGAAAATCTAAGACGTCGTATGACTACATGATAACAGAAGGGATGAAGATCAAATAATACTTTGTTCTATGTTATTGACTAAGTTTGAAAAGCATACATTTATTTTTTCAAGGGTCCATCATGAAATATTTTGTCTTATAAGTATTGGTGTTTGCTGATAAATCGTAGTTTGAACTTTAGATAGAGACCACGTGAAGCAAATTAAGGGCAGCCGGCAGGAAACAATTAACATGTTGACGTCATGCATGACATCACCACATGTAATGCACACGTTTTGCTTTTTTCTTGTTTACAGCAGCCGTGCAGTCCCGTATTGCTGTAGTACCCGGTTTGACTTTTTCTTTCCTTAGTACGGCTGGTCCGTATTGATCTATGTTAGCTAACCGATTATGCTTCTTTGGCCAAAGTTTCCTTACGGCTTTACGTGTCATACTGAAAATTTTGTACATAATATTGTTGCACGTAACTTTTAGATTTCTTTTATCTCGGCTGTTAAAATCAAAATCAACGGAGCGTGTATTTTTAGCCTATGTGGATTAATGTCATGGCTTGTTTGACTTCTGTTTTATGTATATAATAGATGATTTAAGAAAAAACAGAAAAAGCAGGGGCTATACAGGATCTTTGCCGTCCGCTGGCAGATGGCAAAGAGATTAATTAACCATAAGCCAGCAGACGGCAAAGATGCCACGTGGCAGCTACCTGTACAACCTGGGGACTGGCCTATTTGGTTACTTTGCCGTCTGCTGGCTGACGACAAAGGTGCAATGGTCTTTGCCGCCTGCCAGCGGACGACAAAGCGCACCGTTAGCCCCCTGTCGGTGTCAAAACCGGCGGATCTCGGGTAGGGGGTCCCGAACTGTGCGTCTAAGGCGGATGGTAACAGGAGGCGGGGGACTCGATGTTTACCCAGGTTCGGGCCCTCTCGATGGAGGTAATACCCTACTTCCTGCTTGATTGATCTTGATGATATGAGTATTACAAGAGTTGATCTACCACGAGATCGTAGAGGCTAAACCCTAGAAGCTAGCCTATGGTATGATTGTTGTTGTCCTACAGACTAAACCCTCCAGTTTATATAGACACCGGAGGGGGCTAGAGTTTACATAGAGCCGATTACAAGGGAGGAGACCTACATATCCGTACTGCCAAGCTTTCCTTCCACGCCAAGGAGAGTCCCATCTGGACACGGGACGAAGTCTTCAATCTTGTATCTTCATAGTCCAACAGTCCGGCCAAAGGATATAGTCCGGCTGTCCGAGGACCCCCTAATCCAGGACTCCCTCAGTAGCCCCCGAACCAGGCTTCAATGACGATGAGTCCGGTGCGCACATTGTCTTCGGCATTGCAAGGCGGGTTCTCCTCCAAATTCTGAGTACCTGTCCAGTAGCGTCCGGCTTCCCATGAATGTCGCACTCCTTGGCTTCTGCGCCTAATAATGGCTATCCTCCATGTGTCAAGCGAATGCGAGAAGTCGGGCATTTTACACTTGCCACCCTAACCATGTAAGTAAATCGTCTATTTAAGGAGGCGGGGATCCTCAGATCCAGATCACACCATCCTCCCACAGCGAGTATCCATCGGAGCGCGCCTGGAAAGGTCCATCCCATCATGGCCGGCCATCGCAGCTCCTCCTCTCGCTCCTGTAGCCCTAAGCCAGGCAATTGGAAGAAGTGTTCCGTCCCTCACAGCTAATTAGTAGAGTTACAGACCCAGGGATTCCTCCCTCCAGCGTATATGGTCCCCATTCGAGCCGGACTCGCCACCTACAACGGTGGGGAGCAAGCGGAGAGCTTTCCCAACCCATCCATGGGGGAGCGGGTATGCCTCGTCCCTTACTTATTAAGGGGGCTCAGATTTCCAATCCATCCGTTCCTCCGCGGGCTCCTGGAGTTCTACGGCCTCCAGCTGCATAACTTCACTCCCGCCTCCATATTACACATCACTGGCTATGTCGCCCTTTGCGAGCTGTTTTTGGGCTGCGAGGCTCATTTCGAGCTATGGAAGAGGCTATTCTACCTCGTACGTCGTACACAGGAGCGGTCAATATATCAAGTGGGCGGAGCCGAAATATGGTGCATCGCCGGCACCGGATACCTGTCCAGTACTCCGAAGAAGACATCTGAAGACTGGCCTTCGGAGTGGTTTTATATGGAGGACGCCCCTTCCGGACCCTATTCGGATGGGCCTTCCTGAGTTCGACAACGCTCCCTTGAAGAAACGCCGCAACTGGCGCCCTCGGAGCACCCAGGAGGAAGATAATGGAGAAGTCCTTTACCTGATGGGCCGGATACAGACGCTGGCCAAGTTAGGATTGACAGTAATTGAGGTTATGTCAATATGTATAATGCGGGAGGGTGCAGCCACTTCAATATCGGGGGCAACCCATGTGGCACTTCAATGGAGAAGACGATGCCACCCGCTGCGGTCGTAAGAGACCGCACTCAGTCGCTGCTCTAGCAATAATTATGTCCGATTTGTACAAAGGAGAGGAAGAGGAGTTCATCCGCATTAAGCCACGGGATAGATTCTCCATGTACAACCCCCCAAGCTGGGTGAGCTGCTACTTTTTACTCCAAACCTTCCCGCATTCTTCGTCATAAGTATTTACCTTGCCATTTCATAGCAGGAACTACGAAAAGCTGTAAGGGAGGTCCACAGCCCGCCTCCACAACCGGAGGACCGTGACCGGGCCCTCGACCCCGGTCTCGAAGAAGATCCGGACACATTTGTGGAGCTTATTGACAGGAAGTTTTATCAATTAAGCTGCGACGGTGCCATGGTGGCCATCGTAGCCGATTATCCGGGACTACTCCCCGCATCGCATGTAAGTAAAACAGGAGTCCTAACTTCCAAGAAGGATCCCTTTTTCTGCACTTCACCTACCGCACACATATGGTGTCTTACAGGGAAGGCCCTCAGGACGCCATGCCGAACCCGCAGTGACTCACCAACAAGGGGCACCGAAGCTGGGTAGGCTTAAAAAGAAGGCGGTCAGGACTAAGACGTCGTCGCGGAGGTATGAAAAAGAACCCCACTCCGTGGTTGTCGTATTTTAAAATATAATAATGCCAATGTTTCTAGTAGGAAAATGCTCGCCGGACTATATCCGGAGAGGTTGCCGGTCACTCCTCCACCAGTCGGGCTCTAGAGCCGGACTTAGCGGCGGACCCAAACATGGGGCCAACGCCGGATGTTCCTCCTACAGAGGATGCGGATAGGCTGTCCGCTACGAATTCCGAAGTGGAGAGCGCCATGAATCATAGGCGTCACCGGGCCATACTCCGCGACTCTTGTTTCTCCCAAGAGGCGTTTGATGCCTTCAACTCAGGAGACGCATACATCCGAGCTGCTCAAAATGGTCTTGCCAGAGCCACGGACCAGTATGTAAAGGATATACGGTAAGAAAATCTAATAATTATGTATATCAGTAGCCCCTGAGACTTGAAATAGTTGGCACACCTGATTTAAGGATCATTGTTTGCATAGGTTCTTATGGAGAAGAATACCCAGTTGTCTCAAGAGCTGGAGGAGTGCAAAGCCCAGCTTCAGGCCGCAGTTGCGGCAGTGAAGGAGTCCGAGAAGGCCCCATCTGGTAACACTTGTTTCCATTGCAAAGAATTTCATGTACCAGGTAGTATGCGGCATGCATGCAAATCTAACAATAGATTCTGCAGATGACTCTGGAGTGAATCCGGTCATGCGAGGGGATGAGCAACATGCTAAACGACAGCTAAAGGCTGGCGAGCGCGTGCTTACACGGGTTAGGCGGGAGAAAAACGATCTCCAAGATGCCAATACCGGCTAGGCGTTGAACTGAAAGATGTTCGAGCCCAGCTTGTTGACTCCGTAAAGGAGAATAAGAGGCTTCAACGCCGCATTTTCAAAAGAGGCTAAGAAACCGGCTGACAGAGTTATATCTGTAGGCATGCTGATGGGTCGTCCCGCCGAGGAAATGCCCGGATCTACAAGTGATCTTCTACCAGAGCTCTCCCAACTGCACGAACAAGTTCCGCAGGTGATGCAGGGCGTTGCCCAAGCCTTGTGGCCATCCGCCTCCCTGCCAGGAGAAATGGGGGAGCTTGTAGAGAATCTCAAGGGAGCGCGGTGGCACTTCCGATTATGGAAGATATCAGCCTGCCGACAAGGTGCAAGGGAAGCATGGGCCATGGTGAAGACGCGATATACCAAGGCTGACCCAAACCACATGGCCGAGGTCGGACCTGTGGGGTCTGATGGGAAAGAGATCCTCGTTAGTTTAGTGTATGACCAGGTAGAATTAGCCGCAAAGTATTCCCAACAGGATTGTAGGCTAGACAGCCTGTTGGATGGTATAGAAGAAGAATTAAGTCAGTCTAAGGGACTGTGTACTTCAAGTGACATGTATTGTCCCTAGCCGGATTGAAAATCGTTTGTCATGGCGGACCTTTTCGCTTCGACCTCCGGACCCGACAGTCCGGAGTGTATCCGAGTACCCGCTTAGTTATGTGAAAACCGGGGTACGCGTGGAAACCAGGTGTAGGGTTCATAAGTGCTTGAACAGACAAGTACCCAACTAGCTATGTTATATTACATGGATAGTAAGAAACATTTTCCAGGGAGAATAGTCCCGTTAAGGGTTCCTTTCCCTGGGTACGCATAAATTAATGCGCATGTCCAAACTGCAAAACCAGACGCAGGATATAAACATCTGGGGGCATGTAGTACAATAAATAAAAATCAACTTTTGTTCACCGACCGAATATTCCCTTAAGAACGCTAGCTCTCAGCTTCACCCAGTCTGAGGTACACATCCGGCTGACCCGGCAGTAACAATCGCAGAGGTGCTCCCTTTATGCCCTAGCCGAATTAACGGGAATGTAGGGCATAAACACAAGAGCCAGGCAACCCAGCTTGGCCAAAACTTAAGTCATATAGATGCATATAATGGAGAAAAAACGTACATGTCAAAAGTAACACATGTGTGGGGCCTAGAGCCCGGAGCGTAGCTATATTAAGCTTCTGTATAAGAAGCTCCCAGGTATCATGAGCACGGCTAGCGCGTCAAGATTGTGTAGTCAAGACACATTTTAGCCTTGTAAGGCCTCGAAGAAAAAAGGGAAGAAAGACAGATAACGAATATACAAAAAATTGACAGAGGTAAGGAGACGAACATAGAGTCTGGCACTAGGCGTAGAACCTTCGGAGTCTGGCTGCGTTCCATGGGTTTGGCTCGAGTCGATTGTCTGATGCATCCCGCAGACGGTACGCTCCACCGGTCAGAACTTGGTCAATAACGAAGGGATCTTCCCATTTGGGCTTGAGCTTGTTCTTTTTCTTCTCCGGTAGGCATAGAATGAGTTCGCCAACGTTATAAGTTTTGGCCCGTACTTCTCTGCTTTGATACCTTCGAGCCTGTTGCTGATAGAATGCGGAACGGGCTTTTGCCACGTCACGCTCCTCCTCCAGGGCGTCCAAATTATCCTGCCGATCAAGCTCGGCTTCTTTCTCTTCATACATGCGCACTCTAGGTGAGTCATGAATTCTGTCGCAGGGCAGTACCGCCTCTGCGCCGTACACGATGAAAAATGGTGTGTATCCGGTAGTGCGATTCGGCGTGGTCCGCAGCCCCCATAGTACGGAGTCGAGCTCCTCTACCCTGTGCGTATCGGATTCCTTGAAGGATGGCACTAATCTGGGTTTAATGCCGCTCATGATAAGACCATTTGCTCGCTCGACTTGACCGTTAGTTTGCGGGTGATAGACAGAAGCATAATCAAGCTTGATGCCCATGTTGATGCACCAAAGTTTTACCTCGTCGGCTGTAAAGTTTGAGCCCTTATCGGTGATGATGTTGTGGGGAACGCCATAACGGTGTACAACCCCGGATATGAAGTCTACCACTGGTCCGGATTCGGCCATTTTAATTGTTTGGCTTCTATCCATTTGGTGAATTTGTCCACCATGACAATAGGTATTTTTCTTATGGCTTCCCCTTTAAGGGGTCCGACCATATCAAGCCCCCAGACCGCAAAGGGCCAAGTGATGGGGATTGTTTGGAGAGCGGTAGGTGGCATATGGCATTGGTTTGCGAAAAGCTGGCAACCGACGCAACGTAGAACGAGCTCCTGTGCGTCTGTCCGGGCTGTCGGCCAATAAAAACTTGTACGGGAGGCCTTGCTTACAAGGGCCCGAGCTACGGCGTGGTGGCCGCCAAGTCCAGCATGAATTTCTGCCAAAAGTTGTCGTCCTTCCTCTTCGGAGATGCACCTTTGAAGGACTCCAGTAGCACTTTTCTTATAAAGCTCGCCCTCGTGGACCTTGTAGGCTTTAGACCGTCGCACAATGCAACGTGCCTCGTTTGGGTCCTCAGGTAGTTCCTGCCTAGTTAGGTAAGCCAAGAAGGGTTCTTTCCACGGGGCGATGACGGCCATAATCACGTGGGCCAAATGTGTTATTTCGGTGGCAGAGCCTCCGATGATGTCAGAGTGTTCGGTGTCTGGTGTTGTGGCAGGGTCCGGACTATTGTAACCGGTCTCTCCTTCCCATACCACGGATGGATTAAACAGCCTTTCCAAGAAGATATTAGGTGGGGCAGGGTCGCGCTTAGCGCCGATGTGGGCGAGGATATCCGCCGCCTGACCCAGACCACAGGGTGGAATTCGAGCCCCTCGAACCGAGCTGACATTTTGAGGACGGCGTTGCGATAAGCCGCCATTTTTGGATCCTTGGCATCGAAGTCTCCATTTAGTTGAGGTATTGCGAGGTTCGAGTCCCCACGCACCTCCAGGCGTTGAATGCCCATGGAGACTGCCATCTGGAGACCATGTAACAGGGCCTCATATTCTGCTCCGTTGTTGGAGTCTGTTTATAATATTTGGAGTACGTATTGGACTATATCTCCGGTGGGGGATGTCAGGACGACGCCAGCCCCCAGACCAGCCAGCATTTTAGAGCCGTCAAAATGCATGATCCAATTGGAGTACGTGTCGTACTCTTTAGGGAGTTCAGCTTCTGTCCATTCGGCGACGAAGTCAGCCAGTACTTGTGACTTAATGGCTCACCATGGTTTGTATATTATGTCGAACGGGAGGAGCTCAATAGCCCATTTAGCAATCCGGCCCGTGGCCTTGTGGTTGTTTCTTATGTCGTTGAGTGGTTCTTCAGAGGCCACCGTAATTGAACACTCTTGAAAGTAGTGTCGTAGTTTCCGGGATGCCATGAAGACCACGTATGCTATATTTTGATAATGTGGGTACCGTGATTTGCATGGAGTGAGGACAGTGGATACATAGTATACCGGCTTTTGAAGCGGGAACTTATGTCCGTCCGTCTCTCGTTCGACGACTAGCAGTGTGCTTACAACTTGGTGTGTTGCCACTATATATAACAGCATTGGTTCGCCGACATTTGGCACGGCCAAGATTGGTTTTGTGGCCAAAATGGCTTTTATTTCTTCTAATCCGGACGTGGCCGCATACGTCCACTCGAAGTGTTCGGTGCATCAAAGAAGGCGATAAAGAGGCAGTACCTTTTCTCCTAATCGGGAGATGAAGCGGCTTAAGGCAGCCATGCATCCAGTTAGTTTCTGGATTTGCTTGAGGTCTGTTGGGATGGCCAACTGTGGCAGAGCTCGGATTTTAGCCAGATTTGCTTCGATTCCTCTGTTGGAGATGATGAAGCCTAAGAGCTTTCCGGCGGGCACGCCGAAGATGCATTTTTCCGGATTGAGCTTAATATCGTATGTTCGGAGATTGTTGAACGTGAGCCTCAAGTCGTCTATTAAGGATTCGACGTGTCTGGTTTTAATGACCACATCGTCTATGTATGCCTCCACTGTTTTGCCGATCTGTGTCTCCAAGCATGTCTGAATCATGCGTTGATAGGTTGCACCAGCGTTTTTGAGCCCGAAAGGCATGGTGTTAAAACAGAAGGGGCCGTATGGAGTGATAAATGTCGTTGCAGCTTGATCGGACTCCGCCATCTTAATTTGATGGTATCCGGAGTATGCTCAAGGAAATACAATGGGTCGTGTCCTGCGGTAGCGTCAATAATTTGATCGATGCGAGGGAGGGGGAACGGATCCTTGGGGCAAGCCTTGTTAAGGTCCTTGAAGTCGACACATAGGCGCCAGGATTTATCCTTCTTTGGTACCATCACCAGGTTTGCTAGCCAGTCCGGATGTTTTATTTCTCGAATGAATCCGGCCTCCAGTAACTTGGCTAGCTCCTCTCCCATGGCTTGTCGCTTTGGCTCAGAGAAGCGCCGAAGAGTTTTCTTGACAGGCTTGAATCCCTTTAGAATGTTAAGGCTATGCTCGGCCAGCCTGCATGGGATTCCTGGCATGTCTGAAGGATGCCAGGCGAAGATGTCCCAATTCGCGCGCAAGAACTCCCGTAGCGCAGCGTCTACTGTGGGGTTTAACTGTACCTCGATGAATGTTGTTTTGTAGGGTCCATTGGATGGACTTGGAATTTGACTATTTCATCCGCTGGTTTAAAAGGGGTGGACTTGGATCTTTTGTCGAGTATCACGTCGTCCCTGTCCACCGTGGAGCGGAGCGCACTTAATTCTTCGGCCGCGAGGGCTTCGGATAACACCTCGAGGGCCATTGCGGCTGTTTTATTTTCGGCGCGGAGTGCTATGTCCGGATCACTAGCTAGAGTGATGATTCCATTGGGCTCGGGCATTTTGAGCTTCATGTACCCGTAATGGGGTATAGCTTGGAAGATCGTGAATGCCTCCCGCCCTAGAAGGGCGTGGTATCCTCTATTGAACGGGGCCACTTGGAATGTGATTTCTACGGACCTATAATTCTCCGGCGTGCCGAATACCACATCTAGTGTGATTTTCCCAGCACATTGTGCCTCCCGACTAGGGATGATTCCTCTGAAGGTCGTGCTGCTTTGCTCAATGCGGCTTTTGTCTATTTCCATTTTTTGAAGATTCTCCTCATAGATGAGGTTTAATCCACTGCCACCGTCCATGAGCACTTTAGTAAGCCGGAAGCCGTCCACAATTGGACTAAGGACCAAGGCGGCTGGTGCTCGGGCTGTTCGGAATTTAGGTTCGTCACTGGCATTGAAGGTGATAGCCGTATCGCTCCATGGATTTATTGTTGCCACGTGGCAGACTTCGGCAAGGCTGCGGAGTGCTCGCTTACGCCTATTATTTGAGACGAAGGTCTCGAAGACTGTCACTACTGTATTGTTGTTTTCCACGGGATGGTGCTCTGCGGTATTGTTGATGAGGAGATCCTCACCGCTCTTGGCCACCTGCCGGAGTACCCAACATGCTCTAAAGCTGTGTGTTGGCATGGTATCCATTGTACTGTGAATTTTGCATGGCCCATTAAGCCATCCCTCCAATACGGTTCCACTAATTGGATCGGGTGACTTACGAGAGTACACCCTTTTAGTTCGGACGGGGGGGTTTTGTGAGAGCCGGAGGATCCCAAAATTTTGTTTGGGTTTTCCAGGCGCTTTCCATCCCACTGTACTTCCGTACTATGGCCGCCAAGTCAGCGAAGTGTTCTATGTCACACGACTTATGGCGTTGAGGATTCCCCTGTCCGTGCAATTTTTTGCAAAAGAATGAAATTGCGTCTTCCTCGCGACAATCCTTAACCTTGCTCATTACAAGGAGGAATATGGCCGAATAGTGCTCTTGTCTAATGTGGGAAAGATAACTTATATCTGGGTGGGTGGGTGGATTTAAGTCCGAACCCTGACCCGATCTGAGACCCAGGGGCGGAGGAGTTTCCGAGCTTGGCAGTTCGGGCTCCCGGATGTTGCCCAACGGGTCTGGCCCGCTGCCTGATTCTAGGTTCAAGGCTTGGGCCATGTCCTCCCATAGACGGGTATCCGGCTCGGAGAGCTCGGGAATCCGGACATAGTTTGTCCTCAAGATAGAGGAAGAATCGCTGCGTTCCTCCTCCACCACCGCTATCTGATGGGTGACCGGCGGAGAGTTAATATCCCTTTGGTCGGGTTTAAGCCCGATCTGATTATAGTCCGTAGCGACTCCCAAGGCCGCGATGCGATCCAAGAACTTGTTCAAGGAAGAGAGCTCCATTGGATCCAACTGCTCGGCGAATTCCGAGCCGACGTGGAGGCTATTTTCGATGACCCGAGAAGTCATCGTCGGCGCAACGGCCGAACGGACGGTCATGACGAAACCGCCTAGTCGGAGAGTTTGGCCTACAGCCAGGGCTCCCCAAAGGTGATGTTGTACTTGACAACGAGACGAGCCATCAAGCCTTATGATGATGGCACAGTGGAACTCTCAATGAAAGCACCAATGCCGGTGTCAAAACCGGCGGATCTCGGGTAGGGGGTCCCGAACTGTGCCTCTAAGGCGGATGGTAACAGGAGGCGGGGGACATGATGTTTACCCAGGTTTGGGCCCTCTCAATGGAGGTAATACCCTACTTCCTTCTTGATTGATCTTGATGATATGAGTATTACAAGAGTTGATCTACCACGAGATCATAGAGGCTAAAACCTAGAAGCTAGCCTATGGTATGATTGTTGTTGTCCTACGGACTAAACCCTCTTGTTTATATAGACATCGGAGGGGGCTAGGGTTTACACAGAGTCGGTTACAAGGGAGGAGATCTACATATCCGTATTGCCAAGCTTGCCTTCCACGCTAAGGAGAGTCCTATCCGGACACGGGACGAAGTCTTCAATCTTGTATCTTGATAGTCCAACAGTCCGCCAAAGGATATAGTCCGGCTGTCCGAGGACCCCCTAATCCAGGACTCCTTCACCCCCTAACGGCCACAAGCTGCCACGTGTGCCGTCCAAGACCATTCCGTCAGCCGGCTGATGGCAAAGAACATTTCATCTTTGTCATCCGCCAGCGGACGGCAAAAAAGCCGTTGACGTAGCCTATTTAGCTGGACCTGTTGCCGTCCGCCAGGTATGCCTTGTCGTCTGCCATGGCGGATGGCAAAGTACCTGATTCCTGTAGTGGGTGTTGCTTAATGATCTGATTGCTCAAGTGCTTAGTGATATTGCTGCAAAACTCTCAGCCACTTTCTCCATCCAAACTAATAAGGTGCTACAGCTAACTCATAGCAGCAGCGCGTGCGCCCCGCCCTCTTGATATACAAGTGTAGCAGCAGCGTTCTTACAGGGAGCTTGCTACTGCTAATAGCTATAGCGCGCTTCTCCTGTGCGCGCTACTGCTACTACCGCGCTGCTGCTAACTTTTCTCCACTCGCTACTGCTAATTTTAGTAGTTTTTTGTTTTTTTCGCCATATTTGTTTTGTATTTGAACAGCCTTTATAGAAGAATCTTTAGCACATACAAATGTCATCATGATACACATACAAATGCCTGTGAGACCACAAATGTAATCATAGCATATACATACAAATAGTCTCGTCATAATCATCATCCAACACAAAGCGGTATCTTGTCATCATCTCGAAAATAACGATACATGCAAGTCTCGAATACTTGCAACTACAACATCATCCATCTAAACAAAGGTATACGCGAGAAGAGCTATCACTATGAGTGAGAGCGGAACTATGCAGTACATGAGGTGGCGGTTAAGAGTCCTCTCCCGCGCTAGTGTGAACCTCAAGTAACTAGCTTCTCCTTCTTGTCTGCTTTTGAAGCCTTTATGGCTGGCGCCCGAGAACCCATTCACTTGTGCCTGACACTCATGCCACTTGTTGTACACCCCCGGAACCTTCCCTTTGTACAAGACATAGCACTTCCATCTCGCCATCAAGAAACTAGGTACCTGTTAGAGATGCATGTTCATGAAGAGGATGTACAATCATATGTATGCAAAAAAATATACTAGCCTCAATAGCTCGTTTCACCCTCCCTTTCCAGGAGGCCAAATCATTGCTTAACATGCCCATGGCGTGATTGTTAATCTTTTTCATCTTTGGATCATCCCACGGTTGTTCTATGTTATCATCCCGGTCGAGGAACTTGAATCTCTTGTGCAACTTCGTTAGGAGCAACTGCGTCAAATGTTCTTTACTCCTTAAGTCATCGTCGTTGATGCTCGCGCATTCCCGTAGGATGCATCCTACTTGGTTCCCATAGCACTTGCGAGGTTCTTCCGGCTCTAATGGCTCAAACTTTCCAGGTGCCATCTTTGTGATCACAAGTCGTCCAATCCCTAGTTTGTTAGGTTTTCATATCCTCTGCTTCTTATGCTTCCTCTTTTCGGTAGCGGCATCGGCGCCGGTACCTTCCACGCCGGTATCTTCCCCGCCAATACCTTCCCCGCCGGTCTCGGCGCCGCAATCGGTGTAGACGCCGTCGGTGTCGATGTCGGCGTCAGTACCATCATCGAGGCCGACCTGCAAACCTTGCTTAGCAATCAAATAGTCAAGGTACTCTTGTTCACCCTCATAATCCATCTCGTTTGCATCTTGGTCAGAAGGCCCAGTTTCTTCGTTGTTCGACATGTTTCCTATGATTAAGTGTCCTCATTTATTTCTAAAAGTATGAATATATGAGAAATGAAATAAAAAAGAAATCTATGTGCCAGCACTCGATATGCCAACTATGTAGCAAAAATCATGCCTATATTCACGGCAAATTTTGGCATGACCTTTGCTAAAAAAATGGACATATCGAGTGCCTGAAATTCACCAGAATGGAGATGAATCAACATTCCGGCGTAATATAGGCCACTCGGATCATTTACCAAAATTGAACCAAAACATCACGTGTCCAAATGACATGTTCAAATTCCAAACATGACATGTCCAAAACATGACATATCCACATATCACATGTCCAGTTCAAATTTGCATATAAATTCAGCCTACCTAAATTTTCTTTAACAATGGATGTTGATTTGGACAATTGCTTAAATGCTGCCTTTTCTTTTAACTACAATTGCTTAACCCTAAATTTCTTTCCTATTTTAAAACCTAGCTAAATTCATAACTAGATAGATAACCTAATTAACCTACTGCCCTAACTAAAACCTAAGTAAATTAACCGAAGAACCCTAGCTAGCAAAGAGAGAGGGGAGGTTTATAAAGGGTGTAGGGGCTAGGAGGCAGGCCCGACGACGGCCGAGGTTGGGAGGGGAGGAAGCAGAGGAGGGAGGCGAGGGCCGATGGGTCGGGGGCGAGGGCCGGGTCGGGGCTAGCCGGGTCGGGGCGAGGCGGGTCGGGGCGAAGCGCCGGGCATGGCGGTCTGACGAGGGAAGAGAGAGTGGGGATTTGGGGGGAAAAGAGGCGGATGAAGCAGGAGAGTGAGAATTTTGGGTTATGGATTTAGCAGATGGCGCTTAGACAACACGCGCTGCTACTACCTTCACTAGCTGTAGCGGTTTAGACCAAACGCGCTGCTACTACCTTAACTAGTTGTAGAGGTTTTATAAGGAAATCGCTACTGCCAGTTTTCCTTTTTCTTTTCCTTTGTTTTCTCCCACTTTTATTTCCCGAGAGCAATGAACGAAGGGAAGGCGATATATATTGCATCATTTGACGGTTAAATATGTATACAAAATAGGAACATATATATTACATCATTGGAACATATATACAAAATTACATCATTTGACCAATAACATACGGTTCCTCAGCGCTGACGTTTTCGTTTTTGAGTCAGCTTCTTTCCCTTCTTGTTCGTCGAAGAATAATTGAGCCCCTCATTGTGACTTTGCCTTTTCCATGGAGTACGATTTTTCTTAGGTAATGTAATATTGATTCTTCTTTTGACGTATACTTCATCATCATCATCATCATCCCTCATTGGGTTACCGTACTAACCATAGTCTTCCTCATTGGCAACTCCATCCATTCCAATGTTGTTCCTTTTGCCTCTCCTCATGACAACACGACTAGGATTGCATGGGTCGGTTATGAAGAAGCATTGTGTCACGTGCTTAGCATGTACCCGTGGCTCGTTTTTTTCAATAGCGTTCACGGTAGCGCTCTTGGCGTCAGGTATAGTCATGGTAGTGAAAATCCGGTTTTCACTTTCGACATTCTTAGCCCATCTGACACGGAACATCATCGTGTTGTGCAGTCCAGAGTAGTCAAGCTCCCAGATCTCCTCGACCCTTCCATAAAATCGTTCAGTTGCACCATTGTCGCTGCCGGTCATGCATTCCATCGTCACCCCTGAGTTCTGATCATCACTATCCATATCTTTGGCCTCCGTGTAGAACGTGTATCCTTGATATCATATGCCTGATAGGTTACGAGGTTGGGCGAGGGGAAATGTGCTAAGGCGTATATGAGCAATCCGTCCTTAGAGCCCTCCTCCGGGGGATTAGCAATAATATGATCTTTGAACCAATGCAGGAAAGTGGAGTTGTGCTCTCTAGTAACTTCGGCGTCCGTCCTGCATACCCCGGTCACGATACTTATTTGCGATAATTTGTTTGTGCAGTGCCACGAAAGGATCTACCTCGTCTAGGTGTTGTAGCACTACCAAGTTTGCTCTGTCAAAGTCTCTACGTCGATCTGAGTATGCCACGTGCAATTCCCTGCGACCGTTGTAGTGACCTTATCCTTCGAGCCTCCCATCGTGCTTGTTAACGGGAAAACCAATACTAACACCAGGCGGCTGGTCTGCGCCATATAGAAAATTCTCACAGAAAGATATGCACTCTTGTGTCACATAGCCCTAGACGATGCTTGCATCCGGACATGACATGTTACGAACGAATCCTTTGATGATCCCATTCATCCTCTCAAACGGCATCATGTTTTGCAGGAATGACGGCCCCAAGTCTATTATGTCATCCACAATATGGACACACAAATGCACCATCACGTCAAAGAACGCGGGTGGGAAGTACATCTCAAGCTCATCCAGTATCGCAACGATCTCTTCCTATAGCCTTCGGAGCTGCTTCACACTGATCGACTTTCGAGAGATGACGTTGAAAAAGTTGCAGAGACCAATAAGCGTGTCACAGACGTGCTTGTCCATTATCCCTCTAAGGGCAACAGGTAGTATCTGCGTCATCATCACATGACAGTCATGGGACTTCATCCCGCTGAACCTTTTCTTGTCCGTGTCTAGATATCTGCTTATCTTGCCATAGTAACCGAAACTAACTTTGACTCGGTAAGGCACTTAAAGAATTGATCGATCTCAGCCTGACTTAAGGTGAAGAACCTCTTTCTTTATTTTCTTGCCCTTCTTCTCCCGTGCCTCTGTCTTCGTCTCTGTCTCATCTAACATTTTACGGGGCGGCATGTGCAGATCTTCCCTGATTTTCAAATCTTGCAAGTCTTTTCTTGCGTTCGGCCCATCCTTGGTCTTATCCGGCATGTTCATCAGTGTTGCGAGCAAGCTCTCAAGGACATTCTTACAGATATGCATTTGGTCAAGGCAATGAGGTGTATCGAGTTTTTGCCAGTACTCCAAGTCCTAGAACACATACCTCGTCTTCCATACCTTCAGCAGCGGCTCCGGCGCCTTTCTCATCATCTTTCCCGGCGCGGGGCACTCCTTCCAGTTTTTCAACAACTCATCGATTTCGGCACCGCTCCGCTTACGTGGAGGTCCTCGATGCTCAGCGTGACCATTGAATAGATCTCCATGGTTTCTCCACGGGTCGTCCTGTTCGAGCCATCTTCGATGCCCCATGTACACGATTTTCCTAGACCCGCCATCTTTCCTTGACGTTAGCTGCTGAGACGTCATGTCATCCATGCACCGCGTGCATCCGCAATATCCATGGAACACCTGGCCTGCCACATATCCGTAACCGAGATAGTCATGCACTGTCGTGATCAGTGTGGCTCTCATGTTGAAATACTCGCCTTTGCTGGCGTCCCATGTCTTGGCCGGTGTTTTCCATAACGTGTCTAACTCCTCTTGAAGTAGCCCCAGATACAAATTAATATTATTTCCTGGTTGTTTCGGCCCTTGAATAAGCATGCTCATGTGAATGTAATTCGATTTCATGCACAACCAGGGGGGAGGTTGTAGATCCATACAAACACGGGCCATGTGCTATGGTTGGTGTTCTGGTTGCCAAACGGACTCATGCCATCGGTACACGCGCCGAGCACGATGTTCCTTGCATCACATTCAAAATACCAATAGAAGTTGTTCAATGCTCTCCACTGGCTTCCATCCTTGACGTGTCTCAGCTTCGGATCATCTCCATCGTCGGGCTTCTTCCTCTCCGTGTGCTAGCGCATTAGCTTTGCTTCCTTGGGATCTCCAAAATACCTCTGGAGACGGGGAGTGATTGGTAAGTACCATACAACTTTCTGGGGACATTTCTTCCGGCCTTCTTGTATCGAGAAGCATTGCACACCGGACAGCTTGTTTTTCCGCATGCTCCTTCCGATAAATTATGCAATCGTTGATGCATGCATGGTATCTAACGTGTGGCATATCAAGAGGGCACACGATCTTCTTGGCCTCATCAACACTAGTAGGACATAGATTACCCGCGGGAAGAACATCCTTTAGGCACTTGAGATGCTCATCGAGGCTAGTGTCGGTCCATTTGTTTTTAGCCTTCGTCTTCAGGAGTTGGAGCGTGAAACTCAAGCGGGTCACCTCAGGATGGCAACCATCATACAATGGAGTGCTCGAGTCTACCACCAGTTGCTCCAGCTTAGCCTCCTCTCTAGAAGTAGCTCTCTCAGTACTCGTCTCCTTGCGAAGCAATGCTTGAACATGGGGTCCCGCACGATTGAACTTAGTACCGACGAACTCTGCTGCGTGGAGTCCATGTCGTTCTCTCCGCCGCCATGTCCGGCCCCTTCTCCTCCACCATATCCCGCCCCGTCTCCGCCGCCATGTCCGGCCTCTTCCCCGCCGCCATTATCGATCATCTCTTCGTCTTGCCCTGTGTCATCATTGCCTGCCCCGTCGGCATCCTCAACATCGTCATACTCATCTTCAATTATCCACCGAGTATAGCCATCCATGAAACCAGTCATGAGCAGGTGCGCTTTGACACGACCATCGTCATGGGGTTCGACCCAACTATTCCTTTGCATTTTCGACATGGACATAAAACCTCTATCCGGTTATTTTCTTTCATGTCCTGCACCCCGACCGAAACCACCTGTCCACCATCGTCAACTCTGCACGGTAATAATAAATAAATTGATTATAAAAATGCGTGCATGCATCAAAGTCATACAAAAATTTGGCATGACCTTCCTTAAAAACAGGACATATATAGATCTAGAGTTTTCCCGGAATTCGCCGAAACAAAAATAAATCGACATTTCGGGAAAACATAGGCAACTCAAAAGCACAATTTGGCATCAACTCATGCCACACACACAATTTCCATAAACATATCACACACACATAAACATATTTCCATTTTGCAAAAGCATGAAATTTTAATCACCTCTATCTCGAGATCGAGCATACGGTGGAGATGATGATGTAGGGAGATCAAAAGTGCACAAAGCTCTTCTTGACAAAGATAGATCTAGTTAGGGGGCAAATAGGTCACTTAACTAAATGCTACATCTACCTAGCTACCTAATTTGGGAGGAGATAACTTCAACTAGTGGAGGGGGAAGGAAAAAGAGAAAGGAGATGCATTAATGGAGGTGGTGTAGTTAGGTAGGAGTAATGAAGAGAGAGAAAGGTAGGTAGAAGAGGGAGAGTAATGGGGGAGAAGTATTGAGGAAGAAGAAGTGTGAGAGTGGGAGGATGTGGGAGGTAGGGGAAAGGGAAGAGAGGAGGGGGAGGGGAGGACGGGTGGGGAAAAGGTGGTGTGGGTTGGTGCACATTAGCAGTAGCGCGGGACGTAAAACGCATCGCTGCTAAGAAAGTAGAAGAAGCGCGCTTTCGGCACAAGCGCTGCTGCTAACCAGGAACAAAAGTATGCCCAATTTGAAAATTAGCAGCAGCGACCTCAGAAAAACCGCGCTACTACTACAGCTATAGCAGTAGCGCGGCTCGCGGCACCGCGCTGCTGCTAAATGGAGTTTGATGAGCACTGTCGGTCGATATTTGTAGCAGCGCGGGTTACACCGAGCGCGCTACTACTAAACACTTGTCAGTAGCAAGTTTTCCACACCCGCGCTACTACTAATTAGCAGCAGCGCTCCTTTTTGAGCCGCGCTACTGCTAAGATTCTGTGTATAGGGTTTTCCCTAGTAGTGTTGATTTGTGTCTTAAGGTGTTATTCTAGTACGAACTCTAGGGCTGTTTGTGACACTTATAGGAATAGCCCAACTGATTGATTGGAAAGAATAACTTTGAGGTGGTTTCGTACCCTACCATAATCTCTTCGCTTGTTCTCCGCTATTAGTGACTTTGGAGTGACTCTTTGTTGCATGTTGAGGGATAGTTATATGATCCAATTATGTTATTATTGTTGAGAGAACTTGCACTAGTGAAATTATGAACCCTAGGCCTTGTTTCCTAGCATTGCAATACCGTTTACGCTCACTTTTACCACTTGTTACCTTGCTGTTTTTATATTTTCAGATTACAAAAACCTATATCTACCATCCATATTGCACTTGTATCACCATCTCTTCGCCGAACTAGTGCACCTCTACAATTTACCATTGTATTGGGTGAGTTGGGGACACAAGAGACTCTTTGCTATTTGGCTGCAGGGTTGTTTGAGAGAGACCATCTTCATCCTACACCTCCCACGGATTGATAAACCTTAGGTCGTCCACTTGAGGGAAATTTGCTACTGTCCTACAAACCTCTGCACTTGGAGGCCCAACAACGTCTACAAGGAGAAGGTTGCGCAGTAGACATCACACCAAGATTGGTCAAAAGTGTGTAACGGTTGGATTTTGTGTGGAGGCTATATATACCCCTCCACCCCTTCTTCTCCAGAGAGGAGAGCCATCAGAACGTGCCTAGACTTTCACCATTCAATTTCTGAGAAAGAACCGCTTACACATGTGTTGAGATCAAGAGATTCCAATCCTACGATTTGTACCTTAATTACTATCCTTCCCCAAGTTGCTTTCCACTCCAATTCTTCTTCCACCAAATCTGAATCTGTGAGAAAGAGTTGAGCATTGGGGAAACTATCATTTGAAGCACAAGAGCAAGGAGTTCATCATCAACACACCATCTATTACCTTTTGAAGAGTGCTATGTCCTAGATTGGTTAGGTGTTGCTTGGGAGCCTCCGACATGATGTGGATTTGAACCAAGAAGTTTGAAAGGTCAAGGAGATCGCCTACTTCATAAATATCTACCCGAGTGAGGCAAGTCCTTCGTGGGCGATGGCCATGGTGGGAAAGACAAGGTTGCTTCTTCGTGGACCCTTCATGGGTGGAGCCCTCCATGGACTCGAGCAGCCGTTACCCTTCATGGGTTGAAGTCTCGTTCAATGTGGACATATAATAACACCACCTATCGAAACCATGCCAAAAATCTCTGTGTCTCCATTGCGTCTGCCTTCTCCAAACCTTTCCCTTTACGTTCATATGCAATGTTCTACATTCCGCTGCTATACTCTTAGAATTGCATGTGTAGGTTGAGTGCTTGACTTGTGCTAATTGCTAAAATCTGCCAACAACTGAAATTGGGAAAAGGAAAGATTTTATTTGGTCAAGTAGTCTAATCACCACCCCTCTAGACATACTTTCGTTCCTACATCCTCCCCTAACCCTAGCCGGCTAGGACAAACACTCTCCTCCAGACTACACCAGCGAGCCCGTGGATTCGCCTCCCCTTTGTCTGCTGCTCCGGTGGCCGGTGGTGGGGAGGAGAATCTGGGTGCCTCACACTGGTTGGTATTTTCTGTTAGGGTTTTTTAGTCCGTGCAGGTGCAGCGCTTGAGCGAATGGCGGCGCTACTTCTCGTGTGTCAAGTATTGTCAGGTGTATTGTTTGTTTGAAATCCTATATTTTGAACCATGGATCCACATGCATAGCCGGTACGTAACGACCGACATGTGCATGGAACGTAGTATGCCTTGTGCCGTCCGTTGGAGATCCGATGAATCAATGTGAGGTGCGCTCTTTCCTTCAATCCTGTTTGTGTCCACACGACCACAAGCGGCCCATGCGGCCCAACAGGATGGTACCTATCGATTCATCGCTCACCTGAGCTATAGTCTCTCCTTAGGGTTCGATGGCAAGGAGGAGCAGCTGCGGGAGAACGCGACGCCGCCTAGCCGTGGAGGCGCCAGAGATAGCTAGCAGCTGCCTCATCCAGGGCGCAATGCGTCGGAGCCATCGCGACCATGGAGCTGCGGAGCCGTGGAGTTGTGGAGACGGTGCCATCGACGTTGACGAGCAGCCGAGGCCATGAAGCCAACGTCGTCAATGCTTCTGTAGGCCATCTGCTCTGCTGCTTGTGTGTGTGTGTGTGTGTGTGTGTGTGTGTGTGCAGTAAACAGACAACTTGTGTGTGTGCAAAATCAGACAGAACTGATAGAGGCAGCGGTGGCAAGCAACTTGAATGTTTGTTATGACTGAAGAATCGAAAATGTTCATGCTTTCTCGAATGTTTGTTATGACTGAAGAATTAAGTAAACAGACAACTTGTGTGTGTGCAAAATCGGAAAGAACTGATAGAGGCAGCGGAGGCAGGCCGCTCCGTCCAGGTGTTAGGCCGCCTAGCAGTGAAGGCAGCGGAACTAGCAGCTACGTCGTCCAAGGCGCGATGCGTCGGAGCCATCGCGGCTTTCTTGAATGTTTGTTATGACTGAAGAATTGTTCCAGTAAATAATTGTGTGTGCAAAATCGGACAGAACTGATAGAAATGCACTGAATTGAACCGTTGTGTAAGATTGTCAACTTGAGAGCATATAACAGGTGGTGTTAATTTAAGAGGATAGCACCTGCTGTTGACAATTTTGAACATGTTCTTCTAGGAATATAATGATTTGCAAGTCATAATGCCTGCTTTGGCTGATGAATGTAAATGAGCATGCATATAAAAATTGCAGGTGCATTGAACAAAATAGATGCCAACCTTGGGAGTATATCTCTGAAATGCATGAAAAAGTGATTGATCAACTAGAACCTAAAATGAACTAAATAGCCAAATTTCTCAAAACCATGCTTGTTTGTGCTCTGATTCAAGTAAAGAGCACATGGTTGCCCAAAACAATAGCACTTCACCACGACCCAGTAAATAGATCATCAAGGTTTAAAATATTCACCAAGGTGGGGATTAACAGGCTAACGCAGATTGCACACAGTGTGGTGCAACCATCTCAAACAGATTTCATGCTGGACAGAAACATCCTAGAAGGGGTTGTGCTCCTACATGAAACACTCCATGAATTCCACACGAAAAAACTAGATGGGGTTGTTTTTAAGGTGGATTTTTAGAAAGCGTACGATAAGGTTAAATGGCCATTTCTGCAGCAGGCCTTGCGGATGAAAGGATTCGATCAGTCCTGGAGAAAGCAGGTAGATTCTTTCATGCAAAAAGGCAGTGTCGGAATCAAAGTGAATGATGACATAGGTCATTATTTCCAGACACACAAGGGTCCGAGGCAGGGAGACCCGATGTCACCTATCTTGTTCAACATAGTAGTGGAGATGTTGACAATTCTAATAGGAAGAGATAATGACAATGGCCAGGTAGGTAGGGTCGTCCCGCATTTAGTGGACAAAGGAGTGTCCATTCTGCAGTACGCTGATGATACTATTATCTTCATGGATCATGATCTGGCAAAACCAAGAAACATGAAGCTTGTTATGCTTATTAGAACAATTGTCGGGGTTAAAGATTAAATTCCATAAAAGTGAATTGTTTTGCTTTGGGAGAGCTAAAGACGAACAAGAAGCTTACAAACAACTTTTCGGATGTGAATTAGGTCGTTGCCTTTTACATATTTGGGTATACCAATTCACCATCGCAAGCTATCTAACAAAGAATGGAAGTGCATTGAGGATCGCTTTGAAAAGAAACTAAGCTACTGGAAGGGCAAGCTTATGTCATATGGAGGCCGACTAATTCTCATTAATTCGGTGCTCACGAGTACGCCAATGTTTCTCTTGTCCTTTTTCGATGTACCAGTTGGGGTTCGAAAAAGACTGGACTTCCATTGATCGTGTTTTTTCTGGTAGAGCGATGAGTTAAAATAAAAATACAGACTTGCTAAATGGGATATTATCTGTAGGCCAAAAGACCAAGGTGGTCTTGCCATTGAAAATCTAGAGGTGAAGAACAGATGTCTTCTCAGCAAGTGGCTGTACAAGCTATCTGTAGAGACCGATGCCACATGGGCCCAGATTCTCTGTAATAAGTACCTACATTCTAAAACCTAATCCAAGGTGATGGTCGATGACCGATTCACCATTTTGGAAAGGACTGATGAGAGTGAAATCAGCCTTCTTCCAAAGGAGAAAATTTATCGTTGGAAATGGTACTTCCACGAGATTCTGGGAGGATACATGGTTAGGGAAGACGCCTCTAGCTATCCAATATCCTTCTCTCTATAATATTGTTCATCGTAAAGATGCTTATGTTGCAATAATATTACAGTCCAACCCTCTCAATATTCAATTCAGGAGGACTTTAGCGGGAAACCGTTGGGAAGCGTGGCTCCATCTTGTGAGAAGATTGATGGATATACACCTTTCTCAACAGCCAGATCAGTTGCACTGGAAACTAACCAAGAATGGAGTGTTTTCGGTAAAATGCATGTATTTGGATATTATCAACTCTGGCTCTATCCCTCGATCTATGCACATTTGGAAAGTCAAAGTGCTCTTAAAAATTAAAGTGTTTATGTGGTTTGTCCATAAACAATTCATTCTAACTAAGGACAATTTGGCAAAACGTAACTGGATAGGATCTCGAAGTTGTAGCTTCTGTGATCATGATGAATCTATCAAACACCTCTTTCTTGATTTCCCAATGGCCAAAATTTTATGGCGGTCTATTCACATAGCATTTAACATTACTCCTCCGACTACCATCCACACGTTATTTGGGATGTGGCTAGATGGAGTGGAGTCGGAAACAGCGAAACATATCCACGTAGGAGTATGTGCTTTATTATGGGTTGTATGGAACTGCAGGAAAGATTTGTTTTTTAATAGAACAACACATATTCATTTCTTGCAGCTTATTTTTGGGGCCACTACCCTGATCCGTATGTGGTTGCTACTCACTCCTACGGATGCCAGGGAGCATATGGTTACTGGGTCTATCCGGTGGGAGACGGTAGCGCGGGCTATCTTCAACCGGTTTGGATGGCGGTCATGTAATAGGATAGGTGTTTAGTTTCCTATCTATCTTTATTCCGCCAGTTGTGGCTATCATGTTTCATGTTTTTCTGCTCTTTGTGAGCTTTTTTACTTTTTGAGACCTGGAGACTTTGTTGAACTGTTTGCTTATTGATAAGATGGTCGCACGCATCGTTCTGATGGATAGGCCGGGGGATAACCTCCTTTTCAAAAAAATTGTTAATAGATCATCTGCAATTGGTCCATAGAAATTGAATAAATAAGAAAGTTTTATAAGAATAATTGTGCGCCCCCCCTAAATTTCGACTAATTATATGGGCAAGATTACCATCAAAAGTTGAGTGAAGCTAAGATTGTCCTTGTAATGTTGAGAGTCCTTCATATTGTCCTTGTGAACTAAAACATCTGCAACTTGTCCAACACCACTACATGCCTCTTCCCCAACCTCTTGTTTCTTCTAATGAAAGAAAATTTGAGGGTTATGAAAATTAATGGGTAGAATAATAATATTGAAAAGACAATAGTTATGAGAATTAATGTTCCACCAACTTGGCGACTAGCCAATTGATGTGCAGCTTTTGGCCTAAATTCCTGCATCATCCGTCGTTTCAATTTCAAATGCTTGCAATTATGAAATTTTTCTTTGTGATACCATTAGGTGTAAGGTTTCTGGCAATTGTAGTGTGTGATTGTGTTCCAAAACCAACCCAGACACTTTTAGATTTTCCTTCTTTTGATCCATTTTAAGATTCATGTAGACTTGACAATCGGTTCTAGTTTCAGCTCGAGGGCATTTTGTTAAATAATCCCTTTTGTCTTGTGTTCGGTGACCCTCATTTACACAAACAAATCTACATGATGTGACCTTGCCATCGGTTGGCCTTCAGTTTTATAACTTTTTCTGACCTCAAATCTTCTTTGTCCATTGTGGGTGAGCCAAAATGCCGAGGCCTCATCTGAATTTTTGAATTCCATGCCAACATGAGGTACCAAACTAGGCAATACAACTCTATAATGTAAAAGGAACATGACCATTAGACTTGTGGAAGTGCATAGGAAATGTTGGTGCTAATAGTATTGGAAAAATATTTCTGTAAGAGAATACGCAAAGGGTAGCGATAATTGGGATAAGAAAATTACTTATTGGAATTAGAATCATGGTGCACTGTCTTAGCCTCTTCTTTCATCTCAGTTGCTTCTTCCATCGGGAAAAGGGATGTCTGATTAGAGTTGAGCAGGACACTTCTTCCATCAGAAAAGGGATGCCGGATCACAATTTAGCAGGTTGCTTCTTCCATCGGAAAAGGGATATTTGATCAATTTCTAGTGTAATATGATGGTGAAAGTTCAGTGTTTTATTCACTGTTAGATGTCAGAGAAAGGACTATCGAGACTTACTGACATTGATAAGCATAGCAGCCGTCCCCATTGGGTGCCGAGGAACTCCTTCCGATGAACTAGCAGGTTGCTTCTTCTGATCAATTAGAAAAGGGAAATTTTATCAATTTCTATAGTAATATGACGGTGAAAGTTCAATCAATTTTAGAGTTTCATTCATGTGTTAGATTCAGAGAAAGGACTATGGAGATTTACAGAGATTGACGAGACGAGCAGAGCAGCAGTCCGAGCCAGCCGACAGATCGCCTTCCGATTAACTTTGGCGCCGTTTTTTATTCCTGGCTACTACTGGCGCCCTTTTTCTGTGGTATCTCGCGCCTTTTCTCCCTCCGTTCCCTCGCTAGCATCGGACTGGGCCGCATGGGCCATTATTTCTGAGCGAGAAGGATAGCACAGGTTGTAGTCCATGCCGCTTGTGTTTGTGTGGACACGAATGGGAAAGAAGGAAAGAGCGCACCTCACAACAAGTCGTCAGATTGCGAACGGAAGGTGTAGGACCTACTACGTCCCACGGCAATAGATTGGTCTAAGTCAGAGGATCTCGTTTTGGTGTGCATACCAACAGCTCTGGATGGGTCCAATAATAACACAGTTCATCCACCAAATGCGAAGACAACACTAGGATTGATGCAGCTGTTACACAGGCAGCTACATTTTTTTGGTACACAAACACATTTATTTAGATACATTATAATTGAGATTCTTTTTCTGCCCTCTTAGGCCATTAGCATTTTTAACCATTGGATCGTCACTTTTAGGCTTCCTTGGCGGTTCGATTAACTGCTAATCAAAAGTAAATCGCACGTATAGTCTTTGTTCCCTGCGTTAAGAGTGCTATAAGCGCCTCGTACCGCGTTGTTCCAGTGGTTTTTGGGGCCATCTTAGATTCAATTGGGCCTATTGGGCCTGTACTAGGATCCCATCCAACGGAGGGGAACTTTTGGTCTATGGAGACATATCCACCCTATATGGGAAAAAAAATTAGTAATTCAACAAAAAGTCAAAAATTCCTTAAAATATTTTTGAAATAAACTTGACCTTCTATTGCACTCGTGAGAAATAAAATCCACAAAATAATATCCTTTTGACTTCTTTTCAAAAAAGACAATTTTTGGCTAAAATAGTGTGAATAGTGACCTATAATAGCAAATAAATTCTGTCTTTTTTGCTGTGAGGTCAACTTTTGTTTTCGTCGACATTTATATATCAGTGCAAAAGTAAGTCAAGTGTTTTGTCAAAATAGTTCTTACCTATTTTGACTTTTTATTAAAATATTAAAAAAATCCCCATATATGATGCATATACAACCCGGAACCAAAGTGTATTTCCCCCGTCCAACGCAAAACACTGGACGCGCCTGGTCACGGTATGTCCCCATCGATGTCCCCTCCCCTTCCCGCACGCGCCCCGCGCTCCACACCCCGACCCCTCGGGTGCGCCGTCGATGTCATCGTCGCCGCCCTTCTAGACGAAGGGAACGGTGGGCTAATAAATGCATGGTCAAGCAATCATGCGGAGTGGAGCCTCTCGGATTACCGCCCTTCTTGACCGAACCGCCAAATCTCGCATGAAAAAAAGAGATCATGGCGATGGCGGCCGGGGTCAATACCTCCATTATCTACAGGCCTGTGTACCTCTCCTTCTCTGCATCCCCTATTTTCTAAGAGTTGCTTACTCGATCTGGTATCTGAGTTGCTCGAATCGGAGAGGGAGATGAGAGGCTGAGCACATGTGTGTCGTCACTGTCGTGCAGAAAGACGATGCATCCGAACCTACCGTCGTCGCCCCCACGCAGGAAGAGGCGCCCTCAGAGGTTGCTCAGGCCGAATGCGACCACAAGAGAAAGCTCGAGGAGGTCGACGCGGGCACGCAGGAGAACAACGTCGGGCAGGATTCCAACCGACCACGCATGGAACTGTAGAAGGCAACGCGCAGGTTAATATCTCCAGCACCCCCACCCCTTTATATCCACGTGTGTGGTGTTCCTAGGGTTTAATGTCACAGATCAGTAAGACCAAGCTTACACAAAGAACATATGTGCAGGGGGAGCGTGAACCTAAGAAAATGGGCATGGACACTATTATAATTTGTCATGTGCTAATGAATTGTGCAAGCCTGACTTATCAAAGAATGGAGATCTCACCTCATCCATACAGAGCAAACCCCCACTCCCTGTTCCAGATTTCTTAAATAATCTTCTATGAATCTTTAGATCGTTTTCCCCCAAGATGCCACCATGTTATATGTAGTCACAACAACATCAGCCATCCCTCAAAATTTCTCTTTGTTATTTGACATAAAAATGATACGTTCATCTTTTATAGTTGACCAAAGCTGGAACTGGAATGCCTAATATGTTACAAATCCCTATAATTCTTTCTTTAGCTCTCTCTGCTTAAATTATCTTCCTAATTTAGTTGTTTCAACCACACATGATGCTTATCAGCGATGCTAATACATTGGCCTTCCAAATCAAATTCCATAGCTTGCTCCCCCCATAGGCACCACCACTTGACTGTCCATCTTCCTTCTTCCTCTCCTTAAGCATAAGCGTCAAATTATAAGCACTTTTTACAGAGAACAATCCATTCTTTCCATAGTGCCAAGCAAAAAAATCACCGTCACCAGAGGCCTGAATATGCACTTTTAGAACCTCGTCAAGATCATGGGGGTAAAACAAGTGATTCATTAAATTCACATCACATCTCCTTTGTTAGACTCCAGCTTTTATACGAATAGGTTTAGACTACTGTATATTCTTTACCTACTAAATAAATAAATAAAATAAAATACTAATAAAGTGGTTATCGCTTCTGGTCGTCCGTCATTAAATTACCCTCTAAGTTGGTTAAAATTACCTACCAATGCCATCCGTAAGTGAGAAAACGATTCAATTTTTCTGACCAAAAGTCGCCGCCTCGTTCGTTATTTTACAGAGGCGCGATGAGTTGAAGTCGGTTGGCGGATCTCGCCTCTAGCTACGAGACCACGGTTCGATCCCCAGCCTCCACAATTTATATCTTTCTTTTCTCACGCATGTATGCGTTCATGGGCCAGCCCATGTGCGGGGCTTCACTGCCCTGTTTATTTTATTTAATTTTTTTGTATTTTCTTTTCTCATTATGTTTTCTTTCTTCTTTAAATTAATTCAGGATTTTAATATTCTAAAAGTTGCGAGTTTTCAAAAAACAATTTTAAGAAATCATAAAATATATGTGAATTCAAAAAAAGTTAGAAAATCATAAAAAATTTGCAGATTCAAAAAATGTTGGTGGTTTTGTAAAACTGTTCGAAAAAATATAAATAAATCACAAATTGGAAAAAATGGTCGGGAAATAAATCATGTTCATATTCGGGAATCTGAAAAAAAATGTTCATGACAATTTAGAAAATGTTCACAAAAATAAAAATAAATATTTGTTTCTAAAATTTGTTCCCCAATTTTTTTAAAAAATCATCGATTCATAAAATGTTTGTCGTTTCAAAAACTGTTAATAAATTCAAGACCGGTTTGTACATTTAAATTTTTTTGTAAAAACTAATGTTCATGATTTTGAGAAAATCAAAAATTTCAAACAAAAATGTTCGTCGATTCGAAAAACTGTTCACTGATTCAAAAGTATTTTATGTCTAGGCTTTGATTAGTTTCTCGAAAGTCTTTACATGTCTTGGTGTTGGGAGTAGTTCGTGGTCAATGAGATTTGTTTTTAAAGTTTTAAACGTTTCCTTGCGCAACATAATGACAAGTGTGGTATGCACTGGCAAACTCATAGCCTTGGGATTTACCGCGTCGAATGCATTGTGATCACGTGGACATCGCGACCATCATCTGCTAGGATGAGAATGGCAACATGGTGAGCCACTGTGTTAAAATAGAGTACGCTCATATATCAGGATATTGAGTCATACTTAATTGGTTAGCCATAATTTTTTGTCTCCCATTGCAACACACGGGCATATTTGCTAGTTCCATATATATCTATATATATATATATATATATATATATATATATATATATATATATATATATATATATATATATATATATATATATATATATATATATATATATATATATATATATATACACGCACCCTTTGTGTGTGTGCGCATTCCTCTTATTCATATCCCATTGACGCAAGTTGGTACATGGACACGGCAGCCACGGACCATCTGACGAATGAGCTCGACAAGCTTCACTCCCGCGAGCCCTATCATGGTCCGGACAAGGTGCACACCGCAAATGGGTCAGGTATGCACATCGAACATATCTAACATTCTTAAGAAGTTGCTCCTCACTTTTACCTATTCTCTCAACATGCACAATGTCCATATCAGCTTCATGCCATATCAGCATTCACCTTGCCACACCAGCAGTGGAAAAAAGATCAAATTAGCATTTGGCATTAATTCAAGCATGCATGCAAAACCAGCGGTGGAAAAAGAGCAACGCATGCAGTAGTTGTTGCGTGAGATTCTCTTCTGCATACACAGGACGTGGGAGATTAACCATTTCATTATGGCAGCACTAATATCATTTTTTAACAAATCCTGTGATTAAACTTTGGCGATTAACTGCAGCAGGCATCTTTCGTCTTCCATAACTGATGAGAATCCCATCGTTCCATCTCTCCTCGTTACTCTTCCTGCCTTCCATATGTATCCCCGCAAAACGAGTGACACCATCAGGCACCACCGAACGGTGCCATGCAACCCAGCGCTCCTCACACCTCCCATCGCTGGTTGCTTCAGGAGAGGACGTCACCTTCCACGGGTCCAGGTTCTCCGGCTAGATCCGCCGCCAAGAGTTGTAGCACACGCATGGGACCTCGGCCATCGCAACCTCCTCAGGACCAACCTCCACAGCTGCCCTGCTATCCAGATGCGAGTTCCCCTGCCCTTCCAAACAGTGGAGCGACATCGCGCGCCTTTGATCCAAAATCATGTCATGATCGTCAGGTTCCCATCTTCAAGGTTCCTGTCTTCCCGTCTCCTGATCTTGCCCTTCTCTCTTCTCTCACCCCCACTCAATTCCACATAAATTTCTTCAGCGGTAAGTGTTGCTGCAATTGATTTAGTTACGTTCAACTGGTATTCTTGGGAAAAGCTTTGAACTTAGGATTTACCTTTTATTTGCAGGGCAAGTACCAGACCATCTTGGGCTGCATTGCCATGCTAATTAAACCCCTAATATGTCTAATGTTTCTTTGTACAGATGTTTTAATCTATATCAACAAGGTCTTTGATGAAAATGCTGTCAGGTTGTGATTGAAAATAAATATAGGTAATCTTTATGCTCCACTACCAACTGAATATGTATTTGATACTTTGATGCAGTCATCGATAACAAATTCATTAGTTCATATAGCATGTCATTATTTGCTATGTTGGAAAAAAAGGTATCCTAAATGGAATTCAGTAAGTTTATGATCCATATTTATCTTAAGAATTCCTACATATTTGTGGTAATAATAATATCTGGTGTCTCTTCTTCATAGGTATGATTTATTGATATCTGCATAATCCATGGTACTATATATTGAACAAATTCTGTGACAGTTCATTATTCAGATAATAGCTGATTTTGTAGGGAAAAGCTTTGTTTTATACTACTATGTGCAGATTGTTTTCATAAGTTTGATGCATACATCCAAGAAGTGTGCGATTTCAAAAGCATTTCCATAGCGCTGAATATATTGATGCACTACCAAGTGTCTTATGCCCAGTCTTATTTCTACAAATATCTTCTTCACAATAACATTACCAGGTCATATTCTTCTTATGATTATGTACTAAGTCGCCTCTCTTTGTGTTGTAGATGTGCTTGCATGGCCAAGGAGTTCTGGTCCAGAAAGTGCATTATCATCCATAAGCCATACCATAGAACTAATTATTGTTGGAACTTTGTGATGTTACTTTGAAGAATGAATGCCTTACTACAATTGTTTCATTGGTTGACCAACTTTCTGTAATTTGCGAGACTGAAACAATATGGATGTATCATTTTGAAATTGTGGTTTGCGCGAGCTCACAAGCATCCCACTTGAGCGGTAAAATTCTTTTCATTCTCATATCTTATTTGTCCTTTAGGAATACGCCTTATAAAGTTTTAGAACTTGCTATTCTAATTTTCCGCAGCAACGCGTGGTGTTATCTAGTTGGTCAAACTTCCCTTCCCACTAGTACCTCTAGGCAACTTCAACTTCGTGATGTCCTTCATGTTCCTGTTGTTACACGTAATCTTCTATCTGTTCCTAAACTCACTCATGCCAATGATGTTTTTGTTGAATTTCACCAATTTGATGTCTTTGTTAAGGATCGCGCAACGAGGGACGTTCTTCTTAGCGGTCATTATCAACATGGTCTCTATCCACTTGATGAACCTCCAGCTTCCCAGGTCTTCAGCAGTGTCCGTGTCAAGTCGTCTGAGTGGCATTCGCGCCTTGGCCATCCAGCTTCCCCCGTTGCGCGTCATGTTCTTCCTCGCCATCAATTACCCGTCATGTCTATCAATAAAGATGTCTCAGTGTGTGATGCCTGTCAACAAGGCAAAAGTCATCAACTTCCGTTTTCGGTGTCTACCCGTGTAGTTAAACAACCTCTTGAAATTGTGTTTTCAGATATATGGGGCCCTGCCCAAACCTCAGTTAGTGGTCATAATTATTATGTCAGTTTTCTTAATGCTTATAGTCGATTTACTTGGCTATACTTTCTTAAGAGCAAAGCAGATGTGTTCAACGTCTTTCTCTAGTTCCAAACCCATGTGGAGCGTCTCCTTGATCATAAGATACTTCATGTCCAGTCTGATTGGGGAGGGGAATATCGCAACCTCAACACGTTTTTTGGCAAACTTGGGATTACACATCGTGTCTCCTGTCCACATACACATCAACAGAATGGCGCTGTAGAACGTAAGCATCGCCACATAGTGGAAACTGGCTTAACTCTTTTGGCACATGCATCTGTACCTTTTCGTTTTTGGATTGATGCCCTTTCTACAGCTTGCTTTCTTATCAATAGGCTCCCTACACAAGTACTAGGTATGAAAACTCCGGTTGAATGCTTGTTTCACGAAACACCTGATTATACGTTTCTCAAAGTATTCGGTTGTACATGCTGGCCGCATCTTCGACCATACAACCATCGCAAACTTGAGTTTCGTTTTAAAAAGTGTGTCTTTCTTAGGTATAGCTCCCTACATAAAGGATACAAGTGTCTCCATGTTCCTTCAAATCGTGTTTACATATCTCGTGATGTTGTCTTTGATGAGAACCACTATCCTTTCTCTAACTTACCCGAGTCACAATCTTCGTCACAGTCTATTCTACAATCGCTTGTTTCGTCTGACCAATTTGTAGATGCGGCATATTATCCTACTTTGCTTTCTAACCATGGTGCAGGTACAGGACGTGGTGCTCGTCTTCAGCTTCTAGATGACGAAGGAGCTGCCCCTGATGCACCTTGTGTTGATTAGCCGTCCATGGATGGACTAGATGTTGATCACATGCAGGCAGGGCCGGAGCGAGTCGAGCCGGCACTTGCTCCCTCCGCGGTGGGCGGCTCAGCCAGTGAGCCATCTCCGGACTCGAGCGCATCGCGCGCCATTGAGTTGTCCCAGTCTGCGACTCATGATGTGCCCGACCGGTCGTCCTCTCCGCCTACGACGCCCTCGTCAACACGTCGGGTCAACGTGGGTCAGGATGTGATCTCGTTAGTGTTGGACTCTCCTGGCTCTGCATGGCCTGCTCCTCCTCCATCTCCGGTTCCGCAACAGCCTATGGTTGTTCCTCGACGTGTGCACACACGTAGCCAAAGTGGCATTTTTCAACCAAAGCAACGAACAGATGATACTGTTGCATGGCTAGCTGCTTGTATGGCACAAAAGATTGTTAATCCAACGTGTGAGCCTACTTATTATCAAACAGCGATGGGCATACCTCACTGGAGAGCTGCCATGGAACAGGAATTTTTTGCACTACAACAAAATAAGACCTGGAAGCTTGTTCCTCCTATTTCAGGGTCAATGTGATTGACTCCAAATGGGTCTTTAAAGTCAAAAGGCATGCTGATGGTTTAGTTGAACGGTATAAAGCTCGTCTGGTAGCTGAAGGTTTTAAGCAATGTTATGGTCTTGATTACGAAGATACTTTCAGTCATGTTATCAAGCCTACCACCATTCGTCTTCTTCTCTCGTTGGCAGTTACTCGTGGTTGGTCTCTTCGCCAGTTGGATGTTCAGAATGCATTCCTTCATGATGTCTTAGAGGAAGAAGTTTACATGCAGCAACCTCTGGTTCTCTGGTGTGATAATATTAGAGCTACTTATCTCTCATCTAATCCGGTCTTCCATGCACGGACGAAGCATATTGAAGTTGATTTTCATTTTGTGAGGGAACATGTTGCACAGAAGCTACTACAGATCAAGTTCATCTCTTCGAAGGATCAACTTGCTGACATCTTTACCAAGCCAATGCCACGTCCCTTGTTTGAAGTTTGTCGGCGCAATCTCAACCTTCTTGACACCGGTTAAGATTGAAGGAGGATGTTAGACTCCAGCTTGTATACAAATAGGTTTAGACTACCGTATATTACCATGTAAATGTAACAACTCCTCTGATATATATATGAGACGGACGCACTCTTTGTGTGTGTGCGATTCTTCTATCTCTCTCGAACCCTAGTTCTTACATCCTTGATCCACTTATGAATAATTCCGGCACCCATTTGATCCTGGTTCTATTCATTTTTCCTGAAATTTTTAGTTCATAAATCCTAGGCAACGAGTTATCTTTCCAAATATTTATACTAGAGCCGTCGAAAACTCTCCAAATAAACATTTTTTTAAGGAGATCCAGACCATGCATAATACATTGCCAAGTCCTCGAAGTTGAACCAATTTGTAAGTGCCTCATGAACAAATTTCTTAAGCGTTATCTTTCATGAAACCGAGGCGCCTCGAAGAGACGAACATACATATGGAATCCCTTCAATATCTCACAATTCTGTATTTAATATAATCTACACTATTGACGGATATGGCCTGAGTGTGTGTAATAAAGAAATCGTGGAAATATTACGTGAAACAGACCACAAGTCCCTTACAAATTAAAGAGTATTTCTTTTCTTATTATTGCTTTGATACTCTAAATTATTTCCATGCGATCAACCATGTATGTTTAGTTCCTTACAAATTGAACATTTCCATGGAGACACTGAAATTATACTTTCAGTCAGTAGTTCATGCCCCATACATTTTTCTCGCATTCATGAGGTTTGGTTGAGGCGGCGGCTCCGGCACTTCCGACGGCGATGGAGGAGCACAGCTTCCGGTACATTTGCAATATTTATACCAGACCCCATTAATCTGGTCGCCGATAACCCCTTTACGTGAGCAATAGCCGCGGGTGAAGTGCTCTTGTTGGCAAGTCTCCGCGCATTTCCTGCTGCTTTTGCATGGGCCATGGAAGAGATGGCTCAGGGCACTGCATTGCTGAATATGACCAGCCTCCGCACCTGCACCACAGAATTAGATTTCCGTTTTCAGCACAAGAATGGATGCATCTAACTAGCATGCTAACTATTGAGTGTGCGATGGTATCGGAACTTACTGTCGGACATGATAAGCAGGCCCAGGGTGAAGGCAGCAAACAACTGTGCTCTGTTGAACCCCATGGCTAAGACGATTAGGCTTCGCTTTGCTTTGCTTGTGATGGGATGTAAGTGATGTGAACCAACCTGCCTGCTATTTATAGAGAGGTTCCTTCGAGCTTGCATTGAGTGTCCGAGATGGATCCTTGTCGGAATACAAATGTTGGATATACAGGCAATAGTGCTACCTCGTGTTATGTATCCAGAAATGCATTAATAAAGACATTCCGTAGATGCAATATGGGGTGTGAGAACACAAATATTGGATATACATGCATTAGTACTACTCGTGCCAGAGGTGCATTAGTATAAACATACTGTAAATACAGTATGATGGGTATCAAACTGTTGGATATACGGTCATTAGTACTACCAATAAAGAGCAACTGGAAGCTCCAGGAAATCTATGTATAGATACCTGTTTTTTCTTGTTCAGGTTGTTGTTCCGCCGTGAGGGAAAGATAGTCTAGGAAGGAATGATGGAGGAATTCACAACATCGACGAATCACATTGTACATCAGGTAACGCAGTTCTAGAAATGCATTGTTCATGCCTCATTTTTGCTGGAACCTAGTTCCAGAGCTATTCGATCTCATACCTGTAGATCCGTGATTAGTTGTGCATCAACAACATTAGTTCATGAAGATGCACAATAATTCAGGAGTATTGTGTTATATATTTTTATTAAGAAAGTATTTTAGAAAGGTAATAGGAGAGTGAAGCGATTATGTTAGCAAATCAGAACTGAATGTGCAAGAGTCATCGTTGTATTGAGCCAGCGGCGAAGTTTAAGTTCAGATTTCCTGCTTTGTATAGATTAAAGAAAAAGTACTTCATAGATATTGGAGACTGATTTTTTTCCCCATATACACATCTGCGTCATTACTTGTGATTCATCTCCTGAACACTTGATTTTTTTTCTTTTGCCAGTGTGGACACAACAAATATGAAGGACCTGAAGAAGATAGAAGGACATTAAGCAGATCCAACCAAGATAGTGTATTAGTGTGTTCACTTATTGTTCGGTACAACCCCATAAACACATCAACGGTGGAGATTTCTCCGTACCCCTTCATAATAAAGTGTAGGATCGTCTTGCTCAAAAATACATCGCCCGGCGATATGGAAGAAGCCTTCGCATACAGTAATGTTCGGCTCATTTGGACACGCGCAATTTAAAGAAAAAGCAAGAAAAAGGGACAGTAGCCAAGGATCAAACCCAGGTCTTCAGGATGATGGGCAAGAGTGCCAGTGGACCTCGCATCAGAATCGTGATTTGTAGCAGGGCGCAACCTACCTAAGGTGAAACGAGCCAGTTTCCCATTGGTTTTTCTGGATTTTTATTTTATTTTTTCAAACCGGATTTTTTTATTCTTATTTATTTTACTTTTCTATTTTTCTCTTTTTCATTTTCCCTTTTTTATTTTAATGTTTTATCATATGCGTGAACTTTAAAACTAAAAAAACAAATTTGTAATTTTTTATGAAATTTCTGGATTTTTTTCAACATCTCTAACATTTTTTGCAACTTTTTAAGTTAACTTTTATCGCAAAATCTACAAAAAATTCAAAATTGATAATTTTTTTCCAAGTCTGCTTGGGCCGTCAGCTCAGGGGCCAACGGTAGAGATGCCATCATAATTGGGCCAAGATCTAACGTTTTTGTTTCCTTTTCTACTTTTTCACTTTTCTTTTAATTTTCCATTGATTCATTTTTCTCCTTTTTAAATTTATTATTATTTTTAAGACTTGTTCAAAAACTTGAAATATTGTTTGGAATACCCCAAAAATGTTATTTTTTTAATATTGTTTACAAGTTTAAAAATATTCTGCAATTTCAAAAATGTTCCCCTTTTCTAATTTTATATACAGAAATTAAAAAATGTTTGTGTTTCATAAAAAGTTGATAATTTTTAAGAAATACTCCCTCCCTTTCTAAATATTGATCTTTCTAGAGATTCAACAAGTGACTACATACCGAGCAAAATGGGTGAATCTACACTCTAAAGTATGTCTATGTAAATCCGTATGTGGTAGTCCATTTGAAATCTCTAAAAAGACAATTAGGAACGAATGGAGTATGTGGTTTCAATTTTTGTTCAAAAATTTTCATCTATTGTTGGGAATTTTTTAAAAAAATTAAAAAAGTGATCAAGTTTGTAAAGTTCATTCACAATTTGAATTTTCAAAATTGTTGATAAATTTCCAGAAATGGTTAGGACATAAGAAAATGTTCACTGAAAATGACATAGATTGTAATAACAGAACCATTCAAATCAGGAAAAACCACATGCTCACGGCTGCACATGTCTGTCCTTGTCTACCACACTCCTCTCAACTGGTGTTTTTTTTAACTATGGATTAGTGACCCCGGCTTTTGTGAGAGGTGGGCATGCTCATCTTAGGCATTCGTGCCATGTTTGAACTAATTCTGACACCATTTGCACATTGTGACACGTCCGGCCATTTGTCGGTCTTTTTCACATTGAAAAGTCCAGTAAATGTAAAAAATTTGAAAACCCAAACAACTTGTCATTTTGCCTTGAATTGGTCATACAAGGTCATGAAAAATATGGGACCATTTTGAGAATGTCGGGAAACAATGTGCTCTCAAACGAAGCATTTTGTCCTACCCGAACATCCTCCGCTCAAGATGGTCTATGTTTGGACATCTTTCAAATTACCCCACTTTTGCAAGTAGGTGGGTATGCCATTGGTAGACATCCATGTCAGGATTGAATGATTTCCGACACCGTATGCATGTTGTGACACATCCGACCATTTGTTTGTCTTTTTGACCGAGAAAACTTCAAAAAATGCAAAGCTTGTCGAAAACCAAAACAATTTGACATGGTGTGTTGAATTGGTCATACCAGGACATGGAAAAAATTGGGGCCATTTAAAAGATGTCAAGAACAACGTGCTCTTAGACAGACCCTTCTCGCTTATCCGAACACCCTTCATTTAACATGGTCTATGGACATTCTTGAAATTGTCCAAAATTTTGCAAGGTGGACATGCCCATGGTAGACATCTATGTCAGGTCCGAATAACTTCCGACACTGTATGCACATTGCGACACGTCCGACCATTTATCGGCCCTTTTTCACGAAGAAGACTTCAAAAATGCAAAACATGTCCAAAACCCAAACAACTTGGCATGGTTTTTTGTATTGTTCATACAAGGCCATGACAAGTTTTGGAATCATTTACAAGGATTTCAAAAAATAACGTGCTCTCAGACGAAGCCTTCTAGCCACTCAGACAACCTCCGTTGAATATGGTCTATCTATTGCCATTCTTGAAATAATCTAAATTTTCGCAAGCAAGTGGGCATGCCCATGTTAGGCATCCATGCCTGGTTTGAACGATTTCCGAAAACCGTATGCAAGTTACGAATATTTGTATTTAATGAAAAAAAATGCAAAGATTTTTTTAAAACTTGGAACATATTTTTAAAAGCGTGAATTTTTTGTAAAATAAAAGACAAATTGAAAAAACGAAAAAAAACATACAGAAAAAAGGAAAAAGAAATGGTGGGAAACGACTGGTTTACTACAGTAAACTGGGCGCTGAGGGACAATGGGCCAGCCCAGTTGGGCGGCCTCCTGTGCGTGACATCGTCTTTGCCGCTCGCTGAGGCAACTGTCGAGGATTTGCATATACCTCGATGTGAGCGACTATAAATTGGCCAGCCCACTTTCAGCTTTTCATAGTGCGGCCAACAGGTTTTGGGAACCTTTATCGGTTTTTTCCTCTGTTGTTTCTTTTCTTATATTTTGGTCTTCTTCTTTTTTGATTCATTTTCCATTTTCCTTTTCTTCAAGTTTATTCCCTTTACAAAAATGTGAAGAAATTTAAAAAATGTTGCATTTTCAAGTATTTGTTACAAATATAAGATGTGTTCCTGTTTTCAATTTTTCTTCAAATATGTTAAAATTGTTCGCTTGTATAAAAATATTCGGAAATGAAATATGCTCGGATATTTCAAAAAATAATCTCGTTTTCCAAATTGGTCAGAAATTTAAAAATATTAATTTTAATATTTGTTTACAAATTCGAAGAATGTTCAGTGAAGTTTAAAAATGTTTGGGAATTTCAGAAAATATCCTTGTTTTCAAAATTTGTACACAAATTTCAAAAAGTTCATGTTTGAAAATTTCTTACAATTTTCACAAATGTTGGGGAATTTTAAAATTTTCTTTTTTCAAAAATTCATAAATTATTTCTTTTTGTGTTTTTGAATTTGTCCGTAAATTTAAAAGATCAAGGAATTTTAAAACGATGTTCACATTTTCAAGAAAATATTCGTTATATTGGAAAATATTTTAGTTTTCAAATTTTGTCCCTAGTATGAAAAATGTTGGAACTTTCCAATAATTTTCAGGTTTTTCAAAAGAAGTATAGAAATTTCAAATTTTATTCAGATTTGTTTTTCCAAAAACCTCATCATATTTTCCAAAATGTTTGTTAATAATGCAAAAGTATGTACGGTGCAGCAAGGAATGCTGCTACAGTGATTGTGACGTTAGTGTCAATTCATAAATTATTTGCGCTTGGATCAGTAATTAACAACCGTTGTCTCTAGTGGCTAGCATTACTTGGTTACGACGTGCAAGTCTCGAGTTTGATTCTTGCCAAGATAGTTGCTTTACGCTATTATTTTCACGCTACAAACACAGCTAACTTCGCTGCCATTAATTGGGCCGGCCCAGTTGCTGGCACCTCTCTACGTATACATTTCAGCGACCCATTATGATTTACGAAAAGTCCATCTTAAACTTTATACATGCCATGACGGGGGTTGTACCGAAGCGGGACTAGTGTGTTTCAGTGGATGTAAACAGTAAATTGTTGTGGTTGATGCTGGTTACATTAAGGCTGCAATTTCTGCTTGCGGGTTTGTGTGACAAACGAAATGTTGTTCCTTGCTCAGAAAATCCAGATCCATATCGCATTTTTCCTTGAGAGTTTGGTGTTGATGATGCGTGCATGTCATATACGTAGTGGCAACATCAGCATGCTAACAATCAGTAGTTGTAGCAGCAGCAGCGTAACAACAACATTGCATGCATCGCAGACAGCTCAAGTGGCGGAAGATGGCAGCCACAAATCGTGCAATTAGTGATCTTTTTTTAGGAGAGGGAGGATGAAGAGGCGACATACATGGTGGCCGAAGTACAAAGCGGATTTAGCGGCGGTGATGGGAAGATTTTTGTGTAGGGTTGGGTGGGGCGACGCTGAGGGGCTGCATTTATGATGGGCTGGGCAGGCCGATAACTCCTTCGGGGGATGGAGACGGCTCAACCCAGCACAAAAGAAATGCTGAGCAATGGGCTGGACAGCTCTGCTGTCGCATTCACTAGGCCTCAGAGGTCGCCTGTTTATATTATTTTATATGGAATATACGGACAGAAAAAAATAAAGTCACAGGCACAGATCCACATTCTAGCATACGACTCTGATTCCGGGAGCATCTAAGCCCAAGTTCAGAAACGAATATTCGCCACTATGCCAATTATCCAACATAAAAGCCTAATAGGTTGTCAAATTTTACTTTTTGCAAAATTAAACTAAGGAATGATTATGCAGTTTTGTAGTATTTATCCATAGAAGTTGTGTATCATTATCGCATTACATGCTACATGTTGATTATTTTGTGTCATGTAGATCTTCGCTTATTTACTAAAAAATTCTATTATTTGTATCCGCCTTGAATCGAGTAAACATCTGATATGTATATGTATCTGAGTAACATCCAATCCACATTCAAATCCAATAATATCTGTATTCGTATTCGTATTTATTATTTTGAAACTACCAAAATGAAAGTGGTAAGACCGCATTTGATCTATTTCCACCCCTACTAGTTGGGGTTGCCACCTGAGGGGCAAACACGACAAATCTTTGAACTTGCTTCGATAACAAATGTTGGGTTTCCCCCATAGGTCGGTCACATCAGTGTATCACGAACACACGCGATCAAAAAAATTGAAAAAGGGTAAGCCTCATACCCACTTGTTTTTCTTTATTTCTTCTGAATTTTCTGGTACAACTTACAATGAATATGCACTTGTATATAGCACGAAAACCAACATATAGGCTGACCTTGTCATACTAGGATTCGAGTAACTTGTACAAGTAAGGGGCAATGCCCCCCCCAATGGAGTATGATACTTTCCTAGTCTAATCAACCGGCCAACATGGTCACCTTTTACTAATCCTAATTGGACTCAAACACTAGCGCTTCGTAACTCTCAACTAATGGCACACGACATGACTAAATCCCTTATACTACTTTAAGACGTTTGGATTACTCCAACATCCTTGCGGATGTTGATCGAAGAAACATCACCAATGAGGGTTCGCGGTGGTGGGTGGAGGGACTGAAGCATGTCGCATACCGAGCCACCGATATCCTTGACCTTTGCCTTAAGGATATGGGGTGTCTTAACCCCCGCACTTCCTCATGCAATCCAATTTTGCGGGGGTGTCTTAACCCCTTGCTCTTCTACATGTGGAATACCATCCACGCATATGACATCAGTATACGCATCAAGATGCTCAACCAGAAGTTGGGTAACAACTGCAAGAGGCGTGGCCGATTCAATTTCATCAAGCTAGAAGCTTACCTGGGCCGGAATATGGCTCGGCCGCATGGTATGGACCTCAAGGAACATCCTTTGCTCGAGTGATCAGAGGTGGTTGTGGATAATATTGAATATGACACAAGAATGCTTGTCGAAATTCTCATAAAGGATGAAGCTGACTTGAGTGATAAACAACATGGTGTTCACCATCGTTGTTGAATGTACTAGCAAGACCACCGTCAGTAAGAAGGTTTTCTTTGAGGAAGAAGTCCAAGGCAAGTTGACCAAGAACATATGGTTAGGTATCACAAAGGAGTACAACAAGGTTTAGTTATTGAAGATGGCAATCACTAAAACTGAGCGAAACATGCCAAGACCTGATAGTGGGTATGAAGATGAAGCCTCACTTGTGCCTACTCTTGCTAATCACTACAAGACATGATGTCGTTGCTTGAAACATGAAAGGCATGGAGTAATACAACAGCGGCAGAGATATGTATAAGTAAGGGGGTGGTTGCCCGTGGTTTGAACCATGAAAGCCATGGAGTCATACAACAAGTGGCGGAGATATGTGAAAGTAAGGGGGCGGTCGCCCCCCCCCCCCCACCATGTTCCGAAGAATCACGAAAGATATTATTATGTGACATCTGTGATAGATAAACTAGACCCTTTGCCACCTCAAACAATAACATTTTACATATTGCCCCCTGGAGATCGTTGGCTACCTACCATGGTGTGTACCCCCATGTTAACAAATTATATTTGTGAATAAAAAGATGGCACTAGCCCATGCGAATGTGATATTTTTCTTCATTAACTATATGTCAACTCCTTGAAGGTACTCACAACAGCAAAACATGATTTTGGGATCGAGATTCTAAAGGATATTGGCTTGACAATTCTAGAAATATGTGATCGTTTGCCAGTAGCTGTAAAAGTGACGGGACGACTCTGATACTAGACGGAGAAAGAACAGCGTGATCGGCAAAAGGTTCATAATGATTGTATATGGTTAGCATCCCAAATGTCATACTCCATTCGTAACGGTGCATTAGGCACATTACAAAAACCAAATAATCCCAAAATGCTTAGGCACGGTGCATTAATTCCCACCCCGTTTCTTGTTTCTTGTCATGAATAAAGGAATCAACCAATAAGAGATGTGGGGCGTGTATGCTTTCAATGACTTGGGACTACCATGCACGGCTTGCAGTGGTAAGTTCATTGCATGCAATTCTATTAATTACCAAATAAACATTAAGTTCTCTTATTTTTTTCCTTCACCTTGGTCATGGTGCACAACCTAAGATGACTAATGCACCGGTAAGGAGGGTGTAAGAGCTAAATTATGCAGTATGTCTTAGCAAAGAGGGCTTGCCCTCTTGTTTGAGGCCATGTTTTTTGCACTTCTTTGTATTCCTAAAAAGAAAATGTTAGTATCAGATGAAATTGTCGGTTGTGGACCGGTGTTTGTTGATGGAAAATCTGATGAATTAGAAAAAATAGGACATGTGTACTAAAGGACATCCCTATTGCAGTTACATCCACATCCCATGTGACTACACAGTCTCAAGTTTTAGAGATACAAGGACCAATTACTAGAGCTCGTGTACGACACAAGCCAACTCAAATATCAGATAGTTCTACTTTTAGGAACGTTTCCAAATGCATATGAAATTATGATGTTTGCTAAGTAAGTCAAATATATTTCTAGTATACTCTGGAGCGGAGATCCTAGCATGCACAAGAAGAACACACGTCGGAATATGATCAAGCATGGTGATGGCAAAAGGCGTACAAAGAGCGAAGACGAAGCTTCAATTGACGATTTCAGGACTTTTAAAGCCACCTTGATAACACTTGATGGACATGGACGAATAAACAAGATGTCACTTATGATTTTGTCCATGGTCCATCTATAGGTGTTGCGCCACACTAGTTCTGGGCCAGGCTCATGTAATAACAGAGTAAAAGACTACGTGCAACTTGTATAGTCCATTTGTGTAGAGAGAGGACCAACTTAAGGTTGGATTCTTTTGTTTGCAAGAAACTATGATCTATTCATCAACTGTCAATGTAGTACAAAGAACACTAGAAATAAAATTTACATCTAGGCCTAGCAACGACTACAAACATTGGAGCGGGCCGAAGTAGCGCCGCCCTTATCGCCCCTCCCTCGTCGGAGCTAGGAAAACATTTTTGTAGTAGACAGCTGGATAACTCGTCATGGAAAGTCCCCATAGGACCAGCACACTAGAACAACAACTGTCACAGATGAGGAGAATCATAGATCACAAGGATCCAACCTGCAAAGACACAGACATAGACGAACGAAGACTGGATCTAGGCAGATCCACGGAAGACAAACAATATCCGCCGGAGACACACCTCCCCACGCCCTCCTACGATCTCGAATCATCACCGGGACTAGGGCTAGGCGGGGAGAAGCTTATTCCATCTTCAAGAAGCCGACGCCACCTCATCTTCTTGAGCATGACACAAACTGTAACAAAACTTAATCTTGGATTCGACTCCCCCTCCTTGGGCTGACCAAATCATCCCCTTTGTCACTCCTTACCTTAGAACATTGTTTTTAGGGTTTGGGTTTTGTTTGATTGAGTTTAGCCATTTGCTACTCTTTGCCATTGACAGGAGAGTCGAGAAGACCTCCTCTTCTAAGAGTCAATGGAACCCCACTTTGTTAAATAAGTGCTTCATATTATATCCATCATTCAAATTGCCTTATCTCCAATTCTTGCTTGTCCTTTGGTTGCATGCAGGGATTGATCTTCATGATCAGGTTGACTTTGTTTCTGTTGGGGAACGTAGCAGAAATTCAAAATTTTCCTACGTGTCACCAAGATCTATCTATGGAGAAACTAGCAACGAGGGGAAGGAGAGTGCATCTACATACCCTTGTAGATCGCTAAGCGGAGCGTTCATGTGAGCAGGGTTGATGGAGTCGTGCTCGTCGTGATTCAAATCACCGGAGATCCTAGTGCGAGCAGACGACACCTCGCGTTAACACACATACAACCAGTGGCGTCTCCCATGCCTTGATCCAGCAAGGAGAGAGGAGAGGTTGAGAAGACTCCATCCAGCAGCAACACAGCGGCATGGTGGTGGTGGAGGCGTGGCAATCCCGCAGGCCGCGCAAGCACCAAGGGAGAGGAGGAGGAGGAGGCGGGGCTGCACCAAGAGGAGAGAACTCATGTGTGTTGGGCAGCCCAAACCTGAAGTATATATAGAGGAAAGAGGGGCTGCGCCCCTTTAGGGTTTCCACCCCAAGGGGTGCGGCCAGCCCTAGATGGGACTTGGGGGCGGCCAAGAGGGAGGAGTGCCTCCCAAGTCAAGTGGAGGCCTCCCCTAGGGTTTCCCCCTCCCATGCGCATGGGCCTTGGGGGCTGGTGCCCCTGCCCATTAAGGCTAGGGCGCACCCTACAGCCCATGCTACTGTATTGGACGTGGTGGAACTATTTCCGGACCTCCGGACCCCTCCGAATCCTCCGGAACCTTCAGAAGCTTCCGGTACAATACCGAAAAACCCGAACTTTTCGGAACCCGAACAACAACTTTCCATATATAAATCTTTACCTCCGGACCATTCCGGAACTCCTCGTGACGTCCGGGATCTCATCCGGGACTCGAACAACATTCGGTAACCACATACAAACTTCCTTTATAACCCTAAGCGTCATCAGAACCTTAAGTGTGTAGACCCTACGGGTTGGGAGACATGTAGACATGACCGAGGCGTTCTCCGGTCAATAACCAACAGCGGGATCTGGATACCCATGTTGGCTCCCACATGTTCCACGATGATCTCATCGGATGAACCACGATGTCAAGGACTCAATCAATCCGTATTCAATTCCCTTTGTCTAGCGGTATTGTACTTGCCCGAGATTCGATCGTCGGTATCCCGATACCTTGTTCAATCTCGTTACCGGCAAGTCTCTTTACTCGTTCCGTAACACATCATCCCCGATCAACCCCTTGGTCACATTGTGCACATTATGATGATGTCCTACCGAGTGGGCCCAGAGATACCTCTCCGTTTACGGGTGACAAATCCATCTCGATTCGTGCCAACCCAGAGACACTTTCGGAGATACCTGTAATGCACCTTTATAGCCACCCGATTCGTTGTGACGTTTGGTACACCAAAGCATTCCTACGGTATCCGGAGTTGCACAATCTCATGGTCTAAGGAAATGATACTTGACATTAGAAAAGCTTTAGCATACGAACTACGATCTTTGTGCTAGGCTTAGGATTGGGTCTTATCCATCACATCATTCTCCTAATGATGTGATCCCATTATCAACGACATCCAATGTCCATGGTCAGGAAACCGTAACCATCTATTGATCAACGAGCTAGCCAATAGAGGCTTGCCAGGGACATGGTGTTGTCTATGTATCCACACATGTATCTGAGTTTCCTATCAATACAATTATAGCATGGATAATAAACGATTATCATGAACAAGGAAATATAATAATAACTAATTTATTATTGCCTCTAGGGCATATTTCCAACAGTGTCCCACTTGCACTAGAGTCAATAATCTAGTTCACATCGCCATGTGATCAACATTGATAGGTCACATCGCCATGCGACCAACCTCCAAAGAGTTTACTAGTGTCTGTAAACTAGTTCACATCATCATGTGATTAAGACTCAATGAGTTCTAAGGTTTGATCATGTTTTGCTTGTGAGAGAGGTTTTAGTCAGCGGTGCGAACCTTTCAGATCCGTGTGTACTCATAATTCTCTATGTCATATTGTAAATGTTGCTTCCACGCTCCACTTGAACCTTATTCCAAATGGTTGCTCCACTATCGTATCCGGTATCTCTACTCGAGCTATCCGGATAGGTGTTAAAACTTACATCGGCGTAACCCTTTACGTCGAACTCTTTATCACCTCCATAATCGAGAAACATGTCCTTTATTTACTCCAAGGACAATTTTGACCGCTGTCCAATGATCCATTCTGGATCATTCTTGTACCCTAGTGACTCATGGCATGGCACACTTCGGGTGCGGTACACAGCATAGCATACTATAGGGCCTACGTCTGAAGCATAGGGGCGACATTCGTCCTTTCTCTCTTTTCTGCCGTGGTCGAGCTTTAAGTCTTAACTTCATACCATACATCTCGAGGCAAGAACTCCTTCTTTGGTGATCCATCTTGAACACCTTCAAGATCATGTCAAAATATATGCTCATTTGAAAGTACCATTAAGCGTTTTGATCTATCCTCATAGATCTTGATGCTCAATGTTCAAGTAGCTTAATCCAGGTTTTCCATTGAACAACACTTTTCAAATAATCCTATATGCTTTCCAGAAATTCTACATCATTTCTGATCAACAATATGTCAACAACACATACCCATCAAAAATTCAATAGTGCTCCCACTCACTTCTTTGGAAATACAAGTTTCTCATAAACTTTGTATAAACCCAAAATCTTTGATCATCTCATCAAAGCGCACATTCCAACTCCGAGATGCTTACTCCGGTCCTTAGAAAGGATCATTGGAGCCAGCATACCTTTAGCATCCTTAGGATCGACAAAACTTTCGATTGTATCACATACAACCTTTCCTTATGAAGACTGGTAAGGAAACTCGTTTTGACATCCATCTGCCAAATTTCATAAATGCAGCTAATGCTAACATGATTCCGACGGACTTAAGCATCGCTACGGATGAGAAAATCTCATCGTAGTCAACTCCTTGAACTTGTGAAAACTCTTTGCCACAAGTCGAGCTTCATAGACGGTGATATTACCGTCCACGTCCGTCTTCTTCTTAAAGATCCATTCATCTCAATGGCTTGCCGATCATCGGGCAAGTCCACCAAAGTCCATGCTTTGTTCTGATACATGGATCCTATCTCGGATTTCATGGCTTCTAACCATTTGTCGGAATTTGGGCCCACCACTGCTTCTCCATAGCTCGTAGGTTTATCAAGACAGGATCACCGTACCACTCTGAAGCAGTACGCGTCCTTGTCGTCCTACGAGGTTCGGTAGTGACTTGATCCGAAGCTTCATGATCACTATCATAAGCTTCCACTTCAATTGGTGTAGGTGCCACGGGAACAACTTCCTGTGCCCTGCTACACACTAGTTGAAGTGACGGTTCAATAACCTCATCAAGTCTCCACCATCCTCCCACTCAACTTTTCGAGACGAACTTTTCCTCGAGAAAGGACCCGATTCAAGAAACAATCCCTATTGCTTTCGGATCTGAATTAGGAGGTATACCCAATTGTTTTGGGTGTCCTATGAAGATGCATTTTATCCGCTTTGGGTTCGAGCTTATCAACCTGAAATTTTTTCCACATAAGCGTCGCAGCCCCAAACGACAACTTATGTTTCTCCAAATGGTGTCGTCTCAACGGAATTACGTGGTGCCCCATTAAAGTGAGTGCGGTTGTCTCTAATGCCTAACCCATGAACGATAGTGGTAATTTGATAAGAGACATCGTGGTACGCACCATATCTAATAGGGTGCAACTATGATGTTCGGACACACCATCACACTATGGTGTTCCAGGCGGTATTAATTGTGAAACAATTTGCACAATGTCTTAATTGTGTGCCAAAACTCGTAACTCAGATATTCATCTCTATGATCATATCATGGATATTCTATCTTCTTGTCACGAAGATCTTAAACTTCACTCTGACATTACTTGAACCATTCAATAATTCAGACTTGTGTTTCATCAAGTAAATACACTCAGTATCTACTTAAATCGTCCGTGAAGTAAGAACATAACGATATTCACTGCATGCCTCAGCACTCATTGGACTGCACACATCAAAATGTGTCACTTCAACAAGTTGCTATCTTGTTCCAACTTACTGAAACCGAGGCTTTTCAGTCATCTTGCCCATGTGGTATGTTTTGCATATCTCAAGTGATTCAAAATCAAGTGAGTCCAAACGATCCATCTGCATGGAGTTTCATCATGCGTATACACCAATAGACATGGTTTGCATGTCTCAAACTTCTCAAAAAACGAGTGAGTCCAAAGATCCATCAACATGGAGCTTCTTCATGCGTTTTACACCAATATGACTTACATGGCAGTGCCACAAGTAAGTGGTACTATCATTACTATCTTATACTTTTGGCATGAAAATGTGTATCACTACGATCGAGATTCAATAAACCATTTAATTAGGTGCAAGACCATCGAAGGTATTATTCAAATAAATAGAGTAACCATTATTCTCCTTAAATGAATAACCGTATTGCGATAGACATAATCCAATCATGTCTATGCTCAGCATAAACACCAAATGACAATTATTCAGGTTTAGTACTAATCTTGATGGTAGAGGGAGCGTGTGATGTTTGATCACATCAAACTTGGAAACACTTCAACACATATCGTCAGCTCACCTTTAGCTAGTCTCCGTTTATTCCGTAGCTTTTATTTGAGTTACTAACACTTAGCAACCGAACGGTATCTAATACCCTGGTGCTACTAGGAGTACTAGTAAAGTACACATTAACATAATGTATATCCAATATACTTCTATCGACCTTGCCAGCCTTCTCATCTACCAAGTATCTAGGGTAATGCTGCTCCAGTGGCAGTTCCCCTTATTCCAGAAGCACTTAGTCTCGGGTTTGGGTCCAACCTTGGGTTTCTTCACTGGAGTAGCAACTGATTTGCCGTTTCATGAAGTGCCCCTTCTTGCCCTTGCCCTTCTTGAAACTAGTGGTTTCATCAACCATCAACAATTGATGCTCCTTCTTGATTTCTACGTTCGCGATGTCAAACAATGCGAATACCTCAAGGATCATCATATCTATCCCTGATATGTTATAGTTCATCACGAAGCTCTAGCAGCTTGGTGGCAATGACTTTGGAGAAACATCACTATCTCATCTGGAAGATCAACTCCCACTTGATTGTTGCACTCAGACAATCTGAGCACAAGCTCATCGATTGAGCTTTCTCCCTTAGTTTGCAGGCTAAGAAAATCGTCGGAGGTCTCATACCTCTTGACGTGGGCACGAGCCAGAAATCACAATTTCAGCCCTCGAAACATCTCATATGTTCTGCGACGTTTCGAAAAACGTCTTTGGTGCCTCACCTCTAAACCGTTTAACTGAACTATCACGTATTTATCAAAACGTGTATATCCGATGTTCGCAACATCCACAAACGACATTTGGGGTTCAGCACACTGAGCGGTGCATTAAGGACATAAGCTTTCTCTGTCCGCATAATCGCTCTGTCAACTTTCAACTATATTTTCTCTAGGAACATATCTAAGCAGTGGAACTAAAGCGAGATTACGACATAATTTGCAAAAGGTCTTTTGACTATGTTCAAGATAATTAAGTTCATCTTATGAACTCCCATTCAGATAGACATCCCTCTGGTCATCTAAGTGATTACATGATCCGAGACAACTAGGCCGTGTCCGATCATCACGTGAGACGGACTAGTCATCATCGGTGAACATCTTCATGTTGATCGTATCTACTATCGACTCATGCTCGACCTTTCGGTCTCCGTGTTCGAGGCCATGTCTGTACATGCTAGGCTCGTCAAGTTAACCCCAAGTGTTTTTGCTGTGTAAATCTGTCTTACACCCGTTGTATGTGAGCGTAAGAATCCATCACACCGATCATCATGTGGTGCTTAGAAGCGACGAACTGTAGCAGCGGTGCACGATCGGGAGAACACTTCTTGAAATTTGTGTAAGTCATCATCTTATTTACTACCGTCGTTTCTAAGTAAACAAGATGCATAAACATAATAAACATCACATGCAATTATATAGTAGTGACATGATATGGCCAATATCATATAGCTCCATTGATCTCCATCTTCGGGGCTCCATGATCATCAGCGTCACCGGCATGACACCATGATCTCCATCATCATGATCTCCATCATCGTGTCTTCATGAAGTTGTCTCGCCAACTATTACTTCTACTACTATGGCTACCGGTTAGCAACAAAGTAAAGTAATTACATGGCGTTGTTTAATGACACGCATGTCATACAATAAATAAAGACAACTCCTATGGCTCCTGCCGGTTGTCATACTCATCGACATGCAAGTCGTGAATCCTATTACAAGAACATGATCAATCTCATACATCACATATCATTCATCACATTCTTCTTGGCCATATCACATCACATAGCACACCCTGCAAAAACAAGTTAGACGTCCTCTAGTTGTTGTTGCATGTTTTACGTGGCTGCTATGGGTTTCTAGCAAGAACATTTCTTACCTCATAAAACCACAGCGTGATATGCCAATTGCTATTTACCCTTCATAAGGACCCTTTTCATCGAATCCGTTCCGACTAAAGTGGGAGGCGGCACCGCTAGCCACCTTATGCACCAAGTGCATGTCGATCAGTGGAACTGTCTCACGTGGAAATGCGTGTAAGGTCGGTCCGGCCGCTTCATCCCACAATACCGTCGAAACAAGATTGGACTAGTAACGGTAAGCATATTGAACAAAATCAACGCCCACAACTACTTTGTGTTCTACTCGTGCAAAGAATCTACGCAATAGACCTAGCTCATGATGCCCTTTGTTGGGGAGCGTAGCAGAAATTCAAAATTTTCCTCGTGTCACCAAGATCTATCTATGGAGAAACTAGCAGCGAGGGAAGGAGAGTGCATCTACATACCCTTGTAGATCGCTAAGCGGAAGCGTTCATGTGAGCAGGGTTGATGGAGTCGTACTCGTCGTGATTCAAATCACCGGAGATCCTAGTGCGAGCAGACGGCACCTCGCGTTCAACACACGTACAGCCGGTGGCGTCTCCCATGCCTTGATCCAGCAAGGAGAGAGGGAGAGGTTGAGAAGACTCCATCCAGCAGCAACACAACGGCATGGTGGTGGTGGAGGGCGTGGCAATCCCGAGGCTTCGCCAAGCACCAAGGGAGGAGGAGGAGAGGCAGGGCTGCACCAAGAGGAGAGAACTCATGTGTGTTGGGCAGCCCAAAACCTCAAGTATATATAGGGAAAGAGGGCTGCGCCCCTTTAGGGTTTCCACCCCAAGGGGTGCGGCCAGCACTAGATGGGACTTGGGGCGGCCAGAGGGGAGGTGCCTCCCAAGTCAAGTGGAGGCCCTCCCCTTAGGGTTTCCCCCTCCCATGCGCATGGGCCTTGGGGGCTGGTGCCCCTGGACCATTAAGGCTAGGGCGCCCCCTACAGCCCATGCTACTGTATTGGACGTGGTGGAACTATTTCCGGACCTCCGGACCCCTCCGAATCCTCCGGAACCTTCAGAAGCTTCCGGTACAATACCGAAAAACCCGAACTTTTCCTAACCCGAACAACAACTTTCCATATATAAATCTTTACCTCCGGACCATTCCGGAACTCCTCGTGACGTCTGGGATCTCATCCGGACTCGAACAACATTTGGTAACCACATACAAACTTCCTTTATAACCCTAGCGTCGCCAGACCTTAAGTGTAGACCCTACGGGTTCGGAGACATGTAGACATGACCGAGGCGTTCTCCGGTCAATAACCAACAGCGGGATCTGGATACCCATGTTGGCTCCCACATGTTCCACGATGATCTCATCGGATGAACCACGATGTCAAGGACTCAATCAATCCGTATTCAATTCCCTTTGTCTAGCGGTATTGTACTTGCCGAGATTCGATCGTCGGTATCCCGATACCTTGTTCAATCTCGTTACGGCAAGTCTCTTTACTCGTTCCGTAACACATCATCCGTGATCAACCCCTTGGTCACATTGTGCATGATGTCCTGATGATGTCCTACCGAGGGGCCAGAGATACCTCTCCGTTTACGGAGTGACAAATCCCATCTCGATTCGTGCCAACCCAATGACACTTTCGGAGATACCTGTAATGCACCTTTATAGCCACCCGATTCGTTGTGACGTTTGGTACACCAAAAGCATTCCTACGGTATCCGGGAGTTGCACAATCTCATGGTCTAAGGAAATGATACTTGACATTAGAAAAGCTTTAGCATACGAACTATGATCTTTGTGCTAGGCTTAGGATTGGGTCTTGTCCATCACATCATTCTCCTAATGATGTGATCCCGTTATCAACGACATCCAATGTCCATGGTCAGGAAACCGTAACCATCTATTGATCAACGAGCTAGCCAATACAGGCTTGCCAGGGACATGGTGTTGTCTATGTATCCACACATGTATCTGAGTTTCCTATCAATACAATTATAGCATGGATAATAAACGATTATCATGAACAAGGAAATATAATAATAACTAATTTATTATTGCCTCTAAGGCATATTTCCAACAGTTTCCAACACCATCAATAACTATACTATAGTTGGGTTATCATTGCTAAGGTGCATTGTCTAGTGTTTTGTGCAGTCGGGTCGTTAAAGTATCCTCCAACAAAATTCGATGCTATCGCATCGGCAGATCGGGCTACCTTGTACCTATCAGCAACTGATGCTAAGGAACCATACAAATGCACATCCACATATTGTGGTCCATACGTCTGCAACATGCATGATGGTGTCCACTGAATTGCTAAATTTGTAGCTTGATCCATCTCTTAAGAAATTCTTACAACCTTGAAGAACATCCATTAGTTGAATTGTGCCTTGATTTGTGGCTAAGGTCCAAATAGGATAGGAGTATTATTACAATTTGTTATTGTTGAAACTTGATAGGGAAACACTTCATATCTATCAGAAGACTGTTTTTTTCAATCCATCAGACTGGTTCGGAGCCCTTGATTCATTCTCCATCCAACGCCTGAGAGCCTTTATTCCGTCCGCAAATCCAGCCCACACTTGCGTCACACCTTTAGTTTTGAAACTAATTGATCCCCAAATCAATCGAGGTGGAGGTATCACTCATGGCTCCTTGCGCCCCCATACAATGCGCCACTCTCCATCCTCCGCGGCTGCATGCACCAGCGTCACCCAATGCCACCACCCCGACCGCCCTCCTCTTCACCGCGACTCCACGACCTACACCCTCGAGTATCCTAATCAACAGGCGACGGCGACATGCAGGCGGTTGTGCAGCAGATCGGATCCTGCGTCTGCCCATCTCGGCAGCCACGAGCCGACGACTCGATTTGTCATTTCGGCAACAAACATCCACAACTTTGATCTTTATTTTGATTTCTTTGCCATCTCGAAGTAAGTACTACCTGGTTCTGAAAGCTAGCAATTGATCCCCAATTAGGTTAGATGAAATTTGATAGCTGCAGCAAGCATGATATTTTTGCGTTTACCAATTTTTGCTTCTAATATCTCTCACTTACGTTGTGATGGAAAAAATTGTTGCTCCAGAGCATCATGCTTCCGAGATCCTAGGTGCTTCGTATGCACATGCTTCTGCTTCTTCATGGCTTCCTATGTATGTATAAAACGACTTCAATCTCCTGCCACGCTTCCCAGGTGTAAATATTATTTCTTCATTGCATCCATGCTTCTTAGGTTTTTCTTCCATGCTTCTACATACAGATGGAACTACAATCATGCTTCCTTATTTAGTACTGTATATTTGTTTTCCATTGTGTGGAGAAGTATTTTATTTTTAAACAAGTATGCTTTGTATAATTCTAATTTATATTGCAGAGGATCCATGTCATCACAGTAACTTCTGTTCAAGCGATGGCCCATTCAGGTTGTGCAATTAGTCTTTTCACTCTACTAGCAATGCATACATATTCAACTGTTGATGCCACAATATGGCGTGCTTGTATATTCAATTTTCATTACATATCTCTCCTTGGGTGCTCTCTCCATTGCCACTTGTAATCTATGCTTTTATGCTTAACAAAATCAGGAGAACTTAGTTACATGCCATTTGCCAGTTTATGTACTTGTATGCTTCCATTCTACTTTCTTATTGCTTCAAAATTGTTATTCTGCTAATATATTTCCTTTCCTGTAGAAAAAAAATCTCTGGTCGATGGAACCAAAAAACAACTTGGTGAGCTTGACCCGTCTCCTTCTCCATGATGTTGAAACAAAGAAATCGAGTGCTTGTGAACCATTGTTTTATGTAAAGCATGTAGGGAAACATACCGCTTAGTAGATGGAAGCAGTGACATAGGATATAGAAAGCACAGATTTGAGCATATGAAGCAGTGTCATAGGATATAAAAAGCATAGACTTGAGCATATGAAGCAGTGTAATAATTTTTGTGACGTAGAGGAAGCAAAATGTATTGGTGGTGGAAGACAAGTTATATGAATGGATGAAACACATAAATTATATGACTTGAATGAAGCAAATATGTATGCTGTCCGAAACAAGGTATACGAACACATGAAGCACGATAGTTCTTTACGAGCAGTAGCATTAGAAAGAGTGTGTGACAAAAAATTCCATCGGATCAAAACACATTTCAGTTGTAGTGGAAAAAAATTAAAAATTTAAGCAAATTGGTTTAATTTGATTTGAATAAAATAAAGTGATGTTGAGGTAAGCAAATTAGTATAGGCAGAAGCATAAGTTTCTGCGGATGGAATCAAATATTATCGCGCACATGAGATATATTACATGGAGACAAAATTTCATTCACGCTGGAAGCAAACTCTAATCGCATTAGAAGCAAAATTTTAGTTCAATATGTTTTCCCAAATATATGAGAAATATGAGTGGGGTATAATTTGATGTTCATGATTTTGGGATGCAATCAATTATGGGAAGCAATTCAAATCCAGCGAGGTTGTTATATGGAAGCTAGCAACCAGGAAGGCCACGTTATATGGAACAGTTAATCCCATGTATCTAGCGTCCGTGATTTATGGAAGCATTCGTACACCTACAAGATTTGCTTCTTCTTGCTCTCTGAAAGAAACCAGTCAGTTTCCGAAACGGCTGCATGCATTGCACATGCCTTCTTCTTACCTACATACCCTTCAGGTTGCTGATGGTTTGCTACGTATGGTGACAAACAAAATTAACAACCACATGCCTGACTGTCAAGTAAGAACCTGCAGGGATTCAAACTCCACATTGATGCGTAACCTATTCTCTCTTTTTTTTTGATAACTTGATGTTTAATTGTGTATCACTAGAAATAATATATGTATTGCAGAACAATATAAAATAAAAAAATACTTCTTTTATTAAAAAAAGTATTGCAGAACAATCACTACAACACAGTTGAGAAGCAAAATGAACCGGTACTCTAGGGTTTGGCGAATACGGGGCGACGGCCTGCCGCCGCCGCCGCCGCCACGCACGTCCATCGCCGGCGAGGACGGCACCAGCTCCGCACGGGGAACCTACCCCCGGGTCAGACATGTTGCGGCTCAGTCCGGCTCCGTCCGCCCCTCGTCCGCCAGCGTGGCTCCGTCCGCCTCTGCGGCATCGTCCGCCAGCGCGGCTCCGCCCGCTTCTGCGGATTCGTCTGCCAGCGCGGCAGCGTCCACTATCGCGGCTCCGTCCGTCGCTACGGCAGCATGTGCCAGGTCTGCAAATTTGAGGAGATCTCCACAGAAGGTGGATGAGATCAGGGGATGCCAATTCCAATTAGAGGGAAGTGACTGATGAAGCTATGTACCTAGGGTAGGGTCATGGACCTGTCCAAGATACCCTCTCCAAGGACATCTCTAGAAGAATCATCTTTCAATCGACTCAGAAGTGTTCCACTCGACAGACTCGAAGACACTCGACCATGAAGCCAACCACTCGACAACCAGGGGATCTAAAGTCACTATGCACGCTAACGGTCGGTCATTAAGTAGCTTTTATGGTCATCATAGCACTTTATTTTTGGCGTTACCAGTAACGCCCGACCTTAATGTACCTTCAACCCTGCATAACTGAGGGCCGGAGGGGTCTGGCGAACACTATATAAGCCACCCCCCCTCCTCAGTGTCAAGGGTTCGCACCCCTGTAATTCATACACGCATAATCCAGTCGACCGCCTCCGGGCTCCGAGACGTAGGGCTATTACTTCCTCCGAGAAGGGCCTGAACTCGTAAAACTCGTGCGTATACAACTACTCCATAGCTAGGATCTTGCCTCTCCATTCCTACCCCCATTCTACTGTCAGACTTAGAACCACGATAGTTGGCACCCACCGTGGGGCAGGTGTCTTAGCGACTTGTTGGAGAAGTTGCAGTTTTTTCATCCCCTTCATCATGGTTTCAGGCGGAGTTTTGGCTGAGGGCCACGAGATCCATCTCGGCGCGCTCGTGTTCGTCACCGATGACTCCGCTTGGCTTCAGGAGGCACCACTCGACGTCGACGCGCTCCCCGTTCGCGGGCCAACGCACTTTCGCGCGTGCGTCCGTGGCGTCCTCTTGCGGCAGCCTCGACCCAGTATCGGTCGGCTCCCGTGGCGTCCTTCCTCCCGGTTACCCGCCGGCGCAAGCGTTCCGGTCGGTCGATACCTCAGCGGTGGGTGAGGCACGCGGTGGCTCGCCAGTCGGCCACCCCCCAAGTCGCGGCGATCGAGCCCGACGAATCTCTCTACGGCATGTTCGACCTGCCGACTGGCTCCGCAGAGACTGCGTCCGATTGCGACAGCAGTGATCCAGCGGCGGAAGTCCTGATGGTTGATGGACCACGCAGTCCTCCGGCTTTCCCCGCGTCGATGGTGGCGACGGCGGAGGCGCTCCGTCGCATGCCCATGAAGAGTACCTCCCCGAGCCCCTCACTTCGCTGCAAAGGGAGGAACTTCGCCGTCGGAACATAGATGCACTTCACACTCCTATCGTTGGAGAAACCCCCGAGGCCCGTGCCTTGGAAGGCGCGCTTGGCCAACTTGGCTGAGCGCACTCAACTGGAGAATCTCCAGCGAGCACTCGACGAACGAGCGTGACAACGGGTCCTAGCATCCAGTCGATGTCAGCTCTTTCAGCCACCGACACAGGTATATCGAACTCCGATTCAAAATTTAGCAGATGCGGCCCGTATAGCAAAGTCGATTCAACCTTCCCAGTCCGAAGGTTGGCAGAGGCTTGTTGCAGATTAGAGAATTACTCCGGGCAGCAGGAAACCAGAATTCAGCTGTATCACAGTGCGAACGGGATCCACAGCAAATCCGTTGTTGCAGATACAGTTTAGTCGGCTCACAACCCAAGATCGCCCCCGAGGCGTGAAGGACGTGAAGACCGGCGAGATTAGTATAGGAACCGTGAGCAGTATGATCATCGATTCGATCGCGATGATCAACGTCGAGTGCCCACCCCTCTCCCAAGGAGTGGGTCATACGTGTTGGGGAACGTAGTAATTTCAAAAAATTTCCTACGAACACGCAAGACCATGGTGATGGCATAGCAACGAGAGGGAGAGTGTCCGCCCGTACCCTCGTGAGACCGAAAGCGGGCGTTATAACAACGCGGTTGATGTAGTCGTGCGTCTTCACGATCCGACCGATCCAAGCACCGAGCGTCGGCACCTCCGAGTTCTGCACACGTTCAGCTCGATGGCGATCCCGGACTCGATCCAGCAAAATGTCGGGATGAGTTCCGTCAAGACGACGGCGTGGTGACGATGTTGATGTTCCACCGGCGCGGGGCTTCGCCTAAGCTCCGACGATATGACTTCTCCGGCGCGGCTTCGCCTAAGCTCTCTGACGATATGACCGAAGTGGAATATGGTGGAAGGGGCACCGCTGCGGCTAAGGCGATCCGTAGATCAACTTGTGTGTCATGGGGTGCCCCTTGCCCCGTATATAAAGGAGCAAGGAGGAGGTGGCGGCCAAGGAGGAGGCGCCAAGGGGGAGTCCTACTCCCACCGGAGTAGGACTCCTCCTTTCCTAGTAGGAGTAGGAGAGAAGGAAGGGAAGAGAAGAAGGTGCGGCCCCTCCCTAGTCCAATTCGTACTAGGCCTTGGGAAGCGCGGCCTGCCCTAGGCAGCCCTCTCTCTTTCCCGCAGGGCCCAATAAGGCCCATTACTTCTCCCCGGCGAATTCCCGTAACTCTCCGGTACTCGAAAATACCGAATCATTCGGAACCTTTCCGAACTCCGAATATAGTCGTCCAATATATCGATCTTTACGTCTCGACCATTTCGAGACTCCTCGTCATGTCCCCGATCTCATCCGGGACTCCGAACTCCTTCGGTACATCAAAACTCATAAACTCATAATTTAACTGTCATCGAAACCTTAAGCGTGCGGACCCTACGGGTTCGAGAACTATGTAGACATGACCTAGAACTATTCTTGGTCAATAACCAATAGCGGAACCTGGATGCCCATATTGGTTCCTACATATTCTACAAAGATCTTTATCGGTCAAACCGCATAACAACATACTTTGTTCCTTTTGTCATCGGTATGTTACTTGCCGAGATTCGATCGTCGGTATCAATACCTAGTTCAATCTCGTTACCGGCAAGTCTCTTTACTCGTTCCGTAATACATCATCTCATAACTAACTCATTAGTTACAATGCTTGCAAGGCTTAGGTGATGAGTATTACCGAGAAGGCCCAGATACCTCTCCGACAATCGGAGTGACAAAACCTAATCTCAAATCGCCAACCCAACAAGTACCTTTGGAGACACCTGTAGTACTCCTTTATAATCACCCAGTTACGTTGTGGCGTTTGGTAGTACCAAAGTGTTCCTCCGTAAACGGAGTTGCATAATCTCATAGTTACAGGAACATGTATAGGTCATGAAGAAAGCATTAGCAACATACTAAGCGATCAAGTGCTAAGCTAACGGAATGGGTCATGTCAATCACATCATTCTCCTAATGATGTGATCCCATTAATCAAATGACAACACATGTCTATGGTTAGGAAACATAACCATCTTGATTAATGAGCTAGTCTTGTAGAGGCATACTAGTGACACTCTGTTTGTCTATGTATTCACACATGTATTATGTTTCCGGTTAATACAATTCTAGCATGAATAATAAACATTTATCATGATATAAGGAAATAAATAATAACTTTATTATTGCCTCTAGGGCATATTTCCTTCAGTCTCCCACTTGCACTAGAGTCAATAATCTAGTTCACATCGCCATGTGTTTTAACATCAATAGTTCACATCTATATGTGGTTAACACCGATAGTTCACATCGACATGTGACCAACACCCAAAGGGTTTACTAGAGTCAGTAATCTAGTTCACATCGCTATGTGATTAATACCCAAAGAGTACTAAGGTGTGATCATGTTTTGCTTGTGAGATAATTTTAGTCAGCGGGTCTGTCACATTCAGAGCCGTAAGTATTTTGCAAATTTCTATATCTACAATGCTCTGCACAGAGCTACTCTAGCTAATTGCTCCCACTTTCAATATGTATCCAGATTGAGACTCGAGTCATCTAGATTAGTGTTAAAAATTGCATCGGCGTAACCCTTTACGTGAACCTTTTCACTTCCATAATCGAGAAACATATCCTTATTCTACTAAGGATAATTTTGACCGCTGTCCATTGATCTACTCCTAGATCACTATTGCACTCCCTTGCCAAGCTTAGTGGTAGGGTATGCAATAGATCTGGTACACAGCATGACATACTTTATAGAACCTATGGCTGATGCATAGGGAATAACTTTCATTCTCTTTCTATCTTCTGTCGTGGTCGGGTTTTGAGTCTTACTCAATCTCACACCTTGTAACACAGGAAAGAACTCTTTCTTTGACTGTTCCATTTTGAACTACTTCAAAATCATGTCAAGGTATGTATTCATTGAAAAACTTATCAAGCGTCTTGATCTATCTCTATAGATTTTGATGCTCAATATGTAAGCAACTTCACCGAGGTCTTTCTTTGAAAAAACTCTTTTCAAACACTCCTTTATGCTTTGCAGAATAATTCTACATTATTTCCGATCAACAATATGTCATTCACATATACTTATCAGAAATGCTGTAGTGCTCCCACTCACTTTCTTGTAAATACAGGCTTCACCGTAAGTCTGTATAAAACTATATCTTTGATCACACTATCAAAGCGTTTATTCCAACTCGAGATGCTTGCACCAGTCCATAGATGGATCATTGGAGCTTGCACATTTTGTTAGCTCCTTTAGGATTGACAAAACCTTCTGGTTGCATCATATACAACTCTTCTTTAATAAATCCATTAAAGAATGTAGTTTTGACATCCATTTGCCAGATTTCATAAAATGTGGCAATTGCTAACATGATTCGGACAGACTTTTAAGCATCGGTACAAGTGAGAAAATCTCATTGTATTCAACATCTTGAACTTTGTCTAAAACCCTTTTCGACAAGTCTAGCTTTGTAGATAGTAACACTACTATCAGTGTCCATCTTCCTCTTGAAGATCCATTTATTTAACATGGCTTGCTGATCATCGAGCAAGTCAATCAAAGTCCATACTTTGTTCTCATACATGGATCCTATCTCAGATCTCATGGCCTCAAGCCATTTCGCGGAATCTGGGCTCATCATCGCTTCCTCATAGTTCGTAGGTTCATCATGGTCTAGTAACATGACTTCCAGAACATGATTACCGTACCACTCTGGTGCGGATCTTACTCTGGAAGACCTATGAGGTTTGGTAGCAACTTTGATCTGAAGTTTCATGATCATCATCATTAACTTCCTCAATAATTGGTGTAAGAATCACTGGAACTGATTTCTGTGATGAACTACTTTCCAATAAGGGAGAAGGTACAATTACCTCATCAAGTTCTACTTTCCTCCCACTCACTTCTTTCGAGAGAAACTTCTTCTCTAGAAAGGATCCATCTTAGCAACGAAAAAACTTGCCTTCGGATCTGTGATAGGAGGTGTACCCAACATTTTCTTTTGGGTATTCTATGAAGACGCACTTCTCCGATTTGGGTTCGAGCTTATCGGTGAAAACTTTTCACATAAGCATCACAACTCCAAACTTTTAAGAAACGACACTTAGGTTTCTGCTAAACCATAGTTCATACGGTGTCATCTCAGCGGTTTAGATGGTGCCCTATTAAGCGTGAATGCAGCTGTCTCTAATGCATAACCCCAAAGCGATAGTGGTAAACTGATAAGAGACATCATAGATCGCACCATATCAAATAAAGTGCGGTTATGACGTTCGGACACATCATTACGTTATGGTGTTCCATGTGGCGTGAGCTGTGAAACTATTCCACATTTGTTTTAACTGAAGGCCAAACTCGCAACTCAAATATTTTTCCTCTGCGATCATATCGTAGAAACTTTTATTTTCTTGTTACGATGATTCTTCACTTCACTCTGAAATTCTTTGAACTTTTCAAATGTTTCAGACTTGTGTTTCATCAAGTAGATATACCCATATCTGCTCAAATCATCTTGTGAAGGTCAGAAAATAACGATACTTGCCACGAGCATCAACACTCATTGGATCGCATACATCGGTATGTATTATTTCCAATAAGTCAATAGCTTGTTCCATTGTTCCGGAGAACGGAGTTTTAGTCATCTTGCCCAAACGGCACGGTTCGCAAGTACCAAGTGATTCATAATCAAGTGATTCCAAAAGTCCATCAGTATGGAGTTTCTTCATGCGTTTTACACCGATATGACCCAAACGGCAGTGCCACAAATAAGTTGCACTATCATTATTAACTTTGCATCTTTTGGCATCAATATTATGAATATGTGTATCACTACGATCGAGATCCAACAAACTATTTTTATTGGGTGTATGACCATTGAAGGTTTTATTCATTTAAACAGAACAACAATTATTCTTTGACTTTAAATGAATAACCGTTTTGCAATAAACATGATCAAATCATATTCATGCTCAACGCAAACACCAAATAACATTTATTTAGGTTTAACACTAATCCCGAAAGTATAGGGAGTGTGCGATGATGATCATATCAATCTTGGAACTACTTCCAACACTCATCTTCACTTCCCCTTCAACTAGTCTCTGTTTATTCTGTAACTCCTGTTTCGAGTTACTAATCTTAGTAACCGAACAAGTATCAAATACTCAGGGGATACTATAAACAATAGTAAGGCATACATCAATAACCTGTATATCAAATATACTCTTGTTCACTTTGCCATCCTTCTTATCCACCAAATATTTGGGGTATTTCCGTTTCCAGTGACCATTTCCTATGCATTATAAGCACTCAGTTTCAGGCTTTGGTTCAGCTTTGGGTTTCTTCATGGGAGTGACAACTTGCTTGTCATTCTACTTGAAATTCCCTTTCTTTCCTTTGCCCTTTTCTTGAAACTAGTGGTCTTGTCAATCATCAACACTTGATGCTCTTTCTCGATTTCTACCTTCGTCGATTTCAACATCACGAAGAGCTCGGGAATCGTTTTCGTCATCCCTTGCATACTATAGTTCATCACAAAGTTCTAGTAACTTAGTGATGGTGAATAGAAAATTCTGTCAATCACTATCTTATCTGGAGATTAACTCCCACTTGATTCAAGCGATTGAAGTACCTGGACAATCTGAGCACATGCTCACTAGTTGAGCGATTCTCCTCCATCTTTTAGCTATAGAACTTGTTGGAAACTTCATATCTCGCAACTCGGGTATTTGCTTGAAATATTAACTTCAACTCCTGGAACATCTCATATGGTCCATGACGTTCAAAACGTCTTTGAAGTCCCGATTCTAAGCCGTTAAGCATGGTGCACTAAACTATCAAGTAGTCATCATATTGAGCTAGCCAAACGTTCATAACGTCTGCATCTGCTCCTGCAATAGGTCTGTCACCTAGCGGTGCATCAAGGACATAATTCTTCTGTGCAGCAATGAGGATAAACCTCAGATCGCGGATCCAATCCGCATCATTGCTACTAACATCTTTCAACACAATTTTCTCTAGGAACATATCAAAACAAACATATGAAGCAACAACGCGAGCTATTGATCTACAACATAATTTGCAAAATACTACCAGGACTAAGTTCATGATAAATTAAAGTTCAATTAATCATATTACTTAAGAACTCCCACTTAGACAGACATCTCTCTAGTCATCTAAGTGATTACGTGATCCAAATCAACTAAACCATGTCCGATCATCACGTGAGATGGAGTAGTTTCAATGGTGAACATCACTATGTTGATCATATCTACTATATGATTCACGTTCGACCTTTCGGTCTCCGTGTTCCGAGGCCATATCTGTTATATGCAAGGCTCGTCAAGTTTAACCTGAGTATTCCGCGTGCAACTGTTTTGCACCCGTTGTAGATGGACGTAGAACTTATCACACCCGATCATCACGTGGTGTCTGGGTACTACGAACTTTGGCAACGGTGCATACTCAGGGAGAACACTTCTTGATAATTTTAGTGAGAGATCATCTTATAATGCTACCGTTAATCAAAGCAAGATAAGATGCATAAAGGATAAACATCACATGCAATCAATATAAGTGATATGATATGGTCATCATCATCTTGTGCTTGTGATCTCCATCGCCGAAGCACCGTCATGATCACCATCGTCACCGGCGCGACACCTTGATCTCCATCGTAGCATCGTTGTCGTCTCGCCAACTATTGCTTCTACGACTATCGCTACTGCTTAGTGATAAAGTAAAGCAATTACATGGCTTTGCATTTCATACAATAAGCGACAACCATATGGCTCCTGCCATTGCCGATAACTTCGGTTACAAAACATGATCATCTCATACAATAAAATATAGCATCACGTCTTGACCACATCACATCACAACATGCCTGCAAAAACAAGTTAGGCGTCCTCTACTTTGTTGTTGCAAGTTTTACGTGGCTGCTACGGGCTGAGCAAGAACCGTTCTTACCTCGCATCAAAACCACAGCGATAGTTTGTCAAGTTGGTGCTGTTTTAACCTTCGCAAGGACCGGGCGTAGCCACACTCAGTTCAACTAAAGTGAGAGAAACGACACCCGCCGGTCACCTTTAAGCAACTAGTGCTCGGCGGTGAAACCAGTCTCGCGTAAGCGTCTGCGTAATGTCGGTCCGGGCGCTTCATCTCACAATACCGCCCGAACCAAAGTATGACATGCTGGTAAGCAGTATGACTTATATCGCCCACAACTCACTTGTGTTCTACTCGTGCACATGACATCAACGCATAAAACCAGGCTCGGATGCCACTGTTGGGGAGCGTAGTAATTTCAAAAAATTCCTACGAACATGCAAGACCATGGTGATGGCATAGCAACGAGAGGGAGAGGTCCGTCCACGTACCCTCGTGAGACCGAAAGCGGAGCGTTATAACAACGCGGTTGATGTAGTCGTGCGTCTTCACGATCCGACCGATCCAAGCACCGAGCGTCGGCACCTCCGAGTTCTGCAAGCGTTCAGCTCGATGGCGATCCCGGACTCGATCCAGCAAAATGTCGGGGATGAGTTCCGTCGGCCGACGGCGGCGTGGTGACGATGTTGATGTTCCACCGGCGCAGGGCTTCGCCTAAGCTCCGCGACGATATGACTTCTCCGGCGCGGGGCTTCGCCTAAGCTCTCTGACGATATGACCGGAGTGGAATATGGTGGAAGGGGCACCGCACACGGCTAAGGAACGATCCGTAGATCAACTTGTGTGTCATGGGGTGCCCCTTGCCCCGTATATAAAGGAGCAAGGAGGAGGTGGCGGCCAAGGGAGGCGCGCAAGGGGAGTCCTACTCCCACCGGAGTAGGACTCCTCCTTTCCTAGTAGGAGTAGGAGAGAAGGAAGGGAAGAGAAGAAGGTGCGGCCCCTCCCCAGTCCAATTCGTACTAGGCCTTGGGGCGCGCGCCTGCCCTAGGCAGCCCTCTCTCTTTCCCGCAGGGCCCAATAAGGCCCATTACTTCTCCCGGCGAATTCCCGTAACTCTCCGTACTCGAAAATACCGAATCATTGGAACCTTTCCGAACTCGAATATAGTCGTCCAATATATCGATCTTTACGTCTCGACCATTTCGAGACTCCTCGTCATGTCCCCGATCTCATCCGGGACTCCGAACTCCTTCGGTACATCAAAACTCATAAACTCATAATTTAACTGTCATCGAAACCTTAAGCGTGCGGACCCTACGGGTTCGAGAACTATGTAGACATGACCTAGAACTATTCTTGGTCAATAACCAATAGCGGAACCTGGATGCCCATATTGGTTCCTACATATTCTACAAAGATCTTTATCGGTCAAACCGCATAACAACATACTTTGTTCCTTTTGTCATCGGTATGTTACTTGCCCGAGATTCGATCGTCGGTATCCAATACCTAGTTCAATCTCGTTACCGGCAAGTCTCTTTACTCGTTCCGTAATACATCATCTCATAACTAACTCATTAGTTACAATGCTTGCAAGGCTTAGGTGATGAGTATTACCGAGAAGGCCCAGAGATACCTCTCCGACAATCGGAGTGACAAAACCTAATCTCGAAATACGCCAACCCAACAAGTACCTTTGGAGACACCTGTAGTACTCCTTTATAATCACCCGATTCGTTGTGACGTTTGGTAGTACCAAAGTGTTCCTCCGTAAACAGGAGTTGCATAATCTCATAGTTACGAGGAACATGTATAGGTCATGAAGAAAGCATTAGCAACATACTAAACGATCAAGTGCTAAGCTAACGGAATGGGTCATGTCAATCACATCATTCTCCTAATGATGTGATCCCATTAATCAAATGACAACACATGTCTATGGTTAGGAAACATAACCATCTTGATTAATGAGCTAGTCTTGTAGAGGCATACTAGTGACACTCTGTTTGTCTATGTATTCACACATGTATTATGTTTCCGGTTAATACAATTCTAGCATGAATAATAAACATTTATCATGATATAAGGAAATAAATAATAACTTTATTATTGCCTCTAGGGCATATTTCCTTCAATACGTGCCTCGACAGCATGATGACAGACGCCCTCATAGTGCTGGGCGAAGGATTTCAGTCGACCCCAGAGAACTAGGCTTTGATGCGAGATCCATTATCGTTCAGGGTTTGGTCGACAGGAACAGAGCTCACCGAGGAGGTCATGACAGAGATGTCCCCACCACCAGCAGAGTGCACGTCTCAGGACCAGAGTGCTTCAGCAGAGCCATCAGGGCCGCAGTGATTCCTCCCAACTTCAGGTTGGCGACTGGAGTCAGTAAGTTTACTGGTGAGTCCAAACCTGACACTTGGCTTGAGGACTACCGAGTGGCTGTTCAGATTGGCGGCGGCAATGCTGAAGTGGCCATGAAACACCTGCCTCTTATGTTGGAGGGCTCGGCCTGAGCGTGGCTGAACCAGTTAGCACCCAACAGCATTTACACTTGGGAAGATCTTTCTAGAGTGTTTGTCAGAACATTTGAAGGGACCTGCAAGCGACCAGCAGGGTTGACAGAATTGCAATCTTGCATGCATAAGACAAATGAAACTTTGAGGGATTACATCCAGAGATGGATCACATTGCATCACACAGTGGAGAACGTGTCGGATCACCAGGCAGTTTGTGCCTTCAAGGAAGGCGTTAAGTACAGAGAACTGAATCTGAAATTCGGTCGAACCGGAGACATGTCTCTGAGTCGAATGATGGAGATTGCCACCAAGTATGCTAATGGTGAAGAGGAGGATCGGCTCCGGAGTGGCAAGCACAAGTCAGTCGCTCATGAAACCGGAGGAAATTCCAGTCGGAAGCAGAAGCGGAAAGCCGAGCCAGCTGCTCCTGGAGAAGCCTTGGCCGTGACTCAAGGAAAGCTTAAGGGGAAGCCCAAGGGGCCTTGGACCCTAAGAAAGTGAAGAACCAAGACGGAAATGATGTATTGGACTTGCCATGCCACATTCACACAAAGAAAGATGAAGAGGGTAAACTCATTTACCCAAAGCATACCACTCGATAGTGTCGGCTGTTGATCCAGCAGTTCCAGGGGAAACAACCCAAGGATAAGGAAAAGGAGTCGGACAAAGTTGAGAACAAAGAAGATAGTGATGATGGATACCCCCAGGTCAATTCCACCCTGATGATTTTTGCTGACGTTGAAAGCAAAAGTTGATTGAAAGTTATTAACCGAGAGGTGAATATGGTCGCTCCGGCGACACCCAGTTATCTGAAATGGTCTCAGACTGCTATCACATTCGACCAGTCTGATCACCCGATGCACATAGCCACCCCTGGGAGGCAAGCTTTGGTGGTCGATCCAGTTATCGAAGGCACTCGACTGACTAAAGTTTTGATGGATGGTGGCAGTGGTCTGAATATACTGTATGCAGAGATGTTGAAAGGGATAGGCATTCCGATGTCCAGGCTCAGTACCAGCAACATGAGTTTCCATGGAGTCATTCCTGGAAAGAAGGCCGAGTCACTCGGTCAGATTGCTCTTGATGTGGTTTTTGGGGACTCCAAGAATTTTCGCAAAGAAAAGTTGACGTTTGAAGTCATGGATTTCCAGAGTGCTTATCACGCTATTCTGGGAAGGCCAGTGTATGCACGTTTCATGGCTCGACCATGTTATGTATACCTTAAACTGAAGATGCCAGGGCCCAAAGGTGTGATCACTATCACCGGCAATCGGAAGAAAGCGGAAGAGTGTTTTCAGAAAGGCTCAAAGATCGCCGATGCTCAAATGGCAGTGGTAGAGCTGCAGGAATACCAGAAAACTGCAGACTCGAGTGATTTGTTGCGAGCCAAGAAGCCCGCTACGGAATCAGCGTTTCAGTCGTCCGGTGAGACAAAGCCGATTCACATTCACCCGACCGACCCCAATGCTGCTCCGACTCATATGTCAACAACACTCGACTCCAAATTGGAAGAAGCGCTCACCCAGTTCATCCGTGAGAACTGGGACATCTTCGCATGGAAACCATCTGACATGCCAGGTGTTCCCAGGGAACCGGCTGAGCATCGTTTACGAGTCGACGCGAAGGTAAAACCGGTTAAGGAACATCTTCAACGGTCCGCCGTACAGAAGAGAAAAGCAATCGGTGAAGAAGTGGCTCGACTCCTTGCAGCGGAGTTTATCCGAGAGATTTACCACTCGGAGTGGCTCGCCAATGTTGTCATGGTCCCCAAGAAGGACAATTCACTTCGCATGTGCATTGACTTCAAACATATCAATCGGGCCTGCCGAAAGATCATTCCTCTCCCCGCCAGATAGTCGACTCAAGCTGCGGGATGTGAATGCCTGTCTTTTTTAGACGCCTATTCCAGGTACCATCGGATCCGTCTGTATGGACCCGACGAAATCAAAATAGCTTTCATCACTCCATCCGGGTGCTTCTGTTATGTTACCATGCCATTCGGCCTAAAGAATGCCGGAGCCACATTCATGAGGATGATTAAGAAGTGTTTGCTCACTCAAATCAATCGGAATGTGGAAGCGTACATGGATGATATTGTGGTCAAGTCACGGAAGGGTTCCGACCTGCTGACTGACCTTGCTGAAACTTTTGCCAATCTCAGGAGGTATGATATCAAGCTTAATCCATCAAAGTGTACATTCGGAGTTCCTGGCGGAAAGTTACTCGGTTTTCTCGTTTCCAAACGAGCAATCGACGCCAACCCAGAGAAAGTTGGTACTATACTCCGAAGGAAACGTCCTATGCGTGTGCACGATGTCCAGAAGCTTACTGGTTGCTTGGCCGCCTTAAGTCGATTCATTTCTCGTCTTGGTGAAAAGGCATTGCCTCTTTACTGACTGATGAAGAAGTCAGACAAGTTCGAGTGGACTCCTGAAGCTGATGCAGCGTTTGCAGAGCTAAAAACTCTACTCTCCACCCAGCCGGTGCTTGCTGCCCCAATCAGCAAAGAGCCTTTGCTGCTTTACATTGCAGCCACGGGACAAGTTGTAAGTACAGTACTTACGGTCAAGCGGGAAGAAGAAGGAAAAGCCTTTAAAGTTTAGCGCCCAGTATATTATGTTTCTGAAGTTTTAACTCCGTCAAAGCAAAGATATCCTCATTATCAGAAGCTTGTATATGGGATTTATATGACCACGAAGAAGGTTGCACATTACTTCTCTGACCATTCCATTACAATCGTCAGTGAAGCTCCATTGTCAGAGATTCTGCACAACAGAGATGCAACTGGTCGAGTGGCAAAATGGGCGATTGAACTCCTTCCCCTAGATATCTAGTTTGAGGAAAAGAAAGCCATCAAGTCCCAAGCAATAACAGATTTCTTCGCTGAGTGGATTGAACAACAGCTCCCGACTAAAGTTCACTCGGAGCACTGGACCATGTTCTTTGATGGCTCCAAGATGCTGAATAGTTCCGGTACTGGGGTAGTGTTAGTTTCCCCCCGAGGAGATAAGCTCAGATATGTTCTCCAAATTCAATTTGATTCCTCCAACAATGAAGCAGAATACGAAGCACTTTTGTATGGGTTGCGTATGGCCACTTCACTCGGCGTCCGTCGCCTCATGGTCTATGGCAACTTAGATTTGGTGGTTAATCAAGTGATGAAGGAGTGGGACGTCAGAAGTCCGGCCATGACTGGTTACTGCAATGCAGTGAGAAAGCTAGAGAAGAAATTCGAGGGATTAGAGCTTCATCATATACCCCGACTGAAAAATCAAGCAGCTGATGATTTGGGAAAAATAGGTTCCAAGAGAGAAGCCATTCCCAGCAATGTGTTTTTAGAACACATCCACACACCATCAGTTCAAGAGGATCCTTTAACTGAAGAAGCTCCGCAACCAAAAAGTGCCACGGATCCGACTGAGGTTGAGGTTCCAGCGGTGGTCGACCTGATCATGGAAGTCTTGGTCATCACTCCCAATTGGACGGTGTTGTACATCGCGTACATCCTAAGGAAAGAACTCCCAGAGAATGAAGAAGAGGCTCGACAGATCGTCCGTCGATCCAAGGCCTTTACTGTGATAAAGGGACAATTATCTGAGAAAGCGCTTGATCGAGTCGGTCAGAAGTGTATAACGCCAAAAGAAGGTCAAATAATTCTTGACGATATCCACTCAGGGACCTGTGGTCATCATGCGTCCTCCGGACCATTGTGGCTAAAGCATACCGAGCGGGATTTTACTGGCTAAGAGCAAATGAAATGGCGAAAGAGATAGTCGACAAATGTGAAGGATGTCAGTTCTACTCCAATATGTCACACAAACCCGCGCCAGCCTTGAAGACCATTCCACTCGTATGGCCCTTCGCTGTTTGGGGATTGGACATGATTGGACCCCTGAGAACTGGCAGGAGCGGCTTCACTCACGTGCTAGTGGCAGTCAACAAGTTTACTAAATGGATCGAAGCTAAGCCTATCAAGAATCTCGATGTGTGCACTGCTATCAGTTTCATCAGAGAGTTGATATTCAGATATGGAGTTCCGCATAGCATCATCACTGATAATGGGTCAAACTTAGGTTCCGACAAGTTCAGAGCCTTTTGCGCCTCTCAAGACACACGAGTCGACTACGCTTCAGTCGCTCACCCCCAGACGAATGGACAAGAGGAAAGAGCAAACGGTCTAATTCTCAAAGGACTGAAACCCCGACTGATGCGCGATCTCAAGCACGCAGCAGGTGCTTGGGTCGACGAACTTCCATCAGTTCTTTGGGGATTGATGTGTCGCCCCCGATTCAATCATACACTAATCATGCACGCAAACGTGTACGATCAAGATCAGGGACTCACGGGAAGATATCACAACACAACTCTAAAACATAAATAAGTCATACAAGCATCATAATACAAGCCAGGGGCCTCGAGGGCTCGAATACAAGTGCTCGATCATAGACGAGTCAGCGGATGCAAAAATATCTGAGTACAGACATAAGTTAAATAAGTTTGCCTTAAGAAGGCTAGCACAAACTGGGATACAGATCGAAAGAGGCGCATGCCTCCTGCCTGGGATCCTCCTAACTATTCCTGGTCGTCGTCAGCGGGCTGCACATAGTAGTAGGCACCTCCGGTGTAGTGGTCGTCGTCGACGGTGGCGTCTGGCTCCTGGGCTCCATCGTCTGGTCGCAGCAATTGGGTAAAGAAAGGGGAAAAAGGGGGAACAAGGCAACCGTGAGTACTCATCCAAAGAACTCGCAAGCAAGGAGCTACACTACATATGCATGGATATATGTGTAAAGGGGCATATCAGTGGACTGAACGGCAGCATGCCAGAATAAGAGGGGGATAGCTAATCCTATTGAAGACTACGCTTCTGGCAGCCTCCGTCTTGCAGCATGTAGAAGAGAGTAGACTGAAGTCCTCCAAGTAGCATCGCATAGCATAATCCTACCCGGCGATCCTCTCCTCGTTGCCCTATTAGAGAGCGACCACGGGGTTGTATCTGGCACTTGGAAGGGTGTGTTTTATTAATTATCCGGTTCTAGTTGTCATAAGGTCAAGGTACAACTCCAAGTCGTCCTGTTACCGAAGATCACGGCTATTCGAATAGATTAACTTCCCTGCAGGGGTGCACCACATAGCCCAACACACTTGATCCCATTTGGCCGGACACACTTTTCTGGGTCATGCCCGGCCGCGGAAGATCAACACGTCGCAGCCCCACCTAGGCACAACAGAGAGGCCAGCACGCCGGTCTAAACCTAAGCACACAGGGGTCTGGGCCCATCGCCCATAGCACACCTGCACGTTGCGTACGCGGCCGGAGAGCAGACCTAGCAACCTCCATTACAATGGAAGTCACATTACGCGGCCCAACCCGGCGCGCGCCGCTCACTCGCTGGCGTCACGAAGTGCTTCGGATGATACCACGACGCCGAGTGCCCATATCTTTCCCACGTAGTTGGTTAGTGCGTATAGGCCAGTAGCCAGACTCAGATCAAATACCAAGATCTCGTTAAGCGTGTTAAGTATTCGCGAACGCCGATAGAGCCAGGCCCACCTCTCACCTAGGTGGTCTCAACCTGCCCTGTCGCTCCGCCACAAAGATCCACACAGAGGGCCGTCGGGACAAAGATCCTTTCAGCCCCAATCCGTGAATCACTCGCGGGTACTCCTCGAGCCGACCCAAATTTAATCACCACATTTATCATGTATAAAGTATATAGTACATACTCGTGATCACCTCCCGAGTGATCACGGCCCGATAGTATAGCACAACAGGCGGACAAGAATGTAGGGCCACTGATGGAAAACTAGCATCCTATACTAGGCATGTAGGATTGCAGGTAAAGGTAACAACAGTAGTAACAAGGACAGGCTATGCATCAGGATAGGAATAACGGAAAGCAGTAACATGCTACACTACTCTAATGCAAGCAGTATAGAGGAAAGTAGGCGATATCTGGTGATCAAGGGGGGGCTTGCCTGGTTGCTCAGACAAGGAGGGGTCGTCAACTTCGTAGTCGTGCTGGGTAGCAGCGGCGTCGGTCTCGGTGTCTAGCGAGAGAAGAAGGGGAAGAAACAATAAATATTTAAGCAAATGGATGCATAGCGATGCATGACATGACAAGTATCGGTGCTAGGGGTGCCCTAACGCGGTATGAGGTGATACCGGTGAAGGGGGGAAACAACCGGGAAAGTATCCCCGATGTTTCGTGTTTTCAGGCAGAGGAGCCGGAGGGGGAAAGTTGCGAGTTTGATATGTTAGGGGTGTGTGGTGGACAAATGGGCTGCGTATCCGGGTTAGTCTCGTTGTTCTGAGCAAGTTTCATGTTGAAAATATTTTCATCCGAGTTATTGATTAAAAGATATGATTTTCTAAAGATTTAAAACATTTTAGGATTTATTTAATTATTTAAATAAACATTATCCAGAATAGTGTACGCTGACATCATCATGACGTCACCATGACGTCAGCAGTCAACATGGGTTGACTGGGTCAATCTGACGTGTGGGTCCCGTATGTCATTGACTAAGACTAACTAAGCAGGTTTAATTAGTTTAGTTATTTGATTAGGTTAATTAAACTCAATTAGTTTAGTTAATTAATTAATTAATTAATATTTTCATTTTTTCATTTTTTTATTCTTCTTTTTTATCTTTTTATAACGTTTTGGGGGTGGGACCCCACATGTCTGTGGCCCCAAGGGCCTTAGCGGTTGGGCACCAGCCCGCCCGGCAGGCCACAACGAGGCTTGTGCGTGCGGTCGCTCACGGAGAGCGCCGGCGCCTTCATAGCGTCAGAGGCACGGCGGGGCACGGCAGGCGCTTACCGCCTGCCGCCTGGCCTGGCACCGCCGAACGGCGTGGCGCTGGCGCCGAGACGGTCCAGCGCAGCCAGCAGGGACGGTGGGAGCGAGGGCGCCAACGAGGTTTGGCCGGGCGCCACCGGCCGGCGCAAAGCGGGCGGGGCTGCGGGCGGAGCGGACGGCGGCGTGGCGGCAACAGCCGCAGTGGCACGAGCGGGCGATGGCGCGACGGGCGCGCGATAATAACGCTGGTGCGCTTCGTGCTCACCGCGAGCACGAGCACAAGGCGGCGCGTGCACGACTGCGAAACGGCGCGAGGAGCAAGAGGAAGAGAGGCCGGGGGCCTCACCGCGGATCCGTAGGGTCAAGGCAGCAGGGCTCGTGGAGGTCGACGGGGACGAGGCGGCGGAGAGGAGGCAGGCCGGTGGGGAGGAGGAAGCAGGACGGCGAGGTGGCTCCGGCGTCGTGGCCTCCGGCGAGGTCCTCGGGCAGCGGCGCATCCAGCTCGGGGAAGAGGGGAAGGCGAGGCGGTCCGGCGATGGTCGGTTGAGGATGAGGCGGCAGGTCTAGGGCGACGGCGTCGCGTGGGTGCGGTGGGGGAGGTGGCGCTGGGAGGGAGACGAGGGGAGAGAGGGGATCGATCCCGATCCAGGGGAATCGGGGGAGCGAGTGGGTTGAGTGGGGGGGGGGGCTTACGGGTTAGGGTTTTGGGGGGGAGCGGGGGTTATGGAGAGATTGGGGGCGGCGGCTGGGCCAACTGGGCTGGCCGGCCGATAGCTGGGCCGGTTGGCCCGGGGGGTCTTTTCCTTTTCTCTTTTCCTTTTTTTGTTTGTTTTAGCTTTACCTTTTTGTCATTTTCATTTTCTGTTTTATCTTAGTTTCATATTAATTTTAGTTTACTAAAATATGACTATAGCCCCTAAAATAACGTTTCAGCACAATCCACTACTATAAAAAGTCTTGGCCCGATATAAAATAGTTTAGTATTTTATAAAATATCAAAGGCGTTTAAATAGTGGTTTGTGCTACTGTTTAAATCATTTTAGAGTATTTAAACATTTTATCAAAGTGGGGTTTCTCCAACATAATTACCTATGCATTAGTTGGATCACTCCGAACATTTTAGTTTAAATATTTGAAAACTTTTATTGTTTGATTGATTTTGAATTCGAATTTGAATCGGTTTCGAACTAACACGAGGTTAGCAACAGTAACCGAGGTGATGTGGCATCGTTAACGCGGGATTACTGTAGCCTAATTATCCGGGCATCACAATTCTCCTCCACGACAAGAAATCTCGTCCCGAGATTTAAGAGGGGAGTAAGGGGGGAGAAGGTGCTGGTAGCGAAAAACCTAACGAGTCTTCTCGGTCTTGGCTGCTCCTCTCGGAGAGGTTGATCCATTCCATTATCGCCTTCATTTCTCTGCTTCAAGTCATCATGATGAAGACGACATCCTTTCTTTGGGATCTCCATCATACTTACGGAAAATACAAGGGGTAAGACTTGGGAAGGGCGGAGCTCAATACACGTTAGGTATCTGGGGCTATCTCCGTGGACAAGGCATAGAGGCATCTCTCAGGTTGATATTTAAGAAAGTCATCGAGAGAAAGGTAAGATGGTGCAATACGAAGTCTCAAGCAGATAGGCAATCGTTCGTTGCCTGAAACAAAGTGTGAAAGGGGTCCAGAGCAACGATAATAAGTATCGCGTCTGATACTGGAATGGATCACTAGGTAGTTGGCTTGCAAATTACATACGAAGCCAAACGCGAGAAATAACTTTGATAATAGGGTGTACAGGAGAGTCAGGTTTCGATCCTGTGGAACTGTGGGTTATGGGCCCACCATGTGGGTTAAAGGTAGGAAAGGGGATGACGTCTTGCATGATCATGTAAGCAAGTCATGTCAGAGAATAACCTGTCAGTTATGTCGGCAACATCGGTACCAAGGGCGAGGGACGAAGAGAACCAATTCCTGCTCGTTGAACGAGGCGGACCAATAGGCCAAGTTCTTATCAATCGGTGGTTACCGGAATGTTTTCAACAATAGTAACAGGGTCTTACTGACAGAGTTGTACGTAGAGATGTTTACATAAGCAGGAGAATATCACTGCTTAGATCATATAGATCACAGTCAATGTTAAACCAACCAATGGAAGGAAAATACGATTATCAAATTAAACAAAACAATGGAAAGGAAAAATGTGTTCAAACACATATTTCAGGGGTATATCCTTCCCAAGGACAAGCAGAGCAAGATATCCATGACGGGATAGAAAGTAGAAACCATTTAGGTAAGGGGAGAGGAATTTGATGACAAAATTCATACAACGGTGTTTGGATAATTGAGCAGGAAACATTTAACATTGGGCTTCAAATGTTCTTGTTGAAGAATTGGAGTACCATAGACATGCTTCGAGATAGCATTGACATGGCCAACAGGTAAAGGTCAGTCTTTGGAAACACAAAGGATCCATCAGGAATAACTTGTCGAATAAGTCTTACAATTTCCTCAAGGAAGAATGGATAACCTTGCTGAAACGGAATATATAACAACGGGGCCTTTGGCCAGGGGTGCTAAGCAAAGACACCACCTTACCGGGTTATGTAGAGACCAATGTTATAACTCTTGGGGATATGTTCCAACCATCATATCTGACCGAGATTCAGATCTGATTGGTGTCAGGATACCTTAGACTCCGGATGTCTGAGAAGAAAATTTGCAACACAAATTGACAAGATAACATTGTAAGATTCTCGGAAAATGAACTATGGAAGCGAATTCCGAAACAAGTGTTCAACATTAAACCAAGGAGAAGACGAGGAGCTGGCTGATGGACTCAGCGACTATTCATCGAGATTAACAAAAGATGGATTTCCACAATGATGTGAACAAGGTGGTAACACTTGTCAGATCAAACGATATAATGATGTATGCTCGATGAAAACATACACAATTAAATATTGGTTGGAAGGGGCACCCGAAATATGGGCTGGGTTGCACGACCAACGTCGGAATGGAAATTTAGCAACCAGCACACTACTTTGGAATTATTGTCCCTTAACTCTGAAGTAACAAGGTTGCTAGAGATGTTAAATTCTCATAACAGAGTTCACTCAACACGGGGACCCAGAGAAGAATTATGATGGTGAGAAGCATCACTGTATCAAGAATTCCTTAAGAGGTGGTGAAACTCTCACGACATTCTTGGCATAAAATATGGTAATACTCCAATGTAAAGAACAATTGCTGGATAGAAAGGAACTCAAGGTATAACACAAAAAAACAACAAGTTTGTGTTGGAGGAAAGGTAGTAGAGTGGTTGATGCTAACACTAATCATCGAGGGCAAGGATTGTCTTTCTCATCATGAATACTATTGATATCCTGGAAGAGCTCAGAATGCTGATGATGAGCACGACACATTTGTCGAGAGAATTCATGAAGATGTAATCAATTAGCGATGACATCAAGTCATAGGAATGATTAAGCAAAAAGTTATTGGAACCACGAGTACGCAACAAACTCGGAATCCATATTGTTGTTCAAGGCAAAAAGATATGACGAGGAAAGTCGACGTAAGCTTAGCTCATCGTCAAAAATTGTGCTCCGAGAATAAGGACCAGGTAGCACAGTTAGAATCATCACGACAATGATATAGCCGAACAGGCTAGGAATGGCGTGATCGGGTACAAACGCGTACTTAAAGAAGATTACTAAGAGTTGTTGAACCGTAGTGCGGACTCGGTTCAGTTATCGGTGTCTTTGAGTGTTTAACAACTTAGAGCCCGTGAAAAATTTGGAATCAGTGAGAATGTAGTACTTGATGAAGAACTCATAAGAAGTTATGCAGTTCCGTGATAATCTCGAGATACCAGGGGGGTAATACTCGACGACAGATCAAAGTAGAGGTTGGACTGGGGTATTGATCCACAGAAGACAAGTGCTTAAACTTGACCAAGAAATGGAATCAGAGAAGAACATATGGTCGGAACCACGATTGCAAAGGATCAATCCACCGATACCAAAGGATATTATATGAAGGAAATAGGTATTATTACAAGAAGCTTCCATGATAGGATCTACATCGTGTCCATGGGCATGAACACAAAGTTCAAGGTCGACTCCCACTTGTTCAATGCATAACCTTTCATTCACCTCTCGTATTTTGAAAATGACATTAGTTGTAGTATTGAAATTTTATCTGGCTTAACACCAGTAGAGTATGACCCGTAGTAGTTTCCGGGTTCACACTGATTCGAAAAGGCATAGGTTCAACCCATCGGGGCAGCTAGGAGTATACACCCCAAATTTCAATAATAAATAAAACAAACTCGATAGTAGAGCATGCTTGAGAAAGCAAAGGGTACAATTTACCAAAGGCATTATGTATCCAAGGAAAGGCTCACAATCTTATTGAATATGAAGGACATTGTCGGATAAAATTCAACAAAGGATCTGGTGGTCCATAAGGGATCTGATGTGAGCATCGGTACTCAACCAGAAGAAGAAATCATGCAAGGAGATCAGATGATAGAAACAACTGACTACTTCAAAGCTCAATTGCAAAGGAATTATGAATTCCAAGACAAGGGATCAGAAGCAATGCTCCGATTACGGACGGATAAGTTGAATAGCCTTAGGGGTACAATCGATGGCAATTTGATTGGTCGAAATCCAGCTCGTGTTTAAAATGATGTCTGAGCCGGAAAGATAATTTAAAAGGATCAACTGTTGATTGCGTGCATTCGCACTCATGTTGAATCAATAGGATCAAAATGACGGTGCCTAAGGATACTAACGAATATTGTCAGACATAGGGAAAACATCCATAATGCAAGCAGACAAGTATTGCAGAGCAATAAGCTACTCAGGATTTTTGGAGGATTGAATAGTATTTCGAAGACCATTGTGAAACACATGAACAACTAGGGATGAACGGATACTCGATAAGGGAGAGAAATTATCCGTAGGGGTATTCATGTGGCAAAGAACTGCAAGGCATTAGGCACAAAGTATTCTCGGAACATTAGAGAGAATTTCGAGGTATCTTGTAATAACAAGATCGACCGGGTATAAGTAAGAACGACGGGTGTAAGTATTTATCCATAGGGATATTGAAGTGGTAGGGAATTGCAAAAGCAACGGGCACAAGGTCTCGGGAGAATATCGGAAGGTATCTTCGGGATCCTTCATTGCGCAAAGTAATCATCTGGACTGAAGAGGCTCTCCGGGAGAAAGTATTATCGAGAACCTAGAGTTAGAGTTAGTAAAAAAAATCGTTTAACCCGAATAGAAGAGAGATCAGATTCCCAGAGTACAGATCGAGGAGTAAAAGATCCTAATACCACCCAATGGCGACGTGGGCCCATAAGGCACACAACCATGTTAGCAATAGTTTTGTAATGTCTAGACTCGACTTCGGCCAAAGAGTGTGGAAGGGGGATTCCTACGGGCAGTCGGCTCTGATACCAACTTGTGACGCCCCCGATTCAATCGTACACTAATCATGCACGCAAACGTGTACGATCAAGATCAGGGACTCACTGGAAGATATCACAACACAACTCTAAATCATAAATAAGTCATACAAGCATCATAATACAAGCCAGGGTCCTCGAGGGCTCGAATATAAGTGCTCGATCATAGACGAGTCAGCGGAAGCAACAATATCTGAGTACAGACATAAGTTAAATAAGTTTGCCTTAAGAAGGCTAGCACAAACTGGGATACAGATCGAGAGAGGCGCAGGCCTCCTGCCTGGGATCCTCCTAACTACTCCCGGTCATCGTCAGCGGGCTGCACATAGTAGTAGGCACCTCCGGTGTAGTAGTCGTCGTCGACGGTGGCGTCTGGCTCCTGGGCTCCATCGTCTGGTCGCAGCAATCGGGTAAAGAAAGGGGAAAAAGGGGGAACAAGGCAACCGTGAGTACTCATCCAAAGTACTCGCAAGGAAGGAGCTACACTACATATGCATGGATATATGTGTAAAGGGGCATATCAGTGGACTGAACTGCAGAATGCCAGAATAAGAGGGGGATAGCTAATCCTGTCGAAGACTACGCTTCTGGCAGCCTCCGTCTTGCAGCATGTAGAAGAGAGTAGACTGAAGTCCTCCAAGTAGCATCGCATAGCATAATCCTACTATGACACTCCAAATTTTTTCTTTGGTTTTCTTCAAAACTTTGTTGGATTTGAAGGAGGTCTCCAAAACCCTTCCAAAAATCTCTCTCAAAGCTTTTTCCCTTTAGCAAATATTTTTATTTTTGAATCTCCTTCAACTCTAGTGTTTGGTTTTAAAATTTCTTCTGATTGCCCTCTTCTCAATATTTCAAGAAGAATCTTTGGAGTTTATTTTCTTTCAAAAGGAAACTCTAGGAGTTTTTCATCCTCTCCCATATTTGAAACCATTCATGATTCTTCCATGCACCACATGGTAAAACCTTCCCAAAAATCTATCCTTCCACTTTGGTACAACTCAAACATTCTGTCCAAACTAATAAAATCCATTTTGGATTTTATTCCAATTATTTCTCTTCCCAAAATAATTTTGTCTTTTCTTTTGAGCCTAGGTGATTTGCAAAGCAAGTACCCTAATGCTTTTGATTTTTGATCTCAACTCCACACACTTGGATAGTCCTTGGTATCCACAACCCAAAACCATCTTGATCCACTCTTCTTCTTTTCAAATATTTCAAATTTCACCCACTGCAAGTTTGGACCAGATTTGCCAAATTTGGTGAAATTCATATCCACACTTCTCCAGAAATTTCACCAAAATTTAGGAAACCTCTAGTTGCAATGAGAGACCACTCCACCAAAAATCAGCTCAAGGAAAAATCCCTGGATATCAGAATCATTTTGTCGAACACCTGGCATGCACTGTTCTGTTCACTTTCAGAAAGTTCAGAAGTTCAGTGTCGATCTTCGTCAGTAGCTTCAGTCATGAGTCCACAATGCCCTTGGCACGTTGCTCGCAGCCTGGCCTACCTGTCCGAAGCTCCACACGCACGCTTGGCGCGTTCTTGGCGTCGGTGGCGCCCTGGCCCGCCTGCGCCGGCGTGCTTTACGGCGGCTGCACCACCGTAACGGCGACAGGAGGAACAACTGCGGCGCAACGCCGTTCGGCGCCGCCCAAACATCCTGGTGGCTCCGCGTGTCCACCTCCTTGCCAGCGCACGCATGCGGCACCGTCGCCGTGGCTTGGCACGCGCAGAGCGCGCTCTCTGCCGCCGACGGGCCGTGCGGCCGTTCCGTCGAGGCAAGCCGTAAGCCTTCCTCCCGTGCTGAGCTGGACCCTAAAATGGCACCACTACTCCACCTAGTCGATGCTCAAGCTCCTAAGCCGACCGTCCACCCATAACACCGCCGTAATCACCTCGCCGGAGAACCCGTTCCCGAGCTTGCTCTCGCCCCAAGACACCTCCACTACCTCACCAGACCCGCCTAGCCACTAGAGGGGCCTCGAGGCCTTTCTTCCTCGACTCGGTCACCTCCGTCCGCCTCGGGCTCGGCACCGTTCTCTCGGTGAGAACTCCTCCGCCCTGCTTTACTTGTAGCCTCGTACCACCTCTAGTAAGATAACTCCCACCTCAATTTTGGCCCCGCAGCTCCCTCCGGCGAGATCCACGACCACCCGAATCACCGTCCGCTGGAGCAAGCGTCGCCGCCGATGTGGTACTCGCCGGCGACCACCACCACCTCCCACAAACGCGGAAGGACGTGCTGATCACGAAGGTACCATCCGATCACTCTGCCTCGCCGTGGATCGCCGCCGGCGACCACCGCACCTCTCGGGCGCCATTGCGCCCTGTTTCCCTCTTTCAAATTTTTAAACCAGACAGGTGGAGCCCACCTGTCAGCCTCTCAGTCATTTCTTTTAAACGAAGCGTTATCTGGACTTTTCCGCAGACCCCCCTGGAAGTTTTCTGTTTCATTACAGATGGGTCCCTGGACCAAAACTCTTATAACTTTTAATTAGAAAAGTATTTTTGATTGATTCTTTTTCTGTCCTCTTTAAAATTTTGTCTAGTTTTTTATCAGATTTATTTGAAAAATATTTGGAGTAATTTTTGTGCACCTCACGGTATTTACAATAGCGCGTATATTTTGTGTACCGTAGATACCGAAGGAGGTGACGGAACCGTGAACTTCGCTGAGCTAGACCCCGACTACTCCGAACCAGGCAAGCAAAGTTTGAACTTTTGATATGATGAGTGTCTGGGCATGTTTGCATTATTTTTGTATCATGGCACGTTCATGAGCATTTTCGATGATAGTTTATCTCGTGAGCATTGAGACATATGAGCTCGGTAAATCCGTGAGTTGTTGGAAACTTTGTTGCATGGCCATGAGTTGGCATGAGTATGGGTAAGATGGTAGTGTTGTAGCATGCCAGGCTTATGCCATATCGTTGGCCCAGTGTCAACATAATTCAGTCAGTTTCCCGTCCGTCTTCCTTTCCGTACTACCACCTGTTTCCCGCAAGGGATACGGCCTAGTAGGTTGCAAACCACTTCCTGGTACACACCAAATCGAGAGGCCGGGATGAAGGTTCCATGGCCCTAGATTAAAGCCTTTCATCCGGTCAGGGGGCATGGGTGTTTCCGGTTGGGACCGAGAGGGGGGCACCCCTTAGAGCGCGCGTATATAAATTTGATCCCATGCTATTCGAGATTGTGATCTCCCCGTCTCAAAGTTTTTTTAAATGCTGTCTAGGGTGATTCCTGGCAACGTGAGGTATGATGGGTGTGTACTAGCTAGTTGTGTTTCCTCTGAAATACCGTAAACGGAACTAGTCCTTCGTGACTACGGAAATCCGTTGGCTGTGGACAATTTTGGTACAAACTCTGCAGAGTCAAAATTCTTGAATTCACCTTATTCATGTCCAAGTCCTGTGATCGTCTCATCTTGTCTAGTCTCAGTCTCAGTGACAGAAACTGCCGAGTACCATTTGAGTAATAATGTTTACTTTCCTGTGAACGGACTAACCCGCTTATTGTCTTGTGATGAAGATTTTCCGTGAGCACTATATCTTGTCCGTTATGAATAATGAATTATAAGCCCTTTATGCGATGTCGCTCAGACGTCCGACTGCGGCATTGTTGTTATTTATTTTCATTATATGCCCTTTCTGTGATGTCGCTCAGACGTCCGACTGCGGCATTGTTGTTATTTCTTTTCATTATAAGCCCTTTCTGTGATGTCGCTCAAACGTCCGACTGCGGCATTGTTGTTATTTATTTTCATTATAAGCCCTTTCTATGATGTCGCTCAGACGTCCGACTGCGGCATCGTTGTTATTTACTTTTATTATAAGCCCTTTATGAGGTGTCGCCCAGACGCCCGACTGTGGCATGCTTTTTATTTATTTTCACCCTTCGAGGCGTCACTTCAGACACCCGATCGGTTTTGATTTATCCTTCCTTGGGTTTTCGAGCGGACTACCGCCGATTCCCTTATTATTTTATTTTGCTATACTAATTTAATTAAGCATTGTTGAAATTAATCATGACTCATTCATGCATTCATTTGTTATATCTTTTGTCCGAACTGTCTTGCGAGTACTTTCAAAGTACTCACCTGGCTTGTTGATTTGGCTAGATGCTGACGAAGGCGATCTCATGGATGAAGAATTTGATAGCGAGTCCGACGCCTAGAGGAATCCCAGTCAGTCTCGTGCGACCCCTGGACTAGTCATTGTGATATATCCGCTTCTGCTACCCAAATAAATTCATCGAGCCTCACCTCGACGCTCGATGAGCCGCCAGTGCAGTAGATTTATTAACCAACCCGCTGTGTTATTTCACCAACCACTCGTATCTCGAGTCAGTAGTATTTCCACTCCACACCTGTGAGTCATATTCGCCACTATGTATAATTATCGGCGTGTTTGTAATAATTGGTTGGGCATTTCAGCCCGACCCCTATAATATTGTAATGCTACTGGCTTATTGTATCAATGTTTTGTCTACCGGTATGAAGGATTTTCCTCATATTGGACTTCATAGGTCGGTTGTTCAATAAATATTTTTATTGAAAAACTGGTCGTGACAAGCTTGGTACCAGAGCCAGACTGACTGTAGGAAGCCACTAGGTGCGATCGCTAATCAGTTATTAGCATAATAGAGCTATTTTATTTTTTTCACAAATGTAGACAATTTCTGACAGTCAGCATAAATTTATGATTTGACTACTCAGGACTTTTGCCTACTTTTGTAGATGGCCAGCAACGACTGCGAGTCGCAGATGTTCGCCAACATGCCTGATGGGTTTGTCAAGCTTCTCTCCTTCATCGTCCAAGTCGCGATGGGGCCAGATGTGCGCCCAGTCTTCTCTCTCTCTCAGCACAAGGTCAATGACCGTCTGACCATGCACCAAGCCGCGGTGGAATTCAAGAGAGGACGAGTTGAGAGCTACCGGTTCGTGGGGAGAGCCATGCCCATAGAGAAGCATGCGCTGCAGATGGCAGCCCGTGAGGCGATAGCTCGTCTCAGGGATATCCTTCCTTCGATGAAGACTCGTCGCTACCGCTACCTGCCATGTCACGTGCCATACACCTGCCACTACGCGTTCTCTTGCCCCAGAGGAGAACGGGACGAAGCCTTTGAGATGCTCATCGAGTATCTCCGGGCTTTGGAGGCAGCCTTCGACAACCTGGTGGACGACTTTGTAGCTGCCCGCATGGACTCAGTCCATGGCTGTGCCGCCAACAGGAGGGAACTCCTGCGCGCCGCACCACCTCTGACATTCGTCTCGTCATCAGCATCGTTTGCTCCTGCTGCTCGCACCGCTACTTGTCGCCTGCCTACCACGGAGGAATTCAACCACGTCATTGCGCCTACTCCGGTTCGTTCTGCACCACCCCTCGTGCCCGCTCAGATTCGAGTTGTCCCACACAGGGCACCTGCTCCACCAACTCCGCACAGCGCCTCGCGTCTGGAGCCTATCTTCGAAGAGGAGGTTGAGTCCCCAGCCCATCTACGCCTCACCCTGGGCAGGCCAAGGGAAATCCTTACCATCTCCGACTAAGTACCGCTTAGCCGCCATGCAATGTACCGACTTGTGCGATATGTTTATACGTAAATAGGCTGTGAGAAGTAGTTTGTTTGCGATCATGTAGGACCTGGGAAGTGCACTAGACTAAATAACATGTCAGGATTTATGTACGCATATCCTGAGTGACGTATTGTATAATTAATGCTTGCGTGTAAGATATGTAATGAACAGTCCTTCTCCGTGCGCAAACGTATTTTTTTCTCTTGGAAAATCTTGGAGCATTTGCAACTTTTTGCATCTTCTTGAATTTATTGATTTTTGCGGCTCAATTTCTTTTCTTATGAGTGTTTCAAAATATATCCCCAGAGTAAACTATGTCTCGTCCTTGGACGCGCTCCATGCCAACTCCAACAGAAGAAAATTTTGGCACACCCCCAGACAACAATTTCACACAGGGACAGACAAGTCAGCAGGACAGTGAAACGACACTTTCCCAAATGTGTCGTCTTTATGAACAAAGTCAGCAGCAACATCAGGAAATACTGAACCAAGTCATCAATATGGGAAATCACCGTGGACAGTATCAGCAGCAGTCAAAATTGTCTGAGTTACAAAAGACACGTCCCCAAACATTTTCTCACACTGACAAACCTCTTGAAGCCGAGGACTGGCTTCGAGACATGGAGAGGAAATTAATTATCGCCCAGTGTTCAGACCTTGAGAAAGTGCTTTATGCTCCGCACTATCTCACTGGAGCAGCCGCATCGTGGTGGGAAAATTTCCTACACATGCACCCCAACGAAAATAATATATCATGGGAGGAATTTAAAGAAGGTTTTCGTGGGGCACATATTCCTAAGAGTCTGATGAAGATCAAAAAGAGAGAATTTGATGACCTCAAGCAAAGGACAATGACAGTGTCAGAATACAACAGTCAGTTTACCCTGCTGTCTCGCTACGCCAACGAGGAGCGTATGTTAGAAAACAAAAAGATGGAGAAATTCCTAGATGGTCTGACGCCCGCACTTAAATGCCAATTGGTCGTGCACACATTTCCCGATTTTAAGACGCTGGTGGATAAGGCCATTACCTTGGAAAATGAGAGACGCAGCTTAGAAGATTTCCGCAAGCGGAAGAGGGACCAGACTAAACACACCCGCAGCCACCACAGCAAGACAGATGTTCAGAAAAACTGGACACCCAAACCCACGACAAGCGTCTCACGCCCAATCAAGAATTTCCACGAAAGGGACAAGGAGTTCACATATCGCCCAGGCGTTACCTATTACGCTTGTGGAGAAGAAGGGCACTATGCCAAGCAGTGCCCCAAGCCAAGGAACTCGACCCCAAAGCCGAACAACGGAAGCAATAATTCAGCGCCAAAGCGCAACAATTTCAACCCAAACAACAACCACAGGAAGGGTCATCTGAACCACGTGACCAAAGAGGAAGCACAAAATGCCCCAGATATCGTACTCGGTACGTTTCCTGTCAACACAATACATGCCATGGTTTTGTTTGATTCGGAGCTTCTCACTGCTCGTTTGAAAAGTTTTGCTTTGCAAAATAATTTTTCGATGCTTCCCTTGGGAAAATCTATGATCGTCAAGTCCCCTGGAATCAAGCAAGTTACCCAGAATTATTGCCAGGGTGTGGTTATCGAGTTTGAAGGGTTGAAGTTTCATGCAAATCTTATCGTATTGGAAAAATAAAGGACCGGATGTCATCTTAGGGATGGATTGGTTAACCACCAACAAAGGTTTTATTGACTGTTTCAACAGGACCGTAATTCTCACCCATCACCACGGGAAGACCATAAAGGTTTCAGCCAAGGAAAGAAAAATATCCCGGCAACCAAGATTGAATAAGGTGGATATTTCTGAATTGAGCAAGGTTCCAGTAGTGTGTGAATTTCCAGATGTGTTTCCTGAAGAACTACCAGGCATGCCACCAGATCGAGAGATAGAATTTAGCATTGAGCTAGCACCCGGAACCGCTCCCATATACAAGAAACCATACATAATGGCACCATCCGAATTGGTAGAACTGAAGAAGCAAATAAAGGAATTATTGGAAAAAGGGTACATACGAGCCAGTTCCTCACCTTGGGGTTCACCAATTTTGTTTGCCAAAAAGAAGGATGGAACACTGAGATTGTGCATAGACTATCGAGCGCTAAACATGGTCACAATCAAGAACAAATATCCGATGCCACGAATAAATGATTTATTCAATCAACTCGCTAAGGCCAAGGTGTTCTCAAAGATTGACTTGAGATCGGGATACCATCAACTGAAAGTGCAAACCGAAGATATTCCCAAGACCGCTTTCACCTCCAGATACAGATTGTACGAGTTCACCGTGATGCCATTCGGACTAACAAACGCCCCCGCATATTTTGTTCACCTCATGAACAAAGTGTTCATGAAGTTTATGGATAAGTTTGTTGTGGTATTTATCGATGATATTCTGGTATACTCCAGAACACCAGAAGAACATGCTAAACATCTCAGGATTGTACTAGGAGAACTCAGGAAACATCAGTTGTACGCTAAATTCAGCAAGTGTGAATTTTGGCTAAAACAAGTAGGTTTTCTGGGCCACGTACTGACTCAAGAAGGTATCGCAGTAGACCCGGAAAAGGTCAAGGCCGTACTTGGCTGGAAGCCACCAGCCAGCGTGACGGATGTACGAAGTTTCTTGGGAATGGCAGGATACTACCGGAGATTTATTGAAGGATTCTCCACCATAGCAAAGCCAATGACGCAACTACTTAAGAAAGGCAGGAAGTTTGAATGGACGGAAGCCTGCGAGAAAAGTTTCCAAGAACTAAAGAGGAAACTAACAACAGCACCAGTACTAATTATGCCAGATATACACAAATTTTTTGAGGTATTTTGTGACGCATCTTGAAAAGGCCTCGGGTGCGTATTGATGCAAGAAGGCAAGGTTGTCGCATATGTTTCCAGGCAACTTCGCAAACATGAGGAACATTATCCTACGCATGACCTGGAATTAGCAGCAGTGATACATGCACTCAAGGAATGGAGACACTTTCTACTTGGTAATCGTTGTGAAATATACACGGACCACAAAAGCCTCAAGTATATTTTCACACAACCAGAACTAAATTTACGGCAACGACGCTGGTTGGAATTAGTAAAGGATTATGATGTTGGGATCCACTACCACCCAGGCAAGGCAAATGTTGTAGCAGATGCTCTGAGTCGGAACCCCAGTCCGGAAAACGACGGCATGCCAGACTTAAGACCTGAATTCCAGCAGGAATTCACAAAGCTCAACCTGATGGTGGTCACCAAAGGGAGTGTGTCAAACTTAGAAGTACAGCCTACCCTGATAGAGAAGTTGAAGTTGGGCAAGGCCTCAAAATTCATTATTGATGAGCAAGGAATATTGTGGTACGGGAATAGGCTTTGTGTACCAAATATCCATGACCTTAAACAACAAATCCTGGCTGAAGGCCACACCGCTCCATATTCAATCCATCCTGGAGGAACAAAATTGTACAAAGATATTCAGGAAACATTTTGGTGGCATGGTATAAAAAGAGACATAGCCACGTATATTGCATGTTGTGACTCTTGTCAACGCATCAAGGCCGAGCACCAGAAACCGGCCGGGCTATTGCAACCGAATAACATACCCGAGTGGAAATGGGACGAGATTGGAATGGATTTTATTGTTGGACTACCTCGGTCGCGACACGGACATGATGCCATATGGGTAATCACAGATAGACTGACTAAAGTAGCTCACTTCATCCCCGTGAAGACAACACACACCACTCAGAAGCTTGCTAGGCTCTACCTCTCCCGTATCGTTTGCCTACATGGAGTCCCAAAGAAAATAATCTCGGACAGAGGCACTCAATTCGTCTCCCGATTTTGGGATCACTTACAACAAGCTCTGGGGACTCAGCTGGCATTCAGTACCGCCTACCATCCCCAGACAGATGGGCAGACTGAGTGAGTAAACCAGATTCTAGAAGATATGCTAAGGGCATGTGTCCTCACCTATGGGACCAGTTGGGAGCAGAGCTTAACATACGCAGAATTCGCATATAACAAAAGCTATCAGTCCAGCCTGCAAATGGCACCATTTGAAGCTCTGTACGGACGAAGATGCCGTACCCCGCTAAATTGGTCGGAAACCAGAGACAGTCATATCTTCGGCCCAGACCTGCTCAAAGAGGCTGAAGATAAAGTCAAGGTAATTAAGGACCGACTCAAGACAGCCCAAAGTCGACAAAAGAGTTATTACGATCAGAAGCATCGTGGAGTCCATTTTGAACCCGGTGAATTTTTTTACCTATGAGTATCACCCATGAGAGGCCTGCACCGATTCAATATTAAAGGAAAGCTAGCACCAAGATTCATTGGACCTTTCTGCATAGTAGCACGAAGAGGCACGGTGGCCTACCAGCTAGACTTACCCGAAGAATTATCCGACATCCACGACGTATTCCACGTCTCCCAATTGAGGAAGTGCGTAAGCAACCCAGAGAAACAAGTACCCCATAAAAACATTGACGTGCAACCAGATCTTACATATCGGGAGCATCCGATAAAAATCTTGGAAGAGTCAGAAAGGAGAACCCGACAGAAAACCACCAAGTTCTTCAAAGTTCAGTGGAGCAACCACACCGAAAGTGAAGCCACTTGGGAAAGAGAGGATTTCCTTCGAACAGAGCACCCACAATTATTTGAGGATCAACTGGGATCTCGGGGACGAGATTTTTCCTAAGGGGGTAGGTGTTGTGACACTCCAAAATTTTGTCTTTGGTTTTCTTCAAAACTTTGTTGGATTTGAAGGAGGTCTCCAAAACCCTTCCAAAAATCTTTCTCAAAGCTTTTTCCCTTTAGCAAATATTTTTATTTTTGCATCTCCTTCAACTCTAGTGTTTGGTTTTAAAATTTCTTCTGATTGCCCTCTTCTCAATATTTCAAGAAGAATCTTTGGAGTTTATTTTCTTTCAAAAGGAAACTCTAGGAGTTTTCATCCTCTCCCATATTTGAAACCATTCATGATTCTTCCATGCACCACATGGTAAAACCTTCCCAAAATTCTATCCTTCCACTTTGGTACAACTCAAACATTCTGTCCAAACTAATAAAGTCCATTTTGGATTTTATACCAATTATTTCTCTTACCAAAATAATTTTGTCTTTTCTTTTGAGCCTAGGTGATTTGCAAAGCAGGTACCCTAATGCTTTTGATTTTTGATCTCAACTCCACACCCTTGGATAGTCCTTGGTATCCACAACCCAGAACCATCTTGATCCACTCTTCTTCTTTTCAAATATTTCAAATTTCACCCACTGCAAGTTTGGACCAGATTTGCCAAATTTGGTGAAATTCATATCCACACTTCTCCAGAAATTTCACCAAAATTCAGGCAACCTCTAGTTGCAATGAGAGACCACTCCACAAAAAATCAGCTCAAGGAAAAATCCCTGGATATCAGAATCATTTTGTCGAACACCGCATGCACCGCTCATTCACTTTCGAAAAGTTCAAAGTTCGATGTCGATCTTTGTCAGGAGCTTCAGTCACGAGTCCACAGTGCCCTTGGCACGTTGCTCGCAGCCTGGCCTGCCTTTCCGAAGCTCCACACGCGCGCTTGGCGCGTTCCTGGCGTCGATGGCGCCCTGGCACGCCTGCGCCGGCGTGCTTTGTGGAGGCTGCACCACCGTAACGGCGACAGGAGGCAAAAATGCGGCGCAACGCCGTTCGGCGCCGCCCAAACATTCTGGTGGCTCCGCGTGGCCACCTCCTTGCCAGCGCACGCATGCGGCACCATCGTCGTGGCTTGGCACGCGCAGAACACACTCTCTGCCGCCGACGGGCCGTGCGGCCGTTCCATCGAGGGCAAGCCGTAAGCCTTCCTCCCGTGCTGAGTTGGACCCTAAAATGGCACCACTACTCCACCTAGTCGATGCCCAAGCTCCTAAGCCGACCGTCCACCCACAGCGCCGCCGTAATCACCTCACCAGAGAACCCCGTTCTCGGCAACCGCCTCGGGCTGGCTATATATAGCCCCCCCGAGCTTGCTCTCGCCCCCGCACACCTCCACTACCTCACCAGACCCCGCCTAGCTACTGGAGGGGCCTCGAGGGGCCTTTCTTCCTCGACTCTGGTCACCTCCGTCCGCCTCGGGCTCGCACTGCTCTCTCGGTGAGAACTCCTCCGCCGCCTTGCTTTCGCCCGTAGCCTCGCACCACCTCTAGTAAGATAACCCCACCTCAATTTTGGCCCCGCAGCTCCCTCGGCGAGATCCACGACCATCCGAATCACCGTCCGCCCGAGCAAGCGCCGCCACCGACGTGGTACTGCCAAGCGACCACCACCACCTCCCACAGACGCGAAGGACGGCTGATCACGAAGGTACCATCCGATCACTCTGCCTCGCCGTGGATCGCCGCCCGGCGACCATCAAGATTCCTCTCGGCGCCGTCGCGCCCTGTTTCCCTCTTTCAAATTTTTAAACCAGATAGGTGGAGCCCGCCTGTCAGCCTCTCAGTCATTTCTTTTAAAAGAAACGTTATCTGGACTTTTCCGCAGACCCCCCTGGAAGTTTTCTGTTTCATTACAGATGGGTCCCTGGACCAAAACTCTTATAACTTTTAATCAGAAAAGTATTTTTGATTGATTCGTTTTCTGTCCTCTTTAAAATTGTGTCTAGTTTTTTATCAGATTTATTTGAAAAATATTTGGAGTAATTTTTGTGCACCTCATGGTATTTACGTTAGCGCGTATATTTTGTGTACCGTAGATACCGAAGGAGGTGACGGAACCGTGAACTTCGCCGAGCTAGACCCCGACTACTCCGAACCAGGCAAGAAAAGTTTGAACTTTTGATATGATGAGTGTCTGGGCATGTTTGCATTATTTTTGTATCATGGCACGTTCATGAGCATTTTTTATGATAGTTTATCTCGTGAGCATTGAGACATATGAGCTCGGTAAATCCGTGAGTTGTTGGAAACTTGTTGCATGGCCATGAGTTGGCATGAGTATGGGTAAGATGACAGTGTTGTAGCATGCCAGGCTTATGCCATATCGCTGGCCCAAAGTCAACATAATTCGGTCGCTTCCGTCCGCCTTCCTTTCCGTATTACCACCTGTTTCCCGCAAGGGATACAGCCTAGTAGGTTGCAAACCACTTCCTGGTACACACCAAATCGAGAGGCCGGGATGAAGGTTCCATGGCCCTGGATTAAAGCCTTTCATCCGGTCAGGGGGCATGGGTGTTTCCGGTTGGGACCGAGAGGGGGGCACCCATTAGAGCGCCCGTATATAAATTTGATCCCATGCTATTCGAGATTGTGATCTCCCCGTCTCAAAGTTTTTCTTAAATGCTGTCTAGGGTGATTCCTGGCAACGTGAGGTATGATGGGTGTGTACTAGCTAGTTGTGTTTCCTCTGAAATACCGAGAACGGAACTAGTCCTTCGTGACTACGGAAATCCGTTGGCTGTGGACAATTTTGGTACAAACTCTGCAGAGTCAAAATTCTTGAATTCACCTTATTCATGTCCAAGTACCGTGATCGCCTCATCCTGTCTAGTGTCGGTCCTCAAAGGATGTAAACTCCCAAGTACCATTTGAGTATTAAATGTTTACTTTCCTGTGAACGGACTAACCCGCTTATTGTCTTGTGATGAATATTTTCCGTGAGCACTATATCTTGTCCGTTATGAATAATGAATTATAAGCCCTTTCGCGATGCGCTCAGACGTCCGATCATGCATTGTTGTTATTTATTTTCATTATAAGCCCTTTACGTGATGTCGCTCGGACGTCCGATCGCGGCATTGTTGTTATTTATTTTCATTATAAGCCATTTCGTGATGTCGCTTAAAGGTCCGATCATGCATTGTTGTTATTTATTTTCATTATAATCCCTTTCGTGATGTCGCCAGACGTCCGATCATGCATTGTTGTTATTTATTTTCATTATAAGCCCTTTCTGTGATGTCGCTCAGACGTCCGACTGCGGCATCGTTGTTATTTACTTTTATTATAAGCCCTTTATGAGGTGTCGCCCAGACGATCGACTGTGGCATGCTTTTTATTTATTTTCACCCTTCGAGGCGTCACTTCAGACACCCGATCGGTTTTGATTTTATCCTTCCTTGGGTTTTCAAGCGGACTACCGCCGATTCCCTTCTTATTTTATTTTGCTATACTAATTTAATTAAGCATTGTTGAAATTAATCATGACTCATTCATGCATTCATTTGTTATATCTTTTGTCCGAACTGTCTTGCGAGTACTTTCAAAGTACTCACATGGCTTATTAATTTGGCCAGATGCTGACGAAGGCGATCTCATGGATGAAGAATTTGATAGCGAGTCCAACGCCTAGAGGAATCCCAGTCAGTCTCGTGCGACCACTGGACTAGTCATTGTGATATATCCGCTTCCGCTACCCAAATAAATTCATCGAGCCTCACCTCGACGCTCGATGAGCCGCCAGTGCAGTAGATTTATTAACCAACCAGCTGTGTTATTTCACCAACCACTCATATCTCGAGTCAGTAGTATTTCCACTCCACACCTATGAGTCATATTCGCCACTATGTATAATTATCGGCGTGTTTGTAATAATTGGTTGGGCATTTCAGCCCGACCCCTGTAATATTGTAATGCTACTGGCTTATTGTATCAAAGTTTTGTCTACCGGTATGAAGGATTTTCCTCATATTGGACTTCATAGGTCGGTTGTTCAATAAATATTTTTATTGAAAAACTGGTCGTGATACCTACCCGGCGATCCTTTCCTCGTAGCCCTGTTAGAGAGCGACCACCGGGTTGTATCTGGCAGTTGGAAGGGTGTGTTTTATTAAGTATCCGGTTCTAGTTGTCATAAGGTCAAGGTACAACTCCAAGTCGTCCTGTTATCAAGATCACGGCTATTCAATAGATTAACTTCCTGCAGGGTGCACCACATAGCCCAACACACTTGATCCCATTTGGCCGGACACACTTTTCTGGGTCATGCCCGGCCGCGGAAGATCAACACGTCGCAGCCCCACCTAGGCACAACAGAGAGGCTAGCACGCCGGTCTAAACCTAAGCGCACAGGGGTCTGGGCCCGTCGCCCATAGCACACCTGCACGTTGCGTACGCGGCCGGAGAGCAGACCTAGCAACCTCCATTACAAAGGAAGTCACGTTATGCGGTCCAACCCGGCGCGCCCGCTCGCCGTCAAGGCACGAAGTGCCGGTGATACCACTACGCCGAGTGCCCATATCTTTCCCACGAAGTTGGTTAGTGCGTATAGGCCAGTAGCCAGACTCAGATCAAATCCAAGATCTCGTTAAATGTGTTAATTACCCGCGAACGCTGACAGGGCCAGGCCCACCTCTCACCTAGGCGGTCTCAACCTGCCCTGTCGCTCCGCCACAAAGATCCACACAGAGGGCCGTCGGGACAAAGGTCCTTTCAGCCCCCAATCCGTGAATCACTCGCGGGTACTCCTCGAGCCGACCCGACTTTAATCACCACATGTATCATGTATAAAGTATATAGTACATACCCGTGATCACCTCCCGAGTGATCACGGCCCGATAGTATAGCACAGCAGACGGACAAGAATGTAGGGCCACTGATGGAAAACTAGCATCCTATACTAGGCATGTAGGATTGCTGGTAAAGGTAACAATGTATAACAAGGACAGGCTATGCATCAGGATAGGAATAACGGAAAGCAAACAATATGCTATACAACTCTAATGCAAGCAGTATAGAGGAGAGTAGGCGATATCTGGTCATGAAGGGGGGCTTTCCTGGTTGCTCAGACAAGAAGGAGGGGTCGTCAACTCCGTAGTCGTACTGGGTAGCAGCGGCGTCGGTCTCGGTGTCTAGCGAGAGAAGAGGGGGAAGAAGCAATAAATATTTAAGCAAACAGATGCATAGCGATGCATGACATGACAAGTATCGGTGCTAGGGGTGCCCTAACGCGGTATGAGGTGATACCGGTGAAGGGGGGAAATAACCGGGAAAGTATCCCCAATGTTTCGTGTTTTCGGGCAGAGGAGCCGGAGGGGGAAAGTTGTGAGTTTGATATGATAGGGGTGTTTGGTGGACGAATGGGATGCGTATCCGGGTTCGTCTCGTCGTTCTGAGCAACTTTCATGTTGAAAATATTTTCATCCGAGTTATTGATTAAAAGATATGATTTTCTAAATATTTAAAACATTTTAGGATTTATTTAATTATTTAAATAAACATTATCCAGAATAGTGTACGCTGACATCATCATGACGTCACCATGACGTCAGCAGTCAACAGGGGTTGACTGGGTCAATCTAACGTGTGGGTCCTGCATGTCATTGACTAAGACTAACTAAGCAGGTTTAATTAGTTTAGTTATTTGATTAGGTTAATTAAACTCAATTAATTTAGTTAATTAATTAATTAATATTTTTATTTTTTTATTTTTTTATTCTTCTTTTTTTATCTTTTTTTTAAACGTTTTGGGGGTGGGACCCCACATGTCTGTGGCCCCAAGGGCCTTAGCGGGTCGGGCACCAGCCCGCCGGCAGCCACAATGGGCTTGTGCGCGTGATCGCCACGGAGGAGCGCCGGCGCTTCCTTCAGCTGCCGGGGGGGGGGACGGCAGGCGCTGCCCAGCGGCCGCCTGGTGAGCGCGGCACCGCCTCGAACGGGCGTCGGCGCTGGCGCCGAGATGGTCCAGCGCGCTCAGCAGGACGGTGGGAGCAGTAGGGCGCCGACGAGATTTGGCCGGGCGCCACCGGCCGGGCAGGCGGGGCTGCAAGCGGGGGGGCGGGCGGCAACAACCGCAGGTGGCACGAGAGGCGACGAGCGCGACGGGGCGCGCGGATAACGCGCGGGTGCGCGCGTGCTCACCGCGAGCACGAGCACCGGGCGGCGCGTACACGACTGCAGGACGGCGCGAGGAGGAAGAGGAAGAGAGGCCGGGGGCCTCACCGCGGATCCATAGGGTCAAGGCAGCGAGGCTCGGGGAGGTCGACGGGGACGAGGCGGTGGAGAGGAGGCAGGCCGGTGGGGAGGAGGAAGCAGGCCGGCGAGGTGGCTCCGGCGTCGTGGCCTCCGGCGAGGTCCTCGGGCAGCGGCACATCCAGCTCGGGGAAGAGGGGAAGGCGAGGCGGTCCGGCGATGGTCGGTTGAGGACGAGGCGGCGAGGTCCAGGGCGACGGCGTCACGTGGGTGCGGTGGGGGAGGTGGCGCTGGGAGGGAGACGAGGGGAGAGAGGGGATCGATCCCGATCCAGGGGAATCGGGGGAGCGAGTGGGGTGAGTGGGGGTGGGGGGGGGGTTACGGGTTAGGGTTTCGGGGGGGAGCGGGGGGTTATGGAGAGAGTGGGGGAGGTGGCTGTGCCAACTGGGCTGGCCGGCCGGTAGCTGGGCCGATTGGCCCGGGGGGTCTTTTCCTTTTCTCTTTTCCTTTTTTTTGTTTGTTTTGGCTTTACCTTTTTGTTATTTTTCTTTTCTGTTTTATATGACTATAGCCCCTAAAATAACGTTTCAGCATAATCCACTACTGTAGGCGTTTAAATAGTGGTTTGTGCTACTGTTTAAATCATTTTAGAGTATTTATACATTTATCAAAGTGGGGTTTCTCCAACATAATTACCTATGCATTAGTTGGATTACTCCAAACATTTTAGTTTAAATATTTGAAAAAATATTGTTTGATTGATTTTGAATTTGAATTCGAATCGGTTTCGAACTAACACGAGGTTAGCAATAGTAACCGAGGTGACGTGGCATCGTTAAGCGGGATTACTGTAGCCTAATTATCCGGGCGTCACAATTGAGGACCACCCCTAATCGGTCAACTGGACGAACTCCATTCTTTCTGGTCTATGGAGCCGAAGCAATTCTGCCGAGTGACTTGCTTCACAATGCACCCCGAGTCGAGCTCTACTCTGAAGGTGAAGCAGAACAAGCCCGGCAGGACGCAGTTGACCTCCTAGAAGAGGAAAGAGAGATGGCCCTGATCCGATCGACTATCTATCAGCAAGACTTGCATAGATTCCATGCCAGAAATGTGAAGAGTCGAGCCTTCCAAGAAGTAGACTTGGTCCTCCGAGTAGATCAACAGAAACCACACAAGCTCGCTCCCACTTGGGAAGGCCCCTTCATCGTCACCAGAGTTCTCCACAATGGAGCGTACCATCTTTACAATGTCGATCGCCAGATAGATGAGCCACGAGCTTGGAATGCGGAGCTGCTCCGCCCCTTTTATACTTAAGTACTCACTCGGATGAGATGTAATAAGAAATACCTCTGTAGTTTATATATCAAAGACAAGAGTGTTATAATTTTCGCAGTGATTCTTGTTGCTTTTGTTTACATGAGAAACCCCCCAGTGGGTAGCTTAGCTACGAATCCGTTTCGCCTAAGTTTGTAAAAAAAATCCTACCGAGTGATGAGCAAGCCTCTCACTCGGAGGCTTACCTGCGAACCCGTTCCGCCTAAGTACTTGAAATTCCTACCGAGTGGTGAGCCAGCCTCCCACTCGGGGGCTTAGCTGCAGTCCAAGTACTCGCCTAAATTTAAAAAACCCTACCGAGTGGTGAGCCGGCCTCCCACTCGGGGGCTTAGCTGCAGTCCAAGTACTCGCCTAAGTTTAAAAAATCCTACCGAGTGGTGAGCCAGCCTCCCACTCGGGGCTTAGCTGCAGTCCAAGTACTCGCCTAAGTTTAAAAAATCCTACCGAGTGGTGAGCCAGCCTCCCACTCGGGGCTTAGCTGCAGTCCAAGTACTCGCCTAAGTTTAAAAAATCCTACCGAGTGGTGAGCCAACCTCCCACTCGGGGGCTTAGCTGCAGTCCAAGTACTCGCCTAAGTTTAAAAAATCATACCGAGTGGTGAGCCAGCCTCCCGCCGGGGCTTAGCTGCAGTCCAAGTACTCGCCTAAGTTTAAAAAATCCGACCGAGTGAAGAGCAATCCTCTCGCTCGAGGGCTTAGCTGCAGTCCAGTACTCGCCTAGGTTTAAAAGATCCTACCGAGTGAAGAGCAATCCTCTCACTCGGGGGCTTAGCTCCAGTCCAGTACTCGCCTAAGTTTAAAAATCCTACCGAGTGAAGAGCAATCCTCTCACTCAGGGGCTTAGCTGCAGTCCAGTACTCGCCTAAGTTTGAAAAATCCTACCGAGTGGAGAGCAATCCTCTCACTCGGGAGCTTAGCTGCAGTCCAAGTACTCGCCTAAGTTTGAGAAATCCTACCGAGTGAAGAGCAATCCTCTCACTCGGGGGCTTAGCTGCAGTCCAATTACTCGCCTAAGTTTGAGAAATCCTACCGAGTGAAGAGCAATCCTCTCACTCAGGGGCTTAGCTGCAATCCAAGGACTCGCCTAAGTTTGAGAAATCCTACCGAGTGAAGAGCAATCCTCTCACTCGGGGGCTTAGCTGCAGTCCAAGTACTCGCCTAAGTTTGAGAAATCCTACCAAGTGAAGAGCAATCCTCTCACTCGGGGGCTTAGTTGCAGTCTAGTACTCACCTAAGTTCGAAAACATACCGATCCGCAAGGACGACGAGGTGCAGGTCGACTGCTACCTTCTCCTTCGGAGTTACGCCACAAGTTCAATGTGCGCTCCTTTCAGATCCGCAAGGACGACGAGGTGCAGGTCGACTGCTACCTTATCCTTCGGAGCTGCGCCACAAGTACAACGTGTGCTCCGTTCCGATCCGCAAGGACGACGAGGTGCCGGTCGACTGCTACCTTCTCCTTCGGAGCTGTGCCACAAGTACAATGTGTGCTCCATCCCGATCCGCAAGGATGACGAGGTGAAGGTCGACTGCTACCTTCTCCTGCAGAGCTACGCCACAAGTACAATGTGCGCTCCATCCCGATCCGCAAGGACGACGAGGTGCAGGTCGACTGCAATACGTACTCCATCCCTTCCTGTAAGGACGATGATGTGCAGGTCGACTGGATCTTCCACCTCAGAGCTGCATCTCAAACACAAAGACTATTCCGAGTGAAGAGCAAAGTCCACTCAAAGGCAAATGCAAGCATATTCAGAAGTAAAACAAGTTCAGATAAATCTTAAAGGTTCCGAACCGCAGATCAAAGTACTCGGGATCTCAGCCCGAAGGAGTTTAACGGTTAAAGAATCCACTCGGCATTCTGAGGCAAATTTAAGGCGAGGCATACAATTTTGTTCACTCCGCGGGAGGAGGACTGGCAGGCTCGACGAACTCGTCCAGGTCGACACCATCGGTGATCCGAGTGGCAGCAGCAATGAAAGTCTCCATAAAGGATCGGAAATCATGCTTCTTGGTGTTAGCGACCTTGATTGCTGCCAGCTTATCTTCTCGCGCCTCTTTACAGTGGACACGAACCAAAGACAGAGCCACATCAGCACCACACCGAGCAGAAGACTTCTTCCACTCCTGCACTCGACCAGGGATCTCGTTAAGTCGAGTCATCAGTGACTCAAGGTCGTTCTGGAGTGTTGCCCTTGGCCAAAGTGTTGTGTCGATCCACGACGTGGCGACTTTCAGTCGAGCCAAATAGTCAACAACACCGTCGATGCGGGATTCCAGTCGGAGCAGGTTCATAGCAGTTTCGTCCTTCACGGGAGAATTGATAGGGTCCAAATTTGGTTCGATTCGCCCGCCTCCTCCTCGAAGTCTCGCATAGCTCTGCATGCACAGTCCAAGGATGAGTCAATATTCGTATGCCGAGTCGACAAAGACGAACCAGTCGAACGAGATATGTACCTTCAAGCTTCATGAATAACTTCTTGGCGAGGCTCCTCAGATAGCTTTCCAGATCATCCCTCCTGCGAGCAATGCTTTCCATCTTCTCGTTCAGACTAACCTTGTCCTTCTTCAAGCGGGTTACCTCCTTGTTGGCTTCGTCCAGAGAAGATTTCATCTTCGCGTTCTCCTCCTCCGGTGTGCCGACTGAAGCCAGCTTCTATTCAGCAGAGCAGTTTGGTCGTCGGCCTTCTTTTGTGCAGCAGCCAGATCTTGATCCTTCTTTGCAAGAGCCTGGTTCAGTTTTTCTAAAAGAAACAACGCTCAGTTCAGAAAGAGCATAATGAAATCCAGGTCTAAGACAAACCAGTCGACAAAGCTTCCTTACCATTGGCATCATCTTTGGCCTTCTGCAGCTCTGACTTGGCAAACTCCAGGTCAAGGTTGAGTTGAATCTGCTGCTTTTCCAAGTTGGCAAAGCGAGCTCCAAGGTCACAAGATTTCTGCAATCAGAGAGGATGGGTTATTTTACAGAGAAAAACGACAAAGACAATAAATACTAAGACTACGGTCGACTGCCCGCAGTCCACCATAGTCTCGTAGACTACACCCAGTGGGTGCACTTAGCGTGCCCCCACTGGTTCAGCTAGCACTCGACGAGAACTTTTCGGCGCGAGTGTGTTAAAAAAAGAAAAAGAAGAAAGACAGCAGCAAACAAGTTCTTCAGACCATAGTTGACTGCCAACAGTCGACCACGGTCTCGGGGACTACACCCAGTGGGTGCACTTAGCGTGCCCCCACTGGTTCAGTTTACACTCGACATGGCTAGACCAGACCGAGTGAAGGAATTAAAATATCAAGACTACAGTCGATTGCCCGCAGTCCACCGTATTCTCGGGGACTACACCCAGTGGGAGCACTCAGCGTGCCCCCACTAGTCCAAAACTTCAATAACAAAATTCAGCTCAAAGTATGGATTTGCTTAGTGACAAGTCGAAACACCCAGTGGGTGCACAGACGCAAAGATCTTTGGAAAGAGAGTTTTCAGGTAGCATATCCTAACAGAGCAAGCCAAGAAAATCAGTCGACGTGTTGCTGACCTGAACATTGCTTTGGAGAGCCGAGCTGGCATCATAGGCGTCTTGACTGACATCCCGCACCATCTTCATCTTCTCCATCATAATACCTGCTTGGCGTATGGCTTCCTTGGCAGCATTCAACTCGTCCTCTGGGACGTGATGGGTAGCAAAAACTGAAGGTGGGTCGGCAGGAGCTTGAGCAGTCGATGAAGAAGGCCGAGCACTCGACAGTGGTACGGCGAAGGTAACATCATCACCAGCATCTTGAACGACTGGTTCAGCTATCAGCGTCGATTGTGGCACCTTGTCTGCAGGAGTTTTCCTATTTTTCCTCGTCAAAGGCCTCTCGGGCTCTTCATCGTCATCGTCGGGGAGGTCAATAACGTTGGGAGCTGGTCAAAGATCAGTCGCCAAATTTGCATCACCCAATGGTATATATTACAGTTGAGTCGACCAAATAAAGACAAAACGACATAAATCATACCCAGGTTGGAGGTGACTGCATCCTCCATTGCCTCATCTTCATCCCTGTAAGCCGAAGTCCCAGAAGTAGCAGCGCTACCAGTTCCAAAGTTTATTTGGTCAAATCAAGGAAAAAATAAACATCACAGTGCGTCGAGTGTATACAAAGGGAGACACTCACGCAGAAGCGACGGGGATGTCAATCTTAATCTTCGGCAACGCCTTCCAAGGCCTCTGCACTACAACTTTGGGCTGCTTTGATGCTTTTTCAGTCGGAGCCGGTGAGGACATCCGAGGGCACTTTGCTTTTTCACGGCGCTCGGCCGGTCTTGGTCGAGCTTGGATCGCCTCTCCCTGCGAGGAGGTGACTCGGCATCTTCTTCGTCGCTTGAGTCGTCACTTTCCTCGCTCTCCTCTCTGCCGTAATGCCGCCGCCACTCGCCGCCGCCTTCCTCCCCTTCCGGGTCTTGCTCTTGCTCCCCGTTGGGCATTGAGTACATTTCGAGAAGAGTCTGGCAGAAAAACAAGCAGAACAAAAGTCAATCGACGTAGCATAAATAGTTGCATAGTCAAAATTACAGTTGAAAACGCAGAGTTGAACCTTGATCTGGTACGTGGGACTGGTCGAGTGGAGGAATTCTCCTGGCCCCCCTAGGGTTTTCTTTGTTCCCAGTGATGCTCGTCAGCCAACCCTCCAGCGTGGCATCCTCGACCTCCTCCGGGTGGATCCGAGTGGTGTCCTCAGTGCATGAATACATCCACATCGGATGGTCTCGAGCTTGAAGTGGCTGGATGCGTCGCCGAAGGAAGACCTCCAAGAGATTCATACCAGTCACCCCGTCACGGATAAGCTGGACAACACGTTTGACCAGTACCTTAACCTGCGCCTTCTCTTCCGGAATCACTTTCAAAGAGGAGGGCTTCCTCACTCGGTCTAGGGAAAAAGGAGAGAGTCCGCCGACTGCCCTGGCGTCGGCTGGTCTTTGCAGTAAAATCAGGTCGACTGCCATCCACGGACCGAGTCGGGTAGGATCATGGCCGGAAAAGAACTTTTCCCTCTCATCTGAACCCCAAGAACCCAACACATCTGAATCACTTGTGTTCTCTCGTCACTCGGATTGGCCTTTTTCACCGTCTGGGAGCGACAGGTGAAAATGTGCTTGAAAAGCCCCCAATGAGGCCGACAACCCAAGAAATTCTTGCATAAATACACGAAAGCGGCGAGATACACGATTGTGTTGGGTGTGAAGTGGTGGAGTTGTGCCCCAAAGAAATTCAGAAATACCCGAAAGAAGGGGTGAGGGGGCAAGGAAAACCCACGTCAACATGGGTGGCGAGGAGAACGCACTCACCCTCCCGAGGCTGTGTCTCGGACTCCTCCCCCGGAAGCCACGCCGATCCGTGGGGGATCAGTCCTCCATCGACCAGATCGTCGAGGTCGTCTTGACGAATCTTCGAGCGGATCCAGTCGCCTTGGATCCAGCCCTTCGGCAGGCCGGCCCTCGATGAAGATTCGCCCCGGGTCGCCTTCCCCTTCGCCTTCGCCATCGCTTTCTTCGCCCGCTCCAGGGCCGCCGTTTTCTCTTTCCCCATCATCGCCGGCGAGATGCGCACGGAGCAGAGGCACTGGGACGAAAGCGAGCGCAGCGGATAAGTCTGAGGAAGAGAGGAGGAAATGAGAACGCATTGTTCAAAAACCCCGGCCCGGCGCCTTATATGAGGTTATTTTCGAGTGAATGACTTGTAGGCCTGGGCGATCCTGTCAAATCCCGCAACAGTCGCGCGCGCGATACGTGGTGAAAAAGGTGGTGCGGAGATCGAGGCGTCCCTGCCTTATCCCATCCGATTACTGTGGCCTCCTCCGCCCCGCGCGCTTCCCAAAATTCGAATCCCGCGAAACCCGCGAGCTGCAGAACAACTTGTCAGATGGAAGATCTCCTCCGCTCTGTGACTCGGAGCTCTTCAAGTAAAGAAACTCACTCGACAGAAACAAAGAATGGATCAAGGCGACTGAACAAGAAGTTGGTATCTTCACCTAGGTTCATTGATCCCGAGCAAGCTATACTCGTAGCACAAAAATGGGTCGGAAGTGTGTTCAACTCCTTCCCCACTCAAACCTCGATCCATTCGGGGGCTAATGATGAAGCTATGTACCTAGGGTAGGGTCATGGACCTGTCCAAGATACCCTCCCCAAGGACATCTCTAGAAGAATCACCTTTCAATCGACTAAGAAGTGTTCCACTCGACAGACTCGAAGACACTCGACCATGAAGCCAACCACTCGACAGCCAGGGGATCTAAAGTCACTCTGCATGCTAACGTTCGGTCATTAAGTAGCTTTTATGGTCATCATAGCACTTTATTTGTGACGTTACCAGTAACGCTCGACCTTAATGTACCTTTAACCCTGCATAACTGAGGGCCGGAGGGGTCTGGCGAACTCTATATAAGCCACCCACTCCTCAGTGTCAAGGGTTCGCACCCCTGTAATTCATACACGAATAATCCAGTCGACCGCCTCCGGGCTCCGAGACGTAGGGCTATTACTTCCTCCGAGAAGGGCCTGAACTCATAAAACTCGTGCGTATACAACTACTCCATAGCTAGGATCTTGCCTCTCTATTCCTACCCCCCATTCTACTGTCAGACTTAGAACCACGATAGTGACCATGCAGATGGAGCAGAGTTGGGAGCAGAGTTTGGAAGGGCTCGCAGTAGTTTATGTTCAGAAGGTGTGCAGTTTGATCCCGCTGGCTCAGTCAGTACTCCTTGTGCCTTACCGACGCCAGCGTCGCACAGGACAACATTAGCACCAGCAATGAACATATCGGTGTGGAATTGTCGGGGAATCGGCGGCTCCCGGACAGTTCGTGACCTTGTGTCCCTCAATCAAGTATACCATACTCGCTTTATTTTCTTATGTGAGACTAGACAAAGCAAAGATAGAGTTCAGCGACTGCGTAACAGGCTTGGTCTGAAAGGCTTTGCTGGTGTGAGTAGTGAAGGTCTTAGTGGAGGATTAGCACTCTTCTGGGATGAGCAATTGTATGTGGAGATAAAAGAGGCTAATCAGAGATACATTGATGCACACATTGGTACAGCTCTGGGCAATGTGACATGGCGATTAACTTGTGTGTATGGCGAGCCCAGGGTGGAGAATAGATACCTTATGTGGGATAAAATGCGGGAGCTTAAAGAAAAGTCAGACTTACCATGGACTGTTGTTGGCGACTTCAACGAGGCTATCTGGCAGTTTGAGCACTTCTCCCTCACTCGCCGCGCCGAGAGCCAGAGGGAGGCTTTTCGTGAAGCTCTGGATGATTGTGCACTCACTGATCTTGTATTTAGAGGCGTTCCCTTCACTTATGATAACAAATGTGCTGGTAGGAAGAATGTCAGAGTACGACTCGATCGGGTCGTCGCGAATGATGTTTGGTGGGATATGTTTCCAGATGCCTCGGTGGAACATATTGTAACATCTTGCTCTGACCATTGCCTCCTGCTAGTCCGGTTCCATGCTGAACAATTGGTACAGAACAAGAAAAGATGCAGGCAATATGAGATCTTTTGGGAGAGAGCTTCAGACCTACCTGAGAGAATTGAACAGGCGTGGGTTGCTGCTGGTGATAAAAGCGACCTGGAGGCCATACAAAATTGTCTCAGCAATGTCATGGAGTCATTACAAGGTTGGAGCAGCCGCAAATTTGGCAATATCTTAAAGCAGCTAAAGGAGGTGGGCACTGAATTGGAAGGGCTGTTAAGCAGTGGTGCTGATAGTGCCAAGGTTCGTGTGGTGCAAGATAAGATGAATGAGTTGCTGTACAAAGAAGAGATGTTGTGGCTTCAAAGGTCAAGAATTAATTGGCTTAGAGAAGGCGATCGGAACACTAAGTTCTTCCATGGGAAAGCTGCATGGCGAGCTAAGAAAAATAAAATAACAAAACTAAAAGATGCAAATGGGAATTGGATATCTTCCCCAGCCGAGCTGGAATCATTGGCTACCACTTATTTCCAGGACCTCTTTACTTGTGATGCCAACCTTAATCCGGAGGAAATTGTCGCATTATTTGAGAACAAGGTCTCGGTGGAGATGAATGAGATGCTATGCCAGGAGTTCACGGACAGGGAGATTTCAGATGCGTTGTTTCAAATAGGGCCCTTAAAGGCACCTGGCACAGATGGCTTTCCTGCGAGGTTCTATCAACGAAACTGGGGCATTATGAAAGAACAAGTTATCGCAACAGTAAAGATTTTCTTTGCCACAGGGAAGATGCCAGCTAATATTAATCACACTGCCATTGTCCTAATACCCAAAGTGGATCAACCAATGACACTCAAAGAGTTCCGGCCGATAAGTCTTTGCACAGTGCTATATAAAGTGATTGCTAAGTGTTTGGCAAACAGACTGAGACCCATTTTGCGAGAGATTATTTCCATCAACCAAAGTGCGTTCATTCCTGGGAGATTGATCACAGACAACGCGCTAGTGGCTTTCGATTGCTTCCACTTCATTGAGCAAAATAAAAATCCGGAGAAGAACTTCTGTGCATATAAGATTGACCTCTCAAAGGCGTATGACCGTGTGGACTGGGGCTTCTTGGAGAATGCGATGAAAGGCCTAGGTTTCGCTCACCGGTGGATCGAGTGGATCATGTCATGTGTGACCTGGTGATTTATTCTGTCAAACTTAATGGAACCTTGCTGGATTCGTTCCTCCCGACCTGTGGTCTGCGCCAAGGAGACACTACTAGGAAAATGCTTATACATAGAATTTTAGTAGTAGTGCCTGTTTGGGCACACACGCTACTGGTATTTACCAGTAGCGCCGGGCAGAACCAGCGCTACTGCTACTGATTAGTTCCAGCGGTGGTTGGCGCGGGCCGCGCTGCTGTTTAGCGGGCCGTCGGGGCCAACGGGCAGGCCACTTAGCTGTAGCGTGTGTTTTGCGCCAGCGCTACAGCTAGTGGGTTTAGCAGTAGCGCTGGCCCATTGCCCGCGCTGTTGCTAAGCCCACTTCCTCTCCCCCCGCGCGCCCCCGGCCCGGCCTGCCTCATCTCTCACTCAAGCTCACTCACACTCCACACTCCTCCCTCTCAATCCCCCGCGCGCCGCCGTCGACCCACACGCTGCCGTACCCCGGGCCGGCCCTCCTCCCTGCTGCTTCGGCCGCCCTCGCCCGAGCCGTCCCTCCTCCTCGCTGGCCGCCCTCCCCTCACGTCGGCCTCCTCCCGACGGCTGCCCCGGCCCTCCTCCACCGTACCGAGAGGTACTCCTCCCTCTCCTTCCTCCTCCTCCCTCCCCCCTAGTTATAGTTATTAGAGTAGCTATTTTGAATCCTATGTAGTTGAAAAATGTAGGTTATTAGAATAATTAGGTATGAACCCTAGTTAATTCGTATGAACCCTAGGTTTTTAAATTTAGCTAGGTTTTAAAGTTAGGACAGAAGTTTAGCTAGGTTTTTAATTAGGTGTAGTTAATAGAATTTAGGTGTTTTAGTTGTTTTAGGTGTAGTTAACAGAATTTTAGGTGTTTTAGTTGTTTTAGGTGTAGTTAACAGAATTGTAGGTATTTTTTTAGTTAAAGCAATTGTTGTTATTTTTTTTAGTTAAATCAATTTTTCCTGTTATATGCAAATTTGCAGTGGACATGTCATATTTTGAACATGTCACATTTTGGACATGTCATATTTTTCCGAGTGGCCTATGTTTTGCCAGAAATATCGATTTGTTTACGTTCTGGCAAATTTCAGGCGCTCGATATGTCCTATTTTTAGCAAAGGTCATGCCAAATTTTGCTAAGTGTTTATTAATTTTGTTTTCATAATTAAGCATTTAGTTCTCGACGTCGACGATGCCTATCCCGCATCCTCGTCGTCGACTCGGCGGAGGACTCCTGGTTGAGCCGAGGGGCCATGTCCGGTACTGGGTGCCGCCGGGCTGGTACTGGGTTGTGCTACCATCTGGTGGGCGCAGCTTAGTGAGGAGCCAGCCCGTCGTCGACCCGGAGCTTCTTTGGTGGCGGTCACGTGGGCCTACATCGGTGGAGAGGCTTGAGTCCCCCGCGCAGGTGGTACAGCACCGTGTCACGGAGGAGAACGCGCACGTCCAGCGCTACTTGGTTGCATTGGCGAACGGCCGGTTCTCGAATACCTGGCAGATTATTTGGGGATCTCACCGGAGCTATGATCCGGTGATGGTTCCTTCTCTTTGGGTGTCCACTGCAGCCCACTGAACCTAGAGGAGCTATTATTTGAGATGTATTAGTGATATTATATGATGATCTTTGCTACAAACTACTATATATGTATTCGATGATGGATTATTAATTACCTATTAGTTATTTTGCTTATTGAATGCAAAAGATGAGCGCGGTTTGTGCTACAAACTACTATATATGTATTCGATGATGGATTATATGATGATCGTTGCTACAAACTAGGTTCGATGTTGATCTTTGCTACAAACTACTACAAACTACAAATTTTAGGTGTTTTAGTTGTTATATGATGATCTTTGCTACAAACTACTATATATGTATTCGATGATGGATTATTAATTACCTATTAGGAAATGTCTGACGATGAAAGGGAATTCGCTATGTGCGAGTACTGCGAAGATGAGCGCGGTGCTGTGCGACAGGCCTCACTTGGTAGAAGGTCGGCGCTTCAGCATCAAGCTCCAAGAGACCTTCGATGTTGAAACGGTACGCAACGACGACAAGTATTTTTTGTTATTTTTTGCACGACTTCTCTGCTTCTTCAACTTATAATTTCCGTCTTTTACAATTCGACTAGCTTACCCCATGCCATGCAAGACGCTATGTCTTGGAGAAGATGGGTTTTGAAGATCATGAAAGAATGGAGACAAAGATAATTCAACTAAGGACCCATCATGGTTATGATTTTGTTGTAAATCTATACAATTCTGTGAACTCATCCAATTTTGGTTGCCTGAATTGGGAAGCCCTTTGCAAGGCATATGATTTTCATGAGGGTATGCTTCTCACCTTCGATCTTGGTGATCCTGACATCGACGAAAATGATATGACCATTTGGGTCCTTGTTGACACGCTTCCAGTTCTACCGCTGTGTGAGTTTCTTAAACATATTTACTAAGTAATTTATATTGTTTATTTTAAAATATTTGACAGCTTATTTTCATTGACAACTTATTTTCATTCTTCAAAAAATGTACGGAAAATGGTAGACAGAACCTACTACTACAATGATGAAGCACAATTAACTTATAAGGAGCAAGATGGTCTTATCGCATTTTTTACTTTTCTTGAGAATTACAATAGCTATTATCAAACTCCTCCACATTATGGTTAATACGTGCCACTAGTGAACGTGTTGAACTACGGTAACATCAATGGAGATATCATGGTAAGATTTTCTACTATTACGACATCCGTGCATCTTTTGCATAAATTCTTCTAAAACTAAACTATATTGCTAACTACAAAGTTATTACTATGTTTTTGAACAGAAAATCCCGGTGGATTGTGTGCCTCATCTGATGTTGACGAGAGGTCGCGTTAATGTGATGAGCTTACGGCCACCACGGCCAGGTCAGCCGCAGTATCCACATCACTCCTATCCATACCGGATTTCTAAAAGGGAGGATGCCATGATAATAGATGATTTCAAAAAATGTTTGAACTATCGTAGAGAGCTACTTGGAAGCAACATTGTGCGTAGGCCAAGACATGGAGATAGGATGATCTCCGTTCTTTATTATGGAGAGTCAATTTTCCTTAATGCAGCGTCAATGCCTATCTTGTTTTATGATATTTTACCTAAGAGAGGGTAGAGTAGGTCCTATGAGAGGATTAGGTCGTAGCTAGAATGTGTTATTATGTGCTACAATGTGTTAGAGTTGATGATGATGATGAGGAGTTGTGATTATGACTAGTGACCAACTTTTTATATGATGTCTCATTGACGAACATTGTTTGATGGTGATGACAAGTGGTAATGAATATGCTATTTAAATATACTAGTTCATGATGAGTTGTTATTGTATAAAAGATATATCTGTTTAAACATGTACAACGCCAAAATGCTAAAAAAACATAAAAGTTAGCAGTAGCGCTGGTCTAAAAACTCGCTACTAGTAGTTGAACTTACCAGTAGCGCTGGCCTAAAAACACGCTACTGCTATAAAATAGATGTAGCGCCGTAGCAGTAATGCTGGTGCCCGCGCTACTGGTAGCACAAAAAACGGCGCTACTGGTAAGCATTTTCCTAGTAGTGAGATCCCCTATCTCCCTTTTTATTCCTATTTGTGGCAGATGGATTGTCTGCGCTGCTCCAAAAAGAGATCAATAATAGTCAGATAGTTCCATTGAAAGTGTGCCGTAGTGCCCCTGGAATATCGCATTTGCTCTTCGCCGATGATACACTGCTATTCTTCAAGGCAGAGGTGGATCAAGCTGTACGCATGCAACAAGTTATTAATTCATATGCTCAAGGGACGGGTCAGCTTGTTAACCTCGACAAGTGCTCTCTAATGTTTGGAAAATCATGCCCGGCTGATGCTCAGGAAGGAATTAAAGCAGCGTTGCAGGTTACCCAGGTAGAGTTTGAGCCTAAGTACCTAGGCTTGCCGACACCGGAGGGGAGAAAGACTCGAGGTAAATTCCAAAGCATACAAGAGAAAATGGTGAAGAGGATAGTGTTATGGGGCGAGGGCTCTCAGGGAGGGAAAGAAGTGCTAATTAAGGCAGTCGCCCAAGCACTTCCCACGTTTCTAATGGGTGTTTTCAAGCTTCCTGCTTATGCGAGGATTTAACAAAGATGATACGGAACTTTTGGTGGGGGACGGCACAGGGACAGCGGCGTACTCACTGGGTGTCATGGGACATTACGCTAAGGCCCAAATCACATGGCGGCATGGGATTCCGAGATATGAAACTTTTTAATCAAGCGCTGCTAGCCAAGCAGGCATGGAGGCTAATTGAGAACCTCCAGAGCTTATGTGCGCAGGTATTCAAGGCGAAATACTACCCGAACGGGTTCTTCGTGGATACGGTCTTCACCGGCAATGCGTCCTCAATCTGGCAAGCCATTAAATATGGGCTGGAGCTCCTTAAGAAAGAGATTATCTGGCGCATCGGTAACAGCTCCCAAGTCCGTATATGACGTGATCCATGGATCCCTCGTGATCAGTCCCGGCGACCAATGACTCTAAAGCGACGCTGCCGACTCAAGTGGGTTTCTGTTCTCCTCAATACGGATGGTACATGGAACAATGACCTCCTGCGGCAGCATTTTTATCAGCCAGATATATATAGCATCCTTCAGATCAAGACTTCGAACAGGCTAGAAGCTGACTTCCTTGCGTGGCATCCGGACAAACATGGCTGCTTTTCTATACGGAGCGCCTATTACCTGGGGCTTCACGAACGCATGGAGGCGCAGGGCTGTGGTGCGTCGAGTATTCGGCCGGACGGACAGCGGTCAGTCTGGGATCTAATCTGGAAGAACGGGGCACCAGCTAAAGTACGTGTATTTGCATGGAATGCTTCTCGTGAGTCCCTAGCTACTCAAGCTACCAAGAACCGCATGCATATGGAGCAAGATCCTACATGTGTACTATGCGGCCATGCGGTGGAGGATGTACATCATGCCCTGGTACAATGCCCCCATGCAGCGGCACTCTGGGCAGCCATGAGAGACTACTGGGATCTCCCGACCACAGAAGACCTGTGTGATGCCGAGCCCGAATGGCTGTTTCGTCTGCTTGACAATCTGTCTTGATGTAGAGAGGTTGGCTTCCCTGATGATCATGTGGAGGATTTGGTACGCGAGGAATGAGATCACTCATAATAAACCACCGGTTCCGATCAAGGCTTCGCGCAGATTTTCATGAGCTATATCACGTCTTTGCTTGCGATACAGCAGCATCCGGAGGCAGATTTGACAAAAGGAAAGCAGGTGATTGACCTCTCAAGGAAGAATGCCGAAGAGCACACATGCAATAACAGTAGCGCCGCGCTGGGAGGTTCCTGATGCAAACCATGCAAAACTTAATATTGATGGCGCTTTTGTCAAGGAAAATGGCACGGCTGGGGCTGGCATGATTTTACGTGATCATGAAGGTGATGTCATCTTCCCCGCGATACGGGTCCTTTTTAATTGTGGTGATTCCTTGGAAGCCGAGATGGCGGCGCTGGATGAAGGACTACAACTTGCTCTCCATTGGACTAACCTGCCGCTGCTTGTTGAAACGGATTGTAGCGAGCTGTTAAAGATGGTGCAGTCTAGCTAAAATCAGCAGGCCGCGAATTTGGCGAGCCACACCCTAGCTTGCATGGGTCGCTCGCAACAGCGCACGGTACGCTGGCTCCAGAATTCCTCTAGGGAGATAGCTAGCATTGTTGAATCTGAATGTAATCATCATAGTTGATTAATGAAAAGTTCCTTTCCCGCCAAAAAAAGGCATTTTGTCCAAAACGCCTTAAAAGGCCCCTTGTTTGTAGGCATCCTGAAAAAATGCCTCAAAACATGCTTAATTAGCGGCATTCTGAGAAAGTGCCGTGAAATGTAATAGTATACGGAGCGTTTTGCGAAATGCTGCTTTAGATTGAGAGGCGTTTTCAGAAAATGCCGTAATATACCAGACTATAGGGGGTGTTTTAAAAATTGCCATCACACACTTTGAAGGCATTGAGGAAAAACGCCTCGGAAGCTCGGTTAGAATTTGAAATTAGCTCCTATAATATCGAATATCTACCTATACAGGCTTCTACTCCCGCGACCCACCTGGCCAGATGGACACACAATAAAAGCATGTTGTTTCCTTGTTAAAACAAGCCAGAGCAATTGATTAGCTACTTGCGTGGATCAAAGGCCGGATGTACACACCAGGACTTGAGGTGTACACACCAGGACATGAGAATCTTTTGTTAGTACTACATTGATTAGCTACTTGCGTGGATCAAAGGCCGGATGTATAATACTGTAATCCACAACTTAACGTGCGGTTACTAACCTACTGGTCGATCCAGTAACATGCTTGCTAGTTTGACCTGATGAGATGTGGGGCACCACTTGCTTGCAAATAGCCGGAAAAGTAAAGAGGACAAAAGAAAGATGTTGTTAGGGTGTCGCTATCTGTACCGACCAGTCTCATCGTGATCCGGGGTCACGCGCCTTAAATTGCACAATAATCTGTTGTATCTCTATTTTTCTGCGATGTATCTGTACCGACGTACTCCCTTTGTACCGGCCAGTCTTATATTTTGATACCGATGGAGTATATATAATGCAGTCAATGGTAATTTTGGGTGTGTGGCGACCAGATTTGGATGTCTTCCTTGGCCACGTCCGACGGTGGCCTAGAGCATGTCCTCGGTGATGGTGTTTCTTGTTTATGGGATGATGGTCAGCCGCGTCATTCTTCTCCGGTGTTTACTTCAGCGATGGTGGAGCATGGCATCAGATGGCCACAATGGCAAACACAAAAGTCACGGTGGATGTTTAGTTGGAGGAGCCGTCCAGCTTTCACTCATCTTGGTATGTTTTCCTACATCTTAATATAGGCACGCTCGCCATGGTGTATTTTTCTAAAGTATCAAGTTAAATTTTAAAAGAAGTTAAACGAATGATTCCAATTACATTCGTGGTATTGCAAGTCACATGCCAACCATGTTCATTTGAACTATGTAGAGAGTCAAAATTAAGCAAACTAGTCTTAGCTAATTTTGGCTCTTTTTTTGGCCGAGCTATAAAAGGTATTCATAATTACTTTCTCCGTCTCATAATATAAGAACGTTTTTAACACTAGTATAATGTTAAAAACGTTTTTATATTTTGGGACAGAGGGAGTACCTTATTTCTTTTCAAGCGAGGGTCGAGTCGAGCTCATTTGGCTCACGCGCCTTGAAGACAAATATCGAATCTCTACTATGGTTTCGAGTTTTGTTAGAGTTTGTGTCTTACTCATGAAGGCGAGACAGTGGTGGTTCGATGAAGGTGAAATAAGATGTCCCCGCCCAGCCCCCGTTTTGGTGGTGCATCTAGTATCGCTGGTGGGCGTGTGGAAGTGCGTCACCGGTGGATCTGTCTTTGGTGGATTTGCTCGTATTTTTTTCGTTCGTCTACATTTGTGTGTCTTTAGTTTGGATCTTTCCAATCTACGCTACTCTTCATAGGCGGCAGTTGCTGTTCTGGTGCGCTTGTCTTATGGGGCCTTAGCAGCACGACTTTCTGGCTGTCTACTGCAACAAGTTTTGCCCTGTTAGAATAAACCCGAGGCCACCGGTGATCATCTGAGGACCAAGCAATCACACGAGGCACGACACTGAGATTTGTTAACGAGGTTCACCGATATGGCTACATCCACGGGCCTGACTATGGGCGCTCCTCCTCATGACACCGCTACAATACAGCACCCGGTCGCCCGGATGATGGCACAAGCCGCCGGCTTCCCCTGCATTCCTGTGCTATTATGTTGGCATAGGTTACATCGTGTGTCTGTCCTCGCTATATATGAGAGGCCTAGGATACAAGTGTCCTAGTAGGACACGACTCCATATCCTATTTAAACACAATACAACTACAAGTCCAACTGTAACCTGCTTTGTACACTACATTCGACACAACTCTAACAAACTCCACCTTGGCAAATATTCTCCACTACCTTGAATTTGTCCATGTGTCAAACTTATGTGTATATTGGACTTGAGCTTATCCTATGAGCACCACTGCTACTCCAAAGACTCCATGTGACTCCACCTGCAACTTGTAGTCCCTTCTTTTCTTGACCAAGTCAACACTCGAACAAAATTAAGTTCCTTGTTACTCTAGTTTGTGCTCCCAACTTTCAGAGTATCCGTTCAATGCCATCACACACCGATCACTGACCTGCGTGAAAGTGAACAACTTACATATTGGATGTCACACATAAGAGTTACCTGAACTCAACATCACCGCTCTTCCTTGACCGTCTGTCTGAAACCTGAAAGAATTTCACTGTTGCTTGTAGTCATCCCGAGTCAAATTCACAGTTGTCGCACCACATGTATGACCACCAGAACCCTGTCCCGTCTCCATGTCCCGTGCGTACCGCACGCCTCACCGCTATTACCGCGTCGAGCCTCCGCTGTCCCAGTCGAGTCTCAAGGGTCGCGAACCCACACCACTCAACCTCCACTGCAGAGTACCATCGATCATTGCCGACCGATGACGAGTTTCATGCTTCCATCAGACCCCTGGGCTCTAGTCCGAACTACGTGTCACTCGCTTTTTTCTCCCGTTGAATAGGATTCGCCTCTCTGAGCTCTTACGCCGTAGCCCCTCAATCAGCACTGAGTGAAGTCTTCCAGACTCCAGCTCCATCCTCAACATGACTCCATGGTAGATGATCAGTCCACCCTTGCGCCCCGTCGACTCCAAACTCACATGCGTGCGCCGCCTTGAATCAACCCCGCTCAATAGTCTTGTCGAAGCCACACAAGCCCTCAGGCCTGCGCCACGTGTTTCCACGCCCCAGAAGTCGGTCACCATCACCATCACGCTCCTATGTGGCTATGTTGTTGTCACCGATCCCACCACCGTCTTCTGATCCAACCGACTTACGTCGATCCGTCAGCCTATCTAGTCCGACCCAGACTCCTAGACCATTCCACGGATTTCCATCCATCACATGATAATTCCGTCACAACTGACATGACTTCCCGCAACACCTTCAAGCATCCCTGTTGTGCCAACAAATTTTTCACCCTTGTCTGCCATAACTCAAGGTTTTCAATCCCGTCGAACTTCTCCACCTCAAACCTGGTACTTGATGGAGCCACAGTCCTTTGTACGGCTGACCCTGCGAAAAATTATCCGAGCTTTTCTCACATGATGCCCAAGTACACAAGCAAAGTCTACGTGTTACACCCATGTGTACTAATAGCAATTCCAACCAAAAACCTTCTGGTCCTCACGTGCTGTACCTACTATGCTCAACTCACGGTGCTAGCTTTTGCCTTGCCACAGCCTTGCTATTTCAATGGATGCCCAATGTGATGAATTTTTCGTTCCCGATTGATCTGCTGCCTCTGTCAGTGTCGGTGGGAAACAACACCTATGGGACCACTGGAATCCCTTCTATGGTTGCGGGGCGCGGGGATCGTGAGAAGAGCGGGACTAGCAGACGATACAAAGGGATTTACCCAGGTTCGGGCCGCAAAGATGCGTAAAACCCTACGATCCTGCTTTGGTGGATGTATTTAGTGTTCTTGAGCTCTTGAACTAGTCTAGGTGCTGCGAGGTTCAAAAGAGCCGAATCCTTCTCTCGTGTGCCATGGGCCTCCTTTTATAGGCGAAAGGGGCTGCCACAGTGCACATAGGAGGTGGAAAGTGCTACAGTGTCATGAGCTTATCGCTGGTATTACAGGACAAAGCGCATTTTATGTGAGGCTTAGGTGTCCCTTCACTTTATCGGGGACGGGGGCGAGGCCCGTCCCGTCCGTCGCCGCTCCTCCAAGCTTCGACACACGCCCTAGCCAGCGATGCATGCGGTGCCATGTAGGCAGGCAGGCAGCTGAGGTGGCGCGGTGGTGGAGTCCCCACGAAGGGCTGCATGTTGCCACGCAGGTGCCTGCCCAGCTGGTTGGGTCGGCAGCTGCATGCGAACGGCGGCATAGACTTGGCTGGTGCGGTCCTGAAGGTGGCCCTGCTGGTGCGCTTGGCGAGGGCCTTGCCGGGTGGCCCGGCAAGGGTCTTGCCGTGGCGCGCAGGCATCCCCGGCAAGGATCTTGCCGGGGTCTTGTGGGTTTTTTCGGTGAGGATAACTGCCTTCCTATCCTCATTTGATCTTGACTATGTCTTTACAAAGATCTGCATGCCACCACAGAGGTGCCTTCCCGAGTCCTGGCCCCACGTTGATGATGGTGTTGGTGGCCGTGGGCTCAAGGGTGGCTCACTCTGTTGGCGTGGGGCGAGCTGCCCTGGCAAGGATCTTGCCGGGGCCGCTGAGGTTGCCCCGGCAAGGGTCTTGCCGGGGGAACCTGCTTCTTCCCTCCGCTCTTCATGGTCTTGGCCTTGGCGTTGCTCTGATTTATCTTGGGCTTCGGTCTTACCTTGGCTCACCTCCCCTGCTCTGCTTGGTGTGGTCGTGGGCGCGGCTCTGACTGCCCGTGCACAGGTAAAGGGGTACAAAAACGTGCCCTTCTTTTTGTACACCGACAGGAGCCCCCGGGCCTAGGCCACACATAAGCACGACACGTTGTTGGGCGAGGCCCAAAAACGGTGCGCGGGCAGGTGGGGCGATTTTTACCGCGGTAAGATTCTTCACGCACCCCGCCTCCCACGACCCGCGTGTGGCGCGGCGTGGAGGGGTGTGCGTGACGTGGGCTGCATGCGAGGGGCGGTTTTCACACGCATGCGTCACATCGCAGTAAAGAGGCAGCTCGCGCCTTCCCCGTAAAAAGAGGGAGGCGTGGAGGCGCGGCTCATTTACTGAACGGGGCCCGGGCGCGGTCTTCAAGGCGTCCACTCCCCACGATCACGGGGTGGGGAGAGGTCGCTTCGCCTGTCCCCTCGGTTCTGCGCGTCCGCCACGCGTCACCCATGCACTTGGGGTAGCAAGCGGCGGGGGTGGGAAACCGGGTCGTCGCTGGTCGGGGCAGCGGATCGGTCCCGATTCCGCATGTCTCTGTTCGCTGGATTGGCCGAACGGGGCAGCCGAGCCCCGACCCGCTCCTTTATAAGGAGGGGGAAGGGGGGATGGCGTCCCGCACTCTTCTATCATCTATCTCCTCTTGCTTCTGCTTCTTCCTTCCACTCGCCATGGAGAAAGGGAATCCTGGTCCTTCAACGGTGGCGGCAAGGGTCGCTGCTCGACAACGCGTCCCTCCTCCTCCTGAGCCCGCGGTGGTGGGGCCGGTCGCGAGGGGAAGGGGGAGGGGGCGAGGCCGTGGGCGAGGCCGGGGCAGAGGTCACAGTGCTCGGGGAAGAGGAGGACGGGGCGGCGCGCCGGCTTGGCCCCCGCCAACGATGCCTTTCCCGATGGAAGGCCATGTCGGAGGCCAGCCCCGCGAGTTCTTCATCAGGCTGCGCCAGCCTCCGCATCGCCGTCTTCGTCTTCCTGCCCCGTTTGCTCGAGAGATGGGGCATGACCGGCCCCAATCCCTCAGATTGCACATGAGGGGTTGCGGGAACGGGGCACGGGGTCGACGTCGACTTCCCGGCTCCTCGAGTCATGTATCTCCGTCGTGGGTGCAAGACGTTCGCTCGCATCCACAGCCTGACGGCGGGGCTCGTCCTCTACTTCAAATTAATGGAGGACGGCCTACTCTCCGTCAAGGTCTTCGGAGATTTCGGGTCTTCCGATGGAGATTCTGACGATGGAAGCTCTTCCTCGAGTGAAAGTGACGAGGAAGACTACGGGGCAGATAGCGGGGACGAGTCCGACTAGGCGTCGGACACCCCGCGCCTAGGCGGGTGCGGCGGCAGCAGCATCTGCACCTGGTCGTTCCTCCGGCAGAGGTTTGCCGGGGGCGGGGCCAGCTCCTTGAACTTCTCGGGGCCGTCTCCTTGGGCGGCTGGCATCGAGGCTGCGGAAGAGGAAGAGGGAGGGCGGCAAAGCCATCAACTCGGATTACGCAGGCACCGACGCCTTCATCGCGTATTGCCGGTCCTGCCGCCTCGTCTTCCAGCTCCTTTCCCGGCACCGTCATCACCGGTCCGCCCGTGGGCGGCCACCGAGGTGTTCTCTTGGTGCTTTCTACTGCTCGTATCTCGCCTAGGCGCCCCTTTCGCCCTTTCACCTCCTTGACCTGCCTCCTGAGGAGAGGGACAAGAAAGGGATTACGGGCATCTTATCTCTTTTATAGTTTGTAAGCCTGCGGGCCTTTGTTAAATTTAAAACTTGTAATCCCCTTTTTCATGTTTTTCATTTCGTATGAACTGTACCTGTACGGGATGTTTTTCAATGAAAAGGAATGTTTGCCGGGTTTTTCGTTCACAGGTGAAACCCACGACAAGGAGTAAATCCTTGTTACCTTTAAGATAAAGGTTTTCTCGCTTAGGCAACAGGCCTTGCCGTCCCCCCACTTCGCTCGACCTTTCTCACGCCCTTGGCGAGAGGCAGGGATGAGGTGGGCTTAGGCTCCTCGTTTCATTTCCTTGCTGCCGCGACTACGACCAAACGGATTGACTGGAAAGAATAACTTTGATGTGGTTTCGTACCCTACCATAATCTCTTCGTTTGTTCTCCGCCATTAGTGACTTTGGAGTGACTCTTTGTTGCATGTTGAGGGATAGTTATATGATCCAATTATGTTATTATTGTTGAGAGAACTTGCACTAGTGAAAGTATGAACCCTAGGCCTTGTTTCCTAGTATTGCAATACCGTTTACGCTCACTTTTAACACTTGTTACCTTGTTGTTTTTATACTTTCAGATTACAAAAACCTATATCTACCATCCATATTTCACTTGTATCACCATCTCCTAGTGCACCTATGCAATTTACCATTGTATTGGGTGAGTTGGGGACACAAGAGACTCTTTGTTTTTTGGTTGCAGGGTTATTTGAGAGAGACCATCTTCATCCTACACCTCCCACGGATTGATAAACCTTAGGTCATCCATTTGAGGGAAATTTGCTACTATCCTACAAACCTCTGCACTTGGAGGCCCAACAACATCTACAAGGAGAAGGTTGGGTAGTAGACATCACACCGAGATTGGTCAAAAGTGTGTAACGGCTGGATTTTGTGTGGAGGCTATATATACCCCTCCACCCCTTCTTCCTTAGAGAGGAGAGCCATCAGAACGTGCCTAGACTTTCACCATTCAATTTCTGAGAGAGAACCGCTTACACATGTGTTGAGATCAAGAGATTCCAATCCTATGATTTGTACCTTAATTACTATCCTTCCCCGAGTTGCTTTCCACTCCAATTCTTCTTCCACCAAATCTGAATCTGTGAGAAAGAGTTAAGTGTTGGGGAAACTATCATTTGAAGCACAAGAGCAAGGAGTTCATCATCAACACACCATCTATTACCTTTTAAAGAGTGCTATCTCCTAGATTGGTTAGGTGTCGCTTGGGAGCCTCCGACATGATGTTGATTTGAACCAAGAAGTTTGAAAGGTCAAGGAGATCGCCTACTTCATAAAGATCTACCCGAGTGAGGCAAGTCCTTCGTGGGCGATGGCCATGGTGGGAAAGCCAAGGTTGCTTCTTCGTGGAGCCTTCATGGGTGGAGCCCTCCATGGAATCGCGCAGCCGTTACCCTTCGTGGGTTGAAGTCTCGGTCAATGTGGACGTATAATAACACCACCTATCGAAACCACACCAAAAATCTCCGTGTCTCCATTGCGTCTGCCTTCTCCAAACCTTTCCCTTTACGTTCATATGCAATGTTCTACATTCCACTACTATACTCTTGGAATTGCATGTGTAGGTTGAGTGCTTGACTTGTGCTAATTGCTAAAATCTGCCAACAACTGAAATTCGGAAAAGGAAAGATTTTATTTGGTCAAGTAGTCTAATCACCACCCCTCTAGACATACTTTCGATCCTACATCCTCCCCTAACCCTAGGCGGCTAGGACAAACACTCTCCTCAAGACTACACCAGCGAGCCCGTGGATTCGCCTCCCCTTTGTCTGCTGCTCCGGTGGCCGGTGGTGGGGAGGAGAATCTGGGTGCCTCACACTGGTTGGTAGTTTCTGTTAGGGTTTTTTAGTCCGTGCAGGTGCAGCGCTTGAGCGAATGGCGGCGCTACTTATCATGTGTCAAGTATTGTGAGGTGTATTGTTTGTTTGAAATCCTATATTTTGAACCATGGATCCACGTGCATAGCCGGTACGTAACGACCGACATATGCATGGAACGTAGTATGCCTTGTGCCGTCCGTTGGAGATCCGATGAATCTATGTGAGGTGCGCTCTTTCCTTCTCTCCTGTTCGTGTCCACACGACCACAAGTAGCCCATGCGGCCCAACAGGACGGTACCTATCGATTCATCGCTCACCTGAGCTATCGTCTCGCCTTAGGTTTCAATGGTAGGGAGGAGCAGCTGCGGGAGAACACGGCGCCGCCTAGCCGTGGAGGCGGCAGAGATAGCTAGCAGCTGCCTCATCCAAGGCGCAATGCGTCGGAGCCATCGCGACCGTGGAGCTGCGGAGCCGTGGAGTTGTGGAGACGGTGCCGTCGATGTTGACGAGCAGCCGAGGCCACGAAGCCAACATCGTCAATGCTTCTGTAGGCCATCTGCTCTGCTGCTTGTGTGTGTGTGTGTAGTAAACAGACAACTTGTGTGTGCAAAATCGGACAGAACTGATAGAGGCAGCGGTGGTAGGCAACTTGAATGTTTGTTATGACTGAAGAATCGAAAATGTTCCTGCTTTCTTGAATGTTTGTTATGACTGAAGAATTGTTCCAGTAAACAGACAACTTGTGTGTGTGTGCAAAATCGGACAGAACTGTTAGAGGCAGCGGAGGCAGGCCGCTCCGTCCAGGTGTTAGGCCGCCTAGCAGTGGAGGCAGCGGAACGAGCAGCTGCCTCGTCCAAGGCGCGATGCGTCGGAGCCATCGCGGCTTTCTTGAATGTCTGTTATGACTGAAGAATTGTTCCAGTAAATAATTGTTTGTGCAAAATCGGTCAGAACTGATAGAAATGCACTGAATTGAACCGTTGTGTAAGATTGTCAACTTGAGAGCATATAACAGGTGGTGTTAATTTAAGAGGATAGCACCTGCTGTTGACAATTTGTGAACATGTCCTTCTAGGAATATAATGATTTGCAAGTCATAATGCCTGCTTTGGCTGATGAATATAAATGAGCATGCATACAGAAATTGCAGGTGCATTGAACAAAATAGATGCCAACCTTGGGAGTATATCTCTGAAATGCATGAAAAAGTGATTGATCAACTAGAACCTAAACTGAACTGAATAGCCAAATTTCTCAAAACCATGCTTGTTTGTGCTCTGATTCAAGTAAAGAGCACATGGTTGCCCAAAACAATAGCACTTCACCACGACCCAGTAAATAGATCATCAAGGTTTAAAATATTCACCAAGGTGGGGATTAACAGGCTAACGCAGATTGCACACAATGTGGTGCAACCATCTCAAACAGCTTTCATGCTGGACAGAAACATCCTAGAAGGGGTTGTGCTCCTATATGAAACACTCCATGAATTCCACACGAAAAAACTAGATGGCGTTGTTTTTAAGGTGGATTTTTAGAAAGCGTACGATAAGGTTAAATGGCCATTTCTGCAGCAGGCCTTGCGGATGAAAGGATTCGATCAGTCCTGGAGAAAGAGGTGGATTCTTTCATGCAAAAAGGCAGTGTCGGAATCAAAGTGAATGAAGACATAGGTCATTATTTCCAGACACACAAGGGCCCGAGGCAGGGAGACCCGATGTCACCTATCTTGTTCAACAAAGAAGTGGAGATGTTGACAATTCTAATAGGAAGAGATAATGACAATGGCCAGGTAGGCAGGGTCGTCCCGCATTTAGTGGACAGAGGAGTGTCCATTCTGCAGTACGCTGATGATATTATTATCTTCATGGATCATGATCTGGCAAAAGTAAGAAACATGAAGCTTGTTATGCTTATTCGAACAGTTGTCGGGGTTAAAGATTAAATTCCATAAAAGTGAATTGTTTTTTCTTTGGGAGAGCTAAAGACGAAAAAGAAGCTTACAAACAACTTTTCGGATGTGAATTAGGTTCGTTGCCTTTTACATATTTGGGTATACCAATTCACCATCGCAAGCTATCTAACAAAGAATGGAAGTGCATTGAGGATCGCTTTGAAAAGAAACTAAGCTACTGGAAGGGCAAGCTTATGTCATATGGAGGCCGACTAATTCTCATTAATTCGGTGCTCGCGAGTACGCCAATGTTTCTCTTATCCTTTTTCGAGGTACCAGTTGGGGTTCGGAAAAGACTGGACTTCCATTGATCGTGTTTTTTCTGGCAGAGCGATGAGTTAAAATGAAAATACAGACTTGCTAAATGGGATATTATCTATAGGCCAAAAGACCAAGGTGGTCTTGGCATTGAAAATCTAGAGGTGAAGAATAGATGTCTTCTCATCAAGTGGCTGTACAAGCTATCTGTAGAGACCGATGCCACATGGGCCCAGATTCTCTGTAATAAGTACCTACATTCTAAAACCTTATCCAAGGTGATGGTCGATGACCGATTCACCATTTTGGAAAGGACTGATGAGAGTGAAATCAGCCTTCTTCCAAAGGAGAAAATTTATCGTTGGAAATGGTACTTCCACGAGATTCTGGGAGGATACATGGTTAGGGAAGACGCCTCTAGCTATCCAATATCCTTCTCTCTATAATATTGTTCATCGTAAAGATGCTTATGTTGCAATAATATTACAGTCCAACCCTCTCAATATTCAATTCAGGAGGACTTTAGCGAGAAACCGTTGGGAAGTGTGGCTCCATCTTGTGAGAAGATTGATGGATATACACCTTTCTCAACAGCCAGACCAGTTGCACTGGAAACTAACCAAGAATGGAGTGTTTTCGGTAAAATGCATGTATTAGGATATTATCAACTCTGGCTCTATCCCTCGATCTATGCACATTTGGAAAGTCAAAGTGCTCTTAAAAATTAAAGTGTTTATGTGGTTTGTCCATAAACAATTCATTCTAACTAAGGACAATTTGGCAAAAGTTACTGGATAGGATCTCGAAGTTGTAGCTTCTGTGATCATGATGAATCTATCAAACACCTCTTTCTTGATTGCCCAATGGCCCAAATTTTATGGCGGTCTATTCACATAGCATTTAATATTACTCCTCCGACTACCATCCACACGTTACTTGGGATGTGGCTAGATGGAGTGGATTCAGAAACAGCGAAACATATCCATGTAGGAGTATGTGCTTTATTATGGGTTGTATGGAACTGGAGAAAGATTTGGTTTTTTAATAGAACTGAAGGAAATATGCCCTAGAGGCAATAATAAAGTTATTATATATTTCCTTATTTCATGATAAATGTTTATTATTCATGCTATAATTGTATTAACCGAAAACATGATACATGTGTGAATACATAGGAAAACATATAGTCACTAGTATGCCTCTACTTGACTAGCTCATTAATCAAAGATAGTTATGTTTCCTAACCATAGACATGTGTTGTCATTTGATTAATGAGATCACATCATTAGGAGAATGATGTGATTGACATGACCCATTCCGTTAGCCTAGCACTTGATCGTTTAGTATATTGCTATTGCTTTCTTCATGACTTATACATGTTCCTGTAACTATGAGATTATGCAACTCCGTTTACGGAGGAACACTTTGGGTGCTACCAAGCGTCACAACGTATCGGGTGATTATAAAGGAGTACTACAGGTGTCTCCAAAGGTACATGTTGGGTTGGCGTATTTCGAGATTAGGTTTTGTCACTCCGATTGTCGGAGAGGTATCTTTGGGCCCTCTCGGTAATGCACATCACTATAAGCCTTGCAAGCAATGTAGCTAATGAGTTAGTTACGGAATGATGCATTACGGAACGAGTAAAGAGACTTGCCAGTAACGAGATTGAACTAGGTATTGGATACCGACGATCGAATCTCGGGCAAGTAACATACCGATGACAAACGGAACAACGTATGTTGTTATGCGGTTTGACCGATAAAGATCTTCGTAGAATATGTAGGAGCCAATATGAGCATCCAGGTTCCGCTATTGGTTATTGACCGAGAATAGTTCTAGGTCATGTATACATAGTTCTCGAACCCGTAGGGTCCGCAACAAGGTTTCGATGACGGTTATATTATGAGTTTATGAGTTTTGATGTACCAAGGAGTTCGAGTCCGGATGAGATCGGGGACATGACGAGGAGTCTCGAAATGGTCGAGACATGAATATCGATATATTGGACGACTATATTCGAGTTCGGAAAGGTTCCGAGTGATTCGGTATTTTTGAGTCTGGGAGAGTTACAGAATTCGCCGGGGAGTATATGGGCCTTATTGGGCCATACGGGAATAGAGGAGAGAGGCCAAAAGGAAGGAGGCCTGCGCCCCCCCTTTGGTCCGAATTGGACAAGGGGCGCAGCCCCCTTTTCCTTCTCCCTCTCCCCCTCTTTCCCCTTCTCCTACTCCAACAAGGAAGGAGGGAGTCCTACTCCCGGTGGGAGTAGGACTCCCCTTGGCGGGCCCCCTCCTAGGCTGGCCGCCCCCTCCCCCTTTGCTCCTTTATATACGGGAGCAAGGGGGCACCTCTAGGCACGACACACAAGTTGATCTACGGATCGTTCCTTAGCCATGTGCGGTGCCCCCCTCCACCATATTCCACCTCGGTCATATCGTCGCGGAGTTTAGGCGAAGCCCTGCGCCGGTAGAGCATCATCATCGTCCACCACGCCGTCGTCTTGTGGAACTCATCCCCGCGCTTTGCTGGATCGGGCCGGGGATCGTCATCGAGCTGGACGTGTGCTGAACTCGGAGGTGCCGTACGTTCGGTACTTGGATCGGTCGGATCGTGAATACGTACGACTACATCAACCGCGTTGTCATAACGCTTCCGCTTTCGGTCTACGAGGGTACGTGGACAATACTCTCCCCTCTCGTTGCTATGTCATCACCATGATCCTTGCGTGTGCGTAGGAATTTTTTGAAATTACTACGTTCCCCAACAGTGGCATCCGAGCCTGGTTTTATGCGTTGATGTTATATGCACGAGTAGAACACAAGTGAGTTGTGGGCGATACAAGTCATACTGCTTACCAGCATGTCATACTTTGGTTCGGCGGTATTGTGAGATGAAGCAGCCGGACCGACATTACGCGTCACGCTTACGCGAGACTGGTTTCACCGCTCACGAGCACTCGTTGCTCAAAGGTGACCGGCGGGTGTCTGTCTCTCTCACTTTAGTTGAACTGAGTGTGGCTCGCCCGGTCCTTGCGAAGGTTAAAACAGCACCAACTTGACAAACTATCGTTCTAGTTTTGATGCGTAGGTAAACGGTTCTTGCTCAGCCCGTAGCAGCCACGTAAAATTTGCAACAACAAAGTAGAGGGCGTCTAACTTGTTTTTGCAGGGCATGTTGTGATGTGATATGGTCAAGGCGTGATGCTATATTTTATTGTATGAGATGATCATGTTTTGTAACGAGTTATCGGCAATGGCAGGAGCCATATGGTTGTCGCTTTATTGTATGAAATGCAAACGCCATGTAATTGCTTTACTTTATCACTAAGCGGTAGCAATAGTCGTAGAAGCAATAGTTGGCGAGACGACAACGATGCTACGATGGAGATCAAGGTGTCGCGCCGGTGACGATGGTGATCACGACGGTGCTTCGGAGATGGAGATCACAAGCACAAGATGATGATGGCCATATCATATCACTTATATTGATTGCATGTGATGTTTATCCTTTATGCATCTTATCTTGCTTTGATTGACGGTAGCATTTTAAGATGATCTCTCACTAATTATCAAGAAGTGTTCTCCCTGAGTATGCACCGTTGCCAAAGTTCGTCGTGCCCAAACACCACGTGATGATCGGGTGTGATAAGCTCTACGTCCATCTACAATGGGTGCAAGCCAGTTTTGCACACGCGGAATACTCATGTTAAACTTGACGAGCCTAGCATATGCAGATATGGCCTCGGAACACGGAGACCGAAAGGTCGAGCGTGAATCATATAGTAGATATGATCAACATAGTGATGTTCACCATTGATAACTACTCCATCTCACGTGATGATCGGTTATGGTTTAGTTGATTTGGATCACGTGATCACTTAGATGACTAGAGAGATGTCTGTCTAAGTGGGAGTTCTTGAGTAATATGATTAATTGAACTTAAATTTATCATGAACTTAGTACCTGGTAGTATTTTGCAAATTATGTTGTAGATCAATAGCTCGCGTTGTTGCTTCCCTATGTTTTTGCTTCCCTATGTTTTTATATGTGTTCCTAGAGAAAATTGTATTGAAAAATGTTAGTAGCAATGATGTGGATTGGATCCGTGATCTGAGGTTTATCCTCATTGCTGCACGAAAGAATTATGTCCTTAATGCACGCTAGGTGACAGACCTATTGCAGGAGCAAATGCGGGGCGTTATGAGCGTTTAGCTAGCTCAATATGATGACTACTTGATAGTTTAGTGCACCATACTTAAGCGGCTTAGAATCGGGACTTCAAAGACGTTTTGAACGTCATGGACCATATGAGATGTTCCAGGAGTTGAAGTTAATATTTCAAGCAAATACCCGAGTTGAGAGATATGAAGTCTCCAACAAGTTCTATAGCTAAAAGATGGATGAGAATCGCTCAACTAGTGAGCATGTGCTCAGATTGTCTGGGTACTTTAATCGCTTGAATCAAGTGGGAGTTAATCTTCGAGATAAGATAGTGATTGACAGAATTCTCTAGTCACCATCACTAAGTTACTAGAACTTCATGATGAACTACAGTATGCAAGGGATGACGAAAACGATTCCCGAGCTCTTCGTGATGTTGAAATGGACGAAGGTAGAAATCAAGAAAGAGCATCAAGTGTTCATGATTGACAAGACCACTAGTTTCAAGAGAAGGGCAAAGGGAAAGAAGGGAACTTCAAGTAGAAAGACAAGTAAGTTGTCACTCCTGCGAAGAAGCCCAAAGCTGGACCAAAGCCTGAAACTGAGTGCTTACACTGCAAAGGAAATGGTCACTGGAAGCGGAAATGCCTTAAATATTTGGTGGATAAGAAGGATGGCAAAGTGAACAAGGGTATATTTGATATACAGGTTATTGATGTGTGCCTTACTAGTGTTTATAGTAGCCCCTGAGTATTTGATACTTGTTCGGTTGCTAAGATTAGTAACTCGAAACAGGAGTTACATAATAAACAGAGACTAGTTGAGGGGAAGTGACGATGAGTGTTGGAAATAGTTCCAAGATTGATATGATCATCATCACACACTCCCTATATTTTCGAGATTAGTGTTAAAAGCCAAATAAATGTTATTTAGCGTTTGCGTTGAGCATGAATATGATTTGATCATGTTTATTGCAAAATGGTTATTCATTTAAAGTTAAAGAATAATTGTTATTCTGTTTACATGAATAAAACCTTCGATGGTTATACACCCAATGAAAATAGTTTGTTGGATCTCGATCGTAGTGATACACATATTCATAATATTGATGCCAAAAGATGCAAAGTTAATAATGATAGTGCAACTTATTTGTGGCACTGCCGTTTAGGTCATATTGGTGTAAAGCGCATGAAGAAACTCCATACTGATGGGCTTTTGGAATCACTTGATTATGAATCACTTGGTACTTGCGAACCGTGCCTCATGGGCAAGATGACTAAAACGCCGTTCTCCGGAACTATGGAGCGAGCAACTGATTTGTTGGAAATCATACATACTGATGTTTATGGTCCAATGAATGTTGAGGCTCGCGGCGGGTATCATTATTTTCTCACCTTCACAGATGATTTGAGCAGATATGGGTATATCTACTTGATGAAACATAAGTGTGAAACATTTGAAAAGTTCAAAGAATTTCAGAGTGAAGTGGAAAATCATCGTAACAAGAAAAATAAAGTTTCTACGATCTAATTGTGGAGATGAATTTTTGAGTTACGAGTTTGGTCTTCATATGAAACAATGTGAAATAGTTTCGCAACTCACGCTACCTGGAACACCACAATGTAATGGTGTGTCCGAACGTCGTAATCGTACTTTACTAGATATGGTGCGATCTATGATGTCTCTTATCGGTTTACCACTATCATTTGATAGTTATGCATTAGAGACAGCTGCATTCATGTTTAATAGGGCACCATTTAAATCCGTTGAGACGACACCGTATGAACTATGGTTTAACAGTAAACCTAAGCTGTCGTTTCTTAAAGTTTGGAGTTGTGATGCTTATGTGAAAAAAATTTCACCTGATAAGCTCGAACCCAAATCGGAGAAGTGCGTCTTCATAGAATAACCAAAGGTAACTATTGGGTACACCTTCTATCACAGATCCGAAGGCAAGTTATTCGTTGCTAAGATGGATCCTTTCTAGAGAAGAAGTTTTTCTCGAAAGAAGTGAGTGGGAGGAAAGTAGAAGTTGATGAGGTAATTGTACCTTCTCCCTTATTGGAAAGTAGTTCATCACAGAAATCAGTTCCGGTGATTCCTACACCAATTAGTGAGGAAGTTAATGATGATGATCATGAAACTTCAGATCAAGTTGCTACCAAACCTCGTGGGTCTTCGAGTAAGATCCGCACTGAGTGATACGATAATCCTGTTCGGAAGTCATGTTACTAGACCATGATGAACCTACGAACTATGAGGAAGCGATGATGAGCCCAGATTCCGCGAAATGGCTTGAGGCCATAAAATCTGAGATAGGATCCATATATAAGAACAAAGTATGGACTTTGGTTGACCTGCTCGATGATCAGCAAGTCAAGTTAAATAAATGGATCTTCAAGAGGAAGACGGACACTGATAGTAGTGTTACTATCTACATACCTCGACTTGTTGCAAAAGGTTTTCGACAAGTTCAAGGTGTTGAATACGATGAGATTTTCTCACTCGTAACGATGCTTAAGTCTGTCTGAATCATGTTAGCAATTGCCACATTTTATGAAATCTGGCAAATGGATGTCAAAATTACATTGATGGATTTATTAAAGAAGAGTTGCATATGATGCAACCAGAAGGTTTTGTCAATCCTAAAGATGCTAACAAAATGTGCAAGCTCCAGAAATCCATCAATGGACTGGTGCAAGCATCTCGGAGTTGGAATATACGCTTTGATGAGTTGATCAAAGCATATGGTTTTATACAAACTCCGCAGCCCTGCTAGAGTTACAAATATGAGCAACGGACCGTATCAAATACTCGTGAGTTACTACGAAAAGGTACACATCAATTACATGTATATCAAATATACTTTAGTGTTGCCGGCCTTGTCCGCTAAGTATTTGGGGTGCCTGCTTCCAAAGGTCCTTCCCTTTGCAATAAAAGCACTCCTCGTGCTTGGGTCCATTCTTTGACTTCTTTCCGCAACTTGCTTACCGGGCGCAACATCCTTGCCGCCCTTCTGAAGTTCTTCTTACCCTTGCCCTTTTGAACTTAGTGGTTTTATTGACCATCAACACTTGATGTTCTTTCTGATTTCAACCTCTGCGACTTCAAAGATTGAAAATACTTCGAATGGTCTTCACCATTGAGGGAGTCCCGATTAGGTGTCCGATGTCCGGACTACCGCCATCGGTCGGACTATCATCGGCCGGACTATCATCATCGACCGACTCCAAGACTATGAAGATACAAGATTGAAGACTTCGCCTCGTCCGTAGGGACTCTTCTGGCGGAAGGCAAGTATACGGATATGTAGATCTCCTACCATTGTAACCCACTCTATGTAACCCTAGCTCTCTCCTGTCTATATAAATCGGATGGCTCTAGTCCGTAGGACTATCGTAACAACAACCCTTACAACATACCATAGGCTAGCTTCAGGGTTTAGCCTCCTGATCTCGTGGTAGATCTACTCCAAACATCCACAATATCAATATCAATCGAGCAGGACGAGGGTTTTACCTCCATCAAGAGGGCCCAACTGGTAAAACATCATGACCCTTGTCTCGTTACCATCCGCTTAGACGCATGCCGGGACCCCTACTCGAGATCCGCCGGTTTTGACACCGACATTGGTGCTTTATTGAGAGTTCTTCCGTCGCCACCGATAGGAAGGATGCTCCTCCCGCCTTCAAGGATGGTATTTTCGACAAAGGATTCTCGCCGCCGCCAAACTATCCGCTAGGTGGTTTTATGACCACCGTCCGCCACCGCTCGACAATGACCTCAAGTCAAAGCAATTTTCATGTCAGCTCGAATTCACGAGCGGTTGATCCATAGAGTCTCGTCCAGAACGAAGCTCTTGATCGTGATCACGCCTGGAGTCGCCACATCACAAACAGATTGGGCTTAAACCGATCCGAGAGATTAACTCTCCCTCAGTCACCCACCACGCCAGTAGAGGAACAATGCGCACGCCCCTATATTGAAAATAGTCATGTCCGGCTTCCAACCCCCATGCCGATTCCCGCGGAGGGACGGACTTCGATCAAGCATCAACTTAAAGTCGCATCGACGCACTGACAAATACCCAGAATCCAAGCTTCCAAATTCGAAACTTCGCCCTTCGAGCCTTGAGATGGGTAGGGTTCCGGACTTAATTCCACCACTACCAGACATATGCGATCTATCCTTAACCGCAAGAGCCCGCTGAGACAAGACATCACTACTAGGCCGTATTCCTCCCGTTATGGATAGGATAAAGGATGCCGAGAGGAAAACGCATCTCAATTTTTGCAATAACTGCACGGACGGATTCTTGAACGCCGCCACCGTCGCGAATTACACGCTTCACGACAAGGCCCATAGTAATAGTATCAGGCGGGAGAGTTTCGACAATCAAAATATTTTTTGGGACAATCCGCCCAATACAACCCCTAGTCCGCAATAAAAGGGTATTACACCAGCACCCAGACACAAAACCAAAAAGCAAGACCCCATAAAGGGCACGGAATCAGATCAGAGGGATGGCTTAGCGGACTCGTGAAATTCACAAAGACAAGAGGGCGCCATCCCAACACATAACCTTCGAGCATGTTGGATATTACTGCAGTGGCCAAAAGTGGAGAGGAGCTTCGCCCCGAAAACCACTCCAACAACATCGGCATATCAACAGTCTTCTCGAGACTTTCGATCAAATAATATGCGGAACGAATTCATGGCCTCGCCGAGGTCTACCAAGTAGCAACAACCAATCCATGGAGCGACACAGCCATCACCTTCAACGCCAGCGATTAACCTAAATTCGACAGCCCGAGCTCCAAACAAGACCGGTATTTAGTCCAATAGTGGACGGCTTTCGACTACAAAACCTCATGGATGGAGGCAGCGATTAAACCTCATCTACGAGGAAACCCTTCAAAATGAAAATAGACCGGAGCCCCATTGAGCGTAAGCAGCACAACCTTTAGAGGAATAACTTAGTCAGAGGCGCCATTCACGAAAAATCACACCGATGTGGTATTCGGGAACAGATCCAAGAAGTCACGCCCAAGTGGCCTCGCTCAACAATGATATCACGCCATATTAGGACGAGAGGCATTCACTTTTTCAAGCCGCACTTCATTACGGGTACATGAAGCTCAAAATGCTGGGCCCGCGGAATAATCACTCTCATTAGTGATCCCATAGCACTCGCTACCAAAACAAGACAGCCAGACAGCCTTAGAGGCACTATCCGCCCTAGCGGCAGAGGAACTCACCACGCCGCGCTTCTACGGTGAATAGGGACGGTGATACTCATAGATCCAAGTCCACCTCCTTAAACCAACAAATGAAATAGTAAAATTCCAGGTCCACCAACGGACTCATTAAAGACGGCCTCCATCGGGCACAATTAAACCATGTGGACGCCGATCGAGAATTCCTTCGAAAACTGACATTTTGCTCGGCACTCGGATATGCCCAATCCCACGCAGATTGGCGAATACGCCCTAAACATCCTAAAAGGATTCAAGCCAATCAAACAGTCTTCGACGATTTTCCAACCCAAAAGATGTAATGGGAGAAGAGCTAGCCAAACTATTGGAAGCCGGATTCATCGAGACATCAAGCACCCGATTGGCTAGCAAACTTGGTAATGGTACCAAAGAAGGACAAACTGGCGCCTTATGTGTGATTTCAAAGACCTAAATAGGCCTTCTCCAAGGATCCCTTCCCTCCCCCATCGACCAAATCATCGATGCCACCGCAGGCACCCATCTATTGTGCTTCCGGACGACATCGCTATCATCAAATCAAGACGGCAGAGGCGGATCAAAGAACGGCATTCATTACTCCATATGGACCACTTTGCTTCAACACGATGCCCTTCGACTTAAAACGCCACAAAATATATCAGCATGATTCGACATGTCCTGCTACCCATCGGAAACAAGAGACATGAGATCGACGTGAGTCGCCAAACTAAACACGCCGAAACCTAGTAGACGATTTGAGGCTCACATTCCACAACCGCATATGACATCGCTAAACCGAAATGCCGTACCACCGGAAAGCTGGCTTCATTGTATCCGGTAGAGGAATTGAAGCAAACCCAGCCAAGATTCGAGCTCACACAAAGCTAGATATCCAAAAGACCTCAAGCAAATAGAAAATTGACTGAATGCGTATGGCTTCTCGCTTTATCTCCGCTAGGAGAAAAGGCATTACTCCCTATTTCCTTAGGCATCAATCAACTTCGAGTGGACTTGATGCCACCGCCGACTAAGAAATAAAGGCCATATTGGCAACAACAATTGTCCTCGCTGTACCAACCCGGCGTAACCAATGTTGTTATACATCACAGCTACGCATCGTGTGTTACGGTGATCGTCAGTTTAATGAAATGTATACATAAATTCTCTTCAAAACCAGATACTACGATCCACTGTGTTAACCTCATAAGTCCTGCTACTCCGCGACTATCGAAGATAGCATACGCGTGTTCATGGCATCCCGAAGCTTCACTACTTTCAAGAGTGTTCGATAACAAGGGCCTCCCAAGTACCACTTAACGACATTATAAACAATCACACGCGATGGCAGATTGCAAATGGGCCATTGAGTTTTACCATTTGATATATCTTACAAACCAAGCAGCTATAAAGCCACAAGTTTTGGCTGACTTTGTCGCTGAATGGACCAAGCCAAGTCCTTAAAGAATACGGCGATACTCCAATTGATTATGCACTTCGACGCTCTAAAATGTTAGCCGGACTGGGGTCGGCGTCAGATTGACGCCCCCGACGGGGACACACCAATACGCATTTCAGATAATGTACACGACCCAACAACGCAGCCAATACGAGGCCCTTTACATGGTTCCTCGGATGGCAATCTCCATGGCATTCAACGCCTAGAGGTGCGCGATTCAAACTCGCAATATCCCAATAAACGGAGACTTTGACGCCAAAGATCCAAATGGCAGCATATCGCAACGCTGTCCTAAAATGTCAGCCCGGTTCGGGACTGAATTCCATCACGTAGTCCGGGATAATAACCAAGCAGCCGACGACCGCACGACAGCTTAAAACGCGACGCTGTCCCTCCTAACATCTTTCCTCGAACGGCTCAAGCCATCCGCATTTATGGGAAGAGGAGTCCGAACTAATAAAACCGAACAAGCCGCACCAACCGCGATTCAGCCGATGATATAACACCTTCCGCCATTACATAATGGCAGTAATTGCCTGTGGGATGTAACCATTCTCGCTTACTTGCTTAGGCAAGAGCTCAAGACCAAAATGAGGCCCGCTGCATTGTCCATTTATCTAAAGCCTACAAGGTTTATGAGGGAGAACTTTATATACAACCGGAGTCTTCAAAGGTGTATTCCAAAGAGGAAGGGCGAACCTCGGGCTGAAATTCATGCCGACTAGGCGGACACCACGCCGCATCTCGGCCCTTGTAGGAAAGGCATTCAGACAGGATTTTATCGTCGACGGCCCGAAAGTATGCTCAGGACTTAGTCCAAAGATGCTTGCTGTCGCCTTGCTAATCGAGCCATATGCCACCCACCGCCTCAAAACTATACCCATTACCTGGCCAAGCTGGGGCTTGACATGGTTGGACCACTTAAAGGGGAACCCATACAAAGGTACCTATTGGTCATGGTGGATAAATTCACCAAATGGATAGAGGCCAAGCCGCTTAAAACGGCAGAGTCCGACCAGTGATAGACTTTATATCCGGGTAGTACACCGCTATGGTGTCCCCACGCATCATCACCGATAACGGCACTAATCACCGCCGATGAGGTTAAATCATGGTAAAAATATGGGCATCAAGCTCACGCTCGCCTATCATCCTCAAACCAACGGTCAAGTGGAACGCAAATGGTCTAATAATGAGCGGCATCAACCTGCACTAGTGCGGTCCATACGTAAATCTGACACGCACTAGGTAGAGGAGCTCGATTCGCATTTGGGGGCTGCGACAACGCCTAACCGTGACTACCGGATTCACACCATTCTTTATGGTATACGGCCAGAAGGCAGTTTTGCCTCACATCATTCATGACTCACCCGAAGCGCATGTACGAAGAAAGAGAAGTCGAGTTGATCGGCAGGACAGCTTGGACGCATTGGAGGAAGAGCGCCACATCGCCAAGGCTCATTCCGATTTTATCAAGCAGCAGCTCAAGATATCAAAGCGCAGAAGTACGGGCCAAGACTTACAACGTTGGTTAACTGGTTCTACGCTACCGGACAAGAAAAGGACAAGCCTCAAGCCCAAATGGAAGGCCCTTCATCATCGATCAAGTCCTGACCGCGGATCGCATTGCCTACTTAAATGCATCGGATAACCGACTCGAGCCGAACCCATGGAACGAGCCCATCCGACGATTCTATGTTTCGCCGACTAAGAGTTCGCCCCTTCCCCGGCCCAAATTTTTTTTACTTCAGCTGCCTTCTGTTTATCTTTTTCTTCTCAACCCTATTCATCCAAGCTCAAAGGGCCTACCAGCAACGCTCAGAATTGATGTGCTATCCGCGACTCATTATATTCGGGGCTTTTTACCGTGCTTAATTATACGGGTTTATGCCCAGCACATGTCAAGCCTCCACATGTACCTTTTATTCACCATTATATGCATCGATATGACTTAAGTTTTGGCCAAGCTGCTGTTCTCGCCTCGTGCTTACTCCCTCACGCTCCCGATTGTTCTGCTAGGAGGTAAAGGAGCACTCACATTGTTACTGCTGGTCAGCCGATGTGTACCTCAGACTGGGTGAAGCCGAAAGCTAGCGTTTAAGGGAATATTCGTCGGTGACTTAAAAGATGATTTTTATCCACTTATTTATCTGCCCCCGCATGTTTTTCTGCCGCAGACCGACATGCACTTTAGGCATGCTACCCCTGTGAGGAAAGGAACCTTAACAGAACTATTCTCCTGAAGATGTTTCTTACTACCCATGTAATATAACATAACTAGTTGGGCACTTGTCTGATAAAGCACTAATGACCCTACGCTGGTCTCCATGCATACCTCAAGTTGTTTCATAACCGAGACGGTATTTGACACACTCCGGACTCTAGGTCCCGAGGTCGGCGTAAAAGGCCGGCAAAGACAAACGATCTACAATCCGCTAGAAGGCATTTTGTATGTCATTTTACAATACATTGTCAAATTGATCGTTGTATTCTTCTCAATCCTGCCTACTGTGGTGTCTAATTTACACCCCTTGGGGAAAATTTAGCGCCAACTCCACTTGGCTGATACTAAACTCACAGGGATATCCTTCCCATCGGGCCCCATAGGTCCGATTTCGCCATGTGGTTGGGATCCGCCTTGTACCGCTGTTTTACCATGGCCTGTGCCTCCCGGCACCTTGGCGGCAGCCAAATCTTCCATAAATGGAAGCGCTGCCAACTCCCCAGCTTCTCCAAGAACTCCCCAAGACCCTGTAAGGAGAAGGCTGGCCACAACGCTCGATGACGGGCCATTGCTCACGAACTCTGCTCGATCAGGCAACACTCCGAAGTTGATCACCGTTGATATGTTGGGCAACTTAGTACTTCAAAAATTCCTACGCACACGCAAGATCATGGTGATGACATAGCAACGAGAGGGGAGAGGTGGCGTCCACGCACTGTAGACCGAAGCGAAGCTAACAACGCTGTTGATGTGTCATGACGCTTCACGATCCGACCGATCAAGTACCGAACGCACGCACCTCCGAAGTTCAAAGACACGCTCAGCCGATGACGCATCCCCGGACCATCCAGAAAGTGTCGGGATGAGTTCACAAGACGACGGCGTGGTGGCGATGATGATGCCACCGGCGCAGGGCTTCTCCAAGCTCATGGACGATATGACCGAGGTGGAATATGGTGGAGGGCACCAAGACACGGCTAAGGAACCATCACGAGATCAACTTGTGTGTTCTGGGGTCCCGCCCCAGATATAAAGGAGGAGGGGAGGTGCGGCCGCCCTAGGGTGCGCTCGAGGAGTCCTACTCCCACGGGAGTAGGACTCCCCTCTCTGCCTTGTTGGAGAAGGAAGGGAAAGAGAGGGGGCGCCTCCCCTTGTCCTATTCGGACTAGGGAGGCGCGCCTGCCTGGCCGGCCCTCCTTTCTCCCTTATGGCCCATTAAGGCCAACATCTCCGGAGGGTTCCGTAACCCCCTGTTCCGGAAATTCCTGATTTCATCCTAACCATTCCGATATCCAAATATAGGCTTCAATATATCAATCTTTATGTCTCGACCATTTCGACCTCTTCATGGTATGTACAAAATCTAGTAAAACGCTATGTAAAATGTAGTAATTATGAGATATATATTTTACTATCCAAGTTTTGATTTCTTACATGGTCAAAAAATTACTATATTTTACATGTTATGTTACTATATTTTGTATAGAGCGTTACTAGGGTGTAGAATAAGCTATTCTACACTCAAGCTTAGTTTAGCATTACTATATATATATATATATATATATATATATATATATATATATATATATATATATATATATATATATATATATATATATATATATATATATATATATATATATATATGACGACGCACCTTTGTGTGTGTGCGCATTCCTCTTATTCATATCCCATTGACGCAAGTTGGTACATGGACACGGCAGCCACGGACCATCTGACGAATGAGCTCGACAAGCTTCACTCCCGCGAGCCCTATCATGGTCCGGACAAGGTGCACACCGCAGATGGGTCAGGTATGCACATCGAACATATCTAACATTCTTAAGAAGTTGCTCCCCACTTCTACCTATTCTCTCAACATGCACAATGTCCATATCAGCTTCATGCCATATCAGCATTCACCTTGCCACACCAGCAGCGGAAAAAAAGATCAAATTAGCATTTGGCATTAATTCAAGCATGCATGCAAAACCAGCGGTGGAAAAAGAGCAACGCATGCAGTAGTTGTTGCGTGAGATTCTCTTCTGCGTACACAGGATGTGGGAGATTAACCATTTCATTATGGCAGCACTAATATCATTTTTTAACAAATCCTGTGATTAAACTTTGGCAATTAACTGCAGCAGGCATCTTTCGCCTTCCATAACTGATGAGAATCCCATCGTTCCATCTCTCCTCATTACTCTTCCTGCCTTCCGTATGTATCCCCGCAAAACGAGTGACACCATCAGGCACCACCGAACGGTGCCATGCAACCCAGCGCTCCTCACACCTCCCATCGCTGGTTGCTTCAGGAGAGGACGTCACCCTCCACGAGTCCAGGTTCTCCGGCTAGATCCGCCGCCAAGAGTTGTAGCACACGCACGGGACCTCGGCCATCGCAACCTCCTCAGGACCAACCTCCACAGCTGCCCTGCTATCCAGATGTGAGTTCCCCTGCCCTTCCAAACAGTGGAGCGACATCGCGCGCCTTTGATCCAAAATCATGTCATGATCGTCAGGTTCCCATCTTCGAGGTTCCTGTCTTCCCGTCTCCTGATCTTGCCCTTCTCTCTTCTCTCACCCCCACTCAATTCCACATAAATTTCTTCAGCGGTAAGTGTTGCTGCAATTGATTTAGTTACGTTCAACTGGTATTCTTGGGAAAAGCTTTGAACTTAGGATTTACCTTTTATTTGCAGGGCAAGTACCAGACCATCTTGGGCTGCATTGCCATGCTAATTAAAACCCCTAATCTGTCTAATGTTTCTTTGTACAGATGTTTTAATCTATATCAACAAGGTCTTTGATGAAAATGCTATCAGGTTGTGATTGAAAATAAATATAGGTAATCTTTATGCTCCACTACCAACTGAATATGTATTTGATACTTTGATGCAGTCATCGATAACAAATTCATTAGTTCATATAGCATGTCATTATTTGCTATGTTGGAAAAAAAGGTATCCTAAATGGAATTCAGTAAGTTTATGATCCATATTTATCTTAAGAATTCCTACGTATTTGTGGTAATAATAATATCTGGTTCCTCGATGTGTGCACACACGTAGCCAAAGTGGCATTTTTTAACCAAAGCAACGAACAGATGGTACTGTTGCATGGCTAGTTGCTTGTATGGCACACAAGATTTCTGATCCAACGTGTGAGCCTACTCATTATCAAACAGCGATGGGCATACCTCACTGAAGAGCTGCCATGGAACAGGAATTTTTTGCACTACAACAAAATGAGACCTGGAAGCTTGTTCCTCCTATTTCAGGGGTCAATGTGATTTACTCCAAATGGGTCTTTAAAGTCAAGAAGCATGTTGATGGTTCAGTTGAACGGTATAAAGCTCGTCTGGTTGCCGAAGGTTTTAAGCAACGTTATGGTCTTGATTACGAAGATACTTTCAGTCCTGTTATCAAGCCTACCACCATTCGTCTTCTTCTTTCGTTGGCAGTTACTCGTGGTTGGTCTCTTCGTCAGTTGGATGTTCAGAATGCATTCCTTCATGGTGTCTTAGAGGAAGAAGTTTACATGCGGCAACCTCCAGTTCTCAGGTGTGATAATATTAGAGCTACTTATCTCTCAACTAATCCGGTCTTCCATGCACGGACGAAGCATATTGAAGTTGATTTCCATTTTGTGAGGGAACATGTTGCACAGAAGCTACTACAGATCAGGTTCATCTCTTCGAAGGATCAACTTGCTGACATCTTTACCAAGCCACTGCCACTTCCCTTGTTCGAAGTTTGTCGGCGCAATCTCAACCTTCTTGACACCGGTTAAGATTCAGGAAGGATGTTAGACTCTAGCTTGTATACGGATAGGTTTAGACTACCGTATATTACCTCTGGTATATATATGAGACGGACGCACCCTTTGTGTGTGTGCGATTCTTCTATCTCTCTCGAACCCTAGTTCTTACATCCTTGATCCGCTTATGAATAATTCTGACACCCATTTGATCCTGGTTCTATTCATTTTTCCTAAAATTTTTAGTTCATAAATCCTAGGCAACGAGTTATCTCTCCAGATATTTATACTAGAGCCGTCGAAAACTCCCCAAATAACCATTTTTTAAGGAGATCCAGACCATGCATAATGCATTGCCAAGTCCTCGAAGTTGAACCAATTTGTAAGTGCCTCATGAACAAATTTCTTAAGCGTTATCTTTCATGAAACCGAGGCGCCTCGAAGAGACGAACATACATATGGAATCCCTTCAATATCTCACAATTCTGTATTTAATATAATCTACACTATTGATGGATATGGCCTGAGTGTGTGTAATAAAGAAATCATGGAAATATTTCGTGAAACAGACCACAAGTCCCTTACAAATTAAAGAGTATTTCTTTTCTTATTATTGCTTTGATACTCTAAATTATTTCCACGTGATCAACCATGCATGTTTAGTTCCTTACAAATTGAACATTTCCATGGAGACACTGAAATTATACTTTCAGTCAGTAGTTCATGCCCCATACATTTTTCTCGCATTCATGAGGTTTGGTTGAGGCGGCGGCTCCGACACTTCCGGCGGCGGTGGAGGAGCACAGCTTCCGGTACATTTGCAATACTAGTTGGCATGCACGTGCAACGCACGTCTCAAACAATTATAAGTGAGTTCACATGGTATATTATTGAACAAGTCTTGAAAAAATAAATCAAAGGGATACAAAATGTTGGCATGCCAATCAAATTGTATTTTCAAATGCGAGACATCTTTGTGATCCAACAAATACATGAAGAATCGAGTGTCCAGCCTGTTGGGGAACGTTGCAGAAAATTAAAATTTTTCCTACGGTTTCACCAAGATCCATCTATGAGTTCATCTAGCAACGAGTCATGGGAGAGTGATTGCATCTACATACCACTTGTAGATCGCGTGCGGAAGCGTTCAATGGAACGGGGATGACGGAGTCGTACTCGTCGTGATTCAGATCACCGATGACCTAGTGCTGAACGGACAGCACCTCCGCGCTCAACACACGTACGGAGCGGATGACGTCTCCTCCTTCTTGATCCAGCAAGGGGGAAGGAGAGGTTGATGATGATCCAGCAGCACGACGGCGTGGTGGTGGATGCAGCAGAACTCCGGCAGGGCTTCGCTAAGCAACTACGGGAGGAGGAGGAGATGTTGCAGGGAGGAGGGAGGCGCTAGGGCTTATGGGTGCCGCCACCCCTCCCTCCCCTCCCTTTATATAGGTGCAAGAGAGGGGGGGAGGGCGCAGCCTTGCCCCTTCCTCCAAGGAAGGGGTGCGGCCAAGAGGGGGGGAGGAGTCCATCCTCCCCAAGGCACCTCGGAGGTGCCTCCCCCCTATAGGACTCTTCCCCTTTTCTTATATCTTGGTGCATGGGCCTCTTGGGGCTGGTGTTCTTGGCCCATATAGGCCAAGGCGCACCCCCTATAGCCCATGTGGCCCCCCGGGGCAGGTTGACCCCCCCGATGGACCCCCGGACCCCTTTCGGCACTCCGGTACAATCCGATAACGCGAAAAGTTTTCCGCGACCAAAATAAGACTTCATATATATAAATCTTTACCTCCGACCATTCCGAACTCCTCGTGACGTCCGGGATCTCATCCGGACTCAACAACATTCGGTTTGCTGCATACTCATATTCATACAACCCTAGTGTCACCGAACCTTAAGTGTAGACCCTACGGGTTCGGAGACATGCGACATGACCGAGACGGCTCTCGGGCAATAACCAACAGCGGATCTGGATACCCATGTTGGCTCCCACATGCTCCTCGATGATATCATCGGATGAACCACGATGTCGAGGATTCAATCAACCCGTATACTATTCCCTTTGTCAATCGATATTTTACTTGCCCGAGATTCGATCGTCGGTATCCCAATACCTCGCTCAATCTCGTTGCCGGCAAGTCACTTTACTCGCATCAGAATGCATGATCCCGTGACCAAACACTTGGTCACTTTGAGCTCATTATGATGATGCACCACCGAGTGGGCCCAGTGATACCTCTCCGTCATACACGGAGTGACAAATCCCGCCTCGATCCGTGTCAACCCAATGACACTTTTGGAGATACCTGTAATGCACCTTTATAGTCACCTAGTTACGTTGTGACGTTTGGTACACCCAAAGCACTCCTACGGTATCCTGGAGTTACACGATCTCATGGTCTAAGGAAGAGATACTTGACATTGGAAAAGCTCTAGCAAAACGAACTACACGATCTTGTGCTATGCTTAGGATTGTCTTGTCCATCACATCATTCTCCTAATGATGTGATCCCGTTATCAATGACATCCAATGTCCATAGTCAGAAACCATGACTATCTGTTGATCAACGAGCTAGTCAACTAGAGGCTCACTAGGGACATATTGTGGTCTATGTATTCACACGTGTATTACGATTTCCGGATAATACAATTATAGCATGAATAAAAAACAATTATCATGAACAAGGAAATATAATAATAATACTTTTATTATTGCCTCTAGGGCATATTTCCAACAGTCTCCCACTTGCACTAGAGTCAATAATCTAGTTACATTGTGATGAATCGAACACCCATAGAGTTCTAGTGTTGATCATGTTTTGCTCGCGGAAGAGGTTTAGTCAACGGATCTGCGACATTCAGATCCGTATGCACTTTGCAAATTTCTATGTCCCCATCTTGAACATTTTCACGAATGGAGTTGAAGCGACGCTTGATGTGCCTGGTCTTCTTGTGAAACCTGGACTCCTTGGCAAGTGCAATAGCTCCAGTGTTGTCACAGAAGAGTTTGATCGGCTCCGACGCATTGGGTATGACTCCTAGGTCGGTGATGAACTCCTTCACCCAAATTGCTTCATGTGCTGCCTCCGAGGCTGCCATGTACTCCGCTTCACATGTAGATCCCGCCACGACGCTCGCTTGCAGCTGCACCAGCTATCGCTCCACCATTTAACATATACACGATCCGGTTTGTGACTTTGAGTCATCCAGATCTGTGTCGAAGCTAGCATCGACGTAACCCTTTACTGACGAGCTCTTCGTCACCTCCATAAACGAAACATGTCCTTTGTCCTTTTCGGTACTTCAGGATATTCTTGACCGCTGTCCAGTGTTCCTTGCGGGATTACTTTGGTACCTTCCTACCAAACTTACGGCAAGGTTTACATCAGGTCTGGTACACAGCATGGCATACATAATAGATCCTATGGCTGAGGCATAGGGGATGACACTCATCTCTTCTTTATCTTTTGCCGTGGTCGGGCATTGAGCCGAGCTCAATTTCACACCTTGCAAAACAGGAAAGAACCCTTTCTTGGACTGATCCATTTTGAACTTCTTCAAAATCTTATCAAGGTATGTGCTTTGTGAAAGACCTATGAGGCGTCTTGATCTATCCCTATACATTTTGATGCCTAATATGTAAGCAGCTTCTCCAAGGTCCTTCATTGAAAAACTCTTATTCAAGTAGGCCTTAATGTTGTCCAAAAGTTCTATATCATTTCCCATCAAAAGTATGTCATCTACATATAATATGAGAAATGCTACAGAGCTCCCACTCACTTTCTTGTAAACGCAGGCTCCATAAGTCTCATAAACCCAAACGCTTTGATCATCTCATCAAAGTGAATGTTCCAACTCCGAGATGCTTGCACCAGCCCATAAATGGATCGCTGGAGCTTGCATACTTTGTTAGCATTCTTAGGATCGACAAAACCTTCCGCTGCATCATATACAGCTCTTCCTTAAGATAACCATTAAGGAACGCTGTTTTGACGTCCATCTGCCATATCTCATAATCATAGTATGCGGCAATTGCTAACATGATTCGGACGGACTTAAGCTTCGCCACGGAGAGAAAGTCTCATCGTAGTCAATCCCTTGAACTTGTCGATAACCCTTAGCGACAAGTCGAGCTTTATAGATGGTAACATTACCATCCGCGTCCGTCTTCTTCTTAAAGATCCATTTGTTTTCTATCGCTCACGATCATCGGGCAAGTCTGTCAAAGTCCATACTTTGTTTTCATACATGGATCCTATCTCGGATTGCATGGCTTCAAGCCATTTGTTGGAATCTGGGCCCACCATCGCTTCTTCATAGTTCAAGGTTCACCGTTGTCTAACAACATGATTTCCGGGACGGGTTGCCGTACCACTGCAGTGCGGAACGTGTCCTAGTGGACCTCTGATTCAGTAGCAACTTGATCCAAGTACCTTGATCATCATCATTAATTTCCTCTCTAGTCTGTGTAGGAACCACAGGAACATTTTCCTGAGCTGCACCACTTTCCGGTTCAAGAGGTAGTACTTCATCGAGTTCTACTTTCCTCCCACTCACTCCTTTCAAGAGAAACTCTTTTTCCAGAAAGGATCCGTTCATGGCAACAAAGATCTTGCCTTCGGATCTAAGGTAGAAGGTATACCCAATGGTTTCCTTAGGGTATCCTATGAAGACGCATTTGTCCGACTTGGGTTCGAGCTTTTCAGGTTGAAGTTTCTTGACATAAGCATCGCATCCCCAAACTTTTAGAAACGACAGCTTAGGTTTCTTCCCAAACCATAATTCATACGGTATCGTCTCAATGGATTTAGACGGTGCCCTATTTAAAGTGAATGTAGCTGTCTCTAGAGCGTATCCCCAAAATGATAGCGGTAAATCGGTAAGAGACATCATAGATCGCACCATGTCCAATAGAGTGCGATTACGACGTTCAGACACACCGTTACGCTGAGGTGTTCCAGGCGGCGTGAGTTGTGAAACAATTCCACATTTCCTTAAGTGTGTACCAAATTCGTGACTTAAATATTCTCCTCCATGATCCGATCGTAAGAATTTTATCTTTCGGTCATGTTGATTCTCTACCTCATTCTGAAATTCCTTGAACTTTTCAAAGGTCTCAGACTTGTGTTTCATCAAGTAGACATACCCATATCTACTCAAGTCATCAGTGAGAGTGAGAACATAACGATATCCTCCGCGAGCCTCAACGCTCATTGGACCACACACATCGGTATGTATGATTTCCAATAAGTTGGTTGCTCGCCCATTGTCCCGAGAATGGAGTCTTGGTCATTTTGCCCATGAGGCATGGTTCGCATGTGTCAAATGATTCATAATCGAGAGACTCTAAAGTCCATCAGAATGGAGCTTCTTCATGCGCTTGACACCAATGTGACCAAGGCGGCAGTGCCACAAGTATGTGGGACTATCGTTATCAACTTTACATCTTTTGGTATTCACACTATGAATATGTGTAATATTACGCTCGAGATTCATTAAGAATAAACCATTGACCATCGGAGCATGACCATAAAACATATCTCTCATATAAATAGAACAACCATTATTCTCGGATTTAAATGAGTAGCCATCTCGCATTAAACGAGATCCTGATACAATGTTCATGCTCAAACTTGGCACTAAATAACAATTATTGAGGTTTAAAACTAATCCCGTAGGTAAATGTAGAGGTAGCGTGCCGACGGCGATCACATCGACCTTGGAACCATTCCCGACGCGCATTGTCACCTCGTCCTTCGCCAGTCTCCGTTTATTCCGCAGCTCCTGCTGTGAGTTACAAATATGAGCAACGGCACCGGTATCAAATACTCAGGAGTTACTACGAGTACTGGTAAGGTACACATCAATTACATGTATATCAAATATACCTTTAGTGTTGCCGGCCTTCTTGTCCGCTAAGTATTTGGGGCAGTTCTGCTTCCAGTGGCCCTTCCCTTTGCAATAAAAGCACTCTGTCTCAGGCTTGGGTCCATTCTTTGACTTCTTCCCGGCAACTTGCTTACCGGGCGCGGCAACATCCTTGCCGTCCTTCTTGAAGTTCTTCTTACCCTTGCCCTTTTTGAACTTAGTGGTTTTATTGACCATCAACACTTGATGTTCTTTCTTGATTTCAACCTCTGCTGACTTCAGCATTGAAAATACTTCGGGAATGGTCTTCACCATTGAGGGAGTCCCGGATTAGGGGTTGTCCGGATGTCCGGACTATCGTCATCGGCCGGACTATCATCGGCCGGACTATCATCATCGACCGGACTCCAAGACTATGAAGATACAAGATTGAAGACTTCGCCCCGTGTCCAGATGGGACTTTCCTTGGCGTGGAAGGCAAGCTTGGCGATACGGATATGTAGATCTCCTACCATTGTAACCGACTCTATGTAACCCTAGCCCTCTCCTGTGTCTATATAAACTGGATACTGGATAGCTCTAATCCGTAGGACTATCAGAACAACAACCCTTACAGTCATACCATAGGCTAGCTTCTAGGGTTTAGCCTCCTTGATCTCGTGGTAGATCTACTCTTGTAAACATCCACAATATCAATATCAATCGAGCAGGACGTAGGGTTTTACCTCCATCAAGAGGGCCCGAACCTGGGTAAAACATCATGTCCCTTGTCTCCTGTTACCATCCGCCTAGACGCACAGTTCGGGACCCCCTACCTGAGATCCGCCGGTTTTGACACCGACATTGGTGCTTTCATTGAGAGTTCCTCCGTGCCGTCACCGATAGGAAGGATGCCTCCTCCCGCCTTCAAGGATGGTATTTTCGACAAAGGAGCCTGGCCGCCGCCAAACTATCCGCTAGGTGGTTTTCTTATGACCGCTGTCCGCCACCGCTCGACAATGACCTCTCAAGTCGTCAAAAGCAATTTTCATGTCAGCTCGGAATTCGCGAGCGGCTGGATCCATAGAGCTCTCGTCCAGAACGAGCTCTTGGATCGCATCGCCGCCTCGGGAGTCGCTTGACTACAAACAGATTGGGCTTAAACCGATCCGAGAGATTAACTCTCCTCAGTCACCCACCACATTGTAGTGGTAGAGGAACAATGCGGCGACGCTTCCCTATATTGAAAACTAGTCATGTCCGGCTTCCAACCCCCATGCCGGATTCCCGCGGAGGGACGGACTTGATCAAGCACTGAACTTAAAGTCGCATCGACCAGACTCGTTGGACAACGCCCAGCAATCCAAGCTTCCAAATTGAAACTTCGCCCTTCGAGCCTTGAGATGGGTAGGGTTCGGACTTAATTCCACCCGCCCGCCCGGACATATGCGATCTATCCCTAATCCGCAAGAGCCCGCTGAGACAAGACATCACTATCTAGGCCGATTCCTCCCGGTTATGGATAGGATAAAGGACTATCGAGAGGAAAACGCAATCTCAATTTTTGCAATAATTGCACGGACGAGGACTCTTGAACGCCGTCACCGTCATGAAATTACACGCCGCGACCTGGCGTCCATAGTACGAAAATCAGGCGATAGAGAGTTTCGGACAACCGAAAATATTTTTGGGACAATCGCCCCGAATACAACCCTAGTCCGCAACAAAAGGGTGCATTACACTCAGGCACCAGATACAAAAACCAAAAAGCAAAGACCCCATAAAGGGCACGGAACCGTACTAGAGGGATGGCTTAGCGGACCCTGTAAAATTCACAGTACAGAAGGCGCCATCCCAACACATAACCTTCGAGCATGTTGGATATTACGGCAGGTGGCCAAAAGTGGAGAGGAGCTTCTAGCCCCGGAAAACCACTCCAACAACATCAGTGCAGTATCAACAGTCTTCGAGACTTTCGCATCAAATAATATGCGGAAACGAACAATCCGCGGCCTCGCCGAGGTCTACCAAGTAGCAACAACCAATCCATGGAGCGACACAGCCATCACCTTCAACGCCAGAGATGAACCTAAATTCGGACAGCCCGAGCTCCAAACCAAGACCGGTACTTAGTCCAATAGTGGACGGCTTTCGACTTACAAAAGTCCTCATGGATGGCGGCAGCGGATTAAACCTCATCTACGAGGAAACCCTTCAAAAATGGAAATAGACTGGAGCCGCATTGAGCGAAGCAGCACAACCTTTAGAGGAATAATCCCTAGCCGGAGGCGCTGCACAGGAAAAATCACACTCGATGTGGTATTCGCTCACCGGACAATTACAGATCCGAAGAAGTCACGCCCAAGTGGCCTCGTTCAACAGCGGATATCACGCTATATTAGGACGAGAGGCATTCACACTTTTTCAAGCCGCACCCCATTACGGGTACATGAAGCTCAAAATGCATGGGCCGGCGGAATAATCACTCTCATTAGTGATCCGGACATAGCACTCCGCCGAAAAAAAGACAGCCGCATTAGCCTTAGAGGCACTATCCAAAGCCCTAGCGGCAGAGGAACTCACCACGCTGCGCCTCACGGTGAATAGGGACGATGTGATACTCGATAAGAGATCCAAGTCCACCTCCTTTAAACCAGCAGATGAAATAGTAAAATTCCAGGTCCACCCAACGGACCCGACAAAGACGGCCTCCATCGGGCACAATTGAACCCTATGTGGACGCCAGATCGCGAGAATTCCTTCGAAAATCGGGACATTTTGCACGGCACCCCTCGGATATGCCCGAATCCCACGCAGATTGGCAAAACACAGCCTAAACATCCTAAAAGGATTCAAGCCAGTCAAACAGGCTCTTCGACGATTTTCCGAACCCAAAAGACAGGCAATGGGAGAAGAGCTAGCCAAACTATTGGAAGCCGGATTCATCAGAGACATCAAGCACCCGGATTGGCTAGCAAACTTGGTAATGGTACCAAAGAAGGACAAATCCTGGCGCCTATGTGTCGATTTCAAAGACCTAAATAAGGCCTGCCCAAAGGATCCCTTCCCCCTCCCCCGCATCGACCAAATCATCGATGCCACCGCAGGGCACGATTCATTGTGCTTCCTGGACGCATACTCCGGCTATCATCAAATCAAGACGGCAGAGGCGGATCAAGCCGCAACGGCATTCATTACTCCATATGGACCATTTTGCTTCAACACGATGCCCTTCGGACTTAAAAACGCCGGCGCAACATATCAGCGCATGATTCAGACATGTCTGGCTACCCAGATCGGCAAAACAGTAGAGGCATACGTAGACGACGTAGTCGTCAAAACTAAACACGTCGAAACTCTAGTAGACGACTTGAGGCTCACATTCGACAACCTCAGAGCATATGACATCAAGCTGAATCCGGAAAAATGCGTTTTCGGTGTACCAGCTGGAAAGCTGCTGGGCTTCATTGTATCCGGTAGAGGAATTGAAGCAAACCAGATATCCCAAAAGACCTCAAGCAAATACAAAAATTGACTGAATGCGTGGCGGCTCTAAGCCGCTTTATCTCCCGTCTAGGAGAAAAGGCATTACCCCTCTATCGCCTCCTTAGGCACACCGAACACTTCGAGTGGACGGATGCTGCCACCGCCGGACTCGAAGAAATAAAGGCCATATTGGCAACAAATCTGGTCCTGGCTGCGCCCAACCTGGGCGAACCAATGTTGTTATACATCGCAGCTACGCATCAAGTTGTAAGCGCGTACTGCGTCGTCGAACGAGAAATGAAGGGCATAAATTCCCTCTTCAAAACCAGTATACTACGATCCATCTGTGTTAACCCCTCGCAAGTCCGTTACCGCGCACTATCGTAAGATAGCATACGCGTGTTCATGGCATCCCGAAGCTTCGACACTACTTTCAAGAGTGTTCGATAACAAGGGCCTCTGAAGTACCACTTAACGACATTATAAACAACCGCGACGCGACGGGCAGGATTGCAAATGGGCCATTGAGCTCTTACCATTTGATATATCTTACAAACCTCGCGAGCTATAAAGTCACAAGTTTTGGCTGACTTTGTCGCTGAATGGACCGTCAACTCCCTAAAGAATACGGCGCATACTCCAATTGGATTATGCACTTCGACGGCTCTAAAATGTTAGCCGGATGGGGGCTGGCGTCGATTGACGCCCCGACCGGGACACAGTCCAATACGTGCCGAGATAATGTACATGGACTCCAACAACGCAGCCAATACGAGGCCCTTTTACATGGTCTCCGGATGGCAATCTCCATGGGCATTCAACGCCTAGAGGTGCGCGATTCAAACCTCGCAATATCCCAAATAAACGGAGACTTTGACGCCAAAGATCCGAAAATGGCAGCATATCGCAACGCTGTCCTAAAATGTCAGCCCGGTTCAAGGACTCGAATTCCATCACGTAGCCCGGATAATAACCAAGCAGCCGACGATCGCACGCATTGGCGCAAAACGCGACGCTGTCCCTCCTAACATCTTCCTGAACGGCTCTTCAAGCCATCCGCATTATGGGAAGAGGAGTCCGAACTAACAAACCGGAACAAGCCGCACCAACCGCGATTCAGCCGATGATATAACACCTTCCGCCCGACATAATGGCAGTAATTGCCCGTGGACAGAACCATTCTCGCCTACTTGCTTAGGCAAGAGCTTCCCGAAGACCAAAATGAGGCCCGCTGCATTGTCCGATGATCTAAAGCCTACAAGGTCTATGAGGGAGAACTTTATAAGAAAAGTACAACCGGAGTCCTTCAAAGGTGTATCTCCGAAGAGGAAGGGCGAAACCTCCTGGCTGAAATTCATGCCGGACTAGGCGGACACCACGCCGCATCTCGGCCCTTGTAGGAAAGGCATTCCGTACAGGATTTTATCGCCGACGGCCCGAAAGCAGATGCTCGGGACTTAGTCCAAAGATGCGTCGGTTGTCAGCTCTTTGCTAATCAGAGCCATATGCCACCCACCGCCCTCAAAACTATACCCATTACCTGGCCGTTCACGGTCTGGGGGCTTGACATGGTTGGACCACTTAAAGGGGGAACCCACAAGCAAAGGTACCTATTGGTCATGGTGGATAAATTCACCAAATGGATAGAGGCCAAGCCGGTTAAAACGGCAGAGTCCGGACCAGTGATAGACTTTATATCCGGGGTAGTACACCGTTATGGTGTCCCCCACAGCATCATCACCGATAACGGCACGAACTTCACCGCCGATGAGGTTAAATCATGGTGCAAAAATATGGGCATCAAGCTCGATTACGCTTCAGTCTATCATCCTCAAACCAACGGTCAAGTGGAACGAGCAAATGGTCTAATAATGAGCGGCATCAAACCCAGACTAGTGCGGTCCCTTACGAAATCTGACACGCACTAGGTAGAGGAGCTCGACTCCATACTCTGGGGGCTGCGGACAACGCCTAACCGTACTACCGGATTCACACCATTCTTTATGGTATACGGCGCAGAAGCAGTTTTGCCCTGCGACATCATTCATGACTCACCTCGAAAAGCATGTGCGAAGAAAGAGAAGCCGAGTTGGATCGGCAGGACAGCTTGGACGCATTGGAGGAAGAGCGCGACGTCGCCAAGGCTCGTTCCGCATTTTATCAGCAGCAGGCTCGAAGATATCAAAGCAGAGAAGTACGGGCCAAGACTTACAACGTTGGCGAACTGGTTCTACGCCTGCCGGACAAGAAAAAGGACAAGCTCAAGCCCAAATGGGAAGGCCCCTTCATCATCGATCAAGTCCTGACCAGCGGATCGTACCGTCTACGAAATGCATCGGATAACCGACTCGAGCCGAACCCATGGAACGCAGCCCGCCTCCGACGATTCTATGCCTCGCGCCGGACTAAGAGTTCGTCCCCTTCCCCCCGTCCAAATTTTTTTTTACTTCAGCTGCCTTCTGTTTATCTTTTTCTTCTCAACCCTATTCATCCAAGCCTCAAAGGGCCTACTTGTGCAACGTTCGCGCGCAATTGATGTGCTATCCGCACTCATTATACCTGGGGGCTTCTTTACCAGAAGCTTAATTATACGGGCTTCATGCCCAGCACATGTGTCAAGCCTCCACATGTACCTTTTATTCACCATTATATGCATCGATATGACTTAAGTTTTGGCCAAGCTGGGTTGCCTGGCTCCTGTGCTTACCCCTACGTTCCCGATTGTTCGGCTAGGAGGTAAAGGGAGCACCTCTGCGATTGTTACTGCCGGGTCAGCCGGATGTGTACCTCAGACTGGGTGAAGCCGAAAGCTAGCGTTCTTAAGGGAATATTCGGTCGGTGACTTAAAAGATGATTTTTTATCCACTTATTTATCTGCCCCCAGATGTTTTTCTGCTTTTTTCGCAGACCGGACATGCACTTTAGGGCATGCCACCCCCAGAGGAAAGGAACCCTTAACGGAACTATTCTCCCTGGAAGATGTTTCTTACTACCCATGTAATATAACATAACTAGTTGGGCACTTGTCTGATAAAGCACTAATGACCCCTACGCCTGGTCTCCATGCATACCCCGGTTGTTTCATAACCGAGACGGTATTCGGACACACTCCGGACTCTAGGGTCCCGAGGTCGAAGCGAAAAGGTCGGCAAAGACAAACGATCTACAATCCGGCTAGAAGGCATTTTGTATGTCATTTTACAATACATTGTCAAATTGACTGGTTGTATTCTTCCTCAATCCCGTCTAACAGGGTGTCTAATTTACAGTCCTGTTGGGAAAATTTAGCGGCCAACTCCACTTGGCTGTATACTAAACTCACAGGGATATCCTTCCCATCGGGCCCCATAGGTCCGACTTCGGCCATGTGGTTGGGATCCGCCTTCTTGTACCGCGTCTTTACCATGGCCCAGGCCTCCCTGGCACCTTGGCGGCAGGCCAAAATCTTCCATAAATGGAAGCGCTGCCGCACTCCCTGCAGCTTCTCCGCAAACTCCCCAAGACCCTCGGGTAAGGAGAAGGCTGGCCACAACGCCTGGATGACGCCGCTCATTGCCTGCCGAACTCGTTCGATCAGTTGCAACAATTCGGGAAGTTGATCACCTGTTGATACTGTTGGGCAACTTAGTAATTTCAAAAAAATTCCTACGCACACGCAAGATCATGGTGATGACATAGCAACGAGAGGGAGAGTGTATGTCCACGCACTCGTGAGACCGAAGCGAAGCGTTATAACAACGCTGTTGATGTAGTCGACGCCTTCACGATCCGACCGATCCAAGTACCGAACGCACGGCACCTCCGAGTTCAGCACACGCTCAGCTCGATGACGATCCCCTGACCGATCCAGCAAAGTGTCGGGATGAGTTCCACAAGACGACGGCGTGGTGGCGATGATGATGCCACCGGCGCAGGGCTTCTCCTAAGCTCTGCGACGATATGACCGAGGTGGAATATGGTGGAGGGGGGCACCGCACACGGCTAAGGAACGATCACGTAGATCAACTTGTGTGTTCTGGGGTGCCCCTGCCCCCGTATATAAAGGAGGAGGGAGGTGCGGCCGCCCTCCTAGGGTGCGCTCGAGGAGTCCTACTCCCACTGGGAGTAGGACTCCCCCTTGCCTTGTTGGAGAAGGAAGGGGGAGGGAAGAGGAAGGGGCCGCCGCCTCTCCTTGTCCTATTCGGACTAGGGGAGGGCGCGCGCCTGCCCCGGCCGGCCCTCCTCTTCTCCCTTATGGCCCATTAAGGCTCAACATCCCCGGAGGGTTCCGTAACCCCGGTGTTCCGGAAAATTCTGATTTCATCCGGAACCATTCCGATATCCAAATATAGGCTTCCAATATATCAATCTTTATGTCTCGACCATTTCGAGACTCCTCTTCATGTCCGTGATCACATTCGGACTCAACAAACTTCGTACATCAAAACTTATAAACTCATAATAAACTGTCATCGTAACGTTAAGCGTGCGGACCCTACGGGTTCGAGAACTATGTAGACATGACCTAGAACTATTCTCGGTCAATAACCAATAGCGGAACCTGGATGCCCATATTGGTTCCTACATATTCTTCAAGATCTTTATCGGTCAAACCGCATAACGACATACGTTGTTCCCTTTGTCATCGGTATGTTACTTACCCGAGATTCGATCGTCGGTATCCAATACCTAGTTCAATCTAGATTCTATCGCAAGTCTCTTTACTCGTTCCGTAATACATCATCTCACAACTAACTTATTAGTTGCAATGCTTGCAAGGCTTATGTGATGTGTATTACCGATCAAGTGCAATAGCAATAGCAATATACTAAACGATCAAGTGCTAGGCTAACGGAATGGGTCATGTCAATCAGATCATTCTCCTAATGATGTGATCCCATTAATCAAATGACAACACATGTCTATGGTTAGGAAACATAACCATCTTTGATTAATGAGCTAGTCAAGTAGAGGCATACTAGTGACTATATGTTTGTCTATGTATTCACACATGTATTATGTTTCCGGTTAATACAATTCTAGCATGAATAATAAACATTTATCATGATATAAGGAAATAAATAATAACTTTATTATTGCCTCTAGGGCATATTTCCTTCAGCCTCCCACTTGCACTAGAGTCAATAATCTAGATTACACAAGAATGATTCTAACACCCATGGAGTCTTGGTGCTGATCATGTTTTGCTCGTGGAAGAGGCTTAGTCAACGGGTCTCGCAACATTCAGATCCGTATGTATCTTGCAAATCTCTATGTCTCCCACTTGGACTTGGTCCCAATGGAATTGAAGCGCCTCTTGATATGCTTGGTCCTCTTGTGAAATCTGGATTCCTTTGCCAAGGCAATTGCACCAAGATTGTCACGAAGATCTTCATTGGTCCCGATGCACTAGGTATGACACCTAGATCGGAAATGAACTCTTTCATCCGACTCCTTCATTTGCTGCTTCCGAAGCAGCTATGTACTCCGCTTCACATGTAGATCCCGCCACGACGCTTTGTTTAGAACTGCACCAACCGACAGCTCCACCGCTTAATAAAAACACGATCCGGTTTGCGATTTAGAATCGTCCGGATCGTGTCAAAGCTTGCATCGACGTAACCATTTACGACTAGCTCTTTGTCACCTCCATATACGAGAAACATATCCTTAGTCCTTTTCGTATTTCAGATGTTCTTGACCGCTGTCCAAAGGATCCACTCCTGATTACTTTGGTACCTTCCTGCCAAGCTTATTGTTAAGCATACGCCAGTCTGGTACACAGCATTGCATACATGATAAAGCCTATGGCTGAAGCATAGGGAACATCTTTCATTTTCTCTCTATCTTCTGCTGTGGTCGGGCATTGAGTCTGACTCAATTTCACACCTTGTAATACAGGTAAAAATCCTTTCTTTGCCTGATCCATTTTGAACTTTTTCAAAACTTTATCAAGGTATGTGCTTTGTGAAAGTCCAATCAAGCGTCTTGATCTATCTCTATAGATCTTGATGCCCAATATGTAAGCAGCTTCACCGAGGTCTTTCATTGAAAAACTTTTATTCAAGTATCCTTTTATGCTATCCAAAATTCTATATCATTTCCAATTAATAATATGTCGTCCACATATAATATCGTAAATGCTACAGAGCTCCCACTCACTTTCTTGTAAATACAAAGCTTCTCCAAAAGTCCAGATAAAACCATATGCTTTGATCACACTATCAAAGCGCTTATTCCAACTCCGAGAGGCTTGCACTGCACCATAAATTGATCGCTGGAGCTTGCACACTTTGTTAGCACCTCTTGGATCAACAAAACCTTCTTGTTGCATCATATACAACTCTTCTTCTAGAAATCCATTCAAGAATGCAGTTTTACATCCATTTGCCAAATTTCATAATCATAAATGCAGCAATTGCTAACATGATTCGGACAGACTTAAGCATCGCCACGGGTGAGAAGGTCTCATCGTAGTCAACCCTTGAACTTGTCGAAAACCTTTCGCAACAAGTCGAGCTTTATAGACAGTTATATTACCATCAGCGCCGCCTTCTTCTTAAAGATCCATTTATTCTCAATGGCTTGCCGATCATCGGGCAAGTCAACCAAAGTCCATACTTTGTTCTCATACATGGATCCCATCTCAGATTTCATGGCTTCCAGCCATTTTATGGAATCTGGCTCACCATCGCTTCTTCATAGTTTGTAGGTTCGCCATGGTCAAGTAACATGACTTCCAGAATAGGATTACCGTACCACTCTGGTGCGGATCTTACTCTAGTTGACCTACGTAGTTCAGTAGAAACTTGATCTGAAGTTTCATGATCAATATCATTAGCTTCCTCACTTATTGGTGTAGATGTCACAGGAACCGGTTCTTGTGATGAACTATTTTCCAATAAGGGAGCAGATACAGTTATCTCATCAAGTTCTACTTTCCTCCCACTCACTTCTTTCGAGAGAAACTCTTTTTCTAGAAAGGATCCGAATTTAGCAACGAAAATCTTGCCCTCAGATCTGTGATAGAAGGTGTACCCAATAGTCTCTTTTGGGTATCCTATGAAGACACATTTCTCCGATTTAGGTTCGAGCTTATCTGGTTGAAGTTTCTTCACATAAGCATCGCAGCCCCAAACTTTAAGATACGACAACTTTGGTTTCTTGCTAAACCATAGTTCATAAGGTGTCGTTTCAACGGATTTTGATGGTGCCCTATTTAATGTGAATGTGGCCGCCTCTAAAGCATAACCCCAAAACGATAGCGTAAATCAGTAAGAGACATCATAGATCGCACCATATCTAGTAAAGTACGACATTCGACGCTCGACACACCATTTCGCTGTGGTGTTCCGGTATGTGAGCTGCTAAACTATTCCGCATTGTTTCAAATGCAAACCAAACTCAGAACTCAAATATTCTCCTCCACGATCAGATCGTAGAAATTTTATTTTCTTGTTATGATGATTTTCCACTTCACTCTGAAATTCTTTGAACTTTTCAAATGTTTCAGATTTATGTTTCATCAAGTAGATATACCCATATCTGCTCAAATCATCTGTGAAGGTGAGAAAATAACGATACCCGCCACGCGCCTCAACATTCATTGGACCACAAACATCAAGATGTATGATTTCCAACAAATCCTTTGCACGCCCATAGTTCCGAGAACGGCGTTTTAGTCATCTTGCCCATGAGGCACGGTTCGCAAGTACCAAGTGATTCATAATCAAGTGATTCCAAAAGTCCATCAAGATGGAGTTTCTTCATGCTTTTACAATCGATATGACCCAAACGGCAGTGCCACAAATAAGTTGCATTATCATTATCAACTCTGATCTTTTGGTTTCAACACTATGAATATGTGTATTACTACTATCGAGATTCAATAAAATAGACCACTCTTCAAGGGTGCATGACCATAAAAGATATTATTCATATAAATAGAACAACCATTATTCTCTCGACTTAAATGAATAACCATCTCGCATTAAACAAGATCCAGATATAATGTTCATGCTTAACGCTGGCACCAAATAACAATTATTTAGGTCTAAAACTAATCCCGATGGTAGATGTAGAGGTAGCGTGTCGACCGCGATCACATCGACTTTGGAACCATTTCCCACGCCGCATCATCACCTCGCCCTTAGCCAATCTTCGCTAATCCGTAGTTCCTGCTTCGAGTTGCAAATATTAGCAATGTAACCAGTATCAAATACCTGTGTACTACTGCGAGTATTAGTAAGGTACACATCAATAACATGTATATCACATATACCTTTGTTCACCTTGCCATCCTTCTTATCCGCCAAATACTTGGGGCAGTTCCGCTTCCAAAGGTCCAAATTGCTTGCAGAGAAGCACTCAGTTTCAGTGCTTAGGTCCAGACTTTGGTTTCTTCTCTTGAGCAGCAACTTGTTTGCTGTTCTTCTTGAAGTTCCCCTTCTTCTTCCCTTTGCCCTTTTTCTTGAAACTGGTGGTCTTGTTAACCATCAACACTTGATGCTCCTTTTTGATTTCTACCTCCGCGGCTTTTAGCATTGCGAAGAGCTCGGGAATAGACTTGTCCATCCCTTGCATATTATAGTTCATCAAGAAGCTCTTGTAGCTTGGTGGCAGTGATTGAAGAATTCTGTCAATGACACCATCATCGGAAGATTAACTCCCAGCTTGAATCAAGTGATTATTATACCCGACATTTTGAGTATGTGTTCACCGACGTAACTATTTTCCTCCATCTTGCAGCTATAGAACTTATTGGAGACTTCATATCTCTCAATCCGGCATTTGCTTGAAATATTAACTTCAACTCCTGGAACATCTCATATGCTCCATGACGCTCAAAACGCCGTTGAAGGCCCGGTTCTAAGCCGTAAGCATGGCACATCGAACTATCGAGTAGTCATCAGCTTTGCTCGCCAGACGCTCTTAACGCCGCTGGCCAGCATCAAGAGCAGGCCTGGCACCCAAGGGTGCTTCCAGACGTAATTCTTCAGTGCAGCAATGAGGATAATCCTCAAGTTACGGACCCAGTCCGTAATTGCTACCATCATCTTTCAACTTTGCTTTCTCAAGGAACACATTAAAATTCAACGGAACAACAGCACGAGCCATCTATCTACAGTAAACATAGACAAGCAAAATACTATCAGTACTAAGTTCATGATAAATTTAAGTTCAATTAATCATATTACTAAAGAACTCCCACTTAGATAGACATCTCTAGTTATCTAAGTGATTACGTGATCCAAATCAACTAAACCATGTCCGATCATCACGTGAGATGGAGTAGTTTCAATGGTGAACATCACTATGTTGATCATATCTACTATATGATTCACGCTCGACCTTTCGGTCTCCGTGTTCGAGGCCATATCTCAGATATGCTAGGCTCGCAAGTTTGACCTGAGTATTCCGCGGTGCAACTGTTTTGCACCCGCTGTATTTGAACGTAGAGCCTATCACACCCGATCACGTGGTGTCTCAAAGACGAAGAACTTTCGCAACGGTGCATACTCAGGAGAACACTTCTTGATATTTAGTGAGAGATCATCTTATAATGCTACCGTCAATCAAAGCAAAATAAGATGCATAAAGGATAAACATCACATGCAATCAATATAAGTGATATGATATGGCCATCATCATCTTGTGCTTGTGATTCCATCTCCAAGCACCGCCGTGATCACCATCGCCACCGGCGCGACACCTTGATCTCCATCGTAGCATCGTTGTCGCCTCGCCAACTATTGCTTCTACGACTATCGCTACTGCTTAGTGATAAAGTAAAGCAATTACATGGCTTTTGCATTTCATACAATAAAGCGACAACCATATGGCTCTGCCGCCATTGTCGATAACTCGTTACAAAACATGATCATCTCATACAATATAGCATCACGCCTTGACCATATCACATCACAACATGCCCTGCAAAACAAGTTAGACGCCCTCTACTTTGTTGTTGCAAGTTTTACGTGGCTGCTACGGGCTGAGCAAGAACCGTTTTACCTACGCATCAAAACCACAACGATAGTTTGTCAAGTTGGTGTTGTTTTAACCTTCGCAAGGACCGGCGAGCCACACTCGGTTCAACTAAAGTGAGAGAGACAAACACCCGCCGTCACCTTTAAGCAACGAAAGTGCTCAAGCGGTGAAACCAGTCTCGCGTAAGCGTCGCTGTAATGTCGGTCCGGCCGCTTCATCTCACAATACCGCTGAACCAAAGTATGACATGCTGGTAAGCAGATGACTTATATCGCCCACAACTCACTTGTGTTCTACTCGTGCATATGACATCAACGCATAAAACCTGGCTCGGATGCCATCAGGCAACGAGTAATTTCAAAAATTCCTACGCACACGCAAGATCATGGTGATGACATAGCAACGAGAGGGAGAGTGTATGTCCACGCACTCGTGAGACCGTGAAGCGAAGCGTTATAACAACGCTGTTGATGTAGTCGACGCCTTCACGATCCGACCGATCCAAGTACCGAACGCACGGCACCTCCGAGTTCAGCACACGCTCAGCTCGATGACGATCCCCGGACCGATCCAGCAAAGTGTCGGGATGAGTTCCACAAGACGACGGCGTGGGACGATGATGATGCTTCACCGCGCAGGCTTCGCTTAAGCTCGCGACGATATGACCGAGGTGGAATATGGTGGAGGGGGCACCGCACACGGCTAAGGAACGGTCACGTAGATCAACTTGTGTGTTCTGGGTGCCCCTTTCCCCGTGATATAAAGGAGGGAGGGAGGTGCGGCCGCCCTCCTAGGGTGCGCCGAGGAGTCCTACTCCCACTGAGTAGGACTCCCCTCTGCCTTGTTGGAGAAGGAAAGGGGAGGGAAAGAGGAAGGGGCGCCGCCTCTCTCTTGTCCTATTCGGACTAGGGGAGGGGGCGCGCCTGCCCTGGCCGCCCTCCTCTTCTCCCATATGGCCCATTAAGGCCCAACATCCTCGGAGGTTCCGTAACCTCGGTGTTTCGAAAATTCCTGATTTCATCCGGAACCATTCCGATATCCAAATATAGGCTTCCAATATATCAATCTTTATGTCTCGACCATTTCGAGACTCCTCGTCATGTCCGTGATCACATCCGGGACTCAACAAACTTCGTACATCAAAACTTATAAACTCATAATAAACTGTCATCGTAACGTTGTTGCGTGGGACCCTACGGGTTCGAGAACTATGTAGACATGACCTAGAACTATTCTCGGTCAATAACCAATAGCGGAACCTGGATGCCCATATTGGTTCCTACATATTCTTCAAGATCTTTATCGGTCAAATCGCATAACGACATACGTTGTTCCCTTTGTCATCGGTATGTTACTTACCCGAGATTCGATCGTCGGTATCCAATACCTAGTTCAATCTCGCTATCGCAAGTCTCTTTACTCGCTCCGTAATACATCATCTCACAACTAACTTATTAGTTGCAATGCTTGCAAGGCTTATGTGATGTGTATTACCGAGAAGGCCTAGAGATACCTCTCCGACAATCGGAGTGACAAAACCTAATCTCAAATACGCCAACCCAACATGTACCTTTGGAGACACCTGTAGTACTCCTTTATAATCACCCAGCTTACGCCAGACGCTTTGGTAGCACCAAAGTGTTCCTCCGTAAACGGAGTTGCATAATCTCATAGTTACGTGAACATGTATAAGTCATGAAGAAAGCAATAGCAATATACTAAACGATCAAGTGCTAGGCTAACGGAATGGGTCATGTCAATCACATCATTCTCCTAATGATGTGATCCCATTAATCAAATGACAACACATGTCTATGGTTAGGAAACATAACCATCTTTGATTAATGAGCTAGTCAAGTAGAGGCATACTAGTGACTATATGTTTGTCTATGTATTCACACATGTATTATGTTTCCGGTTAATACAATTCTAGCATGAATAACAAACATTTATCATGAGATAAGGAAATAAATAATAACTTTATTATTGCCTCTAGGGCATATTTCCTTCAGATACGGGCATCTCCTCCGCAGGGCGACCTGTGAGCATACCTGCAGACATATTCTGTCAAATTGACTTCCTCGCCGAACTCTTCTTTTCAAAGGAGTTCGCTCAAGCACTCACTATATATGCCGTGACGAAGCCGCTGATTCTCCTTAACGGAGCCCGACAGCTCGCCCGAACGCTTTTCGCTCTTCTCCAAGCTGGGCATGGGCATCCCGGAGCTTGTTCCTTTCATGCTGCACCTTATGCAGCACCGCCTCGCCGCCTTTAGTTGGCGCAAGTTCTTGCATGTCCGGATCTTGTCCGCAGCACCTGCAACGCCATTTTTCTTTCAGGCTTGCGCAAAGGCCAAACGCTACGATATTTCTAAAATAATGCGTACCAGGAGAGGTCCTCGCTTCCTCCTTTGCCGTAAAGTGCGGCCTCCAGCTTGGGCCTTGCACTCTTGCAGCTCCCGAGACAGTTGTGTATTCTTCTCGGTAAGATCCTCGTTTATATGATCCTTAAATCAGTTAATATAACTACTTTAAGTCTCGGGGCTACCGCATATACAACTATTAAATTCTCTTACCCGTATGTCTTTTACATACCGCCCGTGGCTCTGATAAAACCATCTTGAGCAGCACGAAGGTGCGCGTCCCCCGTGTTAAAGGCATTCAACGCCTCGGGGGAGAAGCACGCGTCACGAAATACTGTCCGACGGCGCCTGTGATTCAGGGCACTCTCCACCTCATACTTGGTGGCGGACAGTCTGTCGGCATCCTCCGTCGGAGGAACGTCCAGCTCGCGCCTTGCGCTCACCTCCCCCTCCTGACCAGGTGCGGGAGCCCGGCTGGTAGAGGTTGGATTGACAACTTTCACGCCCGCAGTCCGGCGGACGCTTTTTTCCCTATAAAAGTCATGAGCACTCAAACGCTTCCTAGGAACGTTGCTCTAAATACTGAATTGTGAGCTACACCTTTGCGGCGACGTTTCAGTCTGCGCCAGCTCCTCTTCCACCTCTTTCGGTCCGAACCGCCCTTGTTGGTCAGCCACCGCTGGCTCGGCTTCGCCCTAGGGCGCCTCCTGCACAAAGGCCATCATATACGGTGGTCGAAATAAGCAAGGAAGGAATGACGGTGTCGTGGCTTCGCGCAATCACCGGGAAGCCGGATATAGTCCGGATAGTCGGCGTGATGGCGACTAAAGCAATGTCCATGCTGAGCTGGTGGAACACCCGCCGATTAGCTCCACCTTTATGTCCGGATCCTCTTCGAGGCCGGATCCCGGATCTCTCTCGATCCTCGGGCTGTGGAGCCGACTTAGCATGCCCTCCACGGTCCGGCGCAGTTCCTGCGTCGAAAGAAGAACACAATATAAGAAACTTAAGTTTCGAAAGGCACGGGTCGGACACGCTGAGTGTTCGCTTACCCAAGGCCGGGGATTATTCATGGAAAACCCATTTAACGGGTTCGTCCGAAGGAAATCCTCCTTCTCCCCCTTATACAGGCCGGACAAGATCGTCACCAGATCTTCGGCCGAATCCGGCCCTTTGCGGCCATGACGGGTGGCATCGTCCTCCCCGTTGAAATCCCACATGGGTGGCCTCATTGTAGTGGCTGCACCCACAGAATGCATGTTGCCATGATTCCAATCATGGTCAACCCGCATGGGCCAAGAACCTTATTCGCCCATCAAATAATGGACGCCTTGTCTTCCTCCGATGGGGCTCATGGACGCCAACTAAGGCGTTTCTTCAGAGGAGCATTGCTGAACTCCGGAGGCCGATCCAACAGGTCCGCAGCGGAGCGCCTTCTATATAAAACCATTACGAAGGCCGGTCTTGAGCGCCTTCTTAGGGGTTCCAGATGGATATCCGTCCCGCAATGCGCCATATTTCGGCGCCGCCCACTTGATATATGGACCCTCGTGAGAGCGGGTACAAGGCGTAACAACCTCTTCCACAGCGCGAAGTGGGGCTCGACGCCCAGAAAAGCATGCAAAGAGCTACATAACCCGCAATATGCAGGATTGAGGCGGGCGTGAGGTGATGAAGCTGGAGTCCGTAGAACTCCGTGATCCCGCGGAGGAATGGATGTACAGAAATCCGAGCCCCTTATCGATAGGGGACGGCATACCCGCCCCTTTGTTGGGATTTGGGGTAACCTCCGCTTGCTTCCCACCTTTGTAGGTGGCCAGCCCGGCTCGAACCGGAACCATGAAGGCCGGAGGAAGATATCCCCCCATTTGGAGCTTCACCAGTTCGTTGTGCGGAACAGAGCATCTCCTCCAATCTCCTGGCAAAGGGCCGGGGAGCGCGAGAAGAGGAGCCGCGTTGACGGTCCATGATGGAATGGATTCTTGGTCGAAAGCGCTCCGATGAGTATTTGCGAGAGGAAGATGGTGATTTGGATCTGGATTCTTGCCTCCCTTATAGGCAGATTATTCGCACAACTAGGGGGTAAAACATAAAAGACACCCTGGCTTTTCACATTCGCGTGACGCGTGAATTGGGCGTGGAAGCCAAGACGCGCAACATTGATGAGGAAGCTGGACACTCTTCGGCAGGTACGAAGGACTTGAAGGAGAACCCGCCTTGCAACGCCGAAGACTACACGCATGCTGGACTTATCGTCATTGAAGCCTGGTTCGGGGGCTACTGAGGGAGTCCCGGATTAGGGGGTGTCCGGATGTACGGACTACCGTCATCGGCCGGACTATCATCATCGACCGGACTCCAAGACTATGAAGATACAAGATTGAAGACTTCGCCCCGTGTCCGGATGGGACTTTCCTTGGCGTGGAAGGCAAGCTTGGCGATACGGATATGTAGATCTCCTACCATTGTAACCGACTCTATGTAACCCTAGCCCTCTCCGGTGTCTATATAAACCGGATGGCTCTAATCCGTAGGACTATCAGAACAACAACCCTTACAGTCATACCATAGGCTAGCTTCTAGGGTTTTGGCCTCCTTGATCTCGTGGTAGATCTACTCTTGTAAACATCCACAATATCAATATCAATCGAGCAGGACGTAGGGTTTTACCTCCATCAAGAGGGCCCGAACCTGGGTAAAACATCGTGTCCCTTGTCTCCTGTTACCATCCGCCTAGACGCACAGTTCGGGACCCCCTACCCGAGATCCGCCGGTTTTGACACCGACAACCATCCCCTGCATGTTGTAGTTCATCACAAAGCTCGTAGCTTGGTGGGAGCGACTGGAGGATTCTGTCAATGACCGCCTCGTCCGGGAGGTTAATGTCCAGCTGGGACAGGCGGTTGTGCAACCCAGACATTTTGAGTATGTGCTCACTGACAGAACTGTTTTCCTCCATCTTACAACTATAGAACTTGTCGGAGACTTCATATCTCTCGACCCGGGCATGAGCTTGGAAAACCATTTTCAGCTCCTCGAACATCTAATATGCTCCGTGTTGCTCAAAATGCTTTTGGAGCCCCGGTTCTAAGCTGTAAAGCATGCCGCACTGAACGAGGGAGTAATCATCAGCACGAGACTGCCAAGCATTCATAATGTCTTGGTTCTTCGATGGGTGCATCACCTAGCGGTGCTTCTAGGACATATTGTTTCTTAGCTGCTATGAGGATGATCCTCGGGTTCCGGACCCAGTCCGAATAGTTGCTGCCATCGTCTTTCAGCTTGGTTTTCTCTAGGAACGCGTTGAAGTTCATGGTGACATGAGCGTTGGTCATTTGATCTACAAGACATATTTTGCAAAGACTTTAGACTAAGTTCGTGATAATTAAGTTCATCTAATCAAATTGTTTAATGAACTCCCACTCAGATTTGACATCCCTCTAGTCATCTAAATGTTACATGATCTGAGTCGACTAGGCCGTGTCCGATCATCACGTGAGACAGACTAGTCATCGTCGGTGAACATCTCCATGTTGATCGTATCTTCCATACGACTCATGTTCGACCTTTCGATCTCTTGTGTTCCGAGGCCATGTCTGTACATGCTAGGCTCGTCAAGTTAACCTAAGTGTATTGCATGTGTAAAACTGTCTTACACCCGTTGTATGTGAACGTAAGGATCTATCACACCCGATCATCACGTGGTGCTTCAAACGATTTAACTTTAGCAACGGTGTATAGTTAGGGAGAACACTTTCTTGAAATTGTTATGAGGGATCATCTTATTTACTACCGTCGTTCTAAGTAAACAAGATGCATAAACATAATAAACATCACATGCAATTATATATAGTAGTGACATGATATGACCAATATCATATAGCTCCTTTGATCTCCATCTTCGGGGCTCCATGATCATCCTGTAATGGTGTCAGATCGAACTGATGTCAGAGTGGTGACAGATCGTGTAACAAAGACATCAATAATACGTTCAATTTCTGGTCCATACAGTGAGGGAAATCCTCTGCTTGCAAGAGAAACCAATCTTCTGAACCACTTAATAATCCAGTAATAAAATTTATATTTTATAGTCTGCAAGGTCAAAGATTTTGATGAGCACGACAAAATTTCAATGGCATTGCAATAACATTACCAGATTATATTGGTCTTGCAGAAACCACTTTACTAACTCAAATGAAAGGGGGGAAATGCATAATGAGGATGAAGTTCTTTCGCAGAATGGCACATAACAAATAGACCATGATTTTTTATGCATCGAACCTGACACTCACAAGTCACGAAATACCCCTCCAGTCAGAATTATTAAAACTGTAAAATACAATATCATGATTGCCTGAAATCCGATCATGAAAGGTCAATTATCATAATCTACTTTTCATATGTACTAAGTGGTACTCCCTCCATTCCCTTATACAAGGCCACAAACTCAAATTACAGGTACCTAGGTAAAATTTAATGATTACTTTGAAAGTTAACTTTTCTTCTTGTTAAATCATTAATGGTGCAATGAATGAGAAGGAAGTAGCATGTCATTATGACTACATGCATGCAAGTAGTAGTACATCATTAAATTTTGCCTCGATTAGTGTTAGTGGCCTTGTATAGATGCAAAATGTATTTTTCATAGTGGCCTTGTATAAGGGAATGGAGGGAGTACTCAAGGTATGGTGTCACTGTGATAGCCCACTTAAAAATAATTTCGTTAAATAGTTGCAAGCTAAAGAATTTTAGACCATCTTAAATCATTCAGTTAAACATTTACATGCAAAAGAGTTTCAGCCCCTCCCACTTAATCTTGTTTTACTGGCAGAGTTGGAACTCCGCTCCTATGTAAACACAAACAACCGAGTTAAACATGCCACAAATGATTTTGTTACTACCTCAAGGTAGGTGTGCAGAAAGAATATTGCACTTCTTACCAATCTTGTGGATCTGAAGTTTGAAATCAACATTTGGGCACTGGAACTTGCGAGCTGTGAAATCTGCCAAAGCAATGAGAAGAAAGCAACAGTAAGTGATTGAAGAAAGAGAGGCCTATACCGGAACCAAAGTAGATCAAACCTTGTCAACCAGTACATCCCGATACGTTTTGGTCGCCCCTAACCACACTGCGCTGTAGGAACTATCATTCACAGATGCACGCTTCAAATTTCAAAGAACACAATTTGAAGAAACAAGATGTGAGATTGGCGACAACATCACGGCTATCCCCGTACACTCCGGGATCCAAATGTACAACGCAGAGGAAACGCGACCTCACCCGCGCTGTACTAAGACGTTCCACCACTCGGAAAGCTGCCCTGGTCCTTGGCCAGGTGACGGCACCGCTCTGCCTCCAGTTCAGAGCGTCGGGCACGGCAGCCGCCATGGCACCGTCGCGCGCCTATGCCCCAAGAGCCGCCATGCCCCGCACCTAGCGTTGCATCCGTGGCCGCCCACTGCGTGCCGCGCCGCCATCGCTGCTTGAGGGAGGAGAGGATCCCCGCCGTCACCGGCGCAGGCCGAGCCTGCTGTGTCCTGCGCCGCCGCCGCTGCCCGAGGAAGGAGAGGGACCCCGCCGCCGCCGGAGCAGGACGAGCCCGATCTGTCTCGCGCCGCCGCCGCTGCCCGAGGAAGGAGAGGGACCCGACGCTACCGACGCAGGTCGAGCTTCGCCCGGCGGCATCCTATGGCAGCGGCGAGGATAAAGAGGAGGGAGGGGTGGGGAACGGTGGAGGCGGGGGCTTGATCCTCCCTGGAGCAGTGGCGAAGGCGGAGGGAGGGGCGATAGGAACGACAGAGGCGGGGTTAGATGGACGCGACGTCCTCGCGTAGGAACGATAGAGGCGGGCGTGGGTTGTTTCTACGGGCAGAGTTTTCGTCCGCCCTCGTGAAGTTCTCTTGTTTAATAGTAGTGTAGATTTATACCAGACCCCATTAATCTGGTCGCCGACAACCCCTTTACGTGAGCAATAGCCGCGGGTGAAGTGCTCTTGGTGGCAAGTCTCCGCGCATTTCCTGCTGCTTTTGCATGGGCCATGGAAGAGATGGCTCGGGGCACTGCATTGCTGAATATGACCAGCCTCCGCACCTGCACCACAGAATTAGATTTCCGTTTTCAGCACAAGAATGGATGCATCTAACTAGCATGCTAACTATTGAGTGTGCGATGGTATTGGAACTTACTGTCGGACATGATAAGCAGGCCCAGGGTGAAGGCAGCAAACAACTGTGCTCTGTTGAACCCCATGGCTAAGACGATTAGGCTTCGCTTTGCTTTGCTTGTGATGGGATGTAAGTGATGTGAACCAACCTGCCTGCTATTTATAGAGAGGTTCCTTCGAGCTTGCATTGAGTGTCCGAGATGGATCCTTGTCGGAATACAAATGTTGGATATACAGGCAATAGTGCTACCTCGTGTTATGTATCCAGAAATGCATTAATAAAGACATTCCGTAGATGCAATATGAGGTGTGAGAACACAAATATTGGATATACATGCATTAGTACTACTCGTGCCAGAGGTGCATTAGTATAAACATACTGTAAATACAGTATGATGGGTATCAAACTGTTGGATATACGGTCATTAGTACTACCAATAAAGAGCAACTGGCAGCTCCAGGAAATCTATGTATAGATACCTGTTTTTTCTTGTTCAGGTTGTTGTTCCGCCGTGAGGGAAAGATAGTCTAGGAAGGAATGACGGAGGAATTCACAACATCGACGAATCACATTGTACATCAGGTAACGCAGTTCTAGAAATGCATTGTTCATGCCTCATTTTTGCTGGAACCTAGTTCCAGAGCTATTCGATCTCATACCTGTAGATCCGTGATTAGTTGTGCATCAACAACATTAGTTCATGAAGATGCACAATAATTCAGGAGTATTGTGTTATATATTTTTATTAAGAAAGTATTTTAGAAAGGTAATAGGAGAGTGAAGCGATTATGTTAGCAAATCAGAACAGAATGTGCAAAAGTCGTCGTTCTATTGAGCCAGCGGCGAAGTTTAAGTTCAGATTTCCTGCTTTGTATAGATTGAAGAAAAAGTACTTCATAGATATTGGAGACTGATTTTTTTTCCCATATACAAATCTGCGTCATTACTTGTGATTCATCTCCTGAACACTTGTTTTTTTTCTTTGCCAGTGTGGACACAACAAATATGAAGGACCTGAAGAAGATAGAAGAACATTAAGCAGATCCAACCAAGATAGTGCATTAGTGTGTTCACTTCTTATTCGGTACAACCCCCTAAACACATCAACGGTGGAGATCTCTCCGTACCCCTTTATAATAAAGGGTAGGATCGTCTTGCTCAAAAATACGTCGCCCGCTGATATGGAAGAAGCCTTCGCATACAGTAATGTTCGGCTCATTTGGACGCGCGTAATTTAAAAAAAAGTAAGAAAAAGGGACAGTACCCAAGGATCAAACCCAGGTCTTCAGGATGATGGGCAAGAGTGCCAGTCGGTCTCGCATCAGAATCGTGATTAGTAGTAGGGCGCAACCTACCTGAGGCGAAACGAGCCAGTTTCCCATTGGTTTTTCTGGAATTTTATTTTATTTTTGCAAAGCAGATTTTTATTCTTATTTATTTTACTTTTTCTATTCTTTTAATTTTTCATTTTTCCTTTTTTTCTTTTAATTTTTCATCATACGCATGAACTTTAAAACTAAAAAACAAATTCGTAATTTTTTCTGAAATTTCTGGATTTTTTTCAACATCTCTAACATTTTTTGAAACTATTTAAGTTAACTTTATCGCAAAATCTCCAAAAAATTCAAAATTGATAAAAAAATTCAAGTCTGCTTGGGCCGTCTGCTCAGGGGCTCAACGGTAGCGATGCAATCATACTTGGGCCAAGATCTAAGCGTTTTTGTTTTCTTTTCTACTTTTTCACTTTTCTTTTATTTTTTCGTTGATTCATTTTTCTCCTTTTTAAATTTATTATTCTTTTTAAGACTTATTCAAAAACTTGAAATATTGTTTGGAATACCCCAAAAGATTTATATTTTTCAAATATTGTTTGCAAGTTTAAAAATATTCTGCAATTTCAAAAAATGTTCCCCTTTTCTAATTTTATATACATAAATTAAAAAATGTTTGTCTTTCATAAAAAGTTGATAATTTTTAAGAGATACTCTCTCCATTCCTAAATATTGGTCTTTCTAGAGATTTCAACAAGTGACTACATACAGAGCAAAATGAGTGAATCTATACTCTAAACTATGTCTATGTAAATCCGTATGTGGTAGTCCGTTTGAAATCTCTAAAAAGACAAACATTTAGGGATAGATGGAGTATGTGGTTTCAATTTTTGTTCAAAAATTTTCATCTATTGTTGGGAAATTTTTAACAATTTTTAAAAAAGTGATCAAGTTTGTAAAATTCATTCACAATTTGAAATTTCAAAATTGTTGATAAATTTCCAGAAATGGTTAGGACATAAGAAAATGTTCACTGAAAATGACAGAGATTGTAATAACAGAACCATTCAAATCAGGAAAAACCACATGCTCACGGATGCACCTGTCTGTGCTTGTCTACCACACTCCTCTCAACTGGTGTTTTTTTAACTATGGATAAGTGACCCTGGCTTTTGCAAGAGGTGGGAATGCTCATCTTAGGCATCCATGCCATGTTTGAACTAATTCTGACACCGTTTGCACATTGTGACACGTCCGGCCATTTGTCGGTCTTTTTCACATTGAAAAATCCAGTAAATGCAAAAAAATGAAAACCCAGACAACTTTTCATTTTGCCTTGAATTGGTCATACAAGGTCATGGAAAATATGGGACCATTTTCAGAATGTCGGGAAACAATGTGCTCTCAGACGAAGCATTTTGTCCTACTCGAACATCCTCCGCTCAACATGGTCCATGTTTGGACATCTTTCAAATTATCCAACTTCTGCAAGTAGGTGGGTATGCCAATGGTAGACATCCATGTCAGGATTGAATGATTTCCGACACCGTATGCAAGTTGTGACACATCCGACCATTTATTCGTCTTTTTGACCGAGAAAACTTCAAAAAAATGCAAAGCTTGTCGAAAACCAAAACAATTTGACATGGTGTGTTGAATTGGTCATACCAGGACATGGAAAAAATTGGGGCCATTTAAAAGATGTCAAGAACAACATGCTCTTAGACAGACCCTTCTCGCTTATCTGAACACCCTTCGTTTAACATGGTCTATGGACATTCTTGAAATTGTCCCAAATTTTGCAAGGTGGACATGCCCATGGTAGACATCTATGTCAGGTCCGAATAACTTCCAACACTGTATGCACATTGCGACACATCCGACCATTTATCGGCCCTTTTTCACGAAGAAGACTTCAAAAATGCAAAACATGTCCAAAACCCAAACAACTTGGCATGGTTTTTTGTATTGTTCATACAAGGCCATGACAAGTTTTGGAATCATTTACAAGGATTTCAAAAAACAACGTGCTCCCAGACGAAGCCTTCTAGCCACTCAGACAACCTCCGTTGAATATGGTCTATCTATTGCCATTCTTGAAATAATCTAAATTTTCGCAAGCAAGTGGGCATGCCCATGTTAGGCATCCATGCCTGGTTTGAACGATTTTCGAAAACCGTATGCAAGTTACGAATATTTGTATTTAATGAAAAAAATGCAAAGATTTTTTTGAAACTTGGAACATATTTTTTTAAGCGTGAATTTTTTGTAAAAGAAAAGACAAATTAAAAAGAAAAAACATACAGAAAAAAGAAAAAGAAATGGTGGGAGGGCCTCCTGTGCGTGACGTCGTCTTCGCTGCTCGCTGGGGCAACTGTCGAGGATTTGCATATACCTCGATGTGAGCGACTATAAATTGGCCAGCCCACTTTCAGCTTTTCATAGTGCGGCCAACAGGTTTTGGGAACCTTTATCGGCTTTTTCCTCTGTTGTTTCTTTTCTTATATTTTGTCTTCATTTTTGTTCTTCTTCTTTCTTGATTCATTTTCCTTTTTCATTTTCTTCAAGTTTATTCCCTTTACAAAAATGTACAGAAATTTCAAAAATGTTGCATTTTCAAGTGTTTGTTACAAATATAAGATGTGTTCCTGTTTTCAATTTTTCTTCAGATATGTTAAAATTGTTCGCTTATATAAAAATATTTGGAAATGAAATATGCTCGGATATTTCAAAAATATTCTCGTTTTCCAAATTGGTGACAAATTAAAAATTATTAATGTTTAATATTTGTCCACAAATTCCAAGAATGTTCAGTGAAGTTTAAAAATGTTTCAGAATTTCAGAAAATATCCTTGTTTTCATAATTTGTACACAAATTTCAAAAACTTTCATGTTTGAAAATTTGTTAAAATTTTCACAAATGTTGTTGGGGGGGGGGATTTTAAAATGTTCTTGTTTTCAAAAAATTCACAAATTATTTCTTTTTTGTGTTTTTGAATTTTTTTATAAATTTAGAAATCAAGGAATTTTTAAAAAAATGTTCACATTTTCAAGAAAATGTTCGTTATATTGGAAGATATTTTAGTTTTCAAATTTTGTCCCTAGTATGAAAAATGTTGGAACTTTCCAATAATGTACAGGTTTTTCAAAAGAAGTATAGAAATTTCAAATTGTATTCAGATTTGTTTTTCCAAAAACCTCATCATATTTTCCAAAATGTTTGTTAATAATGCAAAAGTATGTACGGTGCAGCAAGGAATGCTGCTACAGTGATTGTGACGTTAGTGTCAATTCATAAATTATTTGCGCTTGGATCAGTCATTAACAACCGCTGTCTCTAGTGGCTAGCATTACTTGGTTACGACGTGCAAGTCTTGAGTTTGATTCTTGCCAAGATAGTTGCTTTACGCTATTATTTTCGCGCTACAAACACAGCTAACTTCGCTGCCATTAATTGGGCCGGCCCAGTTGCTGGCACCTCTCTACGTATACATTTCAGCAACCCATTATGATTTGCGAAAAGTCTATCTTACCCTTTATACATGTCATGACGGGGGTTGTACCGAAGCAGGAGTAGTGTGTTTTAGTGGATGTAAACAGTTAATTGTTGTGGTTGATGCTGGTTACTTTAAGGCTGCAATTTCTACTTGTGGGTTTGTGTGACAAACGAAATGATGTTCCTTGCTCAGAAAATCCAGATCCATATCGCATTTTTCCTTGAGAGTTTGGTGTTGATGAAGCGTGCATGTCATATACATAGTGGCAACATCAGCGTGCTAACAATCAGTAGCAGCGGCAGCAGCATAACAACAGCATTGCAGGCATCGCGGACAGCTCAAGTAGCGGAAGATGGCAGCCACAAATCGTGCAATTAGTGATTTTTATAGGAGAGGGAGGATGAAGAGGCGACATATATGGTGGCCGAAGTACAAAGGGGATATAGCGGCGGCGATGGGGAGATTTTTGTGTAGGGTTGGGTGGGGCGACGCTGAGGGGCTGCATTTATGATAGGCTGGGCAAGCCATTAACTCCTCCAGGGGGATGGAGACGGCTCAGCCCAGCACAAAAGAAATGTTGAGCCATGGGCTGGACAGCTCTGCTTTCGCATTCACTAGGCCTCAGAGGTCGCTTGTTTTTATTATTTTACATGGAATATACGGACAGAAAAATAAAGCCACAGGCACAGATCCACATTCTAGCATACGACTCTGATTGGGGAGCATCTAAGCCCAAGTTCAATAACGAATATTTGCCACTATGCCAATTATCCAACATAAAAGCCTAATAGGTTGTCAAATTTTACTTTTTGCAAAATTAAACTAAGGAATGACTATGCAGTTTTGTAGTATTTATCCATAAAAATTGTGTATCATTATCGCATTACATGCTACATCTACATGTTGATTATTTTGTGTCATGTAGATCTTCGCTTGTTTTCATTTACTAAAATGTTGCTATTATTTGTATCCGCCTTGAATCGAGTAAACATCTTATATGTATCAGTATCTGAGTAACATCCAATCCGCATTCAAATCCAATAACGTCCGTATTCGCATTCGTATTTATTATTTTGAAACTAAGAAAATGAAAGTGGTAAGACAGCATTTGATCTATTTCCACCCCTACTAGTTGGGGTCGCCACCTGAGGGGCAAACACGGCAAATATTTGAACTTGCTTCGATACCAAATGTTGGGTTTCCCCCATAGGTTGGCCACATCAATGTATCACGAACACAAGTGATCAAAAACTTTGAAAAAGGGTAAGCCTCATACCACTTGTTTTTCTTTATTTCTTCTAAATTTTCTGGTACAACTTACAATGAGTATGCACTTGTATATAGCACGAAGACCAACATATAGGCTGACCTTGTCATACTAGGATTCGAGTAACTAGTAAGGGGGCAATGCCCCCCCCCCCAATGGAGTATGATACTTTCCTAATCTAATCAACCGGCCAGCATGTTCACCTTTTACTAATCCTAATTGGACTCAAACAGTAGCGCTTCGTAACTCTCAACTAATGGCACACGACATGACGTGCAGACAAATCCCTTATACTACATTAAGACATTTGGATTACTCCAACATCCTTGCAGATGTTGATTGAAGAAACATCACCAATGAGGGTTCGTGGTGGGTGGAGGGACTGAAGCATGCCCCGTACCGAGCCACCGATATCCTTGACCTTTGCCTTGAGGATATGGGGTGTCTTAACCCCCGCACTTCCTCATGCAATCCAATTTTGCGGGGGTGTCTTAACCCCTTGCTCTTCTGCATGTGGAATACCATCCACGCATATGACATCAGTATCCGCATCAAGGTGCTCAACCAGAAGTTGGGTGACAACTGCAAGAGGGGTGGCCGATTCAATTTCATCAAGCTAGAAGCTTACTTGGGCTGGAATATGGCTCGACCTCATGGTATGGACCTCAAGGAACATCCTTTGCTCGAGTGATCAGAGGTGGTTGTGGATAATATTGAATATGACACAAGAGTGCTTGTCGAAATGCTCATAAAGGATGAAGCTAACTTGAGTGATAACAACATGGTGTTCACCATCGTTGTTGGAGGTACTAGCAAGACCACCGTCAGTAAGAGGGCTTTCTTTGAGGAAGAAGTCCAAGGCAAGTTGACCAAGAACATATGGTTAGGTTTCACACAGGAGTACAGAGAGGTTTAGTTATTGAAGATGACAATCACTACATTTGAGCAAAACATGCCAAGACTTGATAGTGGGTATGAAGATGAAGCCTCACTTGTGCCTACTCTTGCTAATCACTACAAGACATGATGTCGTTGCTTGAAACATGAAAGGCATGGAGTAATACAACAAGCAGCAGAGATATGTATAAGTAAGGGGGTGCTTGCCCGCGGTTTGAATCATGAAAGCCATGGAGTCATTCAACAAGTGGTGGAGATATGTGCAAGTAAGGGGGCGGTCCCCCCATGTTCCGAAGAATCACGAAAGATATTATTATGTGACGCCTGTGATAGATAAACTAGACCCTTTGCCACCTCAAACAATAACATTTTACATATTGCCCCTTGGAGATCGTTGGCTACCTACCACGGTGTGTACCCCCATGTTAACAAATTATATTTGTGAATAAAAAGATGGCACTAGCCCATGCAAATGTGTTATTTTTCTTCATTAACTATATATTTCAACTCCTTGCAGGTACTCATAATAGCAAAACATGATTTTGGGATCGAGATTCTAAAGGATATTGGCTTGACAATTATAGAAATATGTGATCGTTTGCCACTAGCTGTAAAAGTGACGGGACGACTCTGATGCTAGATGGAGAAAGAACAGCGTGATAGGCAAAAGGTTCATATTGATTGTATATGGTTAGCATCCCAAATGTCATACTCCATTCGTAACAGTGCATTAGGCACATTACAAAAACAAAATAATCCCAAAATGCTTAGGCACGGTGCATTAACTCCCACCCCGTTTCTTGTTTCTTGACATGAATAAAGGAATCAACCAATAAGCGATGTGGGGCGTGTATGCTTTCAATGACTTGGTTCTACCTTACAGCTTGCAGTGGTAAGTTCATTGTATGCAATTCTATTAATTACCAAATAAACTTTAAGTTCTCTTATTTTTTTCCTTCACCTTGGTCACGGTGCACAACCTAAGACGACTAATGCACCGGTAAAGAGGGAGTAAGAGCTAAATTATGCAGTATGTCTTAGCGAAGAGGGCTTGCCCTCTTGTTTGAGGCCATTTTTTACACTTCTTCGTATTCCTAAAAAGCAAATGTTAGTATCAGATGAAATTGTCGGTTGTGGACCGGTGCATGGTTTGTTGATGGAAAATCTGATGGATTAGAAAAAATAGGACATGTGTACTAACTGGTGAGGACATCCCTACTGCGGTTACATCCACATCCCATGTGACTACACAGTCTCAAGTTTTAGAGATACAAGGACCAATTACTAGAGCTCGTGCACGACACAAGCCAACTCAAATATCAGATAGTTCTACTTCTAGGAACGTTTCCAAATGCATATGAAATTATGATGTTTGCTAAGTAAGTCAAATATATTTCTAGTATACTCTGGAAGCAGAACACACGTTGGAATATGATCAAGCATGGAGATGGCATGTAACACCCCGGAAGTAACTTTCCATATTTGTAACTCCAACTCTTGCCATTTTCGGCATTGTGATATGATATTCCCTCCGTGGTTGGGTTTTTCTCCTTTTTGCATTTTGTCCATGTCATGCATTTTATATCATGTCATCATGTGCATCGCATTTGCATACGTGTTCGTCTCATGATTCCGAGCATTTTTCCCGTTGTCCGTTTTGCAATCCGACACTCTTATCTTCCCCGGCGGTCCCTTTTACGTTTTTCCGTGTGCGGGTACTAAACCTTCTCGAAATGGACCGAGGTTTGTCTGGTGGCCTTGGTATACCACCCGTAGACCACCGGTCAAGTTTCGGGTCATTTGGAGCTCGTTTGGTACTCCAACGGTTAACCGCACTCTCGCAAAGGCCTCTTTTAATTTGCAGCCCAACATCCCTTCAAAACAGCCCAATAACCCATCTAAGTCACTTCCATGCTCTCCGTCGTTCGATCACGATCGTGTGGGCGAAAACTACACCTCATTTGGACTCTCCTAGCTCCCTCTATGCCTATTTAAGCAAACCCTCCAAATCCGGATCATCCTTCCCAGTAACCCTAGTCCCTTTCGTCCTCGGTAGCGGGACGTGTCCGTCCCGGACGGACGGAATCGCGCCACCCTCAGCCAATCCGGGCACGCCACGTGGCGCCTCGCCGCCGCCGCCCGCCACCGCCCAGTCCGTCGGGGCCCGAGGCCGGCCGATCTGGCCAGCGCCTCCGCCCAAGCGCCGTCTCCCAGCGCCGCCCGGCCGGCACCCGTGCCCGCCCCGCAACCTTCTTCGCCGCCGACCCCACGGCCTCGCGCCCGGCCGCCCGCCGCCGCCGCCTCCGGCGCCGCTCCGGCCGCCGCCCCTCGCCGGCCCTCCTCCTCCACCGCTCCGTCGCCGCAGCAGATCGGGAGGAGCCCGATCCGGCCTCGGTTCGCGCGCCCAATCCCGCCGGTTGACTTTTTCCCCCTCCAAATTTCATCTAAGTCCCGAAACTGTGATATTTTATTGCATTTTCGTCGCATCATATCTTTGCATCTCTAGATCCATTTTGCGTGTTTAATATGTCAAAATGTTCGTCTCGAAGAGTAGATCATTTCATCTCTTTGCATCATTTTCATTTGAGCTCATCTTAATGCCCGAAATGCTGTTAGAAGAGGGCTATGTGATGTTAGTTTCTGTTTCTTAACAGAACTTGCACTTTTGTTACTTTTGCCATGATTGATGTGTGCACCCTATGAAGTTGAGTCCTACATGTGTTTTTTAATATGCCATGCCATCTTTGCAGGGGTGTATGCCATGTATTTTTGTGATCTATGTGGTGACTAGCACAAGCATGCAAAGTAGGTGTCCTGATGTTGCTGTTTTCAGCCCTGTTTAGCTGATATTTTGATGCCATGTTAACTTGATGCTACCGAGAGATCTATGCATATTTTGGGATACTTCAGTAAGGATGTTTTGTTAAACATGTCTTGCTCTATCCATCCATGCCCTTGTTTGCAATTATGGAGTGCCATAGCTTGAGTCAATCGAGCTCTACTTTTGTTATCAAATGTTTCCTGGAAGATTGTTTACATGTTATTCAATTTTGCCTAGGTTGTTGTGGTTGACCCATGTATGCTATGTTATTGTTCTTGCCATGTATGTCTTCTATGTCATGTCTTCTTGATGTATGTATGCTTAGTTTTTCATATAAGGCTCTGTAGTGAGTGCATTGAGCTTGTAAACATGCCTACTTGTTATCAGTTTTTGCCATGCCTTGTTTTGCTATTATAAGTTCCTGTAGCATGTAGTTTTGTTGCTCTGAACATTGCAACCTGATGCTGTTTTTGCCATGTCCAGCCTGATATTTTGTGCACTTTTGCCATGCTTGTTTGAACCGGTTATGATGTGATTTAGCCGTAGCTCAGTGCTCATCTTTTGTCAAGCATCTTGTGTAGATCACTGCCATGTGCTTTGTTGATACGTTTGGGTGCAGTAGCTTAATTAATTGTTGCTTGCTAAGTAGCATCATGCTGTTAATGGCAGATTTGTGCCATTCTTGTTTTGCTTGTCATTTGCAAACCGTGCATCCGATTCCGGTGATCTTTATATCGATTTCAACCGAAATGATATCATCTTTCCAGTGGCATACTTGGTTTGCCAAGTTGATGCCTGGTTCATCATTTACCTTCCGGAGCGCACATAAGCATTGCATATCACATCTCGCATATCATGCCATGTTTTGCATCATGTTGTTTGTGCATTGCACCGTGATTTATTGTGGTTCCTTTGTTTGTGTTGTTGCTTTGGGTAGAGCCGGGAGACGAGTACGTGAACGAGGAACCTGTTGAGAACTCTTACGAGGATCAAGCTTTCGACAACTCTGAGAACATTGTAGGCAAGATGACCATACCCTCGAAATCACTTCTATCTTTGCTATGCTAGTTGCTCGCTCTTTTGCTATGCCTATGCTACGATGCCTACCACTTGCTATATCATGCCACCCATGTTGCCATGTCAGCCCCTAACCATCCTTTTCCTAGCAAACCGTTGATTGGCTATGTTACCGCTTTGCTCAGCCCCTCTTATAGCGTTGCTAGTTGCAGGTGAAGCTGAAGTTTGTTCCTTGTTGGAACATGGAGATGTTGTTCCTTTTTGGAACATGTTTACTCGTTAGATATCACAATATATATCTGCTATAATTAATGCATCTATATACTTGGTAAAGGGTGGAAGACTCGGCCTTATGCCTGGTGTTTTGTTCCACTCTTGCCACCCTAGTTTCCGTCATACCAGTGTTATGTTCCTTGATTTCGCGTTCCTTACACGGTTGGGTGATTTATGGGACCCCCTTGACAGTTCGCTTTGAATAAGACTCATCCAGCAAGGCCCAACTTTGGTTTTACCATTTGCCACCTAAGCCTTTTCCCCCGGGTTTTCGCGAGCCCAAGGGTCATCTTTATTTAACCCCCGGGCCAATGCTCCTCTGAGTGTTGGTCCAACCTAGAGCCACTTGCGGTGCCACCCCGAGGCAACTTGGGGCATCTTCGGTTGCCGTACGTACTGCTCAGCCGGTGTGCCCTGAGAACGAGATATGTGCAGCTCCTATCGGGATTTGTCGGCACATTCGGGCTGCTTTGCTGGTCTTGTTTTATTGCTGTCGAAATGTCTTGTAGTCCGGGATTCCGAGATTGATCGGGTCTTCCCGGTAGAAGGAATATCCTTCGTTAGCCGTGAGAGCTTATAATGGGCTAAGTTGGGACACCCCTGCAGGGTAATATCTTTCGAAAGCCGTGCCCGCGGTTATGAGGCAGATGGGAATTTGTTAATGTCCGGTTGTAGATAACCCGAAGTTGACCTCAATTAAAATACACATCAACCGCGTGTGTAACCGTGATGGTCTCTTCTCGGCGGAGTCCGGGAAGTGAACACGGTGTTGGAGTTATGTCTGACGTAAGTAGTTCAGGATCACTTCTTGATCGCTACTAGTTTCACGACCGTGCTTTGCTCCTCTTCTCGCTCCTTTTTGCGAAATAGCCACCATATATGCTAGTCGCTTGTTGCAGCTCCACCTTACTACCCTGTCCTTCCTATAAGCTTAAATAGTCTTGATCTCGCGGGTGTGAGATTGCTGAGTCCCCGTGACTCACAGATTCTACCAAAACAGTTGCAGGTTCCGACCATGCCAGTGCAGGTGACGCAACCGAGCTCAAGTGGGAGTTCGACGAGGAACGTGGTCGTTACTATGTGTCTTTTCCTGATGATCAGTAGTGGTGCCCAGTTGGGACGATCGGGGATCTGTGTAGCAGTTGGGGTATCTTCTTTTATTTTGGTTCCGTAGTCGGACCTTGAGTGTACTCTGAATGATGGATGTTTATTTATGTATTGTGTGAAGTGGCGACTGTAAGCCAACTATATATCTCTTTCCCTTATTTATTACATGGGTTGTGTGAAGTTTACCTCACTTGCGACATTGCTTTCAATGCGGTTATGCCTCTAATTCGTGCCTCGACACGTGGGAGATATAGCCGCATCGAGGGCGTTACATGGCAAAGGGCGTACAAAGAGCGAAGACGAAGCTTCAATTGACGATTTCAGGACTTTTAAGCCACCTTGATAACACTTGATGGACATGGACGAATAAACAAGATGTCACTTATGATTTTGTCCATAGTCCATCTATAGGTGTTGTGCCACACTAATTCTGGCCAGGCTCATGTAATAACGGAGTAAAAGACTACATGCAACTTGTAGAGTCCATTTGTTTAGAGAGATGACCAACTTAACACTACTAGGGAAAAGCCTAGCAGCAGCGCGGGTTTTAGGCTTATCAGTAGCGCGGCCAGGAGCGCTACTGATAAGGCGCTACAGCTAAAGCTTAGCGGTAGCGTGCCTGGACCCGCGCTACTGCTAAATTGATCTAGTAGTAGCGCTTCTTCAGAGCAGCGCTGCTGGTAATTAGTAGTAGCGCTCCTCCTTGCCCGCGCTACTACTATTATTTAGTATTTTATTTCTTTTTTATTTCATGTTGTATTTCATACACCTTTACACAAGTTTTCATACAACAGGAATTTAGAGATTGTTTTTACATCATAATGAGTTATTACATCACGGGGTGAAAGAACCGTGGACTAGTTTCAAGTGGATGGACATCCACTTGAAACTAATCCGCGGTTCTTTCACCTAATGATATAATAAATATCATCATTAGTATCATATCATTAACAACTTATCATCATAATACATCATTGTCATATAACACCTCCTCATCATCAACTCTAACACATTGTATCTCTACTATCTAAAAGAAACGTAGTGTTCCGTTTCCCCTCTTAGGTTCGTCAAGCCTCTCGTACAACCCCTCGCTCCCCGATTTTCTTTCCTCCCGTCCCGACCCACCTATCGTCCCACTCGATTTTCTTTCGCCCCTACCGGTTTTCTCCCTCTGGCTTGCATCTCACGCCGGCGTCCACCGCCACCGCTGCCGACCTCCAGCGTTCGTCCGGTAACCCCTCCCGCGCACCCTATCTCTCTTCTTCTCCCTTCTCCCTTCCCGACCTCTCTCTCACAAATCTTGTCTCTGGCCCGTGGATCCCGATGTGGAGAAACGGAACGGCCCGATCTAACCTGGGAGCGGCCAGATCCGTGCGTCTCCGCCTCGCTCCGCGCGCCTCCATGGTCCGCCGTCTTCCCATGCCATGGTCGCCTCCCTCCAGAACGACCTGCCATGGCCGCCTCCCTGCCTCTCCTGCAAGTGGGCCTTTGCACGACCAGATCCGTTCCTCTCCGCCTCGCTCCGCACGCCATGATGGTTCACCTGCTTCCTGATGTCCAATTCTTTTTGTTGTTGCTATATTCAACCTCATCTCTAAAAGCCTACATCTTCCGTGTTGCTGCTATATGCAGGTGTAACAAGTTTCACAAGGTCAGTGATTATTGACAGGAGTCTGTACTGGAGGCATACAGTATAGGAGCATAAGATCAGAACACAGGAACAAAACTCAGCTTCAATTAATCGACATGGTACCTTTCTCTCACCTTTTCTCGGTACAATACATCTATCTGCTTTACCTGCCGCTCACGCCCAGAACAGATGCATCAGTTAGCCTTCAATCTTCTTGTTTTTGGGGAGATATATAATCTTATTTGGATGGCTATGTAGGTGTTCGCAAATGGAAATTCGTTCCTGCTGCTACAGTTCATTGGTTAAGTCCGACACTGAGCTCACAATGGACGTTGAGTTGGGGGACACGATGGACAATAAGCCCATGAAGCTCCAGAAGTCCAGATTTGGATACGGTATTTCCCTTTCTATCTAAAATCTACCATATAAATTTGTACTAGCTGCATATATATCAAAAGAGGTGGCACACTTGAAACTACTTCAGGAACAGTTTAGTTGTCAAAGGAAAATAACCATCTTCAATGGTCATTACATTAAACCTAGGACTAGATGCATATAGAGTTTTGTTATGGCTACTACGATACAGATGTCAACGCAAAGTATTTCCTCTTTTCTATGAAAAGGTTTACATTATAAGGATAATCGAGTATAATAATATGGATGAAAATATTGCTCTCCTGCTAGGTCTTAGAAGTTAGAATCCACAAAGTTAGGTTAACTATAGTAATTATGACCCCACTTATGCCTTCTCTTTACGCATTAAGATGTGTCGCTCCTTTAAAAAAATAAGATATTGATTCTTGTGTTTTGAAGTCTTGGATGTGACTAATTGCATGACATGCCGATATCTGGCGAGTCGGGTGTGTTCTGTTTTCTTACACCCGCCGCCGTCGCACAAGGTGATTGTTGGACGTGAGCGAGCTTCAGGAGCGCTTCCTAAATGATGTCGGCCGTTCACAAGTATTTCCTTTCAAGTCGAATTGACTCTTTAGTAAGATGCATCGTCTTTTTTGAATGGAACAAGATTGACCATATTGTTTGAAGTGAAATAGATTCATTATGATCTACCCAATACTTGATTTGAAGTTTTCAACTGCTAGATGTAGGAGGAGGCAGTAGTGGCTGCAATCTTGGTGCTAATTGACACATACTGTCCTCACCCGATTTCTAAGAGGAAAAAACCCAAAGAGCAAATACTCATTTAAACATTTTTTGATTCAGTGCTCCATGAGCATTTTATCTATCATTTGTTTTAAAATTTTGAGTTTTCAGGTCTAAAATGGTTCATCCCCTTTTGTGGTTGCAGTTTTACTGATCTGGACACACCACCCACCTTTTATTTGCAGTGCTAAAGAAAGAAACTTCTATAGCTTGACCCAATAATATACTATTGTTAACAGATATTTTTTCTGGACGTATTTGCATATTCAAGGTAGGCAACATGCCAACATACAAACCAGTCTTGAAAATAATAAACATTGCAAAGTTTTGCTTGTGCTAAGTGAACTTTTAGTGATTCACCATACCTATTCTGCATATCGTATCTTTTGTAAAGGTTGTTTAGGTAGCTCACATCTTTCGCCCCTTCTTAGGGCTACTCCGGTTTGCATATTTTGCTTTCATGGTTGGAAGCTCTCCATTTAGTACTGAGCCACAAATTTCAGAGAGAATCAGAATCTGTAGCCTTGCTCAGTAAGGCTCTAAATTGATGTAGTATCATCAGAATCTGTAGCCTTTCTCAGTTTTTTTTGTCTATAAATATAATACACTTCAATTCCGAGCTCGCACTGGAATCACACTTTGTCACAGGATGAATCAGAAACTAAAGATGACGATACAATGGACACAGAAGAAGCTTCCTCTGTCCTCATCGCTGCACTGTTCCCTCTCCTCTCTTACGTCAATTTCCTTCCCACCTGTTCGTCAAACCTTTTTCCTTCCATTGTAGTACGTCGTCCACCCCTTCCATCTTGATTTTTTCCTTCTTTTCAACTGATTTTCCTGCAAATCAGGCTTAATTAATGGTTTTTATTTGTTTCTGCCATCTCCTCCACAATCAGCGCTTTGGTGTCTACTAGGAGCACGACACGCCCTCCCACAAGAGTATGGGAGAAACCGAGACGAGAGGACGGGAGAAACCGACACGCCCGAGCGCCGCCGCTCCTCCCTAACTGCCATGCCGATTCTTCTCCCCGGCCGCGGCCTCCTCTGCTCATCTTACCGCACGTCACCACCTCACTCAAACCTATGCTGCCAAATAAAGCTCATGCCACCATGGAGGATGCCATGTCCGCTGCTCCCACCACCCAACGCCGATCCACAGCCAGAGGGTGCGCCCCGATGGCAACCCAACGCCCTCGGCCACCTGAACACTGGGATGTCCATTCGACTCCATCAACTGCGCCGCCATGCTGTCAATCTTTCCATCCGATTCAGGTTGCCCGAGGGACCGTACAGACATGGGGAAGGCAGCCCTGTGGTCGATCGGTTCCCTCATCATCTACAACAGCGTCCGAATTTGGCTGTCTTCCTCAACTCCAAACTAGAATTCCCCTTTCTCAAACAGCGTAAAGAAAGACAGCCCTGGGTAAGGAAGTTTGTCCATGATAATACCATTAATACGAGTATCATTGCATGGTGCTTAGTATTCAGAATTCCATAAACGTTTCAGGTATGCTTCCGGGTAGATGTATATCCATCTGTATTCGTGTAACTTCAGTTTCTGAATCACTTTTTAGACATGTTCGATTAATTGCGTTGCCAAAGTTACTTAAAAATAGCATTGCAGAAACATTGTGGCTAGCAGCCGGAAGGCACATGTGATGGCATGCATGTCTAAATTTCATCACCTATAAGATAACAAGCGTGATTGTTACTTTCTTTTTGGGCTTGACAGCGGCACCATATATATGTATGCCTTGACAGCGGCACAGGTGAGAGTAATACTTGCTAAGGAAGAACCAAATTGTCACAGAAAATCTGTAACATCTCACCACTTTTTTCTGGTCACATATGACATCATTTAAATCGGTCGTTCTTTTAAGTGTGTTACAAATTCTTCAAGTATGCTTATGAAAATAACAATCATGGTTTCGATGGTGATAAGTACTACTATATGGATCTTTAAGATAATAGTTGCACATTACCAATTTGGAGGGCGGTGCCCAGTACAACGAGGAGCACAACAACATCTCGAAGATCGGACCCCAAAATTTGAATTTAAAAGTAAAAGACGGTTTTGTATCCAGAAACCCTATATATGACCAGAAAACCTTTCATTGTTAGATTTGTAGTTTATTATATTTAGAAAAGGGATAACAGACCAATAACAGAGCGGTATTGCTTAGAAAAGGTATTTAATATGTGATCGGTCGAAGTAATGGGTATTCCTTTGTGGCGAAAATTTGCCTACTTAACTGCTTTGATACGGCGGGAGTCATTGGTTCAAATCCAGTAGTAGGTAAGTAGGTACAAAAATTATTAGATAGCATTGGACTTGCTTCGCTTTGATATATAATAACTTTTTCTATCCCTCTTCCGTGTTTCTTTGTATCAACTATAAACCACTCAATTGTCTTTAATTGGGTGGGGGGATCCAGTTGACAGCCTTGATTCGTATCCTACCTCGTCTGAGAGCGAGCTTCGCTTCAACCAAATCTTTCGTACCCTGAGCTTTACTCAAGTTAGCTTCGGCTATTTCTCGCTTCTTCTTTCACTTCCACGCTTGTGCTTTCAACAAGTTTGTGCCAATCACTAGAAGAAAAAGAAAGAGAAATGATTGTCTTTGTTGCTCTCCATTATAGATTTAAAATGTGCATGGTTATATCTGCATTTTATAGTCAACACAAACACTTTAATTTGTAATTGAATGCTTTAGATTTTTAATTCCGAATCAAATAGGTATGATTACATGATCAATTGACACTATTTGGTGTAGCATGTTGTTTTGCATTTAAGAGTTATATCTCTTATAAGGTTAGGAAGATTTGCAACGGAGAAGTTGTCATGACAACATTGCAAGTCAACCTGACAGAAGGAAGTCCTTATAGGGGCTTTACAATATTTATATCCCGTTGCAATGCACGGGCAATTACCTAGTCACATAATAAACATATTGTACCTCATAGGACCTACTATATTCTCTCAGGTAAAATAGCAAAAAAACAAGATAGCCCCTGACTCCATTATGGAGAATGGATATTATCCTGTCTCCAATTCTTGCCTTTCGCTTAATGTTACTTCCAAGAACCTCCTTGCGAATGTTCAAACATTTTTTCCATTCTTTGATTAGCATGTGTTCACCGGTTTTAGAAATCCGATATGCACAGGTGAGCTTCTTAGATTGACCTGGTTGTATGTTCAGAACTGCAAGGCGACCATTATGATACATCAGATGAGGCACACAATCCATCGGGATTTTCTATTGAAAAATATAGTAATAACTTCGTAGTTAGCAATGATGTACTAGTTTTAGAAGTATGCAAAAGATGCACGGATGTCGTAATAGTAAAAAATCTTACCAGGGTATCTCCATAGAAGTTATAGTGGTTCAACACGTGCACTAGTGGCACGTATTCACCATAATTTGAAGGAGTTTGATAATAGGTGTTGTAATTCTCAAGATAAGTACAATAAGCAATCAGATGACTTTTCTCCTTATAAGTTAATTCGGAGCCATCAGTGTAGTGGGTTTTGTCTACCATCTTCCGCACATTCTTTGTTGTCAATGGAAATAAGCTGTCAACTATTTTGAAATAAACAATATAAATTAGTTAATAACTATGTTTGAGAAGTTCACATTGCGGTAGAATCGGAAGCGTATCAACAAGGACCCAAATGTCCATATTGTCTTGCTCGATGTCAGGATCACCAAGATCCATGGTGACAATCATACCCTCATAAAAACCATACATTTTGCAAAGTGCTTCCCAATTTTGGCAACCAAAATGGGTTACGCTTTGAGCATTGTACAGATTTACTTCAAAATCCATATCATGATGGGTCCTTAGGTGTATTTTCTTTGTTTCAAAATTTTTATGGTCTTCAAAACCCATCCTCTCCAAGACATAGTGTCTTGCATGGCATTGGATAATCTTGTCGAATTGTAAAAGATGAAAATTAGACGTTGAAATAGTTGAAGTCATGCTTAATTACGAAAAAACTCTTGTCGTTGTTGTGTACCGTTTCAACATCGAAGGTCTCCTCGAGCTTAATGCTGAAGCACCGATCTTCGTCCAGCTCAACGAACCTGTCGCACATACCTCGATCGCCGTGGCACCAGCTGCACTCCCCCGGAAGACTGTCGTCGTCCGAGTACGACATTTCCTACGTTCATAATTCAAAGATTAAACTTGTACAATTAAATATATGTACTAAAAAACCTAAATTAGAAAATCCAGGCCACTCGATATTTCCTACATATTCTAGCACAAGTCATGCCACAATTCACGGAAAAATCCGGCATGACCTTTGCTAAAAAAGGACATATCGAGCGCCTGAAATTTGCCGGAACGGAAATTAATCAACACTCCGGCAAAACATAGGCCACTCGGAGGTGTAAACTGAACGTGAACGGCCACTTGGGCAACCACATATCCTATTTGAGCAACACAAGATATACATGGATATTTGGCTGGTCTCACCTCGATGTCGGAGGGGGTCGGTGACGGGGACGACAGCGGGGATGATGGAGGGCTCCTTGATTTCTGCAAAAGCAAAAAACCGTATGTTATCACTAATACATCCCGAATAATTGCTTAAACTAAAAAATAACAACAAATATGACATGTTCAACTAGTTTTATTAATTCAACTAGTTCTTACTAAATATAAACTTACTATAAATAGAAAAACTAGTTCTTTCTAAAAATAAAGTAGTTCAACTAGTTATATTAATTATCTTACTAAAAATACATTAGTTCTATTAATTCAACTAGTTCAACTAGTTTATTAATTTACTTACTAAACTAGTTCAACTACAACTATTATTAATCATACTGCCCTAGTTAACTAGTACCATCACTACTAGTAATTAACATCTACTACTACTAAAAATCATTATCTATGAACCCTAAATTAACACCTACTACTACTAAACAACATCTAGTACTAACTAAGCAGAGAGAAAGGGGGTGGGGGCGACAGAGAGGTAGGGGCGGCGAGGGCGGGATCGGGATCGGGAGGCGGCGGTGTTGGGTGGGCTCGGGTGGCGGCGGTGAGGTCGAGGGTGGTGGGAGGAGGGCTGCCGGCGGAGGAGGAAGGAGGGGCGGCCGCAGGCGGAGGGAGGAGGGCGGTGGCGGAGGAGGGAGGGGCGGCCGCAGGCGGAGGGAGGATGTGCGAGGAGGAGGGAGGAGGGACGGAAGGAGGGGAGTACCTCGGCGGCGGACGGACGAAGGCGGCGGTGGCGGCGACGCACGACGACTGTTATCGGCGCGCGGGCGAGAGGGAGAGTGTGAGTGAGAGAGAGGGCCGGTCATGGATAAGGTAGGGATAGTTGTAGCGCGTTTGCCAAAACGCGCTACAGCTAATCTGAATAGAAGTAGCGCTTTGCAGATAAAGAGCTACTGCTAAGTGTAAGTATACAAAGTAAGTCAATGCAAAAATACATTGGCCATCAATGATCTTTTTGTGTACAATCTGAATTGTCAATATGAGTCCTCTCCGGTAGGAACAGGAGAGGACTCATATTGCCGCCACAAATTCTACACATAGAGTTCAGTGAAGATCAACTGGTTGTGATAGTTTCAGAAGTAACATATTTAAGGTGGTAAACACCATGTTCGCGGAGCGAGGTGGGACTAAACTTGTGGGTTGATCTTAGCAGTAGCGATTTTCTTGGAAGCACGCTGCTGCTAACTTCTATAGCAGTAGCGCGGTTCAGTATAGGACGCTACTGCTATAACTAGCTGGGTTGCGAGGTCATGGCAATTAGAGCAGTAACGCGGTTTGGTGTGGACGCGCTACTGCTATTTTCCTTTCAGCAGCGCGTTTTTCTATCACGCGGTGCTGCTAAATAGCAGTAGCGTCGTATTTTGAGGAGCGCTGCTGGTAAGATTCTGTGTATAGGCTTTTCCCTAGTAGTGTAAGGTTGGATTCTTTTCTTTGCAAAAAACTACGATCTATTCATCAACTGTCAATGTAGTACAAAGAACACTAGAAATAAAATTTACATCTAGGCCTAGCGACGACTACAAACATTGGAGCGGGCCGAAGTAGCGCCACCGTTATCGCCCCTCCCTTGTCGGAGCTGGGCAAACATTTTTGTAGTAGACAGCCGGAAAACTCGTCGTGGAAAGTCCCCATAGGACTAGCACACCAGAACAGCAACCATCACCGATGAGGAGAATCATAGATCACAACGATCCAACCTGCAAAGACAGAGACATAGACGAACGAAGACTGGATCCAGGCAAATCCACGGAAGACAAACAATATCCGCCGGAGACACACCTCCCCACGCCCTCCTATGATCTCGAAGCATCACCGGGACTGGGGCTAGGCGGGGAGAAGCTTATTCCATCTTCAAGAAGCTGACGCCACATCGTCTTCTTGAGCATGACACAAACCGTAATAAAACTTAATCTTGGATTCGACTCCCCCTCTTTGGGCTGACCAAATGATCCCCTTTGTCACTCCTTAAATACCCACCTTAGTACATCGTATTTAGGGTTTGGGTTTTGTTTGATTGAGTTTAGCCGTTTGCTACTCTTTGCCATTGACAGGAGAGTCGAGAAGACCTCCTCTTCTAAGAGTCAATGGAACCCCACTTTGTTAAACAAGTGCTTCATATTATATCCATCATTCAAATTGCCTTATCTCAAATTCTTGCTTGTCCTTTGGTTGCATGCAGGGATTGATCTTCATGATCAGGTTGACTTTGTTTCCAACACCATCAATAACTATACTATAGTTGGTTTATCATTGCTAAGGTGCATTGTCTAGTGTTTGGTGCAGTCGGGTCGTTAAAGTATCCTCCAACAAAATTCGATGCTATCGCATCGGCAGATCGGGCTACCTTGTACCTATCAGCAACTAACGCTAAGGAACCATACAAATCCATATCCACATATTGTGGTCCATACGTCTGCAACATGCATGATGGAGTCCACTGAATTGCTAAATTTGTAGCTTGATCCATCTCTTAAGAAATTCTTACAACCTTGAAGAACATCCATTAGTTGAATTGTGCTCTTGATTTGTGGCTAAGGTCCAAATAGGATAGGAGTATTATTACAATTTGTTATTGTTGAAACTTGATAGGGAAACACTACATATCTATACGAAGACTGTTTTTTTCAATCCATCATATTGGTTCGGAGCCCTTGATTCATTCTCCATCCAACGCCTGAGAGCATTTCTTCCGTCCGCAAATCCAGCACACACTTGCGTCACACCTTTATTTTTGAAACTAATTGATCCCCAAATCAATCGAGGTGGAGGTATCACTCATGGCTCCTTGCGCCCCCATACAACGCGCCACTCTCCATCCTCCGCGGTTGCATGCAGCAGCGTCACCCAATGCCACCACCCCCATCGCCCTCCTCTTCACCGCGTCTCCATGACCTACACCCTCGAGTATCCTAATCTACAGGCGGCGGCGACATGCAGGCGGTTGTGCAGCAGATCGCATCCTGCGTCTGCCCATCTCGGCAGCCACGAGCCGACGACTCGATTTGTCATCTCGGCAACAAATATCCACAACTTTGATCTTGATTTTGATTTCTTTGCCATCTCAAAGTAAGTACTAACTAGTTCTGAAAGCTAGCAATTGATCCCCCATTAGGTTAGATGAAATTCGATAGCTGTGGCAAGCATGATATTTTTGCGTTTACATTTTTTTCTTCTAATATCACTCACTTACATTGTGATGGAAAAAATTGTTGCTCCGGAGCATCATGCTTCCGAGATCCTAGGTGCTTCGTATGCACATGCTTCTGCTTCTTCATGGCTTCCTATGTATGTATAAAACGACTTCAATCTCCTGCCACGCTTCCTAGGTGTAAATATTATTTCTTCATTGCTCCCATGCTTCTTAGGTTTTTCTTCCATGCTTCTACGTACAGATGGAACTACAATAGTGCTTCCTTATTTAGTATATTTGTTTTCCATTGTGTGGAGAAGTATTTTATTTTTAAACAAGTAATCTTTGTATAATTGTTATTTATATTGCAGAGGATCCATGTCATCATAGTAACTTCTGTTCAAGCAATGCCCATTCAGGTTGCGCAATTAGTCTTTTCACTCTACTAGCAATGCATACATATTCAACTGTTGATGCCACAATATGGCGTGCTTGTATATTCGATTTTCATTACATATCTCTCCCTTGGGTGCTCTCTCCATCGCCACTTGTAATCTATGCTTTTATGCTTAACAAAATTAGGAGGACTTAGTTAACATGCCATTTGCCAGTGTATGTAATTGTATGCTTCCATTCTACTTTCTTATTGCTTCAAAATTGTTATTCTGCTAATATATTTCCTTTGTTGTAGAAGAAAAAAATCTCTGGTCTATGGAGCCAAAAAACAGTTTGGTGAGCTTGACCCGTCTCCCTCTCCATGATGTTGAAACAAAGAAATCGAGTGCTTATGAACCATTGTTTTATGTAAAGCATGTAGGAAAACATACCTCTTAGTAGATAGAAGCAGTGACATATTATATAGAAAACACAAAATTGAGCATATGAAGCAGTGTCATAGGATATAAAAAGCATAGACTTGAGCATATGAAGCAGTGTAATATTTTTTGTGACGTAAAGGAAGCAAATGTATTAGTGGTGGAAGACAAGTTACATGAATGGATGAAACACATAAATTCTACGACTTGAATGAAGCAAATATGTATGCCGTCCGAAACAAGATATACGAACACATGAAGCACGATAGTTCCGTACGAGTGGTAGCATTAGAAAGAGTGTGTGACAAAAAAAATCCATCGAATCAAAACACATTTCAGTTGTAGTGGAAGCAAATAAAAAATTGAGCAAATTGTTTTTATTTGATTTGAATAAACTAAAGTGATGTCGAGGTAAGCAAATTAGTATAGCCAGAAGCATAAGGTTCTGCCGATGTAAGCAAATATTATCGCGCACATGTGATATATTACATGGAGACAAAATTTAATTCGCGCTGGAAGCAAACTCTAATCGCATTAGATGAAAATTTTTAGTTCAACATGTTTTCCCAAAAATAAGAGAAATATGAGTGGGGTATAATTTGATGTTCATGATTTTGGGATGAAATCAATTATGGGAAGCAATTCAAATCCAGCGAGGTTGTTATAGGGAAGCTAGCAACCAGGAAGGCCACGTTATATGGAACAGTTAATCCCATGTATCTAGCGTCCGTGATTTATGGAAGCATTCGTACACCTGCAAGATTTGTTGTAGTAGTTGGTGAATCGGACGTATCAAATTAAACCAATCGTATCGTACAGCTCACTGCTAGTCTGATGGGAAGCGGGATATGAGTAGTCTCATTCCTAGTGATTCCCAACTTGATAACAGACATCAGATTTTACCCATCAAGCGATGTCCTTATATAGTGAACACGAATAGTTTCCACAATATATAGTGTTGCATTATTATTCTGAACTCGGAAGCTGCACTGAAAGGTTCATGTCAAAATATTTTTTCTTACATGCACACAGCCTCAGCTTCTTCCACTGGATGGTTAACAACGATCAAGTGTGCATCTAAGCAGTGCATTTGTCTCCTTTTGTATCAAGAGCAGTGCTATACACACAACAAAATCCAGACGATTCATGCACAATGCTCAAATCCAGCCGGACATGCAAAACATTGAGAAGGGCACTAGCCGCTAGATTAGCACGTCGTGCAAAGATAGTGCAGCGGTATCGTGTGGGTAGCAGTCTCGTTTGTATCAATTATTGAACCACATCCTATGAGCGAGACTGAAAAGAAAATGAGGATGGAATTGATGTAGAGCAGCACATTAATGATTAATGTGTAGTAGTAGTAGTAGTAGTAGTAGTAGTAGTAGTAATATTGTTATTTTGTTGAATTTAATTAGCTTGTGAGCATGGCAAAAAAGTATGATTCCTGCGTTGTGTAAGCAATCTGTTTTTTTCAACCTCACGTTGTGTAAGCAATCTGTTGTGATGAGCATCAATTGGTTATTCAGGATCCACTGATTGCTTCTTGTTGCTCTCTGAAATAAACCAGTCAATTTCGGAAACTGACTGGTTTATTTTTTTCCATCCCATCGTAAAAAAGAAATAAACCAGTCAGTTCCGAAACGGCTGCATGCATTGCATGCCTTCTTCTTCTTACCTACGTATGGTGACCAACCAAATTAACAACCACATGCCTGACTGTCAAGTAAGAGCCTGCAGGGATTGAAACTCCACATTGATGCGTAACCTATTCTCTCTCTCTCTCTTTTTTATAACTTGATGTTTAATTGTGTATCACTAGAAATAATATATTCATTGCAGAACAATATAACATGTACGTATTGCAGGTCCTGACTGTCGTTGGTCAGAAACAATATACGTATTGCATGGACTGGCAGTCCAACACAGCTCATGCATGCATGCATGCTTGTACACCAGGACATGGGAATCTTTTGTTAGTGCTACATTGATTAACTACGTGTATGGATCAAAGACCCGATGTATAGTACTTCCTCCGTCTCAAAATAAGTGATTTAAATTTGTACTAACTTTGTATTAAAATTAGTATAAAGTTGAGTCATTTATTTTGAGACGGAAGGAGTATAATACTGTAATCACAACTTAACGTGCGGTTACTAACTTACTGGTCGATCTAGTAACATGCTTGCTAGTTTGACCTGACACTAGTAGAAAAAGGGCCTATAGTCCCGGTTCATAAGGGCCTTTAGTCCCGGTTCATGAACCGGGACTAAAGGGTCGGTACTAATACCCTCGCCCTTTAGTCCCGGTTCTATCCAGAACCGGGACAGATGGCCTCCACGTGGCCTGTCCGCTGAGCCCAAGCGGGAGGGCCTTTGGTCCCGGTTGGTGGCACCAACCGGGATCAATAGGCATCCACGTCAGCGTTTCTTTGGCTCTGGTTTTGTTTTTTTTTCAAAAGAGGGGGGTTTGGGGGTTTTGGGGGGTTAATTTAGGTGTTTCATATATTGTGCTATAGCTAGCTAATTAATAGAGAAAAGTGTCATTTCTTTTGTCCGTGCTTGGTCGACGCTACGTACTATACATACGTATAGAGAGGACTAACTAGACATGCTAGCTAGCTAGTAATTAAGCAAACAGAAGATCGTCATGAACATATATATGCATACAGAGAGAAGTGATATCGACCACCTCTCCTTCTCCGAGAGATTGGTCGAACAACAAGTTCTCGTATATCTATCCGACACTACCGCTACATATATACAATAGTTATCTTTTACAATACGGACGCGTGGTCCACATAGTATTCTCCGTCTTCAGCGATCACGTGGTCAAGAAAGAATGCCGCTAATTCCTCTTGAATTGCTCGCATGCGATCTGGTGCTAGGAGTTCATCCGCTGCGAAACATCTAATTTTAAGAAAGGGGTCAATACATATATATATATATATATATATATATATATATATATATATATATGAATGAATGAAACTCAACACAAATGATGGTAATAAAATAAAATTGTGAATATTTTTATTTACGCACTTCAAATTGTTTATCGGAGTAGCCCCTCTCACAGGTCGTGTGGCGGATGGACTCGCAAACGTAGTATCCACGGAAATCATTCCCTTGTTCCTGCCACAACCACTTTACAAGAAACAGAGGTCAATCAAACTGATAATTATATATAGCAAGCACATGCTAAATGGTATTGATGAAACTAGCGCTTGAATCACTAGGAGATGCGCGTGGAATATGCTACTATATAGTACTTACTTTCGGGTGTCTAAATTGTTGCTTCTTCGGTAGTCCCGGAGCTTTTTTGGTGAATTTTCCCCAAGCCCTGCCATACAAAGAAAACAATTACTTGATATCAGAAATGAACAAAGTTGCTGATATGGTGGATAATGATCGATTTAACTTACTTCTCGAGCAATTCAGTCATTTTCGCATACTCCTTGGGATCTTTTCGTCTCGAGTCTAAGACAGTTACTACTCCTGCTCAAGCTTAATCTCTAGGAGAATATAGTGGAACCTGCTTGCGCATGCATAACTCATCAATATTACATTTCTATAACCTGGACTAAATAAGGGAAACCGAATATGCCACAAGACAGTAACACTCACGTGTAGTTGTAAGGAAAGAGTATTGTATTTTTGTGTTCATTTATTTCCAACGATCGTAGCAAGTTGGCCTCGGTTTCCTTGGCACGATATTTAACCTCATTTGCATCGATGAGATATGTGTTAATGAACCCAATATCACCCACTTGTTTTTTTTTTCATTTCTGCGATCTTCAATCTGCATAATATAGTGAGGATATTTATAAATACATGCAATGAAAGAGCTGAGTTATATAGAGATACTTAATGACAAAAGTAGTACTACTTACAGACAGTAGCAGGTGACCGTTGCTTTATCGATGGCCAATTGATTGAAAAACTGATAGAACTCCTCAAATGGAATAGGCAACAGTTCAATTCCAAGGAGGTCATGCTCCTTTTTAACTCTCAAATACAAAGTATTCCTCCCGTCAGACTCTTTGCAGGTTTTCATGTACCAATCATGCAGTCTTCGCATCATCGTTGTTAGAGAGCTTTCATCTTTGACGAGAGGCTTCCCGTACTCGTATCTTTGTATCTGCACCTCCAAGAAATCAAATTGTACATCGTCGGGCAAGTAATCTTCAGGATTGCCATAACCGGGCACCATCCTCGGATCGACGATGTCGCTAGCAGCACCTTGAGCGGGGGCACGATTCCTTCGCTTGTTCGCCGAGCTGGGCAATTTGTTTCCCAGCTCGTCGTTCTTTCATCCTTTGATCAGCGACAGTACTTCCCGATCTCTCCGCCTCGGCAAATGCCTTTCAATAATGCGCTCATAGTTGCCTTTCGGCGGAGACTTGGGTGGTTTTGTCGGGGCAGCAAGTGCGCTTCGCTTTGACGGATCTACCTTCTCCTCCGGAGGTGGATGTCTCTTTGCTTTCAACCCTTGAAACCAGTCATCCACTTCGGTCTGCGCGATCTTCGCGTTTTCCTCCTCGCTCCTCTCGTCGGTAACTTCTCCGAGTCTTCAGAGAAGGACCGAATCAGATCTCCTCCGCCTTTGGCAAGATCTTGCTAGACGCCGGCAGAGCAGACGGAGCGGATGTCTTCTTTCCTTGCTTACGAGGCGAAGGAGAAGGACTACGACGCCGGAGCAGCCGGAGCGGCGGTGGGTCTCTTCCGCCCTTGCCGACGAGGCGGAGAAGGAGGAGGCTGGCTGCCGGACGCGCCGGTGCAAGCGGAGAAGGAGACGGAGTGCCGCCACGCGCCGGAGAAGGAGCCGGCCGAGTGCCCTGATCGTCACTCGCCGGAGGAGGAGGTGGAGGAGGCGGAGTGCCCTGACTCACGGAGGAGGAGGAGGAGGCGGTGGAGGAGGCGGAGTGCCCTGACTCGGAGGAGGAGGAGGAGGCGGAGGCGTCCAGTTCGGAAGGTTGATGAGATCCTTCCGCCATAGGCATGGAGTCTTGAGCGAGAACCCAGCCGATACTCCCTTCACCGTAGGGTGGTCAAGCGAGCTCCTCAAACCCTCCGTTATTTCATCGACCATCACCTTAGCATATCCTTCGAATCGGCGGCGGTGAAAAGTTGAGTCGGGTTTAGTGGGATAAACAGAGCCAACAGCCGCCTTGACCTTTAAATTGCTCCATTGCGCCATAAGGTGGCAACTTTCAGCATCCGTGATAGCATCCACGGGATAGCTGGCAGGAGCCGTCAAGGCATGCTGCTCGGCTGAAGCAGCTCGGTGGAAGCCACGCTGCTTCTCCGCCGAGATGGCGGGTAGCCGGGGAAGCTTCGCAGGTCATTTGTTGTGATCGGCTGCTTCTCGTTCCTCTTCTCGTTCCTCTAGCCCCATTACCCTTTCGTGCAGCGCCTGCATTAGGCTCTGCTCCGGTTTCTTCCTCCTCTCATGGGTTTTGTAACCCCTGCGTCCGAAATCCAGCCTTCCACGAAAGGGAGCTGGCGTGCCTCGTGTCCGTCCGTGGTGCTCAGGATTCCCGAGGGCCATTGTGAGCTCGTCCTTCTCCTGTCTCGAACGAACTTCCCTTGCTGCGCTGCTTGATATAATGCTTAAGCCTCTTGACTGGTATGTCCAATTGTTCGTCCGTCCAAATGCACTTCCCGTTATAGGGTCCAAGGATCCGCCGCCCCGAAGAACCAAGTCCGCAACGGTCTGGCCAGTTCATTGTCTCGGTTCGATCCCTTTATCAAGCAGATCATTCTCAGCCTTGGACCACTTAGGCGGGCTATGAGGTAGCCACGACCCGTGCGATGATGAAGCTTCTTCTTCGCAGCATTTCTCTTGTTTGTCGCTGACATCTTTTTACTCTTTTCGATGTCTTGTAGGCCACAAATGCGGGCCAGTCATCTCTGATCTTCTCATATTTGCCCGTGAATTCTGGTGTCTCATTTTTTTCGACATACGTATTGAGGTCTTTCTTCCTATTCCTGAATTGTTCTGCCATCTTCTTAAGAGCAAAAGACTTGATTAATGGCTCTATTACTGGCTTCTCCGGATCATCCTCTGGCGGTAGGGTAAAATTTGACTTCAGCTCAGTCCAAAGATCATTTTTCTGCATATCATTGACATAAGACACCTCAGGGTCTTTGTTCTTAGGCTTATACCATTGGTGGATGCTGATCGGGATCTTGTCCCTAACCGAACCCCATGACCGAGCAACAAATGCCTTCTTTGTCCGGTAGGGTTCAATCGGTTGGCCGTCATGCGCAATTTGTATGATCTCAAACTTTTCATCCGAGCTCAACTTTTCTTCGGCCTCGTCTCTTTACGAAGTTGTGCTCGATCCGGAGGGCTAGAAAAAGAACAAAGACGAGAGTTAATTAATATGTGTACATATATATATACCAAAACAAAGACGAGAGCTAGTCAAGACAGCTTAACTAATATATATACCTGGCGGACTCGGTTTGGTGATCACCGAGCCGTCCTCACGGTCTACTTCTTGCACCGGCATTGGGTCATCGGAGCCATGTAAATCATAGCCAGCTGCTTCTTCACCCTCTCCTTCCAGACCATCGTTATCGACGTTGAGAAACATCATCGAGGAGACAGCATCACTTCCGTGTGCGATTATGTCCCTCAACAACGCTTCTTGTACTTCGTCTCGGGGGGTGTCCATAGTTTCTACAAATATTTACAACATGGCAATTATTATTCAAACATGACAGATATGGATATATTAGTGCCAACGTAGAACTAGCTAGCTAATCACAATAAGGAATCATATTAGTGGCCTCGACGCTGCTTCTCTAGGGTTTGGGGTGGCCTCAACAACGCTTCAAGGGTTAGGGGGTGGCCTCGAGAACGCTTCAAGCTAGGAGGGGGTACGTAATATCGACCCCCCACGTGTTGAAGCTATCGGGAGGGGTCGGCGTTGAACAGTACATCTATGTCCCACAAGTAGGGTAGAGGGTCGTGGATCGCCGAGCGGTCGAGGTCAAGGGTCAAGATCGCCGAGGGTCGGGAGGTTGCCTAGTGTCAAAGGATTCAACAAAACCATGTCTTCATCATTAGGCGAAAATGCAGGTGCATGATGGTGAAAGCTCTCCAAAGTTGTTTTGGAGCGGAGTCCCGGATAGGATAATTAGCTTTTTGGTAAAGTTCAGCAAAAGGCAAATTATCCTATCCGGACTCCATTCCAACAACTTTGAGGACTTCTGCACCATCATGCCATGATTACTTCCGGCTAATGATGAAGCGATGGATTTCTTCAATACTTTGACACTATCGGTACCCTATCGGAAAAGGAAGAAAAGAGGAAGAAGGAAGAAGAAGAAGAAGAAAAAAAGAGAGATGAAGAAAGAATAGAGGAAAGAAAAAATGAAAAAATTCTATTTTTCTTCTTCTCCTCTATTCCTTTCTTCTTCTCCTCTTCTTTCTTCTTTTCCTCTCATTCTTTTCTTCTTCTTCTTCCTTCTTCCTTCGGATCCTAGAACCCTCGAACCCTAGAACCCTCGAACCCTCGACCCTAGAACCCTCGAACCTCAAACCCTTGTGCCTCGAACCTCGACCGGCCTCGGCGACCCTCGACCGGCCTCGACGACCCTCGACCCCTCTGTGACCCTCTCGACCCTCTAGCCTAGTTCCCGACCGTCGACCCCTCGGCGATCCTCGACACCCTCGTTCCCGATAAAAAGAAGAAGAAGAAGAAGACGAAGAAGAAGAAGAAGAAGAAGAAGAAGAAGAAATGAGAAGAAGAAATGAGAAGAAGTTCTCCTCTCTTTTTTTCTTCTATCTTTTCTTCTTCTTTCTTCTTCTTCTCTTTTTTCTTCTTCTCATTTCTTCTTCTCATTTCTTCTTCTTCCTCTCTTTTTTTCTTCTATTTTTTCTTCTTCTTTCTTCTTCTTCTCTTTTTCTTCTTCTCATTTCTTCTTCTTCTTCTTCTTCTTCTTCTTCTTCTTCTTCTTCTTTTTTTATAAAACATTCTATACATCAATGAATATATCAATATATATACATGAACATTTATCTGCAAAAACATCATATTCTATACATCAATAAAAACATGATATTCTATACATCAATAAAAACATCATATTCTATACATAATAAAAACATCATAATCTATACATAATAAAAACATCATATTCTATACATAATAAAAAATCATGGCGGCGGCAGGGGGCAGGGCAGGCAGGGGGCAGGGCAGGGCAGGTGGGGCTCATCAGGCGGAGGCGACGGCGAGGTCGCGCGACGGGCGGCGGGAGGCGGAGGCGACGGCGAGGTCGGGAGGCGGAGGCGACGGCGAGGTCGGGAGGCAGGGCGGCGACGGCGAGGTCGGCGAGGTCGCGGAGGCAGGCGGCGACGGCGAGGGCGCGGCGACGAGGCGGGACGGCGACGACGAGGCAGGGCGACGGCGACGGCGGCGGCGGCGGCGTCGGCGGCGTCGGGCAGGCGACGGCGACGACGAGGCAGGGCGACGGCGACGACGAGGCGGGGACGGCGACGACGAGGCGAGGCGGCAGCGACGACGACGCGTGGCGACGACGACGACAGCGTCGGCGGCGTCGGGCAACTGGCGGCGTCGGGGAGGTTGGGGGCAAATGGGCGAGGGAGATGTGAAAATTTCCCAAGTCTTGCTTATATAGAAAGAGCATTGGTCCCGGTTCGTGCCACGACCCGGGACTAATGCCCCTTTAGTCGGTTTGTGCCACCAACCGGACCAAAGGCCAAATTTCAGCAGCCCAAAGGGCGGAAGCGGCGACCTTTGGTCCCGGTTGGTGGCACCAACCGGGACTAAAGGGGGCATTAGTCCCGGTCGTGGCACCAACCGACTAAACCACCTTTAGTCGGTTGGTGCCACCAACCGACCAAAGGCCTGTGCTGCCCGAACCCAAATGTTTAGTCCCACCTCGCTAGTTGAAGGGCGCCGCACTGGTTTATAAGCGCTGTTGTGCGTCCCTTCGAGCTCCTCTCAAATGCAGGCTTTGGGCCTAATCATGCTCTTGCTGTGGGCCTATTGGGCCTCTGCGGGCTGAATCTCGCCCATGTAGGGTTTCTAGTCGTATTCAGGCCGTGGGGGCCTAGTAGGTGGCAGTTTTTTTGCTTTATATTTTATTTCCTTTTGCTTTTAGTTTTAGAAAAATATGAACTTTCTATTAGTGCCATTAGTTTTAAAATTTGAAAACACTTTTTTGTTTTCTTTGTTGCTTTATTTATTTTATTTTGTTTCTACTTACAACAAAATACTTATTGTTGCTATTTTTATTTTTTCAAGTTTTTTGTTTTGTTTTCTGCATTATTTATTTTCTTTTGGTTTTTGCTTTATTTTTAATTCTTTTTGCTTTTAGGTCAGCAAAATTATAAACTTTCTGTTAGTGCTTTTAGTTTTAGAAAAATATAAACTTTCTGTTTGTGCCATTAGTTTTAAAATTCAAAAACACTTTTTTGTTTTCTTTGTTGCTTTATTTATTTTATTTTGTTTCTACTTACAACAAAATGCTTATTGTTGCTATTATTATTATTTTTCAAGTTTTTTGTTTTGTTTCCTGCATTATTTATTTTCTTTTGGTTTTTGCTTTATTTTTAATTCTTTTTGCTTTTAGGTCAGCAAAATTATAAACTTTCTGTTAGTGCCATTTGTTTTAGAACAATTATAAACTTTCTGTTTGTGCCATTAGTTTTATAAAATTTGAATTCTTTGAAATTTGTGTGAATCACAAGTTTGTGAGCTCAACAAGGAGTAGAGGGACGGGCTTAATTATAAACGGTGTGAGCGCCCTTGGTTGGCGAGGTTTTCAAATTCATAGTTTTCAAATGAACTCTGAAAAAGTTGGCATAGCATGTTCATGAACAAAACGGACAATGGTATCATACTCGTGTGTTACAAAGTTGGCATGGTATCATCATAATAGTTGCGGGAGAAAGTCTTCACTTTTTCTTCGCGCTGTGGAGTGTACCCAAGATTTTTCAGGAATGGAGTACACTACACAGTTCTACAGAACTCTACCTTGGTGACCCCGTATGTCGATGAACACAAGAACAGTCTGCGCTCCAAACACCCGGAGCAGTGCGACGACTGGATTACATGTGAACACATCAGGACTTTCAGCAGTTGGTTGGAAACACGTCTCAGAGGTGACAGCACTGTTTGTGATGAGTTGTACTTGTTGTCCAGGGGACCATCTTCGACTGTAATGATTTGGAAAGGATACGAGATAAATGGGAATACATTTTACACGATTGACCAAGATGAAAAGAGCACCAACCAAAACAGCGGTGTCCGCTTTGATGCAGCAACCGACAAGGGAAATGACACATATTATGGTTACATAGTAGACATATGGGAACTTGACTACGGAGTAGATTTTAAGGTCCCTTTGCTTAAGTGCAAGTGGGTCAATCTGTCAGGAGGCGGGGTACAGGTAGACCCACAGTACGGAATGACAACATTGGATCTGAAAAATCTTGGGTACACTCCATTTCTGCAGCCCAGTCTACATATACAGCCTTCCTTTGATAATGTTGCATATGTAGTGTAGATCCTTGCTTGCGAGTACTTTGGATGAGTACTCACGGTTGCTTTGCTTCCCCTTTCCCCCTTTCTTCTTCTTTCCGGTTGATGCAACCAGATGTCGGAGCCCAGGAGCCAGATGCCACCGCCGATGCTTACTACTACATGGAGGCCGCAGATGACCAGGAGTAGTTAGGAGGCTCCCAGGCAGGAGGCCTTGCCTTTTTGATCGTAGATGCTTTTGTGCTGGCCTTCTTAAGGCAAACTTGTCTAACTTATGTATGTACTCAGATATTGTTGCTTCCGCTGACTCTTGTGTTTTCGAGCTTATGTATTCGAGCCCTCGAGGCCCATGGCTTGTAATATAAAGCTTGTATTATTTTTAATTTGTGTCTAGAGTTGTGTTATGATATCTTCCCGTGAGTCCTTGATCTTGATCGTACACATTTGCGTGCATGATTAGTGTATGATTGAATCGAGGGCGTCACAGTCAGGCAGGCAAACTCCATGATCAGGAATGGAGTGAAGCATGCCATCTAAAAGATTGAAACTCCGTGATCAAGACTAGGGTCAGGTTGTTCATTTCTGACTCTTCTCCAATTTTCAATCTTTTAGATGGCCTCCTTCACCCCACAACAGTGGATCTGCGCTTAAAGCAAACCATACGTTCCTTGGGTCCTTTGCAAACTCATCCCAGTACTTTCTCTCGATTTTTCTCCATGCGACCCGTCGTGGTGCTCTCAACTTCCGTCTTTCTTACGGTCCTCACTGTGCCATCGCATCAACTTGGCATGCTCTCCGCTTCTGAGCAGACGTTTCAACCGTGGTATTATAGGAGCATACCACATCACCTTCGCAGAACCCTCTTCCGGAGGCTCGCCGTCAACATCACCGAGGTCATCTCGTCGATCAGATATCGCAATGCACCGCATACCGGCATGCGTTCAGATCCTTGTAGGCACCACGGTAGAGGATGCAGTCATTAGGGCATGCATGTATCTTCTCCACCTCCAATCCTAGAGGGCATACGACCTTCTTTGCTGCGTATGTACTGTCGGGCAATTCGTTATCCTTTGGAAGCTTCTTCTTCATTATTTTCATAGCTTCTCAAATCCTTTATCGAGCACAGCATTCTCTGCCTTCCACTGCAGCAATTCGAGTACGGTACCGAGCTTTGTGTTGCCATCTTCGCAATTGGGGTACAACCCTTTTTTGTGATCCTCTAACATGCGATCGAACTTCAGCTTCTCCTTTTGACTTTCGCATTGTGTCCTTGCATCAACAATGACCCGGCGGAGATCATCATCATGGGGCACATCGTCGGTTCATCTTGATCTTCAGCAGCTTAGCCTTCAGCACCATCGTGCACATCGTGCAGTGCAACTTGATGTTCATAGCATCACCGTATTCAGGGGCACATAGTTGTCATCGTACTCTTCTTCCTCGCCGTCTTCCATCATAACCCCTATTTCTCCGTGCCTCGTCCAAACATTATAGTGTGGCATGAAACCCTTGTAAAGCAGGTGGGTGTGAAGGATTTTCCGGTCGAGTAAGACTTCAGTATTCCCACATATAGGGCATGGACAACACATAAAACCATTCTGCTTGTTTGCCTCAGCCACTTGAGAAAAGCATGCACGCCCTTAATGTACTCGGAGGTGTGTCTGTCACCGTACATCCATTGCCGGTTCATCTGCGTGCATTATATATAATTAAGTGTGTCAAAAATCATTACAGAACATCATGAATAGATAATTAAATGACCAAATTAATAGAAGTTCATCATCACATAAAAACCAAAGTACATACATAGTTCTCATCTAACAACATAAAGCTCTGCAGAGCATCTAAATTAATTAAACCATACATTGAAACTATGTAAACCATTTCAATGTGAAAACAAATACGATCATAATCGCAGCCAAGGTAACAACTGATCCAACGGCATAATGATACCAAGCCTCGGTATGAATGGCATATTTTCTAATCTTTCTCATCTTCAAGCGCATTGCATCCATCTTGATCTTGTGATCATCGACGACATCCGCAACATGCAACTCCAATATCATCTTCTCCTCCTCAAGTTTTTTATTTTTCCTTCAAGAAATTGTTTTCTTCTTCAACTAAATTTAACCTCTCGACAATAGGGTCGGTTGGAATTTCGGTTCAACAACCTCCTAGATAAATAAAATCTATGTCACGTTGGTCGGCTTAATTTTCATAAACAATAAATGAACCAATAGTTATGAAAAGATAATATATACCACATCTGAATCATAGACAGGACGAGGGCCGACGGGGGCGGATACCAAAACCATTGCACTATATAAGATGCAATAATAAAAGTAAGAAAATAATACAAGTAAGAATATTTTTCCTTCCGAAAGAAGATAAGAACAAGAGGCTCACCACGGTGGTCTTGGCGATGAGATCGGCGCGGTGATCGACGGCGGTGAAGACGGGACGGGCGTGACGGACCGCTAAACCTAGACAAATATTGAGGAAAATGGAGGTTAGAGGTCGAGCTTGGAGAGGAGAAAGCTTAAGTAGTGTGGCTCGGGCATTCCATCGAACACCTTGTGTGCATAGGAGGTGAGCTAGAGCACCACCAAGCCCCCTCCCCTCGGCGGAAAAAACAGAGCAGTGTGCTCTGCTCTTGCGCTGAGGGCTATATATAAACAACACCATTAGTCCGGTTGGTGGCATGAGCCGGGACTAAAGGGAGCCTTTGGTCCCGGTTCATGCCACCAACCGGGACCAATAGTGGTGGGCCAGAGCCAGACCATTGGTCCCGGTTCGTCCCACCAACCGGGACAAAAGGTCCGGACGAACCGGGACCAATGGCCCACGTGGCCCGGCCGGCCCCAGGCTCACGAACGGGATAAATGCTCACATTAGTCCCGGTTCTGGATTGAACCGGGACTAATGGGCAAAACAGGCCTCAACGATAGCCCCTTTTTCTACTAGTGTGATGAGATGTGGGGCTCCACTTGCCTGCAAATAGCCGGAAAAGTAATAAAGAGAACAAAAGAGAGACGTTTTTAGGGTATACATAACCTCAGACCTGATGCCCCGGAGGCCAGCTAGGCTCGGATGCCACCGTGGAGCGAAAGCTAGTGCCTCAGATGTGTTCAGTGTAGCCTACAGAGGAGTCTCCATGATCAGTATCAACCTGTGTACACTGAGGCTAGCGATGGAGGATTAAAAACTGAACCGACCGCGTCGTACTTTTCCGTCAAGGTGGGCGCACGGTGCTGCCACCATAGTTCAAGCACTTAGTCTCTCAACTTATCGCATACTTCACTTTTGGCTCTCTTAAGAAAAAATTCATACACATTTCGTCACCCATCGTCTAAAAACTCTTATTCGTCAATTTGAAACAAATTATATTATAGTAGTAACAAGAATCTATCATACCACGAATTTTCATATGCAAATTCAAAACGCAGTATGAGAAACAAGGGAGCCCCTATTTGACGCTCTTTGCGTCAAATTGCCGGCGCCACGCATAGGCGACAGCCCGACTGGGCCAGCCCATCGAACTGTACCGTGACACGAAAAAGAAAGTAAAAAATAAAACAAAAGGATGGGAGCGACCACAAGATATGAACTCGCTAACTACTGCCTGCGATCGCGGGTTCATTGCCACCTTGCTATGCCACCATTGTTGACAGAGGGTTTGCCAAAAGCTTAAAGAACTACAAACCGGAATGGGCTACTGTAGCATGCTGGAACTAGACCCGAGTTAGTTACTGTAGTGAATGTAAGTATAACTTGTCTATTTTGAAAAAGTTTGATAATTTTTTGAGTTACTGAACAAAATATCGGAGACAAGAACATAATTTGGAATGTGTGAACAATAAATAGAAAAAGGTGGGAAATTGTTTTTCAAAAAAAAGAACCAATTTTGAGTCTTTGAAATAATTTAAAACACGATTTTTTTTATTTGTGAACAAATATTTGAAAAATGGACAATATCAGATTTTTCAAACAAAAAATTGAAACCACGAACAGTTTTTCAACCTGTGAACATTTTTTTAGAAAATGGAACAGTTCAAGAAATTCCTAACAAAAATTGAAACCATTAACATTTTCTAAAATTGGTGAAAAAATTTCTGAAATGCGAACATATTTTGAAATTCTGACCAAATTTGCAACCACGATTTTTCTGAATTTGTGAACAAATATTTGAAAAAGGAACATTTCAGATATTCCGGACGAAAAATTGAAACCACGAACATTTTTTCAACTTGTGAACATTTTTTGAGAAACTGGAACAATTCACAAAATTCCCCAAAAAATTTGAAACCATGAACATTTTTTTGCAATTGGTGAACCTTTTTTTTTTTTTTTTTTGAGAACAGAAGCTCATCATGGAGCTAGAGATGCAAATTTGGAACTTTTAGGGTACCTTCCAACCCTGTTTAGTTCAACCAAGTGAATTAAAGTTTAAAAAATGAAGTGAATTCAAAAATCTTAGTTTGTTTAGTCAATACAGATGGAGTATCTATAATGCAGTCAATGGTAAATTTGGGTGTGTGGCGAGCAGATTTGGATGTCTTCCTTGGCCATGTTCGACGGTGGAGCGTGTCCTCGACCTTGTAGGTTCGCTGAAGACTTTGAACTTGTCTTCAGAGGTACGCTGCTACTACAGAGTAAAACCATCAGGTGATGGTGTTTTTGTTCATGGGATGATGGTCAGCCGCCTCATTTTTCTCCAGTATTTACTTCAGCGATGGTGGAGCATGACATCAGATGGCCACAATGGCAAACACAAAAGTCACCGTGGATGCTTAGTTGGAAAGGCCGTCCAGTTTTTACTCATCTTTATATGTTTTCCTACATCTTAATAGGCACGCTCGCCACAGTGTATTTTTCTAAAGTATCAAGTTAAATTTCAAAATAAGGTAAACAAATGATTCTAGTTCCATTCTTGGTATTGCAACTAACATGCCAACTATGTTCATTTGAACTATGTGGAGAGTCAAAATTTAGCAAACTAGTCTTAGCTAATTTCGGCTCTTTTATGACCGAGCTATAAAAGGTTTTACAATTACCTTATTTCTTTTCAAGTGAGTGTCGAGTCGAGCTCAACTGGATCACGCGCCTCGAAGACAAATATCAAATCTCTACTATTAAAGGTGTATGTGTATATAGTCGTTTGCACACAGTCATTAATGTGAAAATAATTTATAAACCAAGCACCGAATCAATTTGGAAACCAAGCCATTACTACAATTATTTTATCTAGACAATTAATTACTTGTGCAATTAATTAGGTCCATTTAAATAAGGATTTTTTAGTCAAATCAATTTAAAAATTGAGCCATTAATGAAATTAATTAATTAGGAAGGCAATTAATAAGGCAGGCAATTAACAAAGCATGCATATAATTTGAAATGGTTTTTTTAATTAGACAGCCAATTAATTAATTTGGTAGGCAGTTAATCACGCCGAATAAATTCAAAATCACTCGCGGCCGAGGACGGTCAGCAAGCTCTCGGAGAAGTTGGCGACTGCCAGCAAGCTCTCAGCAACATGGCCGACTGGCGTTTGCCAACATGGACAATGGCGACCAAGCGTTCGCAAATATGGATGACGACCATGCTATGCAGGACGTCCACATGCTGACGGTTACCGAAACGTTCGTAGAGGACGTCGATGGTCACGTGCTCGAGGACGACCAAGCGCTGATAATTGAGGGCTTGATATGATATATGATAGCACATAGTGTGCGTAATATGAAAAATGAAGTCATGGCAACCGAGACGGATTGGTAAAACCGACCACAAGTCCCTTAGGCAAGTCTCAAATGAAAGAGGTTTTCTTATTATTGCCTCGGTACTGCAAATTATTTTCATTCGATCAATGATTCATGTCTAGTTCCTTACAAAATGGACATTTCCATGGAGATGCAAATATTATCCTTTCAGTCAGTGGTTCATGGCTCCATAAACTTTTCTCGCCTACATGACTCTTGGTGGTGGTGGTGGCCGTTCAGACGACGGTGGCTCCGGCACTTCCGACGGCGGTGGAGGACTATAGTGGCCGCATTTTATGGTACATTCACAATGAAGTCTTTTAACAACCCCTTTACGTGAGCAGTAGCCGCCGGTGAAGTGCTCGTGGTGGCACACCTCCACGCATTTCCTGTTGTTGCATGAGCCATGATAAAGATGGCTTGGGGAATGGCATATCCGGGGACGGGGATGAACCGCCTCCACACCTGCACCACATAATTAGATTTTTGTTTTCATCACAAGAATGGATAGATCTTTTCAAGTAGCAACAGGGTGGGCGTGTCGTGTGGCGATGGTATTTGAACTTACTGTGGGACATGATGAGCAACCCCAGGGCGAAGGCAGCAAACAACTGTGCTCTGTTGAACCCCATGGCCAACATGAACACGGTTAGGCTTCACTTTGCTTTGCTTGTCATGGGATGGGATCGATGTGAACTGATCCGCCTGATATTTATAGAGGTTCCTTCGAGCTTGCATTGAATGTGTGAGATGGATATCGATGTGGGAATCCAAATGGTGGGTATACACGCATTAGTACGTATAAATGCAAGTGCATCAGTACACACATACTGGAAATGTGTGATATCCAAATGTTGGATACGGGTATTTCTATGAGAAGGCCAATTTGGCTCCCGGGCTCAGCTGCACCCGCGCCGATGAAATCAAAACAAATACTAGAAAATTTCAAAAAAAATCTAATTTTTCTGCGTGGTAGATAATTTGATGCGTGAGGTTCGCTGCAAAATTCAACTCGTTTGGACATTTGAGCATCTCTCGGCAAAAAAGACAAAATCAGGGTCTTAAAAAAGTTTACTGTTCATGAACTGTTTTGACCCGAATTGTCTTTTTTGCCGAGAGCTGCTCAAATGTCCAAATGAGTTGCAATTTGCAGCGGACCTCACGTAACAAATTATCTACTACACTTTTTTTTTGATTTTTTTGAATTTTTCTAGTATTTGTTTTGAATTTTTTTCTGAGCGGGAGCATCTGGGCTCAGATGCGGATTTTCGTATTTCTATCTTGTTCCCTTTCTCACTACCCCCCAAGTGAAGAGCATCTAATCAATGAGTGCTCCTTTTTCGAAAAAAAAATTAGCGCACTTGAAGCCCTCTCATCGGCCGCCACGTGTCGTGCTCTGGGCGTTTTCTTCGGGGTTTTTAATGTTTCTGCATGCGTTTTCGGTTTTTAGATGATTTTTTCGGCTTTTTCGTTTTTCCCTGGACTTTTTTAGATTTTGGACAACAAAAAAATTGATGCAAAAACGTGTTTTCTTTTTTTTCGGGGGAGGCAAGAATTTGCTTCTCGTGGAGGCAAGGAAAAAATACATGTTTTTTTCCTACTACAAGAGGCACGGATTTACTTCTCATGGAGGCACGAATTTGCTTTCGCGAGAGGCACGGCCGTGCCTCTCGAAAAGGGGAAAACGTGTTTTTTTCGTGAGGTACCTCTCGCAAAAGGGAAAAACGCGTTTTCCATTTTTTTTGTACCACGGGAGGTACGGATTTACTTTTTGTGGAGGCACGGATTTGCTTCTGCGAGAGGCATGGCCGTGCCTCTAGGAAAGAAAAAATTGTGGTTTCTTTTTTTCCTTCCACAAGAGGCAGATATTTACTTCTCGTGGAGGCACGGATTTGCTTACGCGAGAGGCATGTCCATGCCTCTCGCAAAAGGGATAAAAAACGTATTTTCTTTTTCTTCCTATCACGAGAGGCGTGGATTTACTTCCTGTGGAGGCACGGATTTGCTTCCGCGAAGGGCACGGCCGTGCCTCTTGAAAAGGAAAAAATGTAATCCTGATTCGGGTTTTTTTACCGGTTTTTTCTAAAAAAAAGGTTCGTCGAAACCTATCAATATGGGATCTTATTTTGAAGATCCCTACACGATGAATCCAACAGTGAAACAAGATTTGGACGCACGGTTTGAAAGATAAACATTTTGAAAAACAAATCTACAAAAGAAAAGAGAAACCTCTAAGGTTGCGGCAAGTGGCCAGTGCGACGCTTGTGGCAACCTGAAGAGATGTGTGTGATCTTTGCAAAGAGTGCTTTTTAACTAGTGATTTCGGCTTAATGCAATGGTATCCACTCAATATGTTTTGCAGAAAACATTTAGTATATATGCTCCGATATGCGTTTATATGTTGTATGACACTATGAGAGTCTATTTGCGTACAACCCAGGGGGAAAACGAGGAAGAAAACGATTTGGCTGCTACCTGGGCCAACAATGCTAATTTGGCTGTTACCATGCTACAGTGTGCTACACTTCTAGGGCGTTGTGTCTTAACCGGTTTTGTAGTTCGGGTCAAATTAAACTGGCCTTAGAGTTCGGGGTTGAAATATGAATTTCTCTTATTCTAGTTTTTTTTTTTGCAACTAACATGCTAACTATGTTCATTTGAACTATATTGAGGTGAATAATTTTAACATGGTCCCTCTTACCTTCTCTTTTTTTTAGAATTCTTACCTCATTTTTTGACTGGGCTATAAAAGGTATTCATAATTACATTATTTCTTTTCAAGTGAGTGTCGAGTCGAGCTCAATGCTCAATCGCCTTGAAGACAAATATCGGATCACTTTAATATGCCATGGTTATGTATTTGATATGATATATGATAGGACATGAGTGTGCCTGATATGAAATCATGGCAATGGAGACTAAGTAAAACCGACCACAATTCTGGCAGGCAAGAGTCTCAAATTAAAGAGTTTCTTATTCTTGTTTCGACATTTCAAATTATTTTCATGCGATCAATCATGCATGTTTAGTTCCTTACAAATTGAACATTTCCATGGAGACACGAAAATGATCCTTTAAGTCAGTAGTTCATGCCTCCAGAGATTTTTCTCGCCGCCATGACATTTGGTGGTGGTGGCACTTTGGACGGCGGCGGTGGCGGCACTTCCGACGGCGGTGGAGGACTATACTTGCTGCATCTCATGGTACATTGACAGTGAAGTTCTTTAACAACCCCTCTACGTGTGCAGTAGCCGCCGGTGAAGTGCTCGTGGTGGCACGTCTCCGTGCATTTCCTGTTGTTGCATGAGCCACTATAAAGATGGCTAGGAGAATAGCACGGGGATTAACCGCCTCCACACCTGCACCACAGAATTAGAGGATGGATGGATCTTTTTAACAGGATGGACATGTTGTGTGTCGCTGGTCTCTGAACTTACTGTGGGTCATGATGAGCAAGCCCAGGGCGAAGGCACCAAACAACTGTGCTCTGTTGAACCCCATGGCGAACACGATTAGGCTTCGCTTTGCTTTTGTTTTCGATGTGATGGGATGGGGTCGGTGTGAACTCATCAGCCTGCTATTTATAGATGTTCCTTCGAGCTTGCATTGAATGTCTGAGATGGATACCGATGTGGGAATCCAAATGTTGGATATACAGGCATTAGTACTGCTACTATATCTTTATAAATGCAAGTACATCTAGTACTGCATTAGTACACACATACTGTAAATGTGTGATATCCAGATGTTGGATACTGTAAACGGGCAGCTCATGTTCTTGCCAAATCAGCAGAGTACTACTACTATTTTCCTGGTGTATTGAAGGTTCCGTCATTTTTTCCTATTTTTACTGCAACTAGCGGGTGTTATGCATTTTCATTGACTACTATACATGATCACAGAAGGTGTAATAGTCAGAGTCTGCTGTTATGTGCGACTATTGTACTGGATATTTCAATTAGGAAATTAATGTAAAGGGGGTGCGAGTGCGGTTAGAAAAAACAAAAACTAGCAGTCGGAGTCTGTTTCGTAAAAGCAGCCAAATATAGAACTTGATCTTTGCCATAGGTTAGATTTTCCACACCGTTTCAAGGTAGGATTGGAATTTCTACCAAAGAGGTTGGCATCATATAAAGCATATAGGAGTTGGTTATTACGAAAATGGTCCATGGAGCCCGAGTTTGACTTGATCAAAATTCAAATTTTCACGTTTCAAATTTTTTTGAAAAAAAATACACACATATTTAGAGACATAAAGCATATGTGTGTAAATTTTCAGGACGAAACACCTTAAAATGAGTGCTACACAAAAAGAACAAATCTGAGGCTTTTTAGTAGATGCACTATTCATCCTCAAAGTCCATGAATTTGTCTTTTTTGCACAGACCGCATTTTAGGATATTTCATCCTCAAAATTTTACATACATACACATAACATCCTTGTTTACTTGTATGATTTTTTTCAGATTTTTTTGAAATTAAAAAGTGTGAATTTTGAATTTTTCAAAAAATCCGGCCTCCATGGAGGCCGAGCTCCAAAACGCCCTACTCTTGGTTATTATAGGCTTTGTCCTTGACCCCGCCCATTTACATTTTTTCCCCTTTTTTTTAGGTTGAAAGGATATTGCGCAACCCGAGATTCGAACCAAATACCTCCAGCTTATTTCCTAACACAGTTACCACTTACCAACTCAGATACATAACCTGTTACGCAGAATACCACTTCTATTACTTCTTGCTGTCCACATTTCCGGTTCAGATCTCCATAGTGTCTCCATTTTTTTCTTTTGGTTTTTTTATGCATGGTTTCCACTTGGTTTTTTCTCCTTCTTTTTCTATTACCGTTTTATATTTATTTTCCCTTTTTATTTTAACTTTTCTTTGTGAACTTCTTTAAAATTCGTGAAACATTCTCCAAAGTACGCAAACATTTCCAGATATGTGCAAATTTTCCAAATGAGAACTTTATTAAAATTTATGAATCTTTTAAAATTTTAACTTGTCAACAATTTTGAAATTCCTGAACTTTTTCCAAATGCATAGTATTTTTAAAGTTTAAACAAGTAAAAAATTTTAGACTCACATTTTTTTCAAACTAGTTAACTTTCTTTAATTTATTAAATTTTTTAAAAATTATTAACTTTTAAATTTTAACTCATGAATAATTTTCAAATTCATGAACTATATTTCAAACATCTTAACTTTTCAAATTCATTAAACTTTTTCAAAGCTAACGGGTGAAGCGAGCGAGCGTGCGAAGCTGGTGCGCGGGCGAGCAAGCTTGCACAATATTTGGCGACGGCCCGCTGGCATCCGCATGAGCGCCAGTTTCCTAACCGGCGCTTGAAGCGGTGACTAGGAGCTCCTCCAATAAACGATGCCACGCACAGGGATTTGTTCAAAATTTCAAAAAAAATGTTTGCTCTTATAACAAACTTAAAAACATTAGCATTTAAAAAAATAAAAGAAAGTTTTCTAAAAATATTGTGTCTTCCAAATTTCCTCAGGATGTCAAAACACGAACATTTTTTAAAAAGCGAGAACAAAATTTTGAACACAAACAATTTTTAAAATTTCAAACATTTTAAAAAATACAAATTTGGAGTTTCAAAAAAATCAGAAAAATACGAAAAAAATTGGAACTATTTTTTTGTGAATTTCCCTGAACATATTCTATTTGTGTAGTTTTTTTTGGAAAATAGGAACAGTTTTTTAGAGCGCGAACATTATTTAAAACTGACCAAAAAAGTTTAAGTTTCTGAACAAGTTTGAAAAAGGGTGAATGACCAGTCTGGCCAAGACAAACGCAAATAGTCTCGACCTATTGGCCAAGACACGTCGATCTTGATGCAGTCGACATGTCTGTCGCCAACTAACAAGATTTGGTCGCCAACTCGGCATAACTCAGATGGTTAGGTTCCTTGTGGTGGAGCCAACCCACTAGGGTTGAAGTCCTGTATTTGACACTGGTGCATCTATTTTCTGGATTTATTTCAGTCTTTCCGGCGATGTCCGTTCATTGAGAGGAGACATTTCCGTCGACTATGAGATGTCAGTGGTGAATTCGTGAATTACAAGATGTTGTGCCGGCTCAGTATCTCGAAGAACCTCATAGTAGTAAGGTGTGTGTGCGCGTTCATAAAGATGACTATATGTATATATGTGGGTATCTTCGATCTTACTGTGTTCAAAAGAAAATAGACTCTTTAGTGAGCGAGCATTGCAACGCTCGGCGTGTATCGAAATTTGTCCCTCCTGATTTTGATTGTGGAGTTTGATAATTGATCTCTCCTCTGCTTGATTTCAATTGTGGGGTTCGGTAATTAATATCTCTCCCTTCTGATTTAAATTTAGGCCCTAGTAATTAATTTCTCTCCCCCTGATTTAACTATGGACCCGGTGATTCCCATGGGTATGAACTAATCTTTACAGTTACATAAGCTCCAAGATATTAACGCGCTCTGGTGCATTGAGGCTCCAATCGGCACGTGGGCCCATGATGTCAGCCTATGCACGCGTCTGGTGCTCGATCTGGCTTGGTTAGCTTGGTTGCAACGTGTGGCTTCGTCTGGAAAACCTATCGCCTCTCCCCCTTCTCTACTACTCTCTCTCTCTCTCTCTCTCTCTCTCTCTCTCTCCCACGGCAGAATAAAGGAGACGGCCGTGGCGGAGACTGCGATTTGGCATCGAGGCAGCGGTGCGCTTGAACGGAGCTCAGCAACACGCGTGAGGTGATCCTCCTCTCTCCTCTGCCCTCTTTCTTTCGGACGACGACTAGAAATGAATTACGGGAATTGTACCCCCACCCCCATATCGGCGTGTAGTAAAAATGCAGAACCAGCCATGTGCCAATTTTTACCACAGACTGTCAGTCGGGGCAGTTCTGTAGAATTGAATTGCTCTAGGTTTAAGCTTTTCAGATCTGAGGTTTATTTTGTCATGTAAAGTAACTCTGGACATGGTTCCGAACATTTATCGGTAGACATAGGTCGATTGGGTTGCTTTTGTTCTTCTAGGTCTTGCAAGTGTGTCCTCTATCAAACTGTTTAGCTTATCTTGCTTGCAAATTTTTATCGCACATGTGTCTTCCTAGATTAAATGTGTTTGTTATCTTCAAGTTCTCTGATTTGATAAATAATTGTACATTGTCTGTCGACACCATCTGTAAAACAAGGGATTCTGGCTATATCTTAGATACAAATTGTTTCTTGCAATGTTTGCTTGTTCCTGCATTTTGGGTGCCATATTACTTTGTCTGTTACTGTTGCGGTCACCTCTCATTCATTTCCTCACTCTCTTCTTTATTCAGATGAGCTCTAACATGGGAGTTAAGTTTTCTGATATTTTGTTTATGAAGAGGTTTATTAAATTCATGTATCAGACAATATTGGCAATGTCCGCATATTAGCCACGCCAATAGCAAGGAAATAGTTGTGCACAACCACGTTGGAGAAGAGTTCGGCAGTCGCAAGAAAACGCTTCCGAAAATCCAATCGGCCCTCTCTCACATAGGATCATCAGATACAGGTTTGCGGAGGCATATTGTCTCACTGCATGGTGCATACCTAGATGGCGCATTGCTATGGAACCGCGAGACAAACAAATAAGGTATGAAGTAAGTTCTATCTATGGAAGAGTAGCAAGCTCTTATTAGACTTCAGAAAACAAAACTAAAAACACTAAATAGGAGATGAGGGGAAACAACCCAATAAATGTTCGGTTTCGTTTTCCATTAGTGTAAAACTTGTTGATTCTTTCTTGCTTGACCAAAAGAAGGTAGTGCATAAATGTGGCATAGGTCCTAGAGCGGCTCAGTTCGACCACGATACACAACGCCCGTGCTAGGTATGGCGAGGCGGACAGCGGAGGAGTGCACGTGTACGTTTCATCTTGTCAAGCGCTTTTTTGGAAAAACACATATCTTTATTCATTTTCAATAACAATTACATCATTTATGAGGAGGGGTACAATTTCGTTCAAAGGCTTTTCAAACCAGTCAAAACTTGAAGAAAATTTAGCTAACTTAGCAAGTTCATGAGCAACTTTATTTGCTTCTCTATTACAGTGCTCGAATCTAGTAATGGAAAAATCATAAGCCAAAAAGTAACAATCGTCAAACACTGACGTTGTTGTACGCGTCATCCGTATCTTGTCAAGCTCTTACTGGTGTGTGAGGAAACCAATCTTATATGTTGTTCGAACACATCCTCCACAGCCGGGATGGGACTAGACTTTCCAGACTCTCCTGTCACACATAAATAAGTCACATGGGCCCTTGGGATTTCCTAGGAATTATTGAAAATATTGAAATTGGTTAAAAGCCCAACAATTCAACAAAAAGTACACCATCTCCAAGGACGGACACTTTCAGCACGGCAAGTACCCTAGGAATATTTGAAATGACTTAAGGTTCCAACACAAAAAAACATCTAAACATCATGTTTGGACATCATAACATCATTCCTTTTCTTATTTCTTAATAGCACCAAAAGAGTGACCTAAAAACATGCCTAGAGGGAAAAAGACCTCGATCTCTAATACACCAAAGAAGATACCTTCGATCGTCATCGTGTGGTGTGATTTTGTGGTGCATGTCATCGTTCCGGAGGCGGGTGGCCAGAGGTGAGGATATGACCTCAAGCTCCACCTAGGTATTGGCAGCCCTAGGACGAAGAGTAGAGATAAAGTAGAGAAGAGATAGTTAGGACTTGGGGAGAAAGTAAGAGTGTTTGCTTGTCCGTAGGAGTCCGGGCCAAAATCTGGCTGATAGGTTGCCCACACGCGGCTAGACCTGCATTGCACGATGCTCAAAGCAGTCGAGAACCTAACTCTACAGGAACGGCTAATCTATCGCACGATGAGTACCCTGTAAGTGAAACTTATAGAGAAACATTCACAGGAAACTTATAGAGAAACATTCACATCTGTTCTTTCTTCTTTTGCCAATTACAAAACAAACAGGAGGGACACATGTTTCTCTAATCTTCATTTATTGAAGATACTTTTGTAGCCCCAACTTTGAAATGATCAAACAAACAGGAGGGACACATGTTTCTCTAATCTTCATTTATTGAAGATACTTTTGTAGCCCCAACTTTGAAATGATCAAACAAGCAGGAGGGACACATGTTTCTCTAATCTTCATTTATTGAAGATACTTTTGTAGCCCCAACTTTGAAATGATCAAATGAAGGAGACTGCATAATAACATGAAGAAAATCAGAGACAAAAGCATGAGTTTACAAAACAAAATCAACACATTTAAATAAGATCATGCAGATGGGTAGTGGGAGGATATTGGGTCGAGGCTGTAAAGCGGTTAGGTCTCTTTTTTCTTTGGTGAATGACACAAGGGACCTATCTGTTAGAAGAAATTAGTATATGGCTACGCGGTTACGCGGGTATGGGTATTGCATTCCCATACTCGTACGAGGCTTACCAATGATACAATTACTATTTTTCATTTATATACTCATGGGTATTTATCTTTCCCAAACACTTGCACTAATTTAATCTCTTTCAAAGGGGATTGGAGAGGCTTGAAAAGGATTGGGGAGGAATTTAACTTACGGGGATATAATCCTCACAATCCCCTGTAATCTCCCTCGAACCCACTGCAATCGAACAAGGCATAATACGGTTTTTACCAGCCGGGTTTGCGGGTTGCCTATACAGTGTTTGTACGCAGGCTAGCAGTTGATCGACTCTTTTGGAATTTTTGTTCCAAGTCAACAATCTGCGAATCGAAATACATCTGAAAGCGACAAGCTGGCACACACACACACACACACACACACACACACACACACACACACACACACATATATATATATATATATATATATATATATATATATATATATAAATTTACATATCTCATCACCAGTTGAGCCATGACTGAGTAGCCCGCAAGGTCAAACAACAGGCAAGCAACATCTCTAGGACGCCAAACATCATAAGCAGAGTGCCTCACTTGAGTTCAGAGCTTGAGCTAAGCTCGATCCGCCCGTGATCAGCGCGCGAGCAGAACGGGGACGGCGTGCGCGGGCGGCGGCGGCACGGGCGGCGAAGGGGAGGCGAAGGGGAGGGTGCGGAGGACGACGAACCGCACGCGGCGCGGCAGGATGCGCAGCGGCGCCGCGGACAGCAGCCGCTCCAGGGCGCGCGCCACCGCCGCCGTGTATTCCTCCAGCAGCTCCGCCATGACCGCCACCAGGATCATGCCGATCCGACGTCGGCCCTTCGCCCTCTGCTCCGCTTTGTTGCGCCTGTCTACGTTTGTTGTGACGGCGGTGATGGCTTGTTTGGGTTCTGCTGAGCGTTGCGGCGGCTGCTTGGAGGATTGTTTGGGTTGGTTCTTGGGTCGCAGTTTCCAGAAGCGGTGGCTTCGCGGCGGATAGTTTTGTTCGACCTTTTCGTTTTCGATAAGATTAGTGTCGATCTTATCCATTGCAACCGCTGTGGGGCTGATCTTTTGGTGAGCCTACACTGCAGCTGGGGCGCCGAGTCACTAGCAATGCCAAAAGACTCTTTTGGCCAGCGCGCTCGGTACGCACCAAAATCTCTTCCCCTGATTGGGATCTGGTAAAATCCCTTTTCACTTTTTTTTAAAATATGCACGAGTATGCGTACTTATTATAGAAGAGAGAGGGGTAAAGAGCCCCTCCATTTTGGGTTTACATATATATATATACACCAACTCCACGCGTCCAGTATACACGCTGCTAACTTCTCGCGTTACTACCCACCGTTAGAGCTCTAAAGCGACTCTCCCCATCCGCCTTGATGATGCCTGCTGTTTTCCATGATCTACCCTCGGCCTCGATTTTGCGGAGTACCTCTTCCACCAATGGTGTTGCACCATCAAACACGATCGCATTTCGATGCTTTCATAATTCCCACATCACAAGTAAGGCGAGGACATGAACATCTTTTTCGTCTCCATTGTTTCCACCCTTACTTGGGCACCACTCTATAAGCCTTGTATCCGCAATTGGTATCCATTCTTGTTTGTTCATCGCCGTGCATGTCCGGGTCCATACCTCTCTTGCAAAGACACATTGGGCGAGGATGTGATCTACGGTCTCCTCCGCTTGGTCGCTTAACGGGCAGGCTTGCTGGTGGTCTAGTCCATGTCGTGGTAATCTGTCAGAAGTCCAGCATCCGTTACGTAGAGCGAGCCATGCAAAAAACCTGCATCTCAGCGGCGCCCTGGACTTCCACGTGAATTGTGCTGCCGGTGTGATCTGACGGCCCCAAAACCTTGCATTGTATGCCAATTGGGTTGAGAAAGTTCCATTTGCTTCCCATGCCCAGCGCACCGAGTCATCTCTGTCTTGATCCAGTTGGATCCCCGCTATCCGCTCCCACAGTAGTAAGTATTCCTGTAGCAATTGTGGTGAGAGCTCAGGTCCGATATCCGTGGCCCAGGCTGCATTTGTCATTCCTTGGGAGACCGTTCTAGTGGCTCTCGTGTTTTGCCTCACCGGGCCATAGAGGCTAGGTGCTATCTCTTCCACCCTAAGGCCCTCGACCCATCAGTCTTCCCAGAAGAGGGTCGTATTTCCGTTAGCCACGATCGAGTGGGTGGCCGCTCTGAATAAGTCCATGGAGTCACAAGGCACCTGAATGTCGAACTCACTCCATGGCCTCGCAGGGTCCGACCTCTTGAGCCATGGCCTATTGGGAACGTTGCATGGAAAAAAAACTATGCTCACACAAGATCTATCCGTGAAGATGCATAGCAACGAGAGGGGAGAGTGTGTCTACGTACCCTCGTAGACCGTAAGCGGAAGCATTTAGTAACACGGTTGCTGTAGTCAAACTTCTTTGCGATCCAACCGATCAAGTAGCGAACGTACGACACCTCCGCGTTCAGCACACGTTCAGCTCGGTGACGTCCTCGCCTTCTTGATCCAGCAAGACGGGTGAAGTAGTAGATGAGCTTCGGCAGCACGATGGCGTGGTGACGATGGTGGTGATGCTATCTCCACAGGGCTTCGCCTAAGCACTCCGAAAAGATGACCGAGGGATGAAACTGTGGAGAGGGGCTCCGCACACGGCTAAGAGGTTGTCATGGTTATGTGTGGCGCCCCCTCCCACATATATATAGGTGGGGGAGAGGGGAGGCAGCCAGGAGGCGCCCCAAGTGGGGCCGAATCCCACTTGGGCTCCTGCCCCTAGCCCCCCCCCCCCCTTCCATGTTTATGCCGGAGGGGAAGGAAAGGGGGAGATGGAAGGAAGGGGTAGGCCAAATCCCCCTCCTTCCTTTCTCCCATAGGCTGGCTGCCATTGGGGGGGTGCACCAGCCCCTTGTGGGCTGATGTGCTCCCCTCTATTGGCCCAATATGTCCATTATCCTCCCAGGGCTTCCCGGAACCCCGTCCGGTGATCCGATGACTACCTGGTACCTCCAGAAACTCTTCCAATGTCCAAATATCATCGTCCTATATATCAATCTTTACCTCCGGACCATTCTAGAACTCCTTGTCATGTCTGTGATATCATCCGGGACTTTGAACAACATTCGATCACCAAATCATGTAACTCATATAACACTATATCGTCAACGAACGTTAAGACACTAGTAGAAAAGGGCCTATTGTCCCGGTTGGTGAGGGCCTTTAGTCCTGGTTCATGAACCGGGCCTAAAGGGTCGGTACTAATGCTCTGCCTTTAGTCCCGTTCAATCGAACCGGGACAGATGGGCCTCCACGTGGCTTCGTCTTGGCCGAGCCCAGCAGAGGTTTTGGTCCCGGTTGGTGGCACCAACCGGGACCAATAGGCATCCACGCCACAAGATTTCGTGGCTGGGGTTTTGTTTTTTTTTGAAAGGGGGGTTTGGGGTTTTGGGGGTTAATTTAGGTGTTTCATATATTGTGTTAGCTAGCTAATTAATAGAGAGAAATGTCCTCTCTTTGTCCGTGCTTGGTCGACGCTTCGTACTATACATACGTATATAGAGAGGACTAGCTAGACACGCTAGCTAGCTAGTAAGCAAACGAAGGAAATGAAGATCGTCATGAACATATATGCATACAGAGAGAAGTGATATCGACCACCTCTCCTTCTCCGAGAGATTGGTCGAACAACAAGTTCTCGTATATCTATCCGACACTACCGGCTACATATATACAACAATTATCTTTTACAAATATAATCTCCTAACATACGGACGCGTGGTCCACATAGTATTCTCCGTCTTCAGCGATCACGTGGTCAAGAAAAAGAATGCCGCCAATTCCTCTTGAATTGCTCGCAGGCGATCTGGTGCTAGGAGTTCATCCCGCATCCGAAACATCTAATTTTAAGAAGGGGGTCAATACATATATATATGAATGAATGAAACTCAACACAAATGATGGTAATAAAATAAAATTGTGAATATTGTTATTTACGCACTTCATATTGTTTGTCAGAGTAGCCCCGCTCACAGGTCGTGTGGCGGATGGACTCGCAAATGTAGTATCCACAGAAATCATTCCCTTGTTCCTGCCACAACCATTTTACAAGAAATAAAGGTCAATCAAAATGATAATTAGCAAGCATGCTAAATGGTATTGATGAAACTAGCGCTTGAATCACTAGGAGATGCGTGGAATATGCTACTATAGTACTTACTTTCGGGTGTCTAAATTGCAGCTTCTTCGGCAGTCCTGGAGCTTTTTTGGTCAATTTTCTCCAAACCCTGCCATACAAAGAAAACAATTACTTGATATCATAAATGAACAAAGTTGCTGATATGGTGGATAATGATCGATTTAACTTACTTCTCGAGCATTTCAGTCATGTCTGCATACTCCTTGGGATCTTTTTGTTTGGAGTCTAAGACAATTACTACTCCCTGCTCAAGCTTAATCTCTAGGAGAATATAGTGGTACCTGCGCACGCATGCATAACTCATCAATATTACATTACTATAACCTGGACTAATAAGGGAGACCGAATATGCCACAAGACAGCAGCACTCACTTGAAGTTGTAAGGAAAGAGTATTATATCTTTGTGTTCATTTATTACCAACGATTGTAGCAAGTTGGCCTCGGTATTTTTGGCATTAAATTCAACCTCAGTTGCATCTATGAGATATGTGTTAATGAACCCAATATCACCCACTTGTCTTTTCTTCAATTCGGCGATCTTCAATCTGCATAATATAGTGAGGATAATTATAAATACATGCAATGAAAGGGCTGAGTTATATAGAGAGACTTAATGGCAGAAGTAGTACTACTTACAGACAGTAGCAGGTGACCGTTGCTTTATCGAGGGCCAATTGATTGAAAAACTGATAGAACTCCTCAAAAGGAATAGGCAACAGTTCAATTCCAACGAGGTCATGCTCCTTTTTAACTCTCACATACAAAGTACTCCTCCCCTCAGACTCTCTGCAGGTTTTCATGTACCAATCATGCAATCTTCGCATCATCGTTGATAGAGATCTTTCATCCTTGACGAGAGGCTTCCCGTACTCGTATCTTTGTATCTGCACCTCCAAGAAATCATAATGTACATCGTCGGGCAGGTAATCTTCAGGATTGGCATAACCGGGCACCATCCTCGGATCGACGATGTCGCTAGCAGGCACCTTGAGCAGGGGGCACGATTGCTTCGCTTGTTTGCCGAGCTGGGTGATTTGTTTCCTAGCTCGTCTTTCTTTCATTCTTTGATCACTTTTAGTACTTCCTGACCTCTCCGCTTCGGCAAATGCCTTTCAAATAATGCGCTCATAGTTGCCTTTCGGCGGAGACTTGGGTGGTTTTGTCAGGGCAGCCAGAGTGCGCTTCGCTTTCACCGGATCTACCTTCTCCTCCGGAGATGGATGTCTCTTTGATTTCAACCCTTGAAACCAGTCATCCACTTCGGTCTGCGCGATCTTCGCGTTTTCCTCCTCGGTCCTCTCGTACGGTAACTTCTCTGGAGTCTTCAGAGAAGGACCGAATATGTATCTCCTCCCGCCTTTGGCTGTACTACTAGACGCCGGCAGAGCAGACGGAGCGGATGTCTTCTTTCCTTGCTTACGAGGCGGAGGAGAAGGACTACGACGCGTCGGAGCAGCCGGAGCGGCGGCGGGTACGTCTCTTCCGCCCTTGCTGACGAGGCGGAGAAGGAGGAGGCTGGCTGCTCGGGTGCGCCGGCGCAGGCGGAGAAGGAGGCGGAGTGCCGCCACGCGCCGGAGAAGGAGCCGCCGAGTGCCCTGATCGTCACTCGCCGGAGGAGGAGGCGGTGGAGGAGGCGGGTGCCCTGACTCGCGGAGGAGGAAGAGGAGGCGGAGGCGCCCAGCCTCGGCAGGTTGATGAGATCCTTCCGCCATAGGCATGGAGTCTTGAGCGAGAACCCAGCCGATACTCCCCTTCACCGGTAGGGTGGTCAAGCCGAGGTCCTCAAATCCCTCCGTTATTTCATCCACCATCACCTTAGCATATCCTTCTCGAATCGCCTGAGAGTGAAAAGTTGAGTCGGGTTTAGTAGGATAAACAGAGCCAACAGCCGCCTTGACCTTCAAATTGCTCCATTCCGCCATAAGGTGGCAATTTTGAGACTCGTGATAGCATCCACGGAGAGCTGGCAGAGCCGTCAAGGCATGCTCCGGCTGAAGCAGCCCGTGGAAGCCACGCTGCTTCTCCGCCGAGATGGCGGGTAGCTAACCGGGAAGCTTCGCAGTCGTTTGCTCCGCTTCGCTTCTCGTTCCTCTAGCCCCATTACCCTTTCGTGCAGCGCCTGCATTTGGCTCTGCTCCAGTTTCTTCTTCCTCTCCTCGGTTTTGTAACCCCCATGCATCCGGAAGTCCAGCCTTCCACGAACGGAGCTCGGCGTGCCTCGTCCGTCCAGGGTGCTCAGATTTCGAGGGCCATTGTGAGATCGTCCTTCTCCCCGTCTCGAACGAACTTCCTTGCTGCGCTACTTGATATATTGCTTTAGCCTCTGACTGGTATGTCTAATTGATCGTCCGTCCAAATGCACTTCCTCGACACAGGTCCAAGGTTCCGCCAGCCCCGAAGAACCAAGTCCGGCAACGGTCTGGCCAGTTCATTGTCTCTGGTTCGATCCCTTTATCAAGCAGATCATTCTCAGCCTTGGCCCACTTAGGCTGGGCTATGAGGTAGCCACCTAACCCCGTGCGATGGTGAAGCTTCTTTTTCGCAGCATTTTGCTTGTTTGTCGCCGACATCTTTTTACTCTTTTCCGATGTCTTGTGGGCCACAAATGCGGGCGAGTCATCTCTGATCTTCTCATATTTGCCCTTGAATTCTGGTGTCTCTTTTTTATCGACAAACTTATTCAGGTCTTTCTTCCAATTCCTGAATGGGTCTGCCATCTTCTTAAGGGAAAAAGACTTGATTAATGGCTCCATAACTGGCTTCTCCGGATCATCCTCTGGCGGTAGGGTGAAATTTGACTTCAGCTCAGTCCAAAGATCATTTTTCTGCAGATCATTGACATAAGACACCTCAGGGTCTTCGTTCTTAGGCTTATACCATTGCTGGATGCTGATCGGGATCTTGTCCCTAACCAGAACCCTGCACTGAGCAACAAATGCCTTCTTTGTCCGGATGGGTTCAACCGGTTGGCCGTCGCGCACGATTTTTATGATCTCAAACCTTTCATCCGAGCTCAACTTTTTCTTCGGGCATCGTCTCTTTACCGAAGTTGTGCTCGATCCGGAGGGCTAGAAAAAAGAAACAAAGACGAGAGTTAATTAATATGTGTACATACCAAAAGAATGAATGCATCAATTAGCTAGTCAGCACATGCTTAACTAATATATATACCTGGCCGGACTCAGTTCGGTGATCACCGGAGCCGTCCTCACGGTCTACTTCTTCACCCTCTCCTTCTTGCACCGGCATTGGGTCATCGGAGCCATCATAATCATAGCCAGCTACTTCTTCACCCTCTCCTTCCAGACCATCAGTGTCGTTGAGAAACATCAACGAGCAGACGGCATCACTTCCTTTTGCGATTATGTCCCTCAACAACGCTTCTTGTGCTTCGTCTCGGGGCGGGGTGTCCATAGTTTCTACAAATATTTACAACATGGCAATTATTATTCAAACATGACAGATATGGATATATTAGTGGCAAACGTAGAACTAGCTAGCTAATCACAATAAGGAATCATATTAATTAGTGGCCTCGACGCTGCTTCTCTAGGGTTTCGGGTGGCCTCGACAACGCTTCAAGGGTTAGGGGTGGCCTCGAGAACGCTTCAAGGAGGGTTTAATATCGACCCCCCCCCCCATGTGTTGAAGCTATCGGGAGGGGGTATATCGACAACAACAACGACGACACTACATCTATGTCCCACAAGTGATGTGGGCATCGACGCCCGCGTCACTTGTGGGACGTGGATGTAGTGTCCGACACCGACGGCCACATGTATGTCACACCGACGATACTTGCTATTTAATTAGGGTTTCCTCTACCGCTCGGCGACCCTCGACGACCCTCGTTCCCGATAAAAAAAAGAGGAAGAAGAAGAAAAAAGGAGAAGAAAGAATAGAGGAGAAGAACTCCTCTATTCTTTCTTCTTCTCTTTTTTCTTCTTCCTCTTCTTTTTTTATCCTCTTCTTCCTCTCATGTTCGACGACCCTCGACCCCGATAACATACATCCATCGATATCATTCCATACATACATAGACATCTACATTATATATGAACAAACATCTATGTCCCACAAGTGACGTGGGCATCGACGCCATGATAGGGTAGAGGTGTGGATCGCTGGTCGAGGTCGAGGGTCGAGGATCGCCGAGGTCGGGAGGTTGCCTAGTGTCAAAGTTTCAACAAAACCATGTCTTCATCATTAGGTGAAAGTAACAGGTGCATGATGATGCAAGCTCTCCAAAGTTATTTTGGAGCGGAGTCCTAGATAGGATAATTAGCTTTTTGGTACAAAGTTCAGCAAGAACCTTCCAAATATCGTTATTTGGAAGGCCTTTGCTGAAATTGCATAAAAAGGCAAATTATCCTATCCGACTCCATTCCGAATAACTTTGAGGACTTCATGCCATCATGCCCTGTTACTTCTGCTAATGATGAAGCCATGGATTTCTTCAATACTTTGACACTAGGAAACCTCTCGACCCTCGGCGATCCTCGACCTCGAACCTCGACGACCCCGAACCCTCGACCCTAGACGACCTCGAACCCTCGACCTCGATCCTCGACCCTATAGAAGAAGAAGAAAGAGGAGAAGAAGAAAGGAATAGCTAGAGGAGAAGATCGAAGAAAAAAATAAGATGAAAAAGAGGAGAAGAAGAAAGGAATATTCTAGAGGAAGAGAAAATAGACTATTCTATTCTTCTCTTCCTCTTCTTTTTCTTATTTTTTCTTCTTCTTATTTATTTCTCTTTTTCTTCCTCTCCTCTTGTTCTGTCTTTCCTCTTCTTATTTTCTTCTTTCATATCCTTCTTTTCCTTCCTTTCTTAATATCACTTAGCAAATTTTGCAACGATAGGGAGGGGGTGCTCCCGTGGTCTAAAATCCGTCTATGCACGATAGAAAATTCTGAAAAATACATCTATGATCCCTCAACGTCCCCGCCTCTCTCAAGAACAAAAAAAATCTATGAATTAAAAAAACATCATGTTCTATGAACAAAAAAACATTATATCTCATCCACATTCGTGCATACATCATATATGTGATCATCTATGAAAAAACATCATATTCTATAAAAAATCATTACATATATATAAAAACATATATATATATATATATATATATATATATATATATATATATATATATATATATATATATATATATATATATATATATATATATATATATATATATAACAAGCATATATATGAAAAAAAATGCAAAGGGAGGCGCTGCGTGGGACCAAGCTGAGGAGAGAATGGCGGGTCGGCGGCGAGGATGGCGTCAGGGCAGGCGCGGGCGGCGGAGAGGCGGCGGGCGGGCGTCTGAGCGAGGGCGCGAGGCGACGGCGATAGGGGTGAGCCGGGCGGAGCACGTCGTCGGCAGGGCGCGGCGACGGCGACGGGGTGGGCGGGCGGAGCGCTGTCAGGCGGGCGGGCAGGCGGCGACGTCAGGGCAGGGCGGCGCGTCAGGGCAGGGGCGCAGTGACGGTGGGGGTGGGCGGGCGGAGCGCTGTGGGCGCGGGCGGGCGGCGGCGTGGCAGGCAGGGCGCGAAGCTACTGGCGGGCGACGGCGAGGGCGCGGACGACGGCGACGACGGGCACAAAGCGAGGCAACGGCGACGGCGGGGCGACGGCGCGTCAGGGCAGCCAAAGGCGTCGATGTGCTCGGCGACGGCGGGGACGGGCGGCGTCGGGGCAGCCAGGCGGCGTCGATGAGCTCAAGGTCGTCGGGAAATCGTGAGGGAAATCTGAAATTTCCTAAGTGTTGGCTTATATAGCAAAGCCATTGGTCCCGTTCGTGGCACAAACCGGGACTAATGTCGCCATTTAGTCCCGTTGGTGCCACCAACCGACCAAATGCCTCTTTTCAAGAGCCCAAAGGGCGCGATGGCGGCGACCTTTGGTCGATTGGTGGCAACCGGGACTAAAGGGGAGCATTAGTCCCGGTTTGTTCCACTAACCGGACCAATCACTTTTAGTCCCGTTGGTGCCACCAACCGACCAAAGGCCTTGTGCTGCTGCGCCCAAATGTTTAGTCCCACCTCGCTAGTTGAGAGGAGCCGCACTGCTTATAAGGTGCGGTCGCCTTCCTCTCGAGCTCCTCTCTAAAGCAGGCTTTCGGGCCTAACCGTGCAATCTGTGCATGTGGGCCTACCGGGCCTCCCGCGGGCCTGAATCCTGGTCCATGGTAGGGTTTCTAGTCGTATTCAGGTCATGGGGCCCCAGTAGGTGGCACTTTTCTTGTTTTTTGATTTATTTGTTGCTTTATTTAGTTTATTTTGTTTCTATTTACAACAAAATACTTATTGTTGCTATATTTAATTTTTTTTACAGTTTTTTTGTTTTGTTTTCTGCATTATTTATTTTCTTTTGTTTTTTGCTTTATTTTTTAATTCTTTTTGCTTTTAGTTTTAGAAAAATTATAAACTTTCTGTTAGTGCCATTAGTTTTCAAATTTGAAACACTTTTTTGTTTTCTTTGTTGCTTTATTCATTTATGTTGTTTCTACTTACAACAAAATACTTATTGTTGCTATTTTTATTTTTTTCCTGTTTTTTGTTTTGTTTTCTGCATTATTTATTTTCTTTCGTTTTTGCTTTATTTTTTAATTCTTTTCCTTTTAGTTTTAGAAAAAATATAAACTTTCTGTTAGTGCCATTAGTTTTCAAATTTGAAAACACTTTTTTGTTTTCTTTGTTGCTTTATTTATTTTTATTTGTTTCTACTTACAAAAAATACTTATTATTGCTATTTTATTTTTTCCATTTTTTTGTTTTGTTTTCTGCATTATTTATTTTCTTTTGGTTTTTGCTTTATTTTTTAATTCTTTTTCTTTTAGTTTTAGAAAAATATAAACTTTCTGTTAGTGCCATTAGTTTTCAAATTTGAAAACACTCTTTTTGTTTTCTTTGTTGCTTTATTTATTTTATTTTGTTTCTACTTACAACAAAATACTTATTGTTGCTATTTTTATTTTTATTTTCCAGTTTTTTGTTTTGTTTTTTGCATTGTTTATTTTCTTTGGTTTTTGCTTTATTTTTTAATTCTTTTTGCTTTTAGGTCAGCAAAATTATAAACTTTCTGTTAGTGCCATTAGTTTTAGAAAAATTATAAACTTTCTGTTTGTGCCATTAGTTTTCAAATTTGAATAGTTAAAATTTGAATTCTTTGAAATTTGTGTGAATCACAAGTTTGTGATTAACTTTACTAAAAAATGAACATACATGCACCTATAGAGAAAATTCGACCTAAATTCATAATCAATTTCTATGAATTTCACTTTTTAAAATTCCCTGTATAGGGGCATCTATTTTCACTTTGAGAGGAGCTCAACAAGGCAGAGAGGGACGGGCTTATAAACCGGTGTGAGCGCCCTTTGGTTGGCGAGGTTTTTAAATTCATAGTTTTCAAATGAACTCTGAAAAAATTAGCATAGCATGTGCATGTACAAAATGGACAACGGTATCATACTCGTCTGTTACAAAGTTGGCATGGTATCATCATAATAGTTGCGGGAGAAAGTCTTCACTTTTTCTTCGCTTGTGTCATTTGCTTATTGCGCCGTAACTATGGATAATCTTCATCGTTTATCAGGATGCTTGGGTCAGCCTTGACTTTGAAGGGAGGATTTTCATGAAACTTTTCATACTCTTCAGACATGTCTGTCTTGCCCTCCACTCCCAGGATGTCCCTTTTTCCTGAAAGAACTATGTGGCGCTTTGGCTCATCGTATGATGTATTCGCTTCCTTGTCTTTTCTTTTCCTCGGTCTGGTAGACATCTCATTCACATAGATAACCTGTGCCACATCATTGGCTAGGACGAACGGTTCGTCAGTGTACCCAAGATTTTTCAGATCCACTGTTGTCATTCCGTACTGTGGGTCTATCTGTACCCCGCCTCCTGAAAGATTGACCCACTTGCACTTAAACAAAGGGACCTTAAAATCTACTCCATAGTCAAGTTCCCATATGTCTACTATGTAACCATAATATGTGTCCTTTCCCCTGTCGGTTGCTGCATCAAAGCGGACAACGTTGTTTTGGTTTGTGCTCTTTTGATCTTGGTCAATCGTGTAAAATGTATTCCCATTTATCTCGTATCCTTTCCAAATCATTACAGTCGAAGATGGTCCCTGGACAACAAGTACAACTCATCACAAACAGTGTTGTCACCTCGAGGCGTGTTTCCAACCAACTGCTGAAAGTCTGATGTGTTCACATGTAATCCGATCGTCGCCTTTGCTCCGGGTGTTTGGGCGCAGATCGTTCTTGTGTTCATCGACATACGGGTCACCAAGGTAGAGTTCGTAGAACTGTGTAGTGTGCTTGAGACCAAGAATATCCGTCCCTGCATATTATTGAGTCCTTTCCAAGCGTGCCTTTTCGGTCAGTCTCCCCTCATATCGCGATTTAGGGAGACCTATCTTCTTAAGGCCAGGAATGAAGTCAACACAAAACCCGATGACATCCTCTGCTTGATGGCCCATGGAGATGCTTCCTTCGGCCTAGCGGTTATGAACATATTTCTTTAGGACTCCCATGAACCTCTCAAAGGGGTACATATTGTGTAGAAATACGGGCCCCGGAATGACAATCTCATCGACTAGATGAACTAGGACGTGCGTCATGATATTAAAGAAGGATGGTGGGAACACCAGCTCGAAACTGACAAGACATTGCGCCACATCACTCCTTAGCGTTGGTACGACTTCTGGATCGATCACCTTCTGAGATATTGCATTGAGGAATGCACATAGCTTCACAATGGCTAATCGGACGTTTTCCGATAGAAGCCCCCTCAATGCAACCAGAAACAATTGCGTCATAATCACGTGGCAGTCATGAGACTTTAGGTTCTGGAACTATTTCTCTGGCATATTTATTATTCCCTTTATATTCGATGAGAAGCGGTCGGGACCTTCATCTTGAGTAGGCATTCAAAGAAGATTTCTTTCTCTTCTTTCGTAAGAGCGTAGCTGGCGGGACCTTCATCTTGCTTGGAGGCATGCCCTCTTTTTCGTGCAAGCGTTGTAGGTCCTCCCGTGCCTTAGGTGTATCTTTTGTCTTCCCATACACGCCCAAGAAGCCTAGCAGGTTCACTCAAAGGTTCTTCGTCACGTGCATCACGTCGATCGAAGAGCGGACCTCTAGGTCTTTCCAGAGAGGGTAGGTCCCAAAATATAGATTTCTTCTTCCACATGGGTGCGTGATTCTCGGCGTCATTCGAACAGCTAGTCCGCTGGGACCCTTTCCAAAGATTACGTGTAAATCATTGACCATAGCAAGTACGTGATCACCGATGCGCATGGCGGGCTTCTTCCGGTGATCTTCCTCGCCTTTGAAATGCTTGCCTTTCTTTCGACATTGATGGTTGGTCGGAAGAAATCGGCGATGGCCTGGTACACATTCTTCCCGCGGCTTCCCGGTATATACTATCGGTGTCAAGTAAACAGTGCGTGCATGCGTGGTATCCCTTGTTTGTCTGTCACGAAGGTTATTGAGAGCGGGCCAATCGTTGATGGTCACGAACAGAACGCCTTTAGGTCAAATTCCTCCTTTTGTGCTCATCCCACGTCGTACACGTTTCCATTCCACAGCTGTAAAAGTTCTTCAACTAATGGCCTTAAGTACACATCAATGTCGTTGCGGGTTGCTTAGGGCCTTGGATGAGAACTGCATCATAATGAACTTCCGCTTCATGCACATCCAAGGAGGAAGGTTATACATACACGAGTAACGGGCCAGGTGCTGTGATTGCTGCTCTGCTCCCGAAAGGATTAATGCCATCCGCGCTTAAAGCAAACCATACGTTCCTTGGGTCCTTTGCAAACTCATCCCAAAGACTTTCTCTCGATTTTTCTCCATGCGACCCGTCGTGGTGCTCTCAACTTCCGTCTTTCTTAAGGTCCTCACTGCCATCACATCAACTTGGCATGCTCTCCGCTTTTGAACAGACGTTTCAACCGTGGTATTATAGGAGCATACCACATCACCTTCGCAGAACCCTCTTCCGGGAGGCTCGCCGTCAACATCACTGAGGTCATCTCGTCGATCTTATACGCAATGCACCGCATACCGGGCATGCGTTCAGATCCTTGTATGCACCGCGGTAGAGGATGCAGTCATTAGGGCATGCATGTATCTTCTCCACCTCCAATCCTAGAGGGCATACGACCTTCTTTGCTGCGTATGTACTGTCGGGCAGTTCGTTATCCTTTGGAAGCTTCTTCTTCATTATTTTCAGTAGCTTCTCAAATCCTTTATCAGGCACAACATTCTCTGCCTTCCACTGCAGCAATTCCAGTACGGTACCGAGCTTTCTGTTGCCATCTTTGCAATTGGGGTACAATCCTTTTTTGTGATCCTCTAACATGCGATCGAACTTTAGCTTCTCCTTTTGACTTTCGCATTGCGTCCTTGCATCGACAATGACCCGGCGGAGATCATCATCATCGGGCACATCGTTTGGTTCCTCTTGATCTTGAGCAGCTTCGCCTGTTGCAGCACCATCGTGCACATCGTCTAGTTCCTCTTGATGTTCAGTAGCATCACCGTATTCAGGGGGCACATAGTTGTCATCGTACTCTTCTTCTTTGCCGTCTTCCATCATAACCCCTATTTCTTCGTGCCTCTTCCAAACATTATAGTGTGGCATGAAACCCTTGTAAAGTAGGTCGGTGTGAAGGATTTTCCGGTCAGAGTAAGACTTCGTTTTCCCACATATAGGGCATGGACAACACATAAAACCATTCTGCTTGTTTGCCTCAGCCACTTCGAGAAAATCATGCACGCCTTTAGTGTACTCGGAGGTGTGTCTGTCACCGTACATCCATTGCCGGTTCATCTACGTGCATTATATATAATTAAGTGTGTCAAAATCATTACAGAACATCATGAATAGATAATTAAGTGACCAAATTAATAGAAGTTCATCATCACATAAAAACCAAAGTACATACATAGTTCTCATCTAACAACATAAAACTCTGCAGAGCATCTATATTAATTAAACCATACATTGAAACTATGTAAAACATTTCAATGCGAAAACAAATGTGATCATAATCGCAACCAAGGTAACAACTGATCCAACGGCATAATGATACCAAGCCTCGGTATGAATGGCATATTTTCTAATCTTTCTAATCTTCAAGCGCATTGAATCCATCTTGATCTTGTGATCATCGATGACATCCGCAACATGCAACTCCAATATCATCTTCTCCTCCTCAAGTTTTTTTATTTTTTCCTTCAAGAAATTGTTTTCTTCTTCAACTAAATTTAACCTCTCGACAATAGGGTCGGTTGGAATTTCCGGTTCAACAACCTCCTAGATAAATAAAATCTATGTCACGTTGGTCAGCATAATTTTCATAAACAATAAATGAACCAATAGTTATGAAAAGATAATATATACCACATCCGAATCATAGACAGGACGAGGGCCGACGGGGGCGGTTACCAAAACCATCGCACTATATTAGATGCAATAATAAAACTAAGAAAATAATACAAGTATCTATCTAAACATACAAGTAAGAATATTTTTCCTTTCAGAAAGAAGATAAGAACAAGAGGCTCACCACGGTGGTGCCGGCGATGAGATCGGCGCCGGTGATCGACGGCGGTGAAGACGGGGACGGAGCGTGACAGACCGCTAAACCTAGATAAATATTGAGGAAAGTGGAGCTTGGCGGTCGAGCTTGGAGAGGAGAAACCTAAAGTAGTGTGGCTCGGGCATTCCATCGAACACCTTGTGTGCATAGGAGGTGAGCTAGAGCACCACCAAGCCCTCTCCCCCTCGGCCAGAAAAAATAGAGCGGTGTGCTCTGCTCTTGCGCGAGGGGGTATATATAGGCACCACCATTGGTCCAGGTTGGTGGCATGAACCGGGACTAAAGGGAAGCCTTTGGTCCCGGTTCAAGCCACCAACCGGGACCAATAGTGGTGGGGCAGGAGCCAGGCCCATTGGTCCTGGTTCGTCCCACCAACCGGGACCAAAAGGTCCGGACGAACCGGGACCAATGGCCCACGTGGCCCGGCCGGCCCCCTGGGCTCACGAACCGGGACAAATAGCTCCATTGGTCCCGGTTCGTGGCTGAACCGGGACTAATGGGCTGAACTGGCCTGGGCCATTGCCCCCTTTTCTACTAGTGAGCGTGCAAACCCTACGGGTTCGAGAACTATGTAGACACGACCGAGACACCTCTCCGGCCAATAACCAATAGCGGAACCTGGATGCCCATATTGGTTCCGACATATTCTACGAAGATCTTTATCGGTCGAACCGTAATGACAACATACGTAATTCCCTTTGTCTATCGGTATGTTACTTGCCCGAGATTCGATCATCGGTATCTCCATACCTAGTTCAATCTCATTACTGGCAAGTCTCTTTACTCGTTCCATAATACATCATCTCGTAACTAACTCCATAGTCATTTTGCTTGCAAGCTTATTATGATGTGTATTATTGAGAGGGCCCAGAGATACCTATCTGATACTCGGTGTGACAAATCCCAATCTTGATCCATGCCAACTCAACAGAGACCTTTGGAAATACCTGTAGGGCATCTTTATGAACACCCAGTTACGTTGTGACGTTTGATAGCACACAAGGTATTGCTCAGGTATCTGGGAGTTGCATGATCTCGTGGTCGAAGGAACATGTATTTGACATTCAAGAAAGCAGTAGCAATAAACTGAATGATCATATGCTAAGCTAATGGATGGGTCTTGTCCAACACAGCATTCTCCTAATAATGTGATACCGTTATCAAATGACAACTCATGTCTATGGTCAGGAAACCTTAACCATCTTTGATCAACGATCTAGTCTAGTAGAGGCTTACCAGGGACACAGTATATGTTTATGTATCCACATATGTATTTAAGTTTCCGATCAATACAATTCTAGCATGGATAATAAATCTTTATCATGAATAAGGAAATATAAAATAACAACTTTATTAGTGCCTCTAGGCATATTTTCTTTAGTCTCCCACTTGCACTAGAGTCAATAATCTAGATTACATTGTAATGAATCTAACACCCATTGAGTCTTGGTGTTGATCATGTTTTGCTCGTGGAAGAGGCTTAGTCAACGGGTCTGCTATATTTAGATCCGTATGTATTTTGCAAACTTCTATGTCTCCATCCTTGACCTTCTTACGAATGGAGTTGAAGCGTCTCTTGATGTGTTTGGTTCTCTTGTGAAACCTGGATTGCTTCGCTAAGGCAATTTCTCCAATGTTGTCACAAAAGATTTTCATTGGACCCGATGTACTGGGTGTTACACTCAGATAAGATATGAACTCCTTCATCCAGACTCCTTCATGTGCTGCTTCCGAAGCAGCTATGTACTCCGCTTTACACGTAGATCCCGCCACGACGCTCTGCTTGAAACTTCAACAACTGACAGCTCCACCATTCAATATAAACACATATGCGGTCTGTGACTTAGAGTCATCCGGATCAGTGTTGAAGCAAGCATTGACGTAACCATTTACGACGCGCTCTTCGTCACCTCCATCAACGAGAAACATATCCTTGGTCCTTTTCAGGTACTTCATAATGTTCTTGACCGCTGTCCAGTGATCCACTCCTGGATTACTTTGGTACCTCCCTGCCAAACTTATGCAAGGCACACATCAGGTCTGGTACACTACATAGCATACATGATAGAACCTGTGGCTGAGGCATAGGGAATGACTTTCATTTTCTCTCTATCTTTTGCAGTGGTCGGGCTTTGAGTCTGACTCAATTTCACACCTTGTAACATAGGCAAGAACCCTTTCTTTGACTGATGCATTTTGAACTTCTTCAAAAATTTATCAAGGCATGTGCTTTGTGAAAGTCCTATCAAGCGTCTCGATCTATCACTATAGATCTTGATGCCCAATATATAAGCAACTTCACCGAGGTCTTTCATTGAAATATTCTTATTCAAGTATCCTTTTATGCTATCCAGAAATTCTATATCATTTCCAATCAACAATATGCCATCCACATATAATATCAGAAATGCTATAGAGCTCCTACTCACTTTCTTGTAAATACAGGCTTTACCATAGCCTCAAGCCATTTATCAGAATTTGGGCTCATCATAGCTTCTTCATAATTCGTAGGTTTGCGATGGTCTAATAACATAACTTCCAGGATAGGATTACCGTGCCACTCTGGTGTGGAACGTACTTTGGACGACCTACGAGGTCCATTAGTAACTTGATCTAAAGTTGCATGATCGTTATCATTAGCTTCCTATCTAGTTGGTGTAGGAATCAAGGGAATTGTTTTCTCTAATGTGCTACTTTCCTATTCGAGAGAAGGTACAATTACCTCATCAAGTTCTACTTTAATCCCACTCACTTCTTTCGAGAGAAACTCCTTCTCTAGAAAGGATCTATTCTTGGCAACAAAGATCTTGCCTTCGGATCTGTGGTAGAAGATGTACCCAATTGTTTCCTTAGTGTATCCTATGAATACGCACTTCTCCGATTCGGGTTCGAGCTTATAAGGCTGCAGCCTTTTGACATAAGTGTCGCATCCCCAAACTTTAAGAAACGACAACTTAAGTTTCTTGCCAAACCACAGTTCATACGGTGTCGTCTCAACGGATTTACACGGTGCCCTATTTAACGTGAATGTGACTGTTTCTAATGCATAACCCAAAAACGATAGTGGTAAATCGGTAAGAGACATCATAGAATGCACCATATCTAATAAAGTACGGTTACGACATTCGGACACACCATTACGCTGTGGTGTTCCAGGTGGCGTGAGTTGTGAAACAATTCCACGTTGTTTTAAGTGAAGGCCAACTCATAACTCAAATATTAATCCCCACGATCAGATCGTAGAAACTTTATTTTCTTTTTACGAGTGAATCACCGGCAGCTCCGTAAGCAAACATCCTCATAGTTGTCGTGCACTTCAGGATTGAGGTGAATCCAAGTGTGCCGGTGCAATCCATCTTGCACTTGAAGTAGCTGTCGAACTCCCAGATGGAATTCATAATCCTGAAGAAAAGCTTTCGGCTCATCCGATAACGCCGCCGAAATGTTTTCTCACCGCGCAATGGAGCGTCGGCGAAGTAGTCCGAGTAGAGCATGTAGTAGCCTTCCAGACGATGCCGGTTCTTTGCTTTCATCCGTCCAGGCCTCGAGCCACCTCGCCGCAGCTTTTCACTACTCGCGAGCAGGCCGGCGAGGGCAGCGAGCACCATGAGATGCTCCTGCTCCTGGACGTGGGCTTCGGCTTCCTCCTCCAACAACGCCGCGAGCGCCTCCTCATCTTCAGAGTCCATCGCCGGGCCGGGCAAATCACCGAACACCTTGCGGGCGAGGTGGGCGCAAACCCGCCAGTGTACAGGCCCTGCGCGGCCAGAACACCGGAAAAGTTGCCCGGACTGCGGCGGAGAGGCTGCCTCGGCGAAACCTCTTCTTTTTTCCGGCGGAGAATGATCTATCTAGCTGCGGTGGGCGATGGACGGCGCTGGGATCGGCAGGATGGCACAGGGTGGCGGCCGAGCGCGGGGGTTCGGAAGCGAATCTGGACTAGTGGCTTGACTTTTTGCCTGACAATGTGGCCCCAGGAGCGATTTTCCCTTGCGCAGGCGCCCCCAGTGCGCCGGGTTCGGCCTGCGATTGCCGGGCGCAAAAACGGGCCGAACCGACGTAATTCCGCGTTCTGGAAGCGCGACTGGAACGTTTTTTCGGTGTCGATGTAAAAAAAGTCTGGGAAGGGTCTAGAGGCGCGGATGGAGATGCTCTAAACCCCTTTCCCCTACCGCCTCACCGTCTCGCAAACGAGTAGTTAGCGGAACAGCCGAGCAGTCATGAATCGTGATGGATCGTGCCCTAGTTTAGCGATATGTCGACAGCCCATGGCATGACCCATCACTCCAACGGCAACAACCAAATCCAGGAGGAGCCACACCTCAGCTAAAAACATAAAAAATAGGGTTTGTCTAGGTCTCAGTTGACTGAGACTTGACGAAGTCTCAGTCGACTGACATCAGCACGTATATAATTGGATGTTACGACTGATCCTGACGTACGTAGTACTTACTACTGCATCGTTTAGTTTTCTGTTTTAGGTGCGTGGCTGGTTTGCTATTTGGGCTCCATCTGTTCTCGTTAGGTTTTGTTCTTAGCTTGTCTTCTCTTTTAGTTGGGCTGGCTCCCTTATTTGGGCTTTGTTTTTTTTTCTACAATAGCAAAATATACTAGTAAAAGATATATAAAATAGTTCCATGCCACAAAAAAGGTACTATATTGCGCATGCGTTTCTTACAGTTAGCAAAACAGATGCCTTAAATAGGCTGTTCTGCCAGCTCATGTCCTGTTTCAACTTCTTTTTTTCATAGATCCAAAAGAAAAGTATGAAAAATTAATTTTAAGAATGAAAAATAATCTATATTGTGTCAAATTAAAATTCTTCGTGTTTTTGTGTGTATAAATGGTCGTCCTATATTTATATCATCTCGTATTTATAAAAAATATTTGATCATGTATTCACAAAAAAATTCGTTGTATATTCTGAAATGTTCATCGCACACATGTCTAATTTTCACCGCATAATATAAAAAAGTTCATCGCGTATTTGAATAAAAATTTATCATGTATTTAACATAAATGTTCACCATGTATTTACCAACATAATAATTAAAAGTAAATCATGAAAAAAATGAAGAAACATAAAATAATAATGATACGATGGTTGACCCCCTCCTATTGGTAGATAAGCAACTGTAGCACCCCCATAAAACACCATAGAGTTGCAGTACGGACGCCACTTGCAGTTGTGGCCAGACATGTAGTTGCAGTCGAGGGCTATGATTGCAGTTGCATGCCTGGTGTCACACATGCAACTGTCCCCTCTCTCACCGCCATGTGATAAAACAAAGGTCACTTGCAGTCGGATGGGTAGACATGCAATTGCAATCGCGGGTCAGGCTCGCAGTTGCATGCCTAGTATCAGACATGCAATTAACCCCCCCTTCTACGACAAAAACAAAGGTTGGTTGCGGTCAGGTGGGTAGACATGCAGTTGCAGCTGGATGTGACAATTGCAATCGCATGTCTAACATACAATTGCAGCTGCCCCATCTCTCGCCTCCATTTGACAAAATAAACTCCAGTTACATCCGTGTTAGGAGACATATAGTTGCAATTGATGGGATACACTTGCAGTTGCATGCCTAGTGTCAAACATGCAATTGCCACCCTCTCCTGCCCCCATCAGACAAAAAAAGTCCAATTGTGTTTGTGTTAGGAGGACACGCAGTTATAGTCGAGGGCTACACTTGCAGTTGCATGCCTAGTGTTAGACATGCTATTGCCCCCTTTCCTATCTCCATCTGACAAAACAAAAGGATAGTTGCGGGCATGATGGAAGACATGCAATTGTAGTTGGGCGACACTTGTCGTTGCATGCCAAGTGTATGCATGCAACTGTCGCCGCCGCTCTCCCACTATCCTCCGACAAAACAAAGTTCAGTTGCGGTCATGATGGAAGATATGCAACTGCAGTTGGGGCGCGACACTTGCAGTTGCATGCATAATGTACACATGAAATTGCCCCCCTTCTCCCACTGCCCTCCAACAAAACAAAGTTTAGTTGCGGTCGTGATGGAAGATATGCAATTGCAGTCGGGGCGCGACACTTGCTGTTGCATGTATAATGTACACATGCAATTGCCCCTCCCTCTCCCACCGCCCTCCAATAAAACAAAGTTCAGTTGCAATCGTGTTGGAAGACATGCAGTTACAACCGGGGCTGACACTTGCAGTTGCATGCCTAGTGTACACATGCAACTTCAGTTGCGGTCAGGGTGCTACACTTGCAGTTGCATACCTAGTGTACACAGGCAACTGCTCCCCCTTTCCTGCCGCCCACAAATAAAACAAAGCCCAGTTCCAGTCGGAGGTGACACATGCAGTTGCATGGCTATTGGAAGACATGCAACTACCCCTCCCCTGCAAAAAACCAGTAAGTTGAAGTCACCTTGAAGACATGCAGTTGCATTCGAGGGTGACATGCAAGCCCCCCTCCACACACACACAAAATAGCAAGACATGCAGTTGCAGTTGGTGACGACACTTGCAGTTGCACACCTAGTGGCAGACATGCAACTCCCCACTCCCAATCACCCAACAAAACAACAGAAATTATAGTTGAAGCGGATACTCGCAGTTCCGCACCTAGTGATAGACATGCAAATTTCCCCTTGACAAAAACACCACTAGGCACTAGGTTGCAGTCACACGGGGTAGATATCACATCCCCCCCCCCCCCCCCCCACACACACACCCCGCCTTGACCCTTTAGTTCTGAGACAAACCACGTCCGGAGGAAGAGAGGAAAAGGTGGAGGAGTACCATGATCCACTTCTTCCGCACTTAAAACTTGGTTAGCAATGCTTTAGTCAACAAGAACAATTACAATTATAACTTTAAAAGAAATAAAAATAGGAAGAATAAAATGATGCAGCAGATAGACAAAAATAAAAATGCATTATTATTGAAACAAAAGGGTAATGCATAATAAATAAAAGTAAAACTATATTATTGATTTCCTAAAAAGAGAGGGAAAATAAAACAAATGGCAGAAACTAAAAACCAGGAAAAAAGCATTAAAATAAAAATAGAAATGTAAGACAAGAAAAACAAAAGGCAATACAAAAAAACAATACCAATTTCAAATGCTTCAGTAAAAACTGACCGCTCATATATGAGCAAAAGGCATGTGTGCATCCCTCGCAACTACGGGGCCACAATAGAAAAGAAGGACAAAAGAGCATAGGCCAGGCCTGGCGTATTGATCACTCGCCCACAGAAAAAAAAAAAGGCTATCATCCATTGTGTATGGTACGTCCACGCATCAACGTCAACAACAGGAAAAATGATACACTGCACGAATCTTTGCGTCAAGATCTTATGACTACCAAACGACTAAGACTTGACCAATCCTCATTCGATTGAGAATTAGCAAAACCCGAAAAAAGAAAACTAGCAAGAATCACACTATTAGAAAAGGAAAAAAAGTTTGAAAAGATAAAAGGCAAAAAAAATAGAAAAGAAACAACAACAACAAATGTGAAAATAAAATTCAAATTTTTTAGCAATAAAAAAACAGCTCGTGCCATATGGAACAGAAATGGCAAGAAACCAAAAAAGAAAAAAAAACACAAGCCGAACACAGGTTTAAAAAGTAAGATTCACTAGACAAGAAAAAAAGAAGCAAGAGACCAACACATACTTTTTTTTGAGAGAGAAGATCAACACGTGCCTAAGGCCCAGAGTGAAGAAAAAGAAAGAAAGAACAAGGCCCAGGTAGAAATGGCAATACGGGTGCCAGCGAGCTCTACTTGAATATATACGTACAAAAGGCGAAAGTTCCAGCGGGAATCTTAGCATAAAATCTGACGATGGAAGACTCGACTGAGACTTTGTTAAAAATAAGTCGACTGAGTTTTAGCGCCTCCGTAGAAAATATGCTTGGCTCTATTATTTGGACGGCAGCTTAGGTATGGCGTTGGCCAAACCACACCATATTGCTAGCTTCGCCCCTGCACACGTATGTTTGTCAAGATCCAAAAACAGAAGAAATCTACCTCAAGAGAAGTGGTTGTTTCCTCTTTGTTGGCAAGCAGCTTGAGGATGGCAGCACTCTGGCTGACTACAACATTCAAAAGGAGTTTATACCACATTCCGTATTTCATTAACGTGGTGGTATGCAGATCTTCGTCAAGACTTGACCTTAAGATGCAGATCTTTATGAAGACATTCACTAACAAGACCATCACTCTTGACGAGGACTTCTCTGACACCATTGACAACGGCAAGGCCAAGATTGCACTACAAGGGGGTTTCCTCTCGGCAACGGCTCCTCTAGCGTCAACGTCCCGCGACACAAGAGTGCGGGAGGTAAACTAACTCTGGCGACCTTGTCCCGCGACAGACGGACAACCGACATGCGCAAGTCTACAATATGGGGATAAACTAACTGTGGCGACCTTGTACGTACAGAAGTGCTTCACGGTTTGCATCGGCTCAAGGTATTTTTGATGTCAAGGGAAGTGCACACTAGCACGTGTGCCAGGAATTCTGAAGATTCGAGTCGCGGGTCTAAATGGGGATTGACATGAGTTGGCAAATTGACTGAAGAATATTTTGTTGAACGCAGTACAAACGCAAGTGCTTATACATACGCGCATACAGTCACGTCTCGTCGTCAACGGGAACATCTCCTCCCGATGAAAGCGCAGCGTTGGAAATCCTGAAATAAATTCAGAAATAATGTGAGCACCAGGACTTGAACCCTGATGAGCTAGGGATACTACTGTCCCTCTCATCCAACCACATGTTGGTTCGCAAAGAATTTTCTTTCTGACCGGTTTGCTTATATTCAAGTGTTGCATCATGGTACAGATGGTATTTTTCACAAGCTAACCATGAAGTTGGGATATTGTCGATTGGCTTATAATTCGACTGGAACCAAAAACTTCAAATAATGGCACATCTAGACAAAATATGATGGTGCAACGGGTATGTAACGGGATGCCAAGTCAATCAAGATGGATCCGCGGTGAAAGGCGTCATGCGTATAAGGCTCGAATCAGGAGTCTGGATCGCTTCGTGACAAGATCATGCATATACAGGGCGTCATGCGTATAAGGCTCGAATCAGGAGTCTGGATCGCTTCGTGACGAGATCATGCATATACAGGGCGTCAATGCACGGAGACGATGCAGGGTGCAGCATGATTGTAGTCGGACAAGGTCGACTGGGTCGGATTACATAATCTCACGGATCGATAGGGTGTCGGTTGGATGGAAGACGATTTCAACGATGATGACATATGAGCGTGATACTGATGGTGACCGACTTCTGGGATGTGGAAACATGTGGTACATGCCTAAGGGCCTGTGCGGCTTTGACAAGACTATGACGCGAGATTGATTCAAGATGACGTACGCATGAGAGATTGGAGTCGACGTGCACGAGGTGGCACGTACAACCACCATGGAGTTATGTTGAAGGTGGAGCTGGAGTCTAGCGGAAGACTTCACTCTGAGATGATGGAGGGGCACGACATAACTCGATGGAGAGTCAAAGCCTATTTCGGCAGGTAAGCGAGAGACACGTGGATCTGACTGGCCACCAGTGGTTTGATGGAGACGCGATACATGATCGATAGTTCTCTGCAGTGTGGGCAAGCTACCCAGGAGACTCGACCAGGACAACAGAGGCTCGACACAATGATAGGGCGAAGCATGCGGTAAGCCCAGGACACAGCGATAGACCAAGGCACTAGTGGTCCGACATATGCTCAGACAAAGTGTGCAAGAGGGTGCTGAAGCAGTGTTAACGAGTACCAGGTTTAAGTTGGTGTCTGGGCCTATCCGTGCCCGTTGATGGACGAGAGTTGACCATGAAGAATCTTACAAAGTGGCTGAAGGTATGAAATTGTCAAAAGCTGAGAGACTACATGGCCATATATTTCATGATGTTCGATGCACATAGAAAAGTGCGGATGGAAAGTACAGAAGGAAGCGGAGTGCTATAACGGTGGGACATCACTAGTAGAAAAACACCTATTAGTCCCGGTTCGTAAGGGCCTTTAGTCCCGGTTCATGAACCGGGACTAATGGGTCGTTACAAATACCTCCACCCATTAGTCCCGGTTCAAACACGAACCGGGACAGATGTCTCTCCGTGGCGGTCCGCCGAGCCCGGTCGAGGGCCTTTGGTCCCGGTTGGTGGCACCAACCGGGACCAAAAGTCCATGTTTTTTTTAGAAAAGTGGCTGCTTTGGGGGTTTTGGGGGTTATTTTTAGGTTGTTATTAGCTAGCTAATAGAGAGAAGTGTCCTCTCTTATATCGTCGTCCTTGGTTTATCAACGCTGCTGCTATGTTCATTTCACCGCTGATATAACATGCTTATGCATGCTCGCATCATATATACATCATCATATATAATAACAAGTCCTACTAATCATGCATGCATCATCATACAACTTCTACTCGTTATTAATAATAAGTCATACGATCATCATCCTCATAGTCATTGAACCCAACCCTACATAATTGTTCTTAGCACATGATCATCGATGTCGGTAGGACCTAATTAAACACCCTTAAGGTAAAATAGCATAAAACAATATAGACCCTGACTCTCCATTACGAAGAATGGAGATCATCCTGTCTCAATTCTTGCGCTTAGCTTTCTTTTGCTTCCAAGAAGCTCCTTACGACTGTCCATACATTTTTCCATTCTTTGATTGTCATGTCTCCACTTCTTTTAGAAATCCGGTATGGACAGTTGAGATTCAGAGGATGACCTGGATATATGTTCAAAACATGAAGGCTGCCATTCTCATACATCAAATGAGGCACACAATCCTCTGGGATTCTCTGTTGAAAAACATAGTAATAACCGTAGTTAGCAATGATGTACTAGTTTTAGAAGTATGCAAAAAGATGCACGGATGTCGTAATAGTAAAATCTCTTACCAGGGTATCTCCATGGTAGTTACCGTAGTTCAACACGTGCACTAGTGGCACGTATTGACCATAATGTTGAGGAGTTCGATTGTAGACATTGTAATTCTCAAGATCCCTACAAAATGCGATCAGATGATTTTTCTTCTTATAAGTTAATTCGGAGCCATCGGTGTAGTGGGTTTTGTCTACCATCTTCCGCACATTATTTAAACAATCAAAATAAGCTGTCAATGGAAATAAGCTGTCAACTATTTTGAAATAAACAATATAAATTACTTAATAACTATGTTAATCTCACATGGGGGAAGAATTTGAGGTGTATCCACAAGGACCCAAATCGAAGGTGTCTCTTGCTCGATTGTAGGATCACCAAGATCCATGGTGACAAGCATACCCTCATCAAGACCATACATCTTGCAAAGTGCTTCCCAATTTTTGCAACCAAAATGGGTTACACTCTCAGCATTATACAACTTTACTTGAAAATCCACACCATGATGGGTACTTGGGATAATTCTTTTGGTTTCAAAACTTTCATGGTCTTCAAAACCCATCCTCTCCAAGACATAGCGTCTTGCAAAGCATGGGATAAGCTAGTCGAATTGAAAAAGATGAAAAATATTGTCATGATTAAAATAGTTGAAGTCATGATTAATTACGAAAAAAAACTATTGTCGTCGTTGCGTACCGTATGAACATCGAAGCTCTCGTCGAGCTTAATGCTGAAGCGCCGATCTTCGTCCAGCTCAATGAACCTGTCGCAGATACCTCGGTCGTCGTGGCACCAGTCGCACTCCCCCGGGCGGTTTTCGTCATCCGAGTACGACATTTCCGGCCTATATTCATAATTCAAATGAAGGAGAACTTATCCAATATGAGCATTCAATAAGCAAAACCAAATCATAAAATAGGCAAAACCAAATCATAAAATAAAGTAGTATTCAAATTAGCATGCATTCAATAATTATAAGCAAAAGTACATCATCTCTTGGTGTTCGTACTGAAGGAAATATGCCCTAGAGGTAATAATAAAGTTATTATTTATTTCCTTATATCATGATAAATGTTTATTATTCATGCTAGAATTGTATTAACTGGAAACATAATACATGTGTGAATACATAGACAAACAGAGAGTCACTAGTATGCCTCTACTTGACTAGCTCGTTAATCAAAGATGGTTATGTTTCCTAACCATGGACAAAGAGTTGTTATTTGATTAACGGGATCACATCATTAGTTGAATGATCTGATTGACATGACCCATTCCGTTAGCTTAGCACACGATCGTATAGTATGTTGCTGTTGCTTTCTTCATGACTTATACAAGTTCCTGAAACTATGAGATTATGCAACTCCCGTTTACCGGAGGAACACTTTGTGTGCTACCAAACGTCTAGCGTAATCGGGTGATTATAAAGGTACTCTACAGGTGTCTCCAAAAGTATATGTTGAGTTGGCATGAATCGAGATTAGGTTTTGTCACTCCGATTATCGGAGATGTATCTCGAGCCTTCTCGGTAATACACATCACATAAGCCTTGCAAGCATTGCAACTAATGAGTTAGTTGTGAGATGATGTATTACGGAACGAGTAAAGAGACTTACCGGTAACGAGATTGAACTAGGTATTGGATACCGACGATCGAATCTCAGGTAAGTAACATACCGATGACAAAGGAACAACGTATGTCGTTATGCGGTTTGACCGATAAAGATCTTCGTAGAATATGTAGGAACCAATATGAGCATCCAGGTTCCGCTATTGGTTATTGACCGAGAATGGTTCTAGGTCATGTCTACATAGTTCTCGAACTCGTAGGGTCCGCACGCTTAACGTTTGATGACATTCATTATGAGTTTATAAGTATTGATGTACGAAGGTTGTTGAGTCCGGATGTGATCACGGACATGACGAGGAGTCTCGAAATGGTCGAGACGTAAAGATTGATATATTGGAAGCCTATGTTTGGACTTCGGAAAGGTTCCGGATGAAAACAAGAAGTTACCGGAACACCGGGGGGTTACCGGAACCCCTCGGGGAGTCTATGGGCCTTGATGGGCCATAGGGAGAAGGGGAAAGGGCCGGCCAGGCAGGCCGCGCGCCCCCCTCCCCCTCTAGTCCGAATAGGACAAGGAGAGGGGGGGCGGCACTGTGATAGCCTGGCTTATTAGGGATGATAGACTACTCATATCAATAAGGAATTCCTTCTTTTCCGGGAGCCCATTGGACGAACTCCAAAGTTAAGCGTGCTCAGGTTGGAGTAGTGTCGGGATGGGTGACCGACCGAAGTTGCTCCCGGTGCGCACGAGTGAGGACAAAGTCTTGTGAAAAGACTAGTATTGATCTGTGGGGCCATCTAGATCCCGCCAGAATAACGAGCACCGGCGGGTGTGTCCGGGCGTTACAAGTTGGTATCGAGCCGACCCTCACGGTTACACGGATGGTTGCGGACAGGTGCGTGGTCATGTTGTTCATGACGTTTGTGACCCGTCGTGGCACCCGACATGGCACATGTACGGACTGGAAGCACGACGTTTGTGCCAAGAGGAGCGTTCACGTGGCCCGACGAGGACGTCGGTTCCTCCGAGTGGGGTGTATGTGATAGCCTGGCTTATTAGGGATGATAGACTACTCATATCAATAAGGAATTCCTTCTTTTCGGGAGCCCATTGGACGAACTCCAAAGTTAAGCGTGCTCAGCTTGGAGTAGTGTCGGGATGGGTGACCGACCGAAGTTGCTCCCGGAGTGCGCACGAGTGAGGACAAAGTGCGCGAAAAAGACTAGTATTGATCTGTGGGGCCAGTCTAGATCCCGCCAGAGTGCGACCACCGGCGGGTGTGTCGGGCGTTACAGGCACCCCCTTCCCTCTTCCCCTCCCCAATCCTATTCCAACTAGGAAGGGGGGAGTCCTACTCCCGTGGGAGTAGGACTCCTCGGCGCGCCTTGGGCTGGCCGCACCCTGCTCCTTTATATACGGGGAAGGGGGCACCCCAAGACACACAAGTTGATCTACGGATCGTTCCTTAGCCATGTGCGGTGCCCCCTCCACCATATTCCACTTCGGTCATATCGTCATGAGCTTAAGCGAAGCCCTGCGCCGGTGAAGTCATATCGTCGCGGAGCTTAAGCGAAGCCACATGTCGGTGGAGCATCATCATCGTCCACCACGCCGTCGTCTTGAGGAACTCATCCCGACGCTTTGCTGGATCGGAGCCGGGGATCGTCATCGAGCTGAGCGTGTGCTGAACACGGAGGTGCCGTCGTTCGGTACTTGGATCGGTCGGATCGTGAAGACGTCGACTACATCAACCGCGTTGTTATAACGCTTCCGCTTTCGGTCTCGAGGGTGCGTGGACAGACACTCTCCCTCTCGTTGCTATGCCATCACCATGGTCTTGCGTGTGCGTGGAAACTTTTGAAATTACTCGTTCCCCAACAGTGGTATCCGAGCCTGGTTTTATGCGTTGATGTCATATGCACGAGTAGAACACAAGTGAGTTGTGGGCGATATAAGTCATACTGCTTACCAGCATGTCATACTTTGGTTGGCGGTATTGTGAAATGAAGCGGCCCGGACCGACATTACGCCAGACGCTTACGCGAGACTGGTTTCACCGCTTGAGCACTAGTTGCTTAAAGGTGACCGGCGGGTGTCATCTTCTCTCACTTTAGTTGAACCGAGTGTGGCTACGCCCAGTCCTTGCGAAGGTTAAAACAGCACCAACTTGACAAACTATCATTGTGGTTTTGATGCGTAGGTAAAAACGGTTCTTGCTCAGCCCGTAGCAGCCACGTAAAACTTGCAACAACAAAGTAGAGGACGTCTAACTTGTTTTTGCAGGGCATGTTGTGATGTGATATGGTCAAGACGTGATGCTATATTTTATTGTATCAGATGATCATGTTTTGTAACCGAAGTTATCAGCAACTGGCAGGAGCCATATGGTTGTCGCTTTATTGTATGAAATGCAAAAGCCATGTAATTGCTTTACTTTATCACTAAGCAGTAGGGATAGTCGTAGAAGCAATAGTTGGCGAGACGACAACGATGCTACGATGGAGATCAAGGTGTCGCGCCGGTGACAATGGTGATCATGACGGTGCTTCGGAGATGGAGATCACAAGCACAAGATGATGATGGCCATATCATATCACTTATATTGATTGCATGTGATGTTTATCCTTTATGCATCTTATCTTGCTTTGGTTGACGGTAGCATTATAAGATGATCTCTCACTAAAATTATCAAGAAGTGTTCTCCCTGAGTATGCACCGTTGCTAAAAGTTCGTAGTGCCCAGACACCACGTGATGATCGGGTGTGATAAGCTCTACGTCCATCTACAACGGGTGCAAGCCAGTTTTGCACACGCGGAATACTCAGGTTAAACTTGACGAGCCTAGCATATGCAGATATGGCCTCGGAACACGGAGACCGAAAGGTCGAGCGTGAATCATATAGTAGATATGATCAACATAGTGATGTTCACCATTGAAAACTACTCCATCTCACGTGATGATCGGTTATGGTTTAGTTGATTTGGATCACGTGATCACTTAGATGACTAGAGAGATGTCTGTCTAAGTGGGAGTTCTTAAGTAATATGATTAATTGAACTTTAATTTATCATGAACTTAGTCCTAGTAGTATTTTGCAAATTATGTTGTAGATCAATAGCTCGCGTTGTTGCTTCCCTATGTTTTTGCTTCCCTATGTTTTTATATGTGTTCCTAGAGAAAATTGTATTGAAAGATGTTAGTAGCAATGATGCGGATTGGATCCGTGATCTGAGGTTTATCCTCATTTGCTGCACGAAGAATTATGTCCTTAATGCACCGCTAGGTGACAAACCTATTGCAGGAGCAGATGCGGGGCGTTATGAGCGTTTGGCTAGCTCAATATGATGACTACTTGATAGTTTAGTGCACCATGCTTAATGGCTTAGAATCGGGACTTCAAAGGCGTTTTGAGCGTCATGGACCATATGAGATGTTCCAGGAATTGAAGTTAATATTTCAAGCAAATACCGAGTTGAGAGATATGAAGTCTCCAACAAGTTCTATAGCTAAAAGATGGAGGAGAATCGCTCAACTAGTGAGCATGTGCTCAGATTGTCAGGTACTTCAATCGCTTGAATCAAGTGGGAGTTAATATTCCAGATAAGATAGTGATTGACAGAATTCTCTAGTCACCATCACCAAGTTAGTAGAACTTCGTGATGAACTATAATATGCAAGGGATGACAAAAGTAATTCCCAAGCTCTTCGTGATGCTGAAATCGACGAAGGTAGAAATCAAGAAAAGAGCATCAAGTGTTGATGATTGACAAGACCACTAGTTTCAAGGAAAAGGGCAAAGGAAGAAGGGAACTTCAAGAAGAGCGGCAAGCAAGTTGTTGTTCGAGTGAAGAAGCCCAAGTCTGGACCTGAGCACGAGACTAAGTGCTTTTGCTGCAATGGAACTGGTCCTTTGGGCGGAACTACCCCAAGTATTTGGCGGATAAGAAGGATGGCAAAGTGAACAAGAGTATATTTGATATACAGGTTATTGATGTGTGCCTTACTAGTGTTTATAGTAGCCCCTGAGTATTTGATACTTGTTCGGTTGCTAAGATTAGTAACTCGAAACAGGAGTTCTGGAATAAACCAGAGACTAGTTGAAGGGGAAGTGACGATGAGTGTTGGAAGTAGTTCCAAGATTGATATGATCATCATCGCACACTCCCTATACTTTCGGGATTAGTGTTAAACCTAAATAAATGTTATTTGGTGTTTGCGTTGAGCATGAATATGATTTGATCATGTTTATTGCAAAACGGTTATTCATTTAAAGTCAAAGAATAATTGTTGTTCTGTTTACATGAATAAAACCTTCAATGGTCATACACCCAATGAAAATAGTTTGTTGGATCTCGATCGTAGTGATACACATATTCATAATATTGATGCCAAAAGATGCAAAGTTAATAATGATAGTACAAACTTATTTGTGGCACTGCCGTTTAGGTCATATTGGTGTAAAGCGCATGAAGAAACTCCATGCTGATGGGATTTTGGAATCACTTGATTATGAATCATTTGATGCTTGCGAACCGTACCTTTTGGGCAAGATGACTAAAACTCCGTTCCCCGGAACAATGGAACGAGCTACTGACTTATTGGAAATAATATATACCGATGTATGCGATCCAATGAGTGTTAAGGCTCGCGGCGTGTATCGTTATTTTCTGACCTTCACAGATGATTTGAGCAGATATGGGTATATCTACTTGATGAAACATAAGTCTGAAACATTTGAAAAGTTCAAAGAATTTCAGAGTGAAGTGGAAAATCATCGTAACAAGAAAATAAAGTTTCTCGATCTGATTGTGGAAATGAATTTTTGAGTTCTGAGTTTGGTCTTCATTTGAAACAATGTGAAATAGTTTCGCAACTCACGCTACCTGGAACACCACAATGTAATGGTGTGTCCGAACGTCATGATCGTACTTTACTAGATATGGTGCGATCTATGATGTCTCTTATCGGTTTACCACTATCGTTTTGAGGTTTTGCATTAGAGACAGCTGCATTCACATTTAATAGGGCACCATCTAAATCCGTTGAGACGACACCGTATGAACTATGGTTTAACAGTAAACCTAAGCTGTCGTTTCTTAAAGTTTGGAGTTGTGGTGCTTATGTGAAAAAGTTTTCACCTGATAAGCACGAACCCAAATCGGAGAAGTGCGTCTTCATAGAATACCCAAAGGTAACTATTGGGTACACCTTTTATCACAGATCCAAAGGCAAGTTTTTCGTTGCTAAGATGGATCCTTTCTAGAGAAGAAGTTTCTCTCGAAAGAAGTGAGTGGGAGGAAAGTAGAACTTGATGAGGTAATTGTACCTTCTCCCTTATTGGAAAGTAGTTCATCACAGAAATCAGTTCCAGTGATTCCTACACCAATTAGTGAGGAAGTTAATGATGATGATCATGAAACTTCAGATCAAGTTACTACCGTACCTCGTAGGTCAACCAGAGTAAGATCCACACCAGAGTGGTACGGTAATCCTATTCTAGAAGTCATGTTACTAGACCATGATAAACCTACGAACTATGAGGAAGCGATGATGAGCCCAGATTCCGCGAAATGGCTTGAGGCCATAAAATCTGAGATATGATCCATGTATGAGAAACAAAGTATGGACTTTGATTGACTTGCTCGATGATCAGCAAGCCATGTTAAATAAATGGATCTTCAAGAGGAAGACAGATGCTGATAGTAGTGTTACTATCTACAAAGCTAGACTTGTCGAAAAAGGTTTTTGACAAAGTTCAAGATGTTGAATACAATGAGATTTTCTCACTCGTATCGATGCTTAAAAATCTGTCCGAATCATGTTAGCAATTGCCACATTTTATGAAATCGGCAAATGGATGTCAAAACTGCATTCCTTAATGGATTTATTAAAGAAGAGTTGCATATGATGCAACCAGAAGGTTTTGTCAATCCTAAAGATGCTAACAAAATGTGCAAGCTCCAGCGATCCATCAATGGACTGGTGCAAGCATCTCGGAGTTGGAATATACGCTTTGATGTGTTGATCAAAGCATATGGTTTTATACAGACTTTTGGAAAGGCCTATATTTACAAGAAAGTGAGTGGGAGCACTACAGCCTTTCTGATAAGTATATGTGAATGACATATTGTTGATCGGAAATAATGTAGAATTATTCTGCAAAGCATAAAGGAGTGTTTGAAAGGAGTTTTTTCAAAGAAAGACCTCGGTGAAGCTGCTTACATATTGAGCATCAAGATCTATTGAAATAGATCAAGACGCTTGATAAGTTTTTTCAATGAGTACATACCTTGGCAAGATTTTGAAATAGTTCAAAATGGAACAGTCAAAGAAAGAGTTCTTGCCTGTGTTGCGAAGGTATGAAATTGAGTAAGACTCAAATCCCGATCACAGCAGAAAAATAGAAAGAGAATGAAAAGTCATTCCCTATGCCTCAGTCATAGGTTCTATAAAGTATGCTATGCTATGTACCAGACCTATTATATACCTTGCTCTGTATTTGGCAAGGGAGTACAATAGTGATCTAGGAGTAGATCACTGGACATTGGTCAAGAACATCCTTAGTGAGGACTAAGGAAATATTTCTCGATTATGGAGGTGATAAAAGAGCCCGTCGTAAAGAGTTACATCGATGCAAGCTTTTTACACTGATCCAGATGACTCTAAGTCTCAATCTGGATACATATTGAAAGTGGGAGCAATTAGCTAGAGTAGCTCCGTGCAGAGCATTGTGGACATAGAATATTTGCAAAATACATACGGCTCTGAATGTGACAGACCCGTTGACTAAGCTTCTCTCACAAACAAAACATGATCACACCTTAGTACTCTTTGGGTGTTAATCACATAGAGATGTGAACTAGATTATTGACTCTAGTAAACCCTTTGGGTGTTGGTCACATGACGATGTGAACAATGGGTGTTAATCACATGGTGATGTGAACTATTGATGTTAAATCACATGGCGATGTGATCTAGATTATTGACTCTAGTGCAAGTGGGAGACTGAAGGAAATATGCCCTAGAGGCAATAATAAAGTTATTATTTATTTCCTTATATCATGATAAATGTTTATTATTCATGCTAGAATTGTACTAACTGGAAACATAATACATGTGTGAATACATAGACAAACAGAGAGTCACTAGTATGCCTCTACTTGACTAGCTCGTTAATCAAAGATGGTTATGTTTCCTAACCATGGACAAAGAGTTGTTATTTGATTAACGGGATCACATCATTAGTTGAATGATCTGATTGACATGACCCATTCCGTTAGCTTAGCACACGATCGTATAGTATGTTGCTGTTGCTTTCTTCATGACTTATACAAGTTCACGAAACTATGAGATTATGCAACTCCGTTTACGGAGGAACACTTTGTGTGCTACCAAACGTCTAACGTAATCGGGTGATTATAAAGGTACTCTACAGGTGTCTCCAAAAGTATATGTTGAGTTGTCATGAATCGAGATTAGGTTTTGTCACTCCGATTGTCGGAGATGTATCTCTGGGCCTTCTCGGTAATACACATCACATAAGCCTTGCAAGCATTGCAACTAATGAGTTAGTTGTGAGATGATGTATTACGGAGCGAGTAAAGAGACTTACGATAACGAGATTGAACTAGGTATTGGATACCGACGATCGAATCTCAGGTAAGTAACATACCGATGACAAAGGGAACAACGTATGTCGTTATGCGGTTTGACCGATAAAGATCTTCGTAGAATATGTAGGAACCAATATGAGCATCCAGGTTCCGCTATTGGTTATTGACCGAGAATGGTTCTAGGTCATGTCTACATAGTTCTCGAACCCGTAGGGTCCGCACGCTTAATGTTTCGATGACAGTTCATTATGAGTTTATAAGTATTGATGTACCGAAGGTTGTTCAGAGTCCCGGATTTGATCACGGACATGACGAGGAGTCTCGAAATGGTTGAGACATAAAGATTGATATATTGGAAGCCTATGTTTGGACTTGGAAGGTTCGGATGAAAACAGGAAGTTATGGGAACACCGGGGTTACGGAACCCCGGGAGTCTATGGGCCTTGATGGGCCATAGGGAGAAGAGAAAGGGCGGCTAGGCAGGCGCGCCCCCCCCCTCTAGTCCGAATAGGACAAGGAGAGGCGCCGCCCTCCCTCTTCCCTCCCCAATCCTATTCCAACTAGGAAGGGGGACTCCTACTCCCGGTGGGAGTAGGACTCCTCGGCGCGCCCCTTGGGCTGGCGGACCCCCCTTGCTCCGTTATATCACGGGGCAGGGGCACCCCAAGACACACAAGTTGATCTACGGATCGTTCCTTAGCCGTGTCGGTTGCCCCTCCACCATATTCCACTTCGGTCATATCATCGCGGAGCTTAGGCGAAGCCCCGCGCCGGTGAAGTCATATCGTCGCGAGCTTAAGCGAAGCCCTGTGTCGGTGGAGCATCATCATCGTCCTGCGCCGTCGTCTTGTGGAACTCATCCCCGACGCTTTCTGGATCGGAGCCGGGGATCGTCATCGAGCTGAGCGTGTGCTGAACACGGAGGTGCCGTCGTTCGGTACTTGGATCGGTCGGATCGTGAAGGCGTCGACTACATCAACAGCGTTGTTATAACGCTTCGCTTTCGGTCTCACGAGTGCGTGGGCGGACACTCTCCCCTCTCGTTGCTATGCCATCACCATGGTCTTGCGTGTGCGTAGGAATTTTTTGAAATTACTCGTTCCCCAACACGTACATCGTCGAATATTATCACTAATATAGCATCACTAATACAACTAGAACCGTGGCGCCCGGCAGTGTATCGGCGCGGCGGTGGACACTCAAAATAAGGAACCATCACGGGATCATAGCTCCAGTGAGATCCTCAAGAACCTGCCGGTATTGTCGAACCTGCCCTCCAATGCAACCATGTAGCGACGGACGTGCTCGTCCTCCTGGCTGACACGGTGACGTACCACCTCCGCGGTGTCCGGAAGCCTCGGCACCGTCACTGGCCCACGCGACCGCCACCAAACAAGGATCAAGTCAACAACGGCCTGCCTCCTCACCAACCTACGTCCCCCGGAAGGTAGCACCTCCCAATACCAGCCCGGCGGAGCCCAGTCCCGAACATGGCCCTGATCAAGCAAGCCTTCACCGCCGAGTTGACGACAACGAGGATGCGGGATAGACATCGCCGACGTCGATGCGGGAACTACTTCTATATATAGTTAAATAAAGTAGTTTTATTAATTAAATCAACTATGTAGTTCAACTACTATACTAAGCATTTACTATAAAGTAGTACTTATTATAAATAAATAAAGTAGCACTTACTACAAACTACTTGTATATATAGATAAATAAAGTAGTTTTATTACTTAAATCAACTATGTAGTTCAACTACTATACTAAGCATTTACTATAAAGTAGTACTTACTATAAATAAATAAAGTAGCACTTACTACAAACTACTTGTATATATAGTTAAATAAAGTAGTTTTATTAATTAAATCAACTATCTAGTTCAACTATACTAAGCACTTATTACTATAAATAAATAAAGTAGTACTTACTAAAAACAATTTAGTAGCACTTACTATATAGTACTTACTAAAAATAAACTAGTATTTTCTAACTAACTCATATTTTTATAACTAATTATATTACCAAAAATCTAAATAAAATAGTAATTATATTTTTCTAACTAGCTAGTTCAATTATAGTACTTACTAATTCAACTAATTATGCACTTATTAATTTTCTTACTAATTTAACTAAGCACTTACTAATTCATCTATAATAAAAATATAAAAACTAACTCATCAATTAATATCTAGCTAGTTCATCTAACATTTGACATTAATATCTATAATTTTTCTATCAAATTTATCTAACAGAAACCGGATCGGAAAATACAGGGCCGGGCGCCGCACGACGGGCGGGCAGTAACGGGCGGCGACCTCACGGGCGGAGGCGCGAGGCAGCGATGACGGGGATGTCGGCGACGAGCGGGTGGCGGCGGGACGCGGGCGACGATGGGGGCGGCGGCGGCGTCGAGGCGAAGCGGCGGCAGCGTCGAGGCTGGCGGCGGCGGCGTCGGCGAAGGCGGCGACGACGCAGCGGCGTCGGAGATCGAAGTGGGGATGCGGTTCTGAAATTTTCGTTATATAGCAAAGTCTTTAGTCGGTTGGCGGGACCAACCGGACTAATGCCCCTTTAGTCGGTTGGTAGCACCAACCGGGACCAAACCTCTTTTCAGCAGCCCAAAGGCGGGAAGCGAAGGTTTTGTCGGTTGCTGCCACCAACCGGGACTAAAGGGTGGGCATTGGTCCCGTTGGACCCACGAACCGGGACCAATGACCGTGTCTTGCTGCACGGTGCGGCACGAAGTTTAGTCCCACCTCGCTAGCTGAGAGGGGCGCGATGGTTTATAAGCCCCACCGCCGCTCCCTCTCGAGCTCCTCTCCACTGCAGGCTTACGGGCCTACTAACTACTGCTTTGCCTGATGGTCCTAATGGGCCACCTGCGGGCCTGAATCCTGGCCCATAGTGGGTTTCTAGTCGTATCCAGGCCGTAGGTGCCCAGTAGGAGGCATTTTTTTTACTTATTTATTTTATGCAGCTGTTTTTTTAGTCCCACCTCGCCAAGCGAGAGGCACTCGCAGCTGTTTATAAACCCTGAGTGCAGAGACGATGAAGAAGAGGCCCAATGCTCACGTTGGTTCGCTTCAAGCCTTGAGGAATAGGGTAGACTGCACGGAGCTATGTGCAGTGCAGTTTACACTATTCGAAGGCTTGAAGCTAATTAACTAGCATTGCGCCTCTTTTATTTTAATGACATATTACCACACAGAAATAAAAAGAAAAAATAAATATAGCAGAAAAGAAAAAAACTATATAAAAATAGTTGTGATTAACTTTACTAAAAATGAGCACAGATGCTTATTTTTAATGACTTATTACAATTCAGAAATAAATAGAAGAAAAATAATTGTGATTAACTTTACTAAAAAACGAGCATAGATGCTTATTTTAATGACTTATTACCACACAGAAGTAAATAGAAAAAATAAATATAGCAGAAAAGAAAAAACTATATAAAAACTATTCAGAAATAAATAAAATAAAAAATAGTTGTGATTAACTTTACTAAAAATGAGCATAGATGCTTATTTTTAATGACTTATTACAATTCAGAAATAAATAGAAGAAAAAATAGTTATGATTAACTTTACTAAAAATGAGCATAGATGCTTATTTTAATGACTTATTACAATTCAGAAATAAATAGAAGAAAAAATAGTTGTAGTTAACTTTACTAAAAAATGAGCATAGATGCTTATTTTAATGACTTATTACAATTCAGAAATAAATAGAAGAAAAAATAGTTGTGATTAACTTTACTAAAAAATGAGCATAGATGCTTATTTTAATGACTTATTACAACTCACAAATAAATAGAAAAAATAAATATAGCAGAAAAGAAAAACTATATAAAAACTACTCAGAAATGAGCATAGATGCGCTTATAGAGAAAATTCAACCTAAATTCATAATAAATTTCTACGAACTTCAGAAAAATTCAGTATGAATTTAGGTTAAATTCTAATATAAGGGCATCTATTTTCATTGAGAGGAGCTCAACATGGCAGAGAGGAGGGCTTATAAACCGGTCGATTCCCTTCGGTTGGCGAGGTGGGACTAAACTCTGGCATAGCGAGGACCAACCCTTTAGTCCCAGTTGGTGGCTTGAACCGGAACTAATGGGCAGCCTTTGGTCCCGGTTCAAGCCTCCAACCGGGACCAATGGTGATGGGCCAGGAGCGAGGGCCATTGGTCCCGGTTCGTCCCACCAACCGGGACCAAAAGGTCCAGACGAACCGGGACCAATGGCCCACGTGGCCCGGCCGGCCCTCGGGGCTCATGAACCGGGTCCAATGCCCCCATTGGTCCCGGTTCTGGATTGAACCGGGACTAATGGGCTGGACCGGCCTGGACCATTGGCCCCTTTTCTACTAGTGCATGTCAAAGACTATCCAAAAAGGGTGAGACAATTGTGAATTTGACTCAGGATGACACGAGGCGATGGTGAAATTCCTTGAAGTTTTAGACGACAGTCAAGAAAGAGTTAGGATGTTGAGTTCAAGTAACTCTAATATGTGGCGTCTTCAATATTTGAGTTGTTCATTTTCACGCAGACAATGATGACATTAAACCGATACTTCAGAAGTTGGGAGCGCAAACTAGAGTAATTTTGCTCAAGTCCGGGGATGGTGTCATATCGATGAACCTCGTTAACAAATCCCGATGGCGTGCTCGTGTGATTGCTTGGTCCTTGGTAGGTCAACTATGTGCCTTGGATTTATTCTATCAGTCGGCGGCACCAGGAGCCGGTAGGGGTCGCGAAGAACCATTTCGAGTTGTTCGACTTCCCATCGAAGCGGATTTGGGGAGAGGAGAGGCGGCGGTGTAGGGTTTACATCCGCAGCCGATGGGCTTAAATAGCCAGGGCAGGCGGATCTACTCTGCTTCAATGCAAGCACTGGCAGGAGTACGCTTCTTGGTCAACGCACTGGTATAATGTCGTGTGGGAGGCTAGCCTGTCAGCAGGCATTAATGCGTGTACAAAAAAATCTCGTCATCGCATCGAGTCTTGACCACTCTGACCAGCATGAATACGGCACCAATGCAAGAGCAGAGCAAGGGTTCTAGGCGGAGCAGAGCGAGGGTTTTCAAAATGGGCCCATGTTGTCAGAGGCGTACATGGCGAATGTCCAGACACCTATAACCATCCTCTATATTTATTTCCAGTTTGTGGGATTTCGGATATCTAGACCAATTTGAACAAATTTGGTGACCACGGTTGAATGGTAAAAAAAAAAGGTTGGACTATTCTGTCCAGATATTGTGAGAAGATTTGATGATCCGCATTTTTTTAGAGTACGCCTAAGCATATCATAGCTTTATAGAAGGTAAAATTTAGTTACAAAAAAGCTACCGCTCGATGCGAACAACGAGTGTAGCATGAAGACCATACCCGGCAAGACCACAAACAAACACCACTGTTAGGCAAGCTACAATGCAAAAGGCCCATCCTAAACTGATGATCCGCATTGAAGCTGCCTAAGGGCCAACTAGATAAAGTACATAAGAGGGAACAATTGTCTTACCTTTTTCGACGAGGGAGAAGGGGCACATTAATTAACCTGGACAAGAATGATCCAGTTCACAAAGCTTTACAGCCCAGTCAGGGCCAGACCGCGGCCAGACAATAGTTTAAATGGGTTTTTCTTTTTCTTTTGCGAATAACAGTTCGAATAGTTGACTTACCGCCCGTCACCAATTGCAGCGTGTCACCCATCCATGGACGACATGATCGTGTAGAAAAAGATGCGAGATGAGCGGTGTCCAAATAGGTAGTGTGTTGTAATATAAGGACTAAATGGACATCTTACACAAAGCGGAAAGGAAGAAAATGACTAACCGTTGTTCTCATGTTCAATGATGTACTCTTTCAACTGCCAAAACATCTTATATTTAGAAACAAAGCTAGTAGTTGTGCACTTTCCCAACCGGCCCCAAGTTCACGCTCTTGTGACTCTTGCATCCGGGGGAGAAGAACCACCTTGTGTAGAAACAGTAGCAGCGCCAGAATATCTAGTTTGCATGGCGTGCACGTTAATTAGAAGAATGGATTGGGTGCCTTAATTGGTTTTGGGGCTATCTGGCACGATGTGGTTATTAGTTGAGTGGTATATATAGAAAAAAAAACATGTGATCGCATAATGCTACAACATGTACCATATTTCATTTGTACAATCAGTTGTTATATGTAAGACCGGTCTCTCCTCACGTTCACAGCATAGAAACACATGTTTGGGCTTCCACGCCATGAGTTCATCAGGAATTTGCAAGCACCTCAAATATGTTTACAAGCTGGTTGTAGACAAGTTCCTAGCTATCATGACCATACCAATGGCCGCAGCCACTGTGGTTGTGGTGGGAAGGCTCGAGCCCGATGAGATCGTGGGTCGGCTCCGAGCCCTTACGCCGGCGCACCTCTTCTTGTCAGGCTTCCTCACCGTCTCTGCACTCACCATGTATCTACTATCGCGACCACGGAAGGTGTACCTCGTCGACTACGCCTGCTTCCATGGCACTCATCACTACCGCATCCCATTTGCGTCATTCGTGGAGCACGCACGCGAAGTACCCACTTTCAACGAGGGGAGCATCCGCTTCATGTCACGGCTTCTCGAGAGCTCGGGCCTCGGGGAGGAGACATGCGGACCCACGCCGGCCCGCTACATCCCACCGCACAAGTACTGCACACTGGAGGCCGCCCGCGAGGAGGCTGAGCTCGTGGTCTTCTCGGCCATGGACGAACTGTTTTCCAAGACGAACGTCTCTCTTGACACCATCGACATACTCGTCGTCAACTGCAGCTGCTTCAACCCCACGCCGTCCTTCACCGACATGATCGTAAACAAGTACAAGCTGCGAGGCGACATCCGCAGCGTGCACCTCTCCGGGATGGGGTGCAGCGCTGGGCTGATATCGGTAGAGCTTGCGAGGAACCTCCTGCGGGCGGCGCCCCGAGGCGCACGGGCGTTGGTCGTGTCTACGGAGACCCTATCGCCCCACCTCTACGTCGGGAACGAGCGGCCCATGCTGCTGCCGTACTGCCTGTTCCGCATGGGCGGGGCGGCCGTGCTGCTGTCCACGTCCGCCGCTAATGCCCGGTTCCGGCTCACGGCCACCGTGCGCACGACCACCGCGGCGGATGATAGGTCCTACCGGTCCATATACCAGGAGGAGGACGGCAAGGGGAACAAGGGCGCCGGTCTCTCCATGGACCTTATCGCCGTCGCCGGCCGCGCCCTGAAAGCCAACATCACCGCCATTGCACCCATCGTCCTCCCGATCTCTGAGCAGCTTCTGTTTGCAATGTCTTTCGTGGCACAAAAACTTTCCAGCGGGCGTGTTAGGTTGTATGTCCCCAACTTCCTCACAGCGTTTGAGCACTTCTGCATACACGCCGGTGGGTCTGCGGTCATCGACGAGGTTCAACGCAGCCTCGGCCTATCGGACAAGCATGTCGAGCCGTCACGGATGACGCTGCATCGCTTCGGAAACATATCCAGCAGCTCAGTTTGGTATGAGCTAGCATATATCGAGGCCAAGGGCCGTATGCATGAGGGTGATAGCATATGGATGATCGGGTTTGGCTCTGGCTTCAAATGCAACAGTGCGGTGTGGGAGTGCATCGTCCCAGCCCCCAACAGCAATGGACCATGGGCTGGGTGCATCCACCGCTATCCAGTGCAGATCAAGTCCCCAAAAGCAAGGCCACGGCCATAAGTAGTGGAGACACTGGTAGATCGGATATCCTCAATGTGTGTGCGTGTGATTGAATTCATGCTCCAACCAATATTCAAAAGTTTAAATTGACGGAGAAGGACTGACAATATATTTCAACATGTATGTTGTAAAAAACGGTGACTTATCGGTGTTGTCATTTTTGCTTCTTTGGTGATTTACATATAAAGCCGGGTGAATGTCTTTCTTCAAAAAGTAATGGATACACTTGAAACATGCACTCAAAAGGTAAAGCCATTGTTTGCTTATAACTAGCAAAAGGGCCCGTGCGTTGCAATGGATAATAACATCATGGTCTTCAGATCAAATTTCCAATATTTGCACTCCATGTATATACATGTATTTAAAAATTTATGCACCAATTGGCACGCATGTGGATGTGCATTCTAACACGCTCACAATGGATCGATGTTAGACTTGATCCTTGATGCAGGGTGAGTAATTTTTTTACTGGTATGCAGGTTGGGTAACTTTTTTTTGACAATTTACTTCAACTTTAGGGGTAGTTTCAATGATAGGCAAAAAATTCAGAGAAACAATTAATGAACATTTTTTTCCACTTACGGGCGGCGGGGTGGGTAATTTACTTCAACTTTAGGGACAGTTTCGATGACAGACGAAAAAATAAGAAAACAATTAACGAAGAGTTTTTTCACTTACAGATGGCATGATGCATAATTTACTTTAACTTTATGGCACTAGTAGAAAAAGGCCCATTTGTCCCGGTTCATAAGGCCCATTTGTCCCGGTTCCGGAAACGGGACGAAAGGGTCGATACGAAAGCCTAGTACCTTTAGTCCCGGTTCGCCTATGAACCGGGACAGATGGAGCTCCACGTGGCCGCTGCGGCTTGCCCAGGCAGGAGGGCCTTTTATCCCGGTTGGTAGCACCAACAAGGACCAAGAGGCATCCACGCATCAGTAGTTCAGGGGCTGGGGTTTTTTTTGAAAGGGGAGAGGTGTTGGGGGGGTTTTGGAGGTTTTGTAGGGTTAATTTAGGGGTTTCATATATTGTGTTAGCTTGCTAATAGAGAGAAGTGTCCTCTCTTATCTCTGTGCTTGGTCGACGCTACGTACTATACGTATAAAGAGGACTCGACACGCTAGCTAGTAAGCAAATGAAGGAAAGCATTAAGTACAGAAGACTATCATGAACATATACAGAGAGAAGTGATCGACCTCTCCTTCTTCGAGAGATTGGTCGAACAACAAGTTTTCATATATCTATCCGACGCTACTGGCTACATATATACAATATAAGATCTCTTACAATCCCCTAACATCTGAACTCAATCCACATGGTATTCTCCGGCTTTATTGATGATGTGGTCAAGAAAGAATCACGCCAATTCCTCTTGAATTGCTCGTATGCGATCTTGTTGTAGGAGTTCATCCCACATCTGAAACATCTAATTCGAAGAAGGAGGTCAATACATATATATGAATGAAACTCAACACAAATGATGGTAATAAAATAAAATTGTGAATATTATTACTTACGCACTTCATATTGTTTTTTAGAGTAGCCCCGCTCACAGGTCGTGTGGCGGATGAACTCGCAAACGTAGTATCCACAGTAATTATTCCCGGGTTCCTGCCACAATCACTTTACAAGAAATAGAGGTCAATCAAACTGATAAGCAAGCATGCTAATTGGTATTTATGAAACTAGCTAGAATCAATGGGAGATGCGCGGAACTAGCTAGTAGTACTTACTTTCGGGTGTGTAAATCACAGCTCCCCCGGCAGTCCCGGAGCTTCTGCGGTGAACTTTTTCCAAACCCTGCCGGATAAAGAAAACAATTACTTGATATCCGGAAATGAACAAAGTTGACGATATGGTGCAATAATGATCGATTGAACTTACTTCTCGAGCATTTTAGTCATGGCCGCATACTCCTCGGGATATTTTCGTCTCGAGTCTATCGGTTACTAGTCCATGCTCAAGCTTAATCTCTAGCAGAATAAAGTGGAAGCTGCGCACGCATGCATAACTCATCAATTACATTACTATAAGCTCGAGTAATAAGGGAACCCGAATATGCACAAGACAGTAACACTCAATTGAAGTTGTAAGAAAAGAGTATTTTATCTTTGTTTTGATTTTGAAGCAACGATCATAGCAAGTTGGCCTCGGTTTGTTTGGCATCATATTTAACCGTCCATTCATCTATGAGATTTTTGTTAATGAACCCAATATCACCGATTTGTCTTTTCTTGCATTTGGCGATCTTCAATCTGCATAATATAGTGAGGATAATTATATATACATGCAATGAAAGAGATGAGCTATATATAGAGACTTAATTACAGAAGTAGTACTTACAGACAGTAGCAAGTGATGATTGTTTTATCGAGGGCCTTTTGATTGAAAAACTGGAAGAATTCCTCAAATGGAACAGACAACAGATCAATTCCAACGAGGTCGTGCTCCTCTTTAACTCTCAGCGTCAAAGTATCCTTCCCAGACTTGCTGCAGGTGTCCATGTACCACTCATGGAATCTTCGCATCATCGTTGTTAGAGGAGGATGACCAGGTTTGACGAGAGGCTTCCCGTGCCAGTATTTGAATTCGTCCACCTCCATTATATCAAAATGTGCATCGGCGGGCAGGTAATCTCCATTATTAGTACCGGGCACCATCCCCGGATGATTAGCGACGATATCGCTAGACATCTTGAGCGGGGGGCACGATTGGTTCGCTTGTTCGCCGAGCTGTGGAATTTTTTTCCCACTTCTTCGTTCTGCTAACCTTCGATCACTGCAAGTACTTCCCGACCGGGACACTTCCTTATATGACCTTTCAATAATGCCATCATAGTTGGTTTGCGGCGGAGACGGTGGTGGTCGCTTCAGGGCGTCCAAAGTGAGCTGAACTTTCACCGGATCTATCTTCTCCTCCAGAGGTGGATGTTTCTTTGCAAAAAAAGTCCTTCACTTATGCTTGACAGATCTCCGCGTTTTCCTCCTCGGTCATCTCGTATGATAACTTCTCTAGAGGCTTGAGAGATGGACTGAATCTGTATTGCCTCCTGCCTCTGGCTGTACTGCTAGACACCGGAGCAACTGGAGCGGCTGCGGTTGTCTTCTTTCGTTGCTTACGAGATGGAGAAGAAGGAGGCGGAGTGCTACGACACGCTGGAGCAGCCGGAGCGGCGGCGGCTATCTTCGTTGTTGCTAATGAGGCGGAGGAGGAGGTGGGCTGCTCGAACGCGCCGGCGCAGGCGGAGAAGGAGACGGAGTTCCGCCACACGCCGGAGTAGCCGGAGAAGGAGGCGGAGTGCCCTGATCACTCACCGGAGGAGGAGTCGGAGTGCCCTGACTCGCCAAAGGAGGAGGAGGAGGCGGAGGCGTCCAGTTCGGAAGGTTGATGAGCCCCTTCCGCCATAGACATGGAGTCTTCAGAGCAAGACCCAGCAGAGTCTCCCCTTCACAGGTAGGGTGGTCAAGCTCGACCTCCTCAAATCCCTCAGTTATTTCATCGACCATCACAACAACATAGCCTTGTGGAATCGGAAGATAGTGAAAAGTTGCGCCAGGTTCAGGAGGTGCAACAAAGCCGATAGCCGCCTTAACTTTGAGGTTGTGGCATTGCGCCATAAGGTGGCAATCTTGAGCCTCCGTGATAGCATCCACGGGGTAGCTGGGAGCCGTGAAGTCAGGATGCTGAAGGAACTCGGTGGAAGCCATGCTGCTTCTCCGTTGAGATGGCGGGGTAGCTTCTGAGGTAGCTCCGGCAGGTCGCTGGTTGTGAACTACCTGTTCCTCTAGCACTCGTACCCTTGCATTCAGCTTCTGCAGTTCGGTCTGCTCCACTTTCCTCTTCCTCTCCCGGGTTTTGTAACCGCCTGCGCCGGGAAACCCAACCTTCCATGAAATAGAGCATGTCGTGCCTCGTGTTCGTCCAGGGTGCTCAGGATTGTCGGGGGCCTGTGTGAGCTCGTCATTCTCTTTGTCGGGAACGAACGTCCCTTGCTGCACTGCTGCGATATACTTCTGAAGCTTCTTGACCGGTATTTCCAGTTGCTGGTCCGTCCAATGGCACTTCCCTGTTTCAGGGTCCAAGGTTCCCCCAACCCCGAAGAACCAAGTTCTTGAACGGTCTAGCCAGTTCAATGTCTCTGATTCAACCCCTTTATCAAGCAGGTCCTTCTCAGCCTTGTCCCACAACGGCCGGGCTTTGAGGTAGCCACCTGACCCTGTGCGATGGTGATGCTCCTTTTTTGCAGCATTTATCTTGTTTGTTGCTGACATCTTCTTACTCTTCTTCGTTGTCTTGTGGGCCACAAATGCGGGCCAGTGATCTCTTATCTTCTTAAATCGACCGATGAATTCTGTAGTCTTCCCTTTGTCGACAAACATTGATTTCAACTCATTCTTCCACCTCCTGAATAGATCTGCCATCTTCTTAAGAGCATGAGCCTTGACCAATGGCTCTATAATTGGCTTATCCGGATCCTCCTCTGGCGGTAGGGTGAAATTTGCCTTCAGTGCGGTCCAAAGATCATCTTTCTGTCTATCGTTGACATAAGACACTTGAGGGTCTTCGCTCTTAGGATTATTCCATTGGTGGATGCTGATTGTGATCATGTCCCTAACAAGAACCCCGCACTGAGCAGAAAATGCTTCCTTGGTCCGGCTGGGTTCAATCGGTTGGCCATCGCCCTTGATTGCTGTGATCGTGAACCTTTCATCCTGATGCAACCTTTTCTTCGGGCCTCGTCTCGTTACCGAAGTTTGGCTCGACCCAGAGGTCTAGAAAAGAAGTAAGAAGAGAGTTAATATGTGTACATACCAAAACAATCAATGCATCAATTAGCTAGTCGGCACAGGCCTAATTAATATATATACCTGGCCGGACTCCGTTCGGTCACCGGAGCCGTCATCACGGTCTCCTTCTTCCACTAGCATTCGGTCACCGGAGCCACCATGATCATGTCCTTCCTCCTCCATTGTTCGATCACCGGAGCCTCTTCACCCTCTCCTTCCATACCATCGATGTCGTTGAGATACAACAAGACATCACCATCGCCATGGATTATGTCCCCCAACAACTATTCTGCTTCCAAGTCTCGGTGCTCCATAGTTTCTACAAATATTACAACATGGCAATTAATATAAAAACATGACAGATGGATATATTAGTGGCAACGTAGACCTAGCTAGCTAATCACAACAAGGAATCATATTAGTGGCCTCGACGCTTCTAGGGTTTGGGGTGGCCTCGACAATGCTTCTAGGGTTTGGGGTGGCCTCGACGACAACGCTCTTTTAACTTGGTAAATTTGGGTGGCCTCGGCAATGCTTCTTGGGTTTAGGGTGGCCTCGATGACAACGCTCTTTTAACTTGGTAAATTTGGGTGGCCTTGGCAACGCTTCTAGGGTTTGGGCCGGACCGCCTCTCTCATGATTGTCCGACATCCGGACCGACAAGGGATTTAACAAAATGGCGCCATTCTGGACGTGCAGAAAATTGTCCATATTTTTCCCGATCTCATCTACCCTTCTATATGTCACGTTGTCTAGTGTCAAAGAATTCAAGAAACCCATGACTTCATCATTAGCCGAAAATGACAGGCGCATAATGGTACGAAGCTCTTCAAAGTTGTTTTGGAACGGAGTTCCCGATAGAATAATTCGCTTTTTGGTACAAAGTTCAGCAAGAGCCTTCTGAATATCGCTATTTGGAAGGCCTTTGCTGAAATTCGTACCAAAAGGTGAATTATTCTATCAGGAACTCTGTTCCAAAACAACTTTGAAGAGCTTGGTAGCATCATACGCCTATTACTTCTGGCAAATGATGAAGCCATGGATTTCTTCAATACTTTGATAGACAACGTGACATATAGAAGAGTGTATAGACAACGTGACATATCAGAAAAAAATTGGATCAACTTGTGCACATCCATAATGGGGGCACTCTTGATAAATCTGGACCCTCGACCCCTCCACGACCCTCGACCCTCAACCCCTCGGCGACCCTCGACCCTCGACCCTCTACCCTAGTTCACTACCCTCGACCGCTCGGCGATCCACGACCCTCTACCCTAGTTCCCGACCCTCAACCCCTCATGTTACGTTTGTCTAGTGTCAAAGGATACAACAAAACCATGGCTTCATCATTAGGCTCTCCAAAGTTATTTTGGAGCGGAGTCCCGGATAGGAAAATTCGCTTTTTGGTACAAAGTTCAGCAAGAGCCTTCCGAATATCGCTATTTGGAAGGCCTTTGCTGAAATTCAAACCAAAAGGCGAATTATCCTATCCGGGACTCCGTTCCAGAATAACTTTGGAGAACTTTGTACCATCATGCCCCGGTTACTTCCGGCTAATGATGAAGCCATGTATTTCTTCAATACTTTGACACAAGGCAACCTCTCGACCCCTCGGCGGTCCTTGACCCTCGACCCCTCGACGACCCTCGACACTCGAACCCTCAGCAACCCTTGACCCCTCGGAGTTCCTCGACCCCTCGGCGACCCTCGACCCTCGACGACCCTCGACCCTCGAACCCTCGACGACCCTCGACCCCTCGGTGTTCCTCGACCCCTCGACGACCCTCGACCCTCGAACCCTTGGCGACCCTCGACCCCTCGGCGTTCCTCGACCCCTCGACGACCCTCGAACCCTCAGCGACCCTCGACCCCTCGGCGTTCCTCGACCCTCGACCCCTCGACGACCCTCGCCCCTCGAACCCTCGGCGACCCTCGACCCCACGGTGACCCTCAACCCTCTACCCTAGTTCCCGACCCTCGACCGCTTGCGATCCTCGACACCCTCGTTCCCGATTAAAATTAAGAAGAGGAAGAAGAAGAAAAAAAGGGAAGAAGAAGGAATAGAGGAGAAAAAAGAGAAGAAGAAGGAATAGAGGAGAAGAAGAAATCCTCTTCTTCCTCTCCTCTTCTTCTCTTCTTCTTCTCCTTCTTTCTCTTCTTGTTTCTTTCTCCTCTTCTTCTCTTTTTTCTCCCCTTTTTCCTCTCCTTCTTTTTCTTCCCTTCTTCCTTCTTCCTTCTTCCTTCTTCCTTCTTCCTCTTTTCCATACAAAAAGTCTAAAAAATACATACATACATACAAAAAATACATCCATACATCCATACATACATATAAAAAGAAAGCATATATAATAAAAAACATATATAACAAAAAAAGCAACACGTCGGCGACGGGGTAGGGCAGGGGCGCGGTGCTCACAAAGGAGGCGTCGGGGCGGGCAGGGGCGGACCGTGCAGCGTCGGGGCGGGCGTCGTCGGGCCGGGCAGCGTCGGGGTGGGCCATGGCAACGGAGCAGTGGAGTAGCCTGACAGCGTCGGGGACGACGCGGTGGAGTAGGGCTCGGTGGAGACGGCGACGAGGAGCAGCGCTGGGGCGTCGGGCACGAACTGACGATGGAAATCTGAAAATTTCCTAAGTGTTGCTTATATAGCAAAGGCTTTAGTCCCGGTTGGTGGCATGATACGTCTCCGACGTATCTATAACTTTTGATTGCTCCATGCTGTATTATCTATTGTTTTGGATTATATTGGGCTTTATTTTCCACTTTTATATTACTTTTGGGACTAACCTATTAACCGGAGGCCCAGCCCAGAATTGCTGTTTTTTGCCTATTTCAGTGTTTCGAAGAAACGGAATATCAAATGGAGCCCAAACGGAATGAAATCTTCAGGAACGTGATTTTCTCATCGGATAAGACCGGGAGACTTTAACCTCCGTCAAGAAAGCTCGAGGCGGCCACGAGGTGGAGGCCCCCTAGGGCGCGCCCCTACCTTGGGCCCCTCGAGGCTCCACCGACGTACTTCTTCCTCCTATATATACCTCACGCACTTCGGATCGAGATCGGAGCCAAAACCTAATTCCACCGCCAGAACTTTCAGTATCCACGAGATCCCATCTTGGGGCCTGTTAGGAGCTCTGCGGAAGGGATTCCACCACGAGGGCTTCTACATCAACATCATAGCCTCTCCGATGAAGTGTGAGTAGTTTACTTCAGACCTTCGGGTCCATAGTTAGTAGCTAGATGGCTTATTCTCTCTTTTTGGATCTCAATACAATGTTCTCCCCCTCTCTCGTGGAGATCTATTCGATGTAATCTTCTTTTTGCGGTGTGTTTGTTGAAACCAATGAATTGTGGGTTTATTATCAAGATTATCTATGAGAAATATTTGAATCTTTCCTGAATTCTTTTATGTATGATTGAGTTATCTTTGCAAGTCTCTTCGAATTATCCGTTTGGTTTGGCCAACTAGATTGGTAGTTCTTGCAATGGGAGAAGTGCTTAGCTTTGGGTTCAATCTTGCGGTGTCCTTTCCCAAAGATGAGGGGCAGCAAGGCACGTATTGTATTGTTTCCATCGAGGATAACAAGATGGGGTATTTATCATATTGCATGAATTTATTCCTCTACATCATGTCATCTTGCTTAAGGCGTTACTCTGTTTTCATTAACTTAATACTCTAGATGCATGCTGGATAGTGGTCGATGAGTGGAGTAATAGTAGTAGATGCAGGCAGGAGTCGGTCTACTTGTCTCGGACGTGATGCCTATATACATGATCATACCTAGATACTCTCATAACTATGCTCAATTCTGTCAATTGCTCAACAGTAATTCGTTCACCCACCGTAAAATACCTATGCTCTTGAGAGAAGCCACTAGTGAAATCTATGGCCCCCGGGTCTATTTTCATCATATTAATCATCCTATGCTTTATTATTGCTTTGCTCTTTACATTGCCTTTTTATTTTACTTTGCATCTTTATACCAAAAATACCAACAATATTATCTATCATCGCTATCAGATCTCACTCTCGTAAGTGACCGTGAAGGGATTGACAACCCCTATCCGTGTTGGTTGCGAGGAGCTATTTGTTTTGTGTAGGTACGAGGGACTTGCGCGTGGCCTCCTACTGGATTGATACCTTGGTTCTCAAAAACTAAGGGAAATACTTACGGTACTCTGCTGCATCATCCTCTCCTCTTCGGGGAAAACCAACGCAAGCTCAAGACGTAGCAAGAAGGATTTCTGGCGCCGTTGCCTGGGAGTCTACGCAAAAGTCAACATACCAAGTACCCATCACAATCCCTTATCTCTCGCATTACATCATTTGCCATTTGCCTCTCGTTTTCCTCTCCCCCACTTCACCCTTGTCGTTTTATTCGCCCTCTCTTTCCCAATCTCCTCCTCTCTTTTCCGCTTGCCCTTTTCCTGTTTGCTTGTGTGTTGGATTACTTGTTCCCATGGCGCAAGATAATACCAAATTGTGTGACTTTACCAATACCAACAATAATGATTTCCTTAGCACTCCGATTGCTCCCCTTGCCAATACTGAGTCTTGTGAAATTAATACTGCTTTGTTGAATCTCGTTATGAAAGATCAATTCGCCGGCCTTCCTAGTGAAGATGCCACTACTCATTTAAATAGCTCCGTGGATTTGTGTGATATGCAAAAGAAGAAAGATGTTGACAATGATGTTGTTAAATTGAAGCTATTTCCTTTTTCGCTTAGAGATCGTGCTAAAGCTTGGTTTTCGTCTTTGCCTAAAAATAGTATTGATTCTTGGAATAAGTGCAAAGATGCTTTTATCTCTAAGTATTTTCCTCCCGCTAAGATCATCTCTCTTAGGAACGATATTATGAATTTTAAGCAACTTGATCATGAACATGTTGCACAAGCTTGGGAGAGAATGAAATTAATGATACGTAATTGCCCTACTCATGGTTTAAACTTGTGGATGATTATACAAAAAAATTTATGCCGGATTGAATTTTGCTTCTAGAAACCTTTTAGATTCGGCCGCGGGAGGCACTTTTATGTAAATCACTTTAGGAGATGCTACTAAACTCCTAGATAATATTATGGTTAATTATTCTCAATGGCACACTGAAAGATCTACCAATAAAAAAGTGCATGCGATAGAAGAAATCAATGTTTTGAGTGGAAAGATGGATGAACTTATGAAATTATTTGCTACTAAGAGTGTTTCTTCTGATCCTAATGATATGCCTTTGTCTACTTTGATTGAGAATAGTAATGAATCTATGGATGTGAATTTTGTTGGTAGGAATAATTTTGGTAACAATGTGTATAGAGGGAATTTTAATCCTAGGCCTTATCCTAGTAATCCTTCTAATAATTATGGAAATTCCTACAACAACTCTTACGGAAATTTTAATAAGATGCCCTTTGAATTTGAGAGTAGTGTTAAAGAGTTTATGAATTCACAAAAGAATTTTAATGCTTTGCTTGAAGAGAAATTACTTAAAATTGATGAATTGGCTAGGAACGTTGATAGAATCTCTCTTGATGTTGATTCTTTAAAGCTTAGATCTATTCCTCCTAAGCATGATATCAATGAGTCTCTCAAAGCCATGAGAATTTCCATTGATGAGTGCAAGGAAAGAACCGCTAGGATGCGTGCTATGAAAGATGCCTTTATTAAAGCGTGTTCTTCCAATTTCCATGAAAATCAAGATGAAGATCTAAAAGTTATTGATGTGTCTCCCATTAAAGCTTTGTTTTGCAATATGAATCTTGATAATGATGAGATTGAATATGAGTCACCTTTAGCTAGAAGGCGTTCTAAAAATTTGGAGCTTTTAGATTGTGATGCTAAAATTGACAAAAGTGGGATTGAAGAAAGTAAAACCTTAAATGTTGCTAAGCCCACCATTTTGGATCTCAAGGAATTTAATTATGAAAGTTGCTCTTTAATTAATTGTATTTCCTTGTTGCAATCCGTGCTAAATTCCCCACATGCTTATAGTCAAAATAAAGCTTTTACTAAACATATCGTTGATGCCTTGATGCAATCTTATGAGGAAAAACTTGAGTTGGAAGTCTCTGTCCCTAGAAAACTTTATGATGAGTGGGAACCAACTATTCAAACTAAGATTAAGGATCATGAATTATATGCTTTATGTGATTTGGGTGCTAGTGTTTCCACTATTCCCAAAACTTTGTGTGATTTGCTAGATTTCCGTGATTTTGATGAATGCTCTCTAAACTTGCACCTTGCGGATTCCACTATTAAGAAACCTATGGGAAGAATTAATGGTGTTCTTATTGTTGCAAATAGGAATTATGTGCCCGTAGACTTTATCGTTCTTGATATAGATTGCAATCCTTCTCGTCCTATTATTCTTGGTAGACCTTTCCTTAGAACGATTGGTGCAATTATTGATGTGAAGGAAGGGAATATTAGATTCCAATTCCCATTAAAGAAAGGCATGGAACACTTCCCTAGGAAGAAGATAAAATTACCATATGAATCTATTATGAGAGCTACCTATGGATTGCCCACCAAAGATGGCAATACCTAGATCTATCCTTGCTTTTATGCCTAGCTAGGGGCGTTAAACGATAGCGCTTGTTGGGAGGCAACCCAATTTTATTTTTAGTTTTTTGTTTTTGTTTCTGTTTAGGAATAAATAATACATCTACCTTCTGTTTGGATGTGGTTTTATGTTTTAATTAGTGTTTGTGCCAAGTTAAACCTATAGGATCTTCTTGGATAATAGTTATTTGATCTTGCTGTAATTTCCAGAAACTTTCGGTTCACGAAAACAATTGTTAAAAATCACCAGAACGTGATAAAATAATGATTCCAATTGATGCTGATCAATAAACCAATTTTCTAGGTCTTCCTATTTTTTCTGAAGTTTTGGAGTTCCAGAAGTTTGCGTTAGTTATAGATTACTACAGACTGTTCTGTTTTTGACAGATTCTGTTTTTCGTGTGTTGTTTGCTTATTTTGATGAATCTATGGCTAGTAAAATAGTTTATGATCCATAGAGAAGTTGGAATACAGTAGGTTTAACACCAATATAATAAAGAATGAGTTCATTACAGTACCCTGAAGTGGTCTTTTATTTTCTTTCGCTAACGGAGCTCACGAGATTTCTGTTGAGTTTTGTGTTGTGAAGTTTTCAAGTTTTGGGTGAATTTTTTTGATGGATTATGGAACAAGGAGTGGCAAGAGCCTAAGCTTGGGGATTCCCATGGCACCCCCAAGATAATCCAAGGACACCAAAAATTCGAAGCTTGGGGATGCCCGGAAGGTATCCCCTCTTTCGTCCACTTCCATCGGTAACTTTACTTGGAGCTATATTTTTATTCACCACATAATATGTGTTTTGCTTGGAGCATCTTGTATTATTTGTGTCTTTGCTTGTTAGTTTACCACAATCATCCTTTCTGTACACACCTTTTGAGAGAGCCATACATGAATTGGAATTTGTTAGAATACTCTATGTGCTTCACTTATATCTTTTGAGCTTGATAGTTTTGCTCTATGTGCTTCACTTATATCTTTTGAGATTGATAGTTTTGCTCTATGTACTTCACTTATATCTTTTAGAGCACGGTGGTGGATTTGTTTTAAAGAAACTATTGATCTCTCATGCTTCACTTAGATTATTTTGAGAGTCTTAAATAGCATGGTAAATTGCTTAAAAATAATATGCTTGGCATTCAAGATTTGTAAAACTTTATTTTGAGTGCGTTGAATACTAAGAAAAGTTTGATGCTTGATAATTGTTTTGAGATATGGAGGTAGTAATATTAGAGTCATGCAAGTTGAGTAGTTGTGAATTTGAGGAATACCTGTGTTAAAGTTTGTGATTCCCGTAGCATGCACGTATGGTGAACCGTTATGTGATGAAGTCGGAGCATGATTTATTTATTGATTGTCTTCCTTATGAGTGGAGGTCGGGGACAGGCGATGGTCTTTTCCTACCAATCTATCCCCCTAGGAGCATGCACGTAATACTTTGCTTTGATCACTTGTAGATTTTTGCAATAAGTATATGAGTCCTTTATGACTAATGTTGAGTCCATGGATTATACGCACTTTTCTCACCCTTCCACCATTGCTAGCCTTTCTAATACCGTGCACTTTTCGCCGGTATCATACACCCATCATAAAACCTTCCTCAAAACAGCCACCATACCTACCTATCATGGCATTTCCATAGCCATTCCGAGATATATTGCCATGCAACTTTCCACAGTTCCATTTATTATGACACATTCCATCATTTTCATACTGCTTAGCATGATCATTTAGTTGACATTGTATTTGTGGCAAAGCCACCATTCATAATTCTTTCATACATTTCACTTATGAATCATTGCATATCTCGGTACACCGCCGGACGCATACACATAGAGTCATATTTTGTTTGTTCTAAGTATCGAGTTGTAATTGTTGAGTTGTAAGAAAAATAAAAGTGTGATGATCATCATTTTTAGAGCATTGTCCCAAGTGAGGAAAGGATGATGGAGACTATGATTCCCCCATAAGTCGGGATGAGACTCCGGACGAAAAAAAAAGAAAAAGAAAAGAGGCCATAAAAAGGGAGAAAAGGCCCACCAAAAAAAAAGAAATGAGAGAAAAAGAGAGAAGGGACAATGTTACTATCCTTTTACCACACTTGTGCTTCAAAGTAGCACCATGATCTTAATAATAGAGAGTCTCTTGTTTCGTCACTTTCATATACTAGTGGGAATTTTTTATTATAGAACTTCGCTTGTATATTCCAATGACGGGCTTCCTCAAATTGCCCTAGGTCTTCGTGAGCAAGCGAGTTGGATGCACACCCACTTAGTTTCATTTGTTGAGCTTTCATATACTTATAGCTCTAGTGCATCCGTTGCATGGCAATCCCTACTCACTCACATTGATATCTATTGATGGGCATCTCGATAGCCCGTTGATACGCCTAGTTGATGTGAGACTATCTTCTCCCTTTTTATCTTCTCCACAACCACCATTCTATTCCACATATAGTGCTATATCCATGGCTCACGCTCATGTATTGCGTGAAGATTGAAAAAGTTTTGAAAATGTCAAAAGTATGAAACAATTGCTTGGCTTGTCATCGGGGTTGTGCATGATTTAAATATTTTGTGTGGTGAAGATAGAGCATAGCCAGACTATATGATTTTGTAGGGATAACTTTCTTTGGCCATGTTATTTTGAGAAGACATAATTGCTTTGTTAGTATGCTTGAAGTATTATTATTTTTATGTCAATATGAACTTTTGTCTTGAATCTTTCCAATCTGAATATTCATACCACAATTAAGAAGAGTTACATTGAAATTATGCCAAGTAGCACTCCGCATCAAAAAATCTCATTTTATCATTTACCTACTCAAGGACGAGCAGGAATTAAGCTTGGGGATGCCTGATACGTCTCCAACGTATCTATAATTTTTGATTGCTCCATGTTATATTATCTATTGTTTTGGACTATATTGGGCTTTATTTTCCACTTTTATATTACTTTTGGGACTAACCTATTAACCGGATGCCCAGCCCAGAATTGTTGTTTTTGCCTATTTCGGTGTTTCGAAGAAACGGAATATTAAACGGAGTCCAAACGGAATGAAATCTTCGGGAACGTGATTTTCTCATCGGATAAGACCCAGGAGACTTGGACCCTCCATCAAGAAAGCTCCAAGGCGGCCACGAGGGTGGAGAGCGCCCCCCTAGGGCGCGCCCCCTACCTCGTGGGCCCCTCGAGGCTCCACTGACGTACTTCTTCCTCCTATATATATACCTACGTACCCCCGTCAGATCAGATACGGAGCCAAAAACCTAATTCCACCGCCGTAACTTTCCGTATCCACGAGATCCCATCTTGGGGCCTGTTCTGGAGCTCCGCCGGAAGGGGATTCCACCATGGAGGGCTTCTACATCAACATCATAGCCTCTCCGATGAAGTGTGAGTAGTTTACTTCAGACCTTCGGGTCCATAGTTAGTAGCTAGATGGCTTCTTCTCTCTTTTTGGATCTCAATACAATGTTCTCCCCCTCTATCATGGAGATCTATTCGATGTAATCTTGTTTTTGCGATGTGTTTGTTGAGACCGATGAATTGTGGGTTTATGATCAATATTATCTATGAGCAATATTTGAATCTTTCCTGTATTCTTTTATGTATTATTGAGTTATCTTTGCAAGTCTCTTCGAATTATCCGTTTGGTTTGGCCAACAAGATTGGTAGTTCTTGCAATCGGAGAAGTGCTTAGCTTTGGGTTCAATCTTGCGGTGTCCTTTCCCAGTGACAGTAGGGGCAGCAAGGCACACATTGTATTGTTGCCATCAAGGATAACAAGATGGGGTATTTATCATATTGCATGAATTTATTCCTCTACATCATGTCATCTTGCTTAAGGCGTTACTCTGTTTTCATTAACTTAATACTCTAGATGCATGCTGGATAGCGGTAGATGAGTGGAGTAATAGTAGTAGATGCAGGCAGGAGTCGGTCTACTTGTCCCGGACGTGATGCCTATATACATGATCATACCTAGATACTCTCATAACTATGCTCAATTATGTCAATTGCTCAAGAGTAATTCGTTCACCCACCGTAAAATACCTATGCTCTTGAGAGAAGCCACTAGTGAAATCTATGGCCCCCGGGTCTATTTTCATCATATTAATCTTCCTACGCTTTATTATTGCTTTGCTCTTTACTTTACCTTTTTATTTTACTTTGCATCTTTATACCAAAAATACCAAAAATATTATCTATCATCTCTATCAGATCTCACTCTCGTAAGTGACCGTGAAGGGATTGACAACCCCTATTCGCGTTGGTTGCGAGGAGCTATTTGTTTTGTGTAGGTACAAGGGACTTGCGCATGGCCTCCTACTGGATTGATACCTTGGTTCTCAAAAACTGAGGGAAATACTTACGCTACTCTGCTGCATCATCCTCTCCTCTTCGGGGAAAACCAACGCAAGCTCAAGACGTATGCGGGAAATAGTGACCTTTGGTCCCGGTTGGTGGCACCAACAGGGACTAAAGTGGGGCATTGGTCCCGGTTGGTACCACGAACCGGCACCAATGCACCCCTTTCGTCCCGGTTGGTGCCACCAACCGGGACCAAAGGCCTTGTGCTGGAACTAGCGTGGTGCGGTGGGATGTTTAGTCCCACCTCCCTAGCCGAGAGGCATCAACAGTGGTTTATAAGCGCGGCTGCGCTGACCACTTAGAGCTCCTCTCAAATGCAGGCTTATGGGCCTAAAGTCACTTTATCTGCCTGTGGGCCTACTGGGCCTTCTGCAGGCCTGAATCCTGGCCCATGCTTGGGTTTCTAGTCGTATTCAGGCCGTGGTGGCTCAGTAGGTGGCATTTTTTATTTTTTCCAGTTTTTTTGTTTTTTTGCATTATTTATTTTTGTTTGTTTTTTGCTTTGTTTTTTAAATTCTTTTTTGCTTTTAGGTCAGAAAAATTATAAACTTTCTGTTAGTGCCATTAGTTTTCAAATTTGAATTCTTTGAAATTTGTGTTAATCACTAGTTTGTGATTAACTTTACTATAAAAATAGATTTTGGAGTGATTCTTTTTCCTGCTATTTAATATTACTGTGTTTTATCATTATATTCAAAAACAGTTTTTGTTATTTTAGTTTCTAACAAAAAATTATGATAATTCTTTTCGCTATTAAAGTTTCTAACAAAAAAGTTCTTTATGAAAATTCTTTTTGCTTTTAATGTTTTGAACAGAAAATACTTTGATAATTTTAGTTGCATAAATTTTATATAATTTTAGTTTAATACTAGAGGTTTATAAAAGCTTTTAGTTGATTCCTTTTGCTATTAGAGTTCCATTAAATTTTTCTAGTTCATTCTTTTTCTATTAGAGTTTCATTAAAGTTTTCTAGTTCATTCTTTTAGTTTATTATTTTTGCTATTAGAGTTTCATAAAAGTTTTCTAGTTCATTCTTTTTTATATTATTTCATTCTTTGAGCTAAATGACCCTGAAATTGAAAAGCACTTCAGATGAACTCTGAAGTGGTTGGAAATTGGCATGGTATCATCTTTTCACCCACATAGCATGTGCTAAAAAGTTGTGAGGGTTACGGCAAAAACTGGATGCACTTCGTGTACAAAATGGACAATCTCTTTCGAAGTATCAGGGTTTCGGACGAATACTCATCTGTTACAAAGGAATTTCATTTTTTTAACTTATTTGAACTCCAGACTTTTTGTGTGTTCTAAATGAACCATTCAAAGCCACATCATCAATTTTCAACCCTTTCTGACTTCATCTGTTATTTTCCATGCATTTATTGATTTTTTTAGCTAAATGACCCTGAAATTGAAAAGCACTTCAAATGAACTCTGAAGAGGTTGAAAATTGGCATGATATCATCATTTCACCCACATAGCATGTGCTGAAAAGTTGAGAGGGTTACGGAAAAAACTGGATGCATTTCGTGTACAAAATGGATAATCTCTGTCGATGTATCAGGATTTTGTACGGAAACTCGTCTGTTACAAAGGGATTTCATTTTTTGAACTTATTTGAACTCCAGACTTTTTGTGTGTTCAAAATGCACTATTCAAAGCCACATCATCAATTTTCAACCCTTTCTGACTTCATTTGTTATTTTTCATGCATTTACTGATTTTTTGAGCTATATGACCCTGAAATTGAAAAGCATTTCAAATAAACTCTGAAGAGGTTGAAAATTGGCATGGTATCATCATTTCACCCACATAGCATGTGCTAAAACTTGATAGGGTTACGGCAAAAACTGGATGCACTTCATGTACAAAATGGACAATCTCTTTCGAAGTATCAGGGTTTCATATGGAAACTCGTCTGTTACAAAAGGCATTTCATTTCTTCACATGTAACTGCAGTGATATTCTAGATCAAATGCATCATCATAATAGTTGTGGAGAAAAAGTCTTCACTTTTTTTTCCGCTTGTGTCCTTTACTTATTGCGCCGTAACCATGGATATTCTTCATCTCTTAACAGGGTGCTTGGGTCAGCCTTGACTTTGAAGGGAGAAATTTCATGGAACTTTTCATAATCTTCATACATGTCTGTCTTGCCCTCCAATCCCACGATGTCTCTTTTTCTTGAAAGAATTATGTGGCGCTTTGGCTCATCGTATGATGTATTCGCTTCCTTATCTTTTCTTTTTCTCGGTTTGGTAGACATGTCCTTCACATAGAAAACCTGCGCCACATCATTGGGTAGGACCAATGGTTCATCTGTGTACCCAAGATTGTTCAGATCCACTGTTGTCATTCCGTACTGTGGGTCTACCTGTACCCCGCCTCCTCACAGATTGACTCATTTGCACTTAAATAAAGGGACCTTAAAATCATGTCCGTAGTCAAGTTCCCATATGTCCACTATGTAACCATAATATGTGTCCTTTCCCCTTTTGATTGCTGCATCAAAGAGGACACTGTTGTTTTGGTTGGTGCTTTTTTTTATCTTTGGCGATCGTGTAAAATGTATTCTCATTTATCTCGTATCCTTTGTAAGTCAATACAGTCGAAGATGGTCCCCTGGACAACGAGTACAGCTCATCAGAAACAGTGTTGTCACCTCTGAGACGTGTTTCCAACCAACTGCCGAAAGTCCTAATGTGTTCACATGTAATCCAGTCGTCACACTGCTCCGGGTGTTTGGAGCGCAGACTGTTCTTGTGTTCATCGACATATGGGGTCACCAAGGTAGAGTTCTGGAGAACTGTGTAGTGTGCTTGAGACCAAGAATGCCCGTCCCTACATATTATTGAGTTCCCTCCAAGCGTGCCTTTTCCAGTCAGTCTCCTCTCATACCGCGATTGAGGGAGACCAATCTTCTTAAGGCCAGGAATGAAGTCAACACAAAACCCAATGACATCCTCTGTTTGATGGCCCATGGAGATGCTTCCTTCTGGCCTAGTGCGGTTACAGACATATTTCTTTAGGACTCCCATGAACCTCTCAAAGGGGAACATATTGTGTAGAAATACGGGGCTCAGAATGACAATCTCGTCGACTAGATGAACTAGGACGTGCGTCATGATACTAAAGAAGGATGGTGCGAACACCAGCTCGAAACTAACAAGACATTGCGCCACATCACTCCTTAGCCTTGGTAGAATTTCTGGATCGATCACCTTCTGAGAGATTGCATTGAGGAATGCACATAGCTTAACAATGGCTAATCGAACATTTTTCGGTAGAAGCCCCCTCAATGCAACCGGAAGCAGTTGCGTCATAATCACGTGGCAGTCATGAGACTTTAGGTTCTGCAAAATTTTCTCTGGCATATTTATTATTCCCCTTATATTCGACGAGAAGCCAGACGAGACCTTCATACTGAGCGGGCATTCAAAGAAGATTTCCTTCTCTTTTTTGATAAAAGCATAGCTGGCAGGACCTTCATACTGCTTTGGAGGCATGCCGTCTTTTTTGTGCAAACGTTGCAGGTCCTCCCGTGCCTTCGGTGTATCTCTTGTCTTACCATACACGCCCAAGAAGCCTAGCAGGTTCACGCAAAGGTTCTTCATCACGTGCATCACGTCGATTGAAGAGCGGACCTCTAGGTCTTTCCAGTAGGGTAGGTCCCAAAAAATATATTTCTTCTTCCACATGGGTGCGCGTCCCTCAGCGCCATTCGGAACAGATAGTCCGTCGGGACCCTTTTCAAATATTACGTGTAAATCATTGACCATAGCAAGTACGTGATCACCGGTACGCATGGCGGGATTCTTCCGGTGATCTGCCTCACCTTTGAAATGCTTGCCTTTCTTTCGACATTGATGGTTGGTCGGAAGAAATTGATGATGCCCCAGGTACACATTCTTCCTGCATTTGTCCAGGTATATACTTTCGGTGTCAGCTAAACAGAGTGTGCATGCGTGGTATCCCTTGTTTGTCTCTCCTGAAAGGTTACTGAGAGCAGGCCAATCATTGATGGTTACAAACAGCAACGCATGCAGGTTAAATTCCTCTTGTTTGTGCTCATCCCACACACATACACCGTTTCTATTCCACATCTGTAAAAGTTCTTTAACTAATGGCCTTAGGTACACATCAATGTCGTTGTCGGGTTGCTTAGGGCCTTGGATGAGAACTGGCATCATAATGAACTTCCTCTTCATGCACATCCAAGGAGGAAGGTTATACATACCACTACACCACGCACCAGATTTCCCTACCGGTGTGTGTTGGGAAAAGTCAATTTCGCCAACAGACTGTTGGTTGGGAAAACTTCTAACTAACTGTCGGTCGGCAATACTTATGTACCGTGTCCAACTGTCGGTCGGCAATACTTGGATATTTCACGTTGGACTGTGGGTCGGGAAAGCTTGTGTCTTCATCAGAGTGTTGGTCGGGGATTAATGCCGACCGACTTGTTGGTTGCCAATTGGGCCGGCCCGTCTTTGCGCGCGCGGGCCGAAAACTTAGCGCCAAGCCTTCCTCCTATCTTTTTCATTCAGCCTTCGTGCCACGACTAAATCCAAATTCCCCAAACCTTAAGAGCATCTCCAACAGCCGCGCAAAGCGCCGCGCGCAAAAAACCTGTTTACCGCACGCGCTTCGGCATGTTTAGCGCGGCCGCCCGCGCTGGCTCCAGCAGCCGCGCTATAATGCAGCGCGCGCGCCACTCCAACAGCGCGCAAAAATACAGCGTGCGCGACTCGACGGGCATTAAACATATGGCACAAAATGAGTTTGAAACATTCATCAAAATGCAATGAACATGTGAAATTTGACACAAACAAGTTGATGAATAAAAGTTCATGCCTACAAGTTCAAAATCATGCCCACAAGTTCATCCAACCAAGTTCAAATGCAAACTAAAGTTCAAGACATGAAAGACACATCAATCATCTTCCTCGTCTTCGTCCTCATCTTCCGAAGACGATTCTTCCGCCTCCGAAGATGAATCTTCCTCCCTCTCCTCATCACGCACCGCATCACGTGAAGCTCCGACGGTGTTGGCAAGATCTTCATCAAAATTCTTCTTCACGGATGTTTTGCCCTTCTTCGGCCGCGCCGCATTGGGGACCTTCGACGGTGCGCCGACGGCACGGGACGGCGCCGGCGCGACGCCACCCGGCACCGTGGTCATCCGCGGTTGCAAGAAGAGGCTGCGCGCGAGGCCGATGCTTGGCGGAGCTCCGGCGGTGGCGACGCCAACGTTCCCCGCGCTAGGGTTTCCGGCGGCGGCGGCTGCAGCGGCGGCGGTGGCGGGGGGTCACGGCTGTACAACGGGGTGAGCGGGGTGCCGGTGTGCGCGTCCATGGGTGGGTGGCAGGGCGCCGGCGCCGGCGCGCGCGGGGCGTAGGAGGAGGAGAGGAGAGAGTGCGGCGCGAGCGCTCGAGTGTGCCGCGCGCTGTAGCGGGCGCCCGAAATACACCGCGCGGGACAGTGTTTTCGACCGCGCGCCCAACTCGTTATAGCGCGCACGCCGTTTTTGCGCGCCCGCTGGAGCGACCCACCGCGTTGCGCGCGCGCTAAAACAGACTAATTTGCGGCGCGGCGCTAGTTTAGCGCGGCTGTTGGAGATGCTCTAACATCCTCTCACGCACTCCTTCCGCTGCCGACCGCTAGCTATCTGGCAGCCTGCACGCCGCCGCCCGCCCGCCGTCTCCAGCATGCCGTCACCGCGGTAGCAAGGTTGCTGCCCTGTCTCCTTCATCCTCCTGCACCCCCACTGCTTAGCCCCCAAACACTTCTAACCCTAGCTTGTGCGCTGGAGTTCGGGGAGAAACCAAGGCGCGGTGGTGGACTGGTGGACGCCGCCGTCCCTCTCAGATCTAGGGCTGAGAGAAAGAGAGAGAGAGAGAGAGAGAGAGAGAGAGAGAGAGAGAGAGAGAGAGAGAGAGAGAGAGAGAGAGAGAGAGCACTCGCACCCTCGCTCGTCACCCAGGAGCCGCCACCGCCGCCGCCACGCCATGGGCTTCCTCAGATCTGCGCCAGCCGGTTCGTTTGAAGAAGGATCTGGCTGTTGATTGCTGGTGCTTCCCCTTCCCCGACGGTGGGTGTTCTTCTCACTCTCCTCGCCCTCTCCACCCCTCCCCAATTGCTGCTTCTGTTAGTTGATTTGTTTTCTTTTCTCTTTTCCGTTCAGATCAGCCATGACTTGGGATAGTACTTCTATCCAGCAAGCAGCGCTTCGGCTGGGAGCTTGAGCTCAAGCAGAACGTCAAAAACAGGGGCTCTATCTGCTAATGGGCTGGTCGGAAATGCAGTCTAAGAGCTGACTACTGCTCATGTGATTTCTAGAATTGAGGGGATGAGAGCTTGAGAAGAACAAGCTTGATACTATGATTAAAAAAAGTCTATACTACAGGTGTTCCTTTCAGTACTGTTGCAGCAATCCTTTACTAGCTAATTTTGTATGAACTGGTTGTGATTGATTTCTGAACTTTAGAGCTTGTGAGTTATAATTTGTGATTTCATAGGATGCTTGAAGGTCAATACAAGGGTATCCTATGAAAATTCATTAGTTCCTATAATCATACTAATGTTTCAGGTTTTTAGTTAAGCATTGTAGAATTCTTGCAAACATAGGAGTATATTAAATCTTCATCCTCTGAACCAGGTGAGAGTTGAGACACACCATACACAGGCTCTGCAAGCGGACGGAAATAGACCTCTTCGTTGATGACTTCTACGAGGACGATATTGACTTAGAAGCTGGAGCTTTGCTACTCTTTCCGGCCAACAACAAGGTATCGTTTACTTTTTCTCTCCCCACATCCAATCCTTCCCTGTTCCTATCCCTCTTGCTTATTTCCTGCTATAGGGCAACATACTGCAAGTGTTTGTTAAATTGTTAGTCTCAATGCTCCAATTCTAGCAGAAGGATTTTCGGGTGGAAGACATAGCATCACTCATGGTTGTATAGATTTACTCTTGTATTGCTGTATTTTTTTTCAAAATTAGTTCTGTAAAGCTCATCACTACTAGGGAAAACCTTATACACAGAACTTTAGCAGCAGCAAGGGTCAAAAAAGCACGCTGGTGCTAACTAGCAGTAGCGCGCCTGGGCAAACCGCGCTGCAGAAAAAGTTCTAGCAGTAGCGCGTGCTGCCCTGAACACGTTACTACTAAAATTCCCACGGCTTAGCCGATAGGCTTCACATAGTAGTAGCGACCTATAACGAACCGCGCTACCGCTACATTCTTTGTAGCAGCGCGTTTTATATTAAACTCGCTATTGCTAAAGGATATAAAATTAAATGGAAAGAAAATAGAAAGGTAATTGAAAATGAAAGAAATAGAATAAGGTGAAAGGAAAAAATAAAATGTGAAGAAAACTAAATGAAAAAGGGAAAAAGAGAAAGGAGTAGCAGTAGCGTGTATCCCAGAAAGCGTTGTAGCTAACGTAGCAGTAGCGCTCTTCCTGGAACGCGCTACTGCTACCTCTGACTTAACCACGGGGTTCGTCCTTCCCCACGGCCACTTCCCCCAAATCCAACTGTCCACACTCTCGCCGCCGCGTCGCCCGTCGGCCGCCGCGCGCTCTCCGCACACCCTCTACGCCGCCCCGACCCCAGATTCAACGCCGCCCCCCGACCTCAACACCGCCTCGGACGCCGCCCCGACCCCGACCTCGGCGCCGCCATCTGCAGCGCCCGAGCCCCGACCCGACCTCAATGCCGCCTGCCCTCCTCGTCAGAGGCACCCGAGGTGAGCACGCCTGCTCCTCCCTCCCCTACCTCTGCCTAGGTTTTTTTTTATATTTTAGTTGCATCAAATTAGTTAGGGTTCATGTAAGAGTGGAAACAAATCAGATGCGGATGCAGCAAATGAGTTAGGGTTCATGTAAGGGTGGAAACGAATCAAATTTCTAAGATGAATCATAAAACGAGTAAAATTTGACCACTTATTTCACTTTATAGTTGGATAATTGGAATATCCGCTACCACTTTCCACCCCTATAGGTTCATCAAATTAGTAGTTCCTAGGTACTAATTAGTTAGTAAGAACTAGGTACTAATTAGGTATTAGAATATTTTTATTTATAGTAAGTTTATTTTTAGTAAGAACTAGTTGAATTAATAGAAGTAGTTAGTAAGAACTTGTTGCTATTTTTTAGTTAAAGCAATTTTTCCCGCATCGATGTGGACGATGCCTATCCCGCATCCTCGTCGTCGAGTCGGCGGAGGATGACACCTGCTTGACCAGATGGGCCATGTCCGGGACTGGGCTCCGCCGGGGTGGTACTGGGAGGCGCAGGTTGGTGAGGAGCCAGCATGTCGTTGACCCGAACCTTCTTTGGTGGCGGTCGCGTGGGCCAGTGACGGTCCAGATGCTCGAGGACTCCGCGGAGGTGGTGCGTCACCGTGTCAGTGAGGAGGACGCGCACGTCCGTCGCTACTTGTTTGCGTTGGAGCACAGGTTCTCCAATACCTGGCAGGTTCTACAGGGATCTCACTGGAGCTATGATCCCGTGATGGTTCCTTCTCTGTGGGTGTCCACAGCCCGCGCCGATACCCGTCGTGTGCTAGGGTTTTAGTTGTATTAGTGATGTTATATTTATGACACTATTCGTGATGTATTAGTGATAATATTCGATGATGTACGGACACATGAGATGATTTACTTTTGCTTATTGAATGCATGCTAATTTGAGTCCTATAAGATACTTTGAAATGTGTATCTTGTGTTGCTCAATATCCAAGTGGTCGGTCATGTTTGCAGGTTACACCTCCGAGTGGCCTATGTTTTGTCGGAGTGTTGATTCATTTCCTTTCCGGCAAATTTCAGGTGCTCGATATGTCCTATTTTAGCAAAGGTCATGCCGGATTTTTCCGTGAATTTTGGCATGACTTGTGCCAGATTCTATGTAGGAAATATCGAGTGCCCCGGATTTGTGTGTTGAGTATCCTGGTAGTTGTCTTCGATCGATTTTCAATTAATGTTTTAACTATGAACATAGGAAATGTCTGACGATGAAAAGGATTTCGGTATTTGCAAATACTGCAAAGACGAGCGCGGCCTGTGCGACAGAATCTTCCTAGATGATGATAGGCGCTTCAGCATCAAGCTGGACGAGAACTTCGAAGTGGATACAGTAAGTCATAAAGACAAGTCTTTTTTCGTAATTAAGCATGACATCTGCTTCATTTGCTTCAACTTATATTTTTTTTACTATTCTATTAGCGTATCCCCTGCCATTCAAGAGTTTTTGTATTGGATAAGATAGGTTTCAGTCATACTACGGAGGTAAAGAAAGTTTATTTGAAGACCGAGCATGGTTATATTTTCCATGCAAAATTATACAATTCAGACGACTACACCTATTTTGGATGCAAAACATGGCGAGCACTATGCAAGACTTATGCATTTGAGTCTGATATGGTTATCACCTTTGATGTTCGTCCGGAAGATGATATGAAGGTAATACCGACATCTGGGTCGATGTGCAGACGCCTCCAGTTATACCATTATGTAAGTTTCTCAACCATATTTATGTCTTTGATATTGTTTATTCAAAAATAGTTGACAACTAATTTGTATTGTCAGCTTATTTCGGTGCAAGCAAACATGTCCAGCGCTTGATAGACAGGACCTACTACTGTCCCGAGGCTGAACTAAACTGCGAGGAGCTCAGTCATTATGTTTCATGGCTTGAGGATCTTGATACTGTCAAGACAAATTTTCTTCCTAGATTTAGAAATGTTAGTACTGAAAACGTGCGACCAATAGTGTTCGTAATGAACTAAGGTCACATCTATTTAGGAAGGATGGTAAGATTTTTACTATTTGTCCTCAGTGCATCTTTTCCATACATTATTTTTGAAGCTAAACTTCATTGCTAAATATGTTACCATAAGATGTTCTTCAACAAGGACTCCCGATGAATGTTGTGCCTTATGGGATCAAGACTAAAGGTACCATGAGTATTATCAGCTTACGACCAAGATATCCTACAGATTACTTTAGTGCATTCAAGATTAGCGACGGATGCTTAATAGTGCAAGACTGGACCAAATATGTGATGGGGGAGCGCAGAGAAGTACTAGGGAGCAAACAGAGGCGCTACCCACGATTAGGAGACAGGTTCATCTGCATGCTCCAACTTGATCAAGGAGGAGAGCTACACATGTTTTATGTTGTTTTACCTAAGAGAGAGCAGCAGGAGTGATTAGCTAGCTAGAAATGAGTTTCAGGATGATGATGTGCTACACTATTACTATGATGATAAAATAGCTAGTGTTGGTGGTAATGACTATGATGATTATTATTAGCTATTGTTAGTGGTGATTAAATAAATACTGTTGGTGCTAATGACCATGATGATGATTAAATATCTTGTGCTGGCGGATTAGATTCAAGTGGAGGCAACATGTGGTGCACATCGAAAGTATTACTAGTCCAAACTAGATCAAGTTTGGATTAATAGTATACTTTTGACATGCACCACATATTGCCTCCACTTGAACATAATCCACCTTTATTTGACACTGTTATGGACATAATGATGTAAACCTCATAACTGGTATTGTATCAATATTTGTACGATGGCGAATAAATAAACTAAAAATGAAAAAATAAAAAAAGAATACTAGTAGCGGTGGAGAGAAAACACGCTGCCAGTAGTTACATTAGCAGTAGCATTGGAGTGAACAAACGCTGCAGCTATTCGTCTTAGCAGTAGCGCGTGCGGGCACGCGTTACTGCTAAGCAGTAGCTGTAGCGCCTTATTAGTAGCGCACCTACCCGCGCTACTAGTGAGCACAAAACCAGCGCTACTGCTAGGGTTTTCCCTAGTAGTGCATGGTTGTATAGATTAGTTCAGTTCTTAAGTGGTTTTACACTTAGGCTTGTATTAACTTACTACTTATTTTCTCCATAATTTTGCAACATTAGTTCTGTAGTACTTAGTACAGTTTTTCTGGAATCAAGATAAAATACATCTACATTTAGACGTTTGTATTTACACAGTCATGCTTCTAAAGATTTTACAGTTTTATTTTCACTATAAATTTGCTTCAGTAGTTCTGTAACTTCCAGAATAGTTCAGTTAAGAGGTTTTACTCTTAGGCTTGTATACACTTACAACATCTTTTATTTGTAATTTTGGAACATTAGTTCTTTATAGCTTTAGTTTAGTTTCTGGAAAAAAGATCAAATATGTATTTTTGCAATTTGTAATTTACAGTCTTGCTTCTACAGAGTTTACAGTAGTATTTTCTGTGAATTTGCTTCACTAGTTCTGTAAAACATCCAGAATAGATCACTTCTGGAATGAAGAGTGTAATTTACCTTTTCGCTTGTATAGATTTCCAGTTGTATTTTTTTTTGTTATTTTTCTTCAGTAGTTTTCTAAAAAAGACTAAATATGAAAAGCTGGTTCTAATTTATTCTCAATTTTTTTCTATAGATGTTACAGTTGCATTTTTCTTATTAGTTTTTGGCAATTTTGCAATGAGAATGGTTTCACAGCGGTAGACTGTTCTGCTTTATAAGGCCATTGTATCTATGTAGAAATTTGTTACTTATTTCTGAATACATCTCTTATTGTTTATCTGTATGTTGCAGAGCAACTCGTATTGGTGTAGCTTAGATGCATTTTAAGATATGGCATGAAGCTAGCTAAGGTCTTCTATTATTTCTAGCAGCATGTGATTGACTGAACAAAAGAAGGACTGCACTCACATATGAAGTGCTTGCAAGTTTTTTTAAAAAAAGCAAAGGGCCAGCGGTGTAGCTAAGGGCTTTAATTTATTAGTACTCCATTTGTTGCTTCTAAAACACTTGTATGCACAGATAGTTTCTCTTGGTTATCATAAGTGAACATTCTTGAGATAAGTTTTGCCCAGTTTTTTAGTGGGGAAGGAAAGCTTCATGATATCCATTTAAACCGCTGATATCTATTTGAAAATTAATTTATGTGCATACCTCCTCGATACTAACAATATTTTTCTACTGTATAGGAGAAATCTTCTCAGTTTCTGAATCCTGAGCAGTAGCAAGTCAGGTGCTTAATAGTGATCCTACCATGCATATGGCATAAGCAAGTTAGTTCTAAAAAGGTCATTGTTAATTCACCCACATTTGTCCCGCAATTGCCACAACTTAGTGCGGTGAGATCAGAGGATGGTCATCAATTTAATCTAATTTGTCGCACTGAAGTACAGATGCTTTTCTCCGATGTTTTTATGAATATAATAGCCAGGTGCAGTGTAAGTTCAAATACTTTTTGTTTGGTATTTTGCAGGTCCTCATGTGCTTAGTACTGCATTTAGAAATGATTGCGGATAGATTCTTCTCCTTGAAATTCATTGGTAACATCGGGAAAGTATGTATAACCTCCTGATGTACGTGGGTTTTTGAGAATGCTTTTCCCAGGCCATGCTGCACTCATCATTGAAACTTCTAGTTGTGTATTAGATAGTAATCATTTTGCCTAATGTATTGTTGTCTAGTGCAGCAAAGTGCGGTCTTTCCACCCTAGATAAGAAAAAGAAAGATAACTAGTGCAGTCTTTTCTTAAAAAATGACTTTCATCTGTCCATTGGTGGATGTGTTGCTCCCAATAATTGGGTGTCTGGACATGCTAAATTGTTGCCTTGTGGCTAGATGATGCATATGCTCCTTTTCCATTTAATATACTTCCTGGTCTGCGACTTGAGGAGATTGATACAGGCTATATGGTGGGTCGGTGTGGCATTGATGCTTTATTATGTCTAACCGATCACAGATTCTAATTAGTTATAATACTAAAATCCTGATTTTTTTTGCCATTGGTGCTTTATACAATTATTATTTATTCCATTATCTCAATGAATGCATGAATTCACCGACGACCCTTTTATCCTTTGTAGGAATGACATACAAGAGGACCAGGAAGTAACCATGAAGATGGCAGTTTGCATCAGCTAGGCAGTTTGTGTAATGGAGAAAAACAATGTGTCTTTTATCATTTTGTAAACCTATATGGTGTCTTGTCAACTGGGCATTTTGTGTATGGAGCAAACAATGAATCGTTGGACATGCATCTACCATTTTGTAAACCAATCAGGTGTCTCGGTGATTGAAACATAAATGTTTCCTCCTTTCAATTACTTACTTCTACCTATAAGAATAATCTGTGTTGCAATGAGATATGCAACTTGATTTATTGTTGGGCAAGGCACAAGCCAAATAATGGCTGGGTATTAAATAAATATTGCTCGGCTAAACAAAATGCTATCAAACTGTTGGTCGGCAAAAGATAATAACGTTTGGTTGGGAAATGTTTGTGGCAGGGCTGAGAGAAAGTCGGTCGGCAAATGTACTACCGTCGGACTATCGGTCGGGAAAAGTTCATGGTAGGGCCAACAGAAAGTCGTTCGGCAAAGGAAGTACCATCGAACAGTCGGTTGGGAAAGTTTATCATCACACAGTCGGTCGGGAAAGGTTCATAGCAGGGCCAACAGAAAGTCGGTCGGCAATGATTTCGATAGCCGTCAAATAGTCGGTCGGGAAAGATATGTCGGTCGGGAAAAGGCTTTCCCGTCTGGACTTTCCCCAACAAACAAGGTCGGTCGGCAATAGTCTTTCCCGACCGATTGTCTGTCGGTGGACGTTGTTTTCCCAACCGACTTGTCTGTTGGGGAAGTAGTGCTGTGGTGTAGTGTACATAGAGTCACGGGCCAGGTGATGTGATTGTTGCTCTACTCCCTGAAAGGATTAATGCCATCCGCCCTTAAACCAAACCATACGTTCCTTGGGTCACCTGCAAACTCAGTCCGGTACTTTCTCCCGATTTTTCTCCACTGTGACCCATCTACAGGTGCTCTCAACTTCCCGTCTTTCTTACGGTCCTCTCTGTGCCATCGCATCAATTTGGCATGCTCTTTATTTCTGAACAGACGTTTCAACCATGGTATTATAGGAGCATACCACATCACCTTGGCACGAACCCTCTTCCTGGGGGGCTCGCCGTCAACATCACCAGAGTCATCTCGTCTGATCTTATACCGCAATGCACCGCATACCAGGCATGCGTTCAAATCCTCGTACGCACCGCGATAGAGGATGCAGTCATTAGGGCATGCATGTATCTTCTGCACCTCCAATCCTAGAGGGCATACGACCTTTGCTGTGTACGTACTGTCGGGCAATTCGTTATCCTTTGGAAGCTTCTTCTTCAATATTTTCAGTAGCTTCTCAAATCCTTTGTCAAGCACAGCATTTTCTGCCTTCCACTGCACAATTCCAGTACGGTACCGAGCTTTGTGTTGCCATCTTCGCAATTGGGGTACAACCATTTTTTGTGATCCTCTAACATGCGATCGAACTTCAGCTTCTCCTTTTGACTTTCGCACTGTCTCCTTGCATCAACAATGACCCGGCGGAGATCATCATTGGGCACATCGTCTGGTTCCTCTTGATCTTCAGCTTCCCCCGTTGCAGCATCACCGTATTCAGGGGGCACATAGTTGTCATCGTCCTCTTCTTCTTCATTGTCTTCCATCATAACCCCTATTTCTCCGTGCTTGGTCCAAACATTATAGTGTGGCATGAAACCCTTATAAAGCAGGTGGGTGTGAAGGATTTTTCGGTCAGAGTAAGACTTCGTATTCCCACATATAGGGCATGAACAACACATAAAACCATTCTGCTTGTTTACCTCGGCCACTTCGAGAAAATTATGCACGCCCTTAATGTACTCGGAGGTGTGTCTGTCACCGTACATCCATTGCCCGTTCATCTGTGTGCATTATATATAATTAAGTGTGTCAAAAACCATTAGAGAACATCATGAATAGATAAGTGACCAAATTAATAGAAGTTCATCATCATATTAAAACCAAATTAAATACATAGTTCTCCTTGAACAACATATAGCTCTCCAGAGCATCTAATTCAACCATAGATTGAAACTATGTAAAACATTTCAATGCAACAACAAATGCGATCATAATCGCAACCAAGGTAACAATTGATTTAACGGCATAATGATACCAAGCCTCGGTATGAATGACATATTTTCTAATCTTTCTAATTTTCAAGCGCATTGCATCCATCTTGATCTTGTCATCATAGACGACATCGGTAACATGCAACTCCAATATCATCTTCTCCTCCTCAATTTTTTTATTTTTTCCTTCAAGTAATTGTTTTCTTCTTCAACTAAATTTAACCTCTCAACAATAGGGTCGGTTGGAATTTCTGGTTCACATACCTCCTAGATAAGTAAAATCTATGTCACGTTGGTCGGCATAATTGTCATAAACAATAAATGAATGAAATAGTTATAAAAGATAATATATACCACATCCGAATCATAGATAGGACGAGGGCCGACGGGGGCGGATACCAAAACCATCGCACTATATAATAACAAGCAATAATAAAAGTAAGAAAATTAGACAAGTATCTATCTAATCATACAAGTAAGAATTTTCTTTTTTTAGAAAGAAGATAAGAACAAGAGGCGCACAACGGTGGTGCCGGCGACGAGATCGGCGCCGGCGATCGACGGCGGTGAAGACGGGGATGGGACGTGACGGACCGCTAAACCTAGACAAATCTTGAGGAAAATGGATCTTGGAAGTCGAGTTTGGAGAGGAGAAAGCTTAAGTAGTGTGGCTCGGGCATTTCATCGAACACCTCATATGCATAGTAGGTGAGCTAGAGCACCACAAAGCCCTCCCCTCCCCGGCCAGAAAAAACAGAGCAGTGGAGTGCTCTGCTCGCGGGCGAGGGGTATATATAGCCACCTCATTGGTCCCGGTTCGTGGCTGGAACCGGGACTAAAAGTGTGGGCCAGGAGCGAGGCCCATTGGTCCCGGTTCGTGTCTGGGACCGGGGCAAAAGGGTCCAGACGAACCGGGACCAATGCCCTATGAGGCCCGGCCGCCCCCCTGGGCGCACGAATCGGGACGTATGCTCCCATGGGTCCCGGTTCGTGACTGAATCGGGACTAATGGGCTGGCCTGGCCTGAACCAAAGCCTTGTTTTCTACTAATGTGGGCAATTTGGGGCAGTTGGACGGACCAAAAAATCGAAGAAACGCACCATACTTCATTATCATGTATATATATAGATAAAGCTACTATTTGAAGAAGAAGAAGAAGAAGAAAAGAAGAAGAAGATTTACTGTGTCAACTAATCGGTGTGTGGGGTTTCATCCTCTTACAAAACATACAGGTTGTACGTCAAAAGTTACGGTACGCGGAGTGGTTGTTACCATAAAACTGCTCTCATGAATCACTCTCGTATCGATTTGAGGCGCCTAAATTTTCTAAAACATTCTAAAAAAACCATAGACGTAGTGCATGATATAATAGCACCTGAACTTAAGCATTTCCATAATTCCATTCAAATAAAAATATGTTCATTTTTCCTTGTTTCTTCATTTTCAAGCCCGGAATATTCATATTTTTAGAGAGAATTTTCGCATGCAGTACATTCATGAGTTCTTTTCAGTCAGATGATTAGGGTGCCCCATTCCCCACAGTATGGAGCACCATCAACCAATAAGAGACGTGGGCCGTGCATGCTTTCAATGACTTGAGACTACTCCCTTTGTCTAGGTGTGTAAGTCATCTTACAAAAACCAAATAATCTCAAAACACTTAGGCGCGGTACTTTAACTCTCATCTCGTTTCTTGTTTCATGACATATCAACCAATAAGAGATGTGGGTCATGCATGCTTTAAATGATTTGAGACTACCAAACACGACATGCATTGGTTAGTTCGTTGCATGTATTGTTATTAATTAGCAAAAACACATTAAGTTCTCTCGTTTTCCCCTCCACCTTGGTCACGGTGCGCAACGTAAGATGACTTACACACCTAGACGGAGGGAGTACCAAACATGACATGCGGTGGTTAGTTCATTGCATGAAATGCTATTAATTAGCAAAAAGACATTAAGTTTTCTTGTTTTACACACTTAGACGAAGGGAGTACTATCAAGCATGGTCGGAGGAGATTTTGCAGGAGCACATGCATATATAGCATTAGCATGCACTACATTTGTGAGCTCCTTTCAACTGATTCTTTAATGCCTTAACTCGACACAGTGGCGGAACCATCAATATGCTTGGTTTTTACCGTGTACCGTCCTTTTTTTTAAGGATCTACTGTCCTGTTTTTTTTTCGAGAGGAGAGTTGGAGCTCCGTGGCACAAGAGCAGTTATGTCTTCTCAAAGGGGCCTTTCGTATTTGTCGTCTATCATCATAGTGGTATCATGATAATTTGAACGAGAGTGCTCAATCCCATGCCATGCATGTGAAAAGCATGCATGGATACTGACATGGTTGGGAAAATAGTCGGCATGCAACTATTGAGAATTTATTCCATGACGCTACGCATTTCTTCCATGAAGCTGTACTGAGGTTCCTGAATGCAAAAATCAGGCTGAAAGTTCCATCAAGGTCTGACGAGTGCGAGGCAGTGTAAACGTAGGGGCCCTCTGTTGGCCACCCTAGAGCCAAAATGGATTTCCTTTAGTCCCAACCAAATTGGAGTAGGCTAGAGCTCAAACTCGTAAGATTTCATGACCAACTCATGCTTCTTTGCTTCTCATCAGTAGACTAAAACAAATATAAAACTAAAGCAAAATGGAAGGGTGACTGGCTAAAACACAAACCCATCCATGTACGATATGATTGTGAACAGGTAGATGCGAGATTATCATTAATTATATAATAACCAAGATAAAGGATTTAGGAGTTGGGATCCCCACCCAATTTTACTTGAATGCAAACGTTCCAGAAACAAGATGCAGAGGAAAAATATGGAACTACAAAAAAGAGAGAATGAAGCCTCCATCCAGCAAGCTTCACTTTAGAACATCCGTCAACCGATAGCTAATAACCCCTCAAGAAATATTCCTTCTAGTACATGACATAGCAGTTCGTTCAAACCAACAACCTGCCAGCGGCAAGACAACAAAAAAAGGAGGAAGAAGAGAAACTACTTTGAATTAGTACAATTCTTTTGCCAGGAACTAACTTTGAATTAGATGACGCTACAGAACTCTTATTACACTGCTTCAAGGCACAGTGCGTACCCCATTCACGGAATACAAGCCATGCAGGAAAAACTACATAATCCATCCGTCCCAAAGTTCTTGGCTTCGATTTGTGTAAATACGGATGTATCTAGTCACGTTTTAGTGTTAGATACCTCCGTATCTAAACAAATGTAAGACGAGAATTTTGGGACGGAGGTAATACATTACATTACGGTGATAGTTACACCACCAACCTTGGAGGCATTATTTACGTACTATCGTCTCTATTATTTTGCATAGATCCACGCTACTATATATAGTACCATCGTTTGTTTCTTAATGCACGAGGGGGCGATTTTTGGTTTACACAAGCTGGACTACTGCGGCGATTCTCAGGGATCCACCCTGGAGAAGATCAGCAAGTTCATCAAACAGTATGGCAGTGCGCCAACCCCACCCTTTTGGAGCCTTGGGCAGGAGAGTGCCAGCCTGCTTCAGGCTTCCGAATATCATCACCTCTCTCTTTGATGGACAGATGAGCTAGCGGCAACAAGACAGAGGGCAAATTACACCATATACAGTATCAGTTCTAAAAAATGGAAACATATTGAGGTAGATACCTGATACCGCGCAGTGACCTTTTCCCGGGGGTCTATATACATGTGAGCCTGAGAAAAAAGTGCATCAGTGACCTTGTTATCTTGCGATAAATGAATCAACCCATTAAGTTACTCACCTTCCTCAAGGGGTCTAACAATTCAGCTTTGCGTCTGTGGAGAAAAAGCCCTGCATTGTTGATTTGTTAAATGCTACCATGCTTTTCGGCAAACAACAAAGGTGACTGGCAAACATTACAGAATCAGATACAAAATATGTTACCAAGGGTGCGCCGCCCATGAGGATCCTCATCATTGAATGCCTGGACACTTACCTGCAAACGATCATGTTTATTACTAAACTTGATTTAGGCTGTCAGAAGCATGGATAGGTAGAAGACCAGAAAGTAATAAACCTTCCATAGTGAGCCAGCGTAAAATACTTCAGCTGAGTGTTTCACTTGACCATCTGAAAGCCTATGCACATCTTCAAATTCAACCCTGTGTTTAGGTATAGACTGGTCAGAGCTTAATACAAACATGATATTAGTGTGCACCCCAAGTTCTAAGTTAATGAGATCTGTAGGGAATAAAGAAATTGACATCAGAAGTTTTGAGCATGTCTTGGTTGGCTAGACTAATAAGAAATTAGAAGAAGTTGTTTCTCCCGCCTGCCTTTGGTGAAGGCATTAATATCCAACAGGAACACAGATTGCTTGAAACAGATGTTTTGTAAGAGCAAAGGCAGGACAAATAGGGATCTTACCCAAAGCGGAAAGGAGGGAAATGACTAAGCGGTGTTCTCATGTCCAAGGATATAGCTGTGTTATCTGCACTTTCCCAACTGGGCCCATGTTCGTGCTCTTTTGACTCTTGAATCTGGAGAGAAGAACCACCTGGTGTAGAAACAGTAGCAGCACCAGAATATCTAGTTTGCATGCCTGCCTCAAAAATACTTTCTGCCTGATGATGAGAAGCATTGCTTTCTTGGCTAAGATTGACCAATGCAGTCAGACCATCTCCTGGAATATCTCCATTGTGGTCAACTCTAGGTTCTGATTCATCATTCGCAAATGATTGCTGACCATTCCTTGAACCAAGCCCATAGGGAACACGAGAGAAGACATAACGTGTAGGAGCCCAAGCAGCGCCAGGCACATTTGAGTTTCCTCTCCCAATGCCAGCAAGTCCATCAACTGCTCCTCTTACGTTAACACGCACAGGACTAAACATACCATTCCCATCGCCTTGGGCATCTGCAAGGTAGATACTACCTGCAGTTCCTGAAGCACTTGTCCTATCATGCTCCTGCCTGTAGTGGCTGTGTGTACTAACGTATGCTTGTTTACAAGCACAAGAATTACTTGTAAGGCAACAGTTTCTGCAAGTATCAGCAACTATTGCTTGCACTCTGTGGCACAGGAGCATCTGCATTAACAAATCATCAATGTTTCAGAGATGGTCTTAGAGGGAAAATAAGTACTTAGAACGGAGGGAAGTAGACTAAAACCTGTAGCCAAAGACCATCGTTTACAGCTTTGCAAGGAAATTCAAACTCTTCAAGTTGCTTTCGAACACTTAACAGTGCATCAAATGACATATTGCAATAGAGAAGAGAACCCCTTTCAAATATATTCATGAAAGTATTATATTCATCAGTAGACAAAGAAGAGCTTCCCCTGCTGCATCTAACCTGCCGTCGACCAACAACCCTACCACCCCAAAGAGGTGCGGTGGGTCTTCCCCACTCACATGGAACTAATCCATTACTTGAAGAAGTTCTTGAGAAGTAATTCTTTGTTTGCTCACTAGAAAGCCACATATTTTCATTAAATTGATAAGAGGTGCTTTCTGCAGATGGTCCTCCTGTAGAAATATCATTCTCCATCCTCTTGGAAGCTTCAGCATTCTGAATGATCAGAACAAATAGTGCAATCTTAGTGTAATTATCATGTTTCTTGTAAAGTGGTTTGTTAAACGAAAGACGGAGAGTTCATAGCATACTGAAAACAAGCCAACATGATCTTCTTACTTGTGGAATGGAGTGCGGTGTGCTATCCTGCAGAATTACAACATTTGGAGCATCAATAATGTTATTAGCAGCTTTACTCGCCATGTTATCATGCAACTTCAACTTCTGCAGTTCAGATTCCATTAGCTGCTTCTCACCAGTTTCATTCATGAGACTCTTTCCCTTTCCCATGGGACAATCAGCAGTTGATGAGCTTGCCATAAGGTCCAAATTTTCGTTTCCGGTAACTTCTACATCAGAAACAGTGACCTTTGCCAGTAGAGCAAATAATGCTAGTTCAAACCTTCAAGTTGCAAGACGACCAGTTATCATAATTGGGCTTCAAATTCTATTGCCATTAGTACACAACACATACATACCGTTTCTCCTCATTAGGTACCCACAGTTCGTCAGATGTAAGGAGAGCATGCAAAGTTTGTGAAGAAAGTTTTGGAAGCACCTTTCAGGAAAAACAAACATTGAAAATCAGTTATCAAATATTATGGACGAAAAACAGGTATGGAAACTCTAAGCCTAAAAGGCAATGTAGCACATATGACATATTCAACATTGAAATTCACCCAAGTCCAACAATATGTGTCATAATTAAGCATTCATGTCGCATTCACATCCAAGTAAAAGCTAAATAAATTCAAAAGGTTCAACATTCAAAAGCTTTCTATGCATTTCTGGTACTGCAACCTGTATTCTTTCTTTGGCGAAGGAAAAATGTAATGAAAGACATGACAATATAGGGGGTTAGATTGAACATTCACTTCCAAACCAGTGAGCTAGGCTCAATTTCTATTCACTAGAACATAATCCTATAGTCTTTACACTGAAAAAAACTTAACACCATGAATGCACAAGCAAACATTGCTGAAATTGTAAGCATGGATGATAAGTTCCAAATTGTTAAGTAGCTGAGCTTTATGAGGAATGTCAACACAGATCCAATACCACTATACCAAAATTAGAGTCACAATAAACAACTCCCTCTGTTCAGAAATGCAGGTCGACCTAGGGTTCATGCAGTTAACTTTTAATACCTTTGACGACTAATTTGTGCGAAACTACATAAATTGACTTACATACAGCAAAAAAGACATTGGGTTTGTCTTGGAAAAAATATATTCTTCAATAATACTTATTGCTAAAGTGCATACTGAAAGCTGGCAGTTACGAAGATTCCTACTTGAGCAAAATACTCCCTCCGTTCGGAATTACTTGTCACAGAAATGGATGTATCTAGATGTATTTTAGTTATAGATACATCCATTTTTATCCACTCTTGAGACAAGTAATTTGGAACGGAGGGAGTATTTGATAAGTATAGCTTTTTAACCAGCAAGATCCCCATGAATGCTCCTTGGTCCTTACCTCTCGTAGTTCCAGTGTGGCACTTTGACAAAGATAACCCCAGCAAGCATTTCTGACGCGCTCTCCATGACTACCATAGTCTTGGCTTTCCGCAAACAACTAAAAACAATAAGAACAAAATTAGGCCATAGATAAAGAAGGGGAAAGTAATATCATTGACAAAGAACACCATGTATATATGATAAGCTGACGGACTAACCTGATATTGTAAAAAATTTGATGTCCAAAGCTCAGAAATAATAAAATCTGTACAGATTGTACACAAGCCCTGCAAGAGTCCATTTGTAAGTACAAACAATAGCAAACGGTTGAGGACAATAGGAACCCTCTCAAATAGAAGAAACCTGAAGATCCAGAAATGATGCAGCTGCCAGTACACGAAACGCATTGTTATCATTAAGCTTGGGGGGCTGCCCATAAAGATATGCCAACGCAATTGCAATTGCCTCTGAATCAATATTAGAATCATCTATATGCAAGACCACTGTAGGTGCTCCTGCTTCTCTCCATGGACCATGCAACATATTCCTGGCAGTTTTTTTACACAGAGCCGGCTTATCAGTTTCAGATATTGGCACAGTATTAATCTGGACAAAATTGACTGTCAGTCATAACTCACAAGAGAAGATAATAATCTAGCGAAATGAAGAGGTTTAGTTGCATAAGAAGGTTCCTTTCTATGTTGAAGATTTATGTAGGAGATATAGGCACTGAAAGGTATTTTGCAGTGAGGAGTTCTATCAGACTTTGTTTACTACTTCCTCTGGTGCCAAATGCGAGGGGCCCACAGATCCCATGATTTAAGTTTGACCAACCATTGGAATAATAAAATGTGATGTGACATAGAAGGGATATCACTCGAAAATGCTTTTGATTATGAATCCGAAGTGATGCTTGTGTCACATGACCAACATTTGATTTTACTAGTTTAATCATTGGTCAAATGTCAACCTTAGGATGTGCGGTTGTCTTAATTTTGCGACAGACCACTAACTACCCATCATGCTTCCATTTAGCTTTGTATGATAAAGGAGTAACTTGCTTCATCTGGATCGCAAAGGTGAAATCTAACTTCCTTTTTTGCGGAAAACCAAAAAATTGAACTAACTTGCTGCAATCAGCAACAGAATTGGTCCCTACACACGCAATTCCGCTCAATTCACTCTATTAAACATTTTCACACAGGGGTCATAGCACGAGAAATTTCCACTTCAAAGGGAATCGAAACATATGCACCGCGCAGCCCAGTAGAAATGTATTTCTACTCTATGAAACAATCCTAAATACTCAGTCAACAACAGCGCAAACTCCCACAGGAACTGGCCCGGGGTCCCCGCATCTGCATTCGAGAAGGGAGCTGACCTGAAGTAGGTGCTGCGGGAGATGATGAGGCGGTGGAGGCGGTAAGTGGCGCCCATGGCCTCGACGACGACATCGGAGAAGGCGCCGGAGCCGAAGCCCTCGGCCTGCACGTGGTCGCAGAGCGCCGCGAGGTTGCAGTCCACGGGGCGGAGCTCCGCCGCGGCGACCGCCAGCTCGTACGGCCGCGGCGCCCCCGCCGGCGCAGCCAGGGGCGCCGCCCCCTCCGCCGGCACGGGCGGCAGCGGGTGCGGCTGCTGCGCCGCCGCCATGGGGGCCGAGGGGCTAGGGTTTTAGTTGGGGGCGTGTCGGTGCGATGGGGATGCGGGCGGGGAATGGGGTGGGGTGGGGAGAGAGACAGGATCGATCGGGAGGAGGAAGAAAGCGTGCTCCGGGGGGAGGCTTCGCAGTAACTGTTTTTTTTTCTTTTTTTTTGACGATACGGTTACCGTCGGTCCGTCACGACTCGCATAGATTTTGTGTTTTCATTTCGAATCGAGGTAAATACGCTAGTGGTGCTTTAACTTATCGCCATGGATGTTCATTTTAGTGTTTGAACTTGAAAAATACACCAAACTAGTTCTAAAACTTGACATGAACATACAAATACGATGCTAATCTCATCTATAGACGTAAACTGCATCCACGTGTCACCGTATATGGATAATGTGGCACTGACATGGTGTGGGGCCCAACTGTAGCTAGGAAACATAATTATTACTTGAGTACTATATGCGACTCTATGACTAGTGGGCCCACCTGTCAGTACATTAGAAAAATTAATACTCCCTTCATTTTAGTTTACAAGTCCTGCGCGTATAACTAGATTGTCAATTTTATCACCTTAATATAAACTGTATAACACAAAAATTATACCGTTTGAAAATAAAACATCTGAAGTTTATATTGATATATTTTTTATAATATATATGATTTGTATTAAGTTGGTCAAATTGACGACCTAAAAGTACACGCACGTTCTATAAACTGAGAGAGAGGAAGTAAATTGAGAGAGAGGGAGTATGAAGAATGAAAAGATGCGACAAACAGGAATCGAACAAGCAACCGGATGACTGCCAGCTAGTTGCGCTAGCCACTGTACCAAACATGTACTTATTATTAAAAAAAGGCCACTCAATTTATATGTATTTTAACTAAAAGTCTTGTGCCCATAATTTGCCTGCAGCCAGTGACCCATTTTACACACGTTACTTTTTCAAAAAAAATTGTGAGAAGCATATTACTACTAATCATAATAATAAATTTAAGATTCAAATATTCATGTGTCAGTAATAATTAAGTCATGCTATACAAATATCTGTGTGCACAAAAAGTAAATATATGGAGGAGTTTAATAAAATAACATACAAAAATGTTCATGTAAGTTTTACAAATATTGACTTATTATTTAGAATATTTTTTAACTATAATACATGAGTGTTTAAAATATTTGTAAAATAATTTGTAAAAAATATGTGAATAATTATTCAAATATGTGTGCAACATGGGCACTGGCTGCAGCCAATTTATGTACATAAGAGTTTTTTGTTTAAGTACATAAAATCTGAGGGACTTTCCTTGTCAGCAAAATATGTTGGTTGGAGTGGCTAGCGCATGCATCCCCCAAGGGGCAGGTAGCAGATTCGATTCATGCATTGTAGATTTTATGTTAATTTTCCTAATTATTGACAGGCGGGCCCACTACTCATAGAGTCATATAGTACTTAAGCATTTTTATTTCGTAACTATGAATGGGCCCCACGCCATGTCAGTGACACGTCAGCCATATACATTGCCACATCGATGCATATTACGTCTACAGATAAAATTAGCACCGTATTTGCCCGCTCGTGCCAAGTTGTAGAACCAGTTTGATGTATTTTTCAAGTTTAGACATCAAAGTGAACATCCATGGCAAGTTCAAGCACCACTGGTGTATTTACCTCTTTCAAATCTATACCTGCTAATAAGAGCCTGTTCGGAAGCTCTCCCGACTCTGAACTGGAGCATCTGTTGTACTCCTACATGCTTGTGTACAACTGAATTGCAACTCGAGTGATAGCCCACTACTCATAGAGTCATATAGTACTTAAGCATTTTTATTTCGTAACTATGAATGGGCCCCACGCCATGTCAGTGACACGTCAGCCATATACATTGCCACATCGATGCATATTACGTCTACAGATAAAATTAGCACTGTATTTGCCCGTTCGTGCCAAGTTGTAGAACCAGTTTGATGTATTTTTCAAGTTTAGGCACCAAAGTGAACATCCATGGCAAGTTCAAGCACCACTGGTGTATTTACCTCTTTCAAATCTATACATGCTAATAAGAGCCTGTTCGAAGCTCTCCGACTCTGAACTGGAGCATCTGTTGTACTCCTACATGCTTGTGTACAACTGAATTGCAACTCGAGTGATAGCCCAGAGTATTCCGGGTGAAGTACAACTGAATAGTTTCACCTCTGAAATGTTTGTGATTTTCTTTAGGTGTTTGGGAGTCTTCAAGATAATTGTTCGGCTGAACTTGATCATTCGCGAGTACTGGATGTTCCAGCCGGCGCATGTTAAGAGGGCCTAATCCTAATTATTGACAGGCGGGCCCACTACTCATAGAGTCATATAGTACTTAAGCATTTTTATTTCGTAACTATGAATGGGCCCCACGCCATGTCAGTGACACGTCAGCCATATACATTGCCACATCGATGCATATTACGTCTACAGATAAAATTAGCACCGTATTTGCCCGCTCGTGCCAAGTTGTAGAACCAGTTTGATGTATTTTTCAAGTTTAGACATCAAAGTGAACATCCATGGCAAGTTCAAGCACCACTGGTGTATTTACCTCTTTCAAATCTATACCTGCTAATAAGAGCCTGTTCGGAAGCTCTCCCGACTCTGAACTGGAGCATCTGTTGTACTCCTACATGCTTGTGTACAACTGAATTGCAACTCGAGTGATAGCCCACTACTCATAGAGTCATATAGTACTTAAGCATTTTTATTTCGTAACTATGAATGGGCCCCACGCCATGTCAGTGACACGTCAGCCATATACATTGCCACATCGATGCATATTACGTCTACAGATAAAATTAGCACTGTATTTGCCCGTTCGTGCCAAGTTGTAGAACCAGTTTGATGTATTTTTCAAGTTTAGGCACCAAAGTGAACATCCATGGCAAGTTCAAGCACCACTGGTGTATTTACCTCTTTCAAATCTATACATGCTAATAAGAGCCTGTTCGGAAGCTCTCCCGACTCTGAACTGGAGCATCTGTTGTACTCCTACATGCTTGTGTACAACTGAATTGCAACTCGAGTGATAGCCCAGAGTATTCCGGGTGAAGTACAACTGAATAGTTTCACCTCTGAAATGTTTGTGATTTTCTTTAGGTGTTTGGGAGTCTTCAAGATAATTGTTCGGCTGAACTTGATCATTCGCGAGTACTGGATGTTCCAGCCGGCGCATGTTAAGAGGGCCTAAATCCATTTTCATGTGCACAGATGTGTTCAATAATGTTCCAAGTTGCCATGTTCAGACAGAAAAAATTAACCATAAAGGATTTCCATGCTTTTGCATGGGCGTGAAATCGACTTTCAAAAATTGATATGGACTATGGTTATTGGATTTCCATTCCTACTAAAGAAGAATATTTTGCTAAAAGTAAAGTTGCTCCAAGAATTTATGCCTTACATGATAGTGCTTTCTTGGTACATGTATTTGGGCTAGCTTTTCTTTTGCCAAACATATTGGGGCTAGCTGAACCTGTTGATTGATAGTATGATTTTACAGGGGCCGACCATAAGTCAGGAGCTAGAATTTATTTTTGGTATCACTCGACTTTTTCTCTGGTTGGATTAAAATCCAATGGCTAGCCATATCTTTTTTCTTCTCCCTTTCATCTTCCTCCTCTTACTACTCTACAGCGTCGTCCGCCACGACAGCGTTGCTACGCCCGCCCCACCTCCCCATCCTCCTCAAGCGGCCACCTTCGCCACTCTGTAACCCCATGCTGCCCCTCTAAAACCAATTACCACCCTTTTTCTGCACCAGGGCCCACCCCCATCACGAATCGTCAACCTTTCATTCCTCTACACCGCGCGTTCCCGTCTTCGGTCGCTGCTGGCTTTGGCGTCCCCCCCCCCCCCTCCTTCTCCTTGGGGTACGTATCGCCTTATTACTCTAAATTGCCCCAGTAAACACCATAACCACCTCGGGCTACGGGCATGTGGTATTTTTTTTCTCCTGTTGCAAAGCACAGGCATGTTTCCTAGTTTTCTATTTAAAATTTTTAATTTTTTTATAAGATTTGATATTCAAAGAACTCTAAGATTTACATTTTTTATTACAAGATTTATAAATATAAAATACCTACGATGGATATATGGATCTAAAATTTGGTCATGAGAAGGTACGCAACAAGAACATGGAGTGGCTCAAAAAGGGTTTTCTGAAACCGGCTACATGATTTTATTACAAAATTGAAAATGTGCACAGTTATTAAAAATGTTGATAGGAAATATCCATGATTTCTTTTAAAAAGGACAAAAATTTAAAAGAATGTTCATGAAGAGCAAAAAAAATGTTCAAGCATTTCTTTAAGTTCTTAACTTTAAAAAGTACTCACATTGTAAAAAAATCTCAGAATCAAAGAAAAATTCATGCATTACAAAATACATATTCACTATGTAAAGAAAAATGGTCATAAATTTAAAGGAAAATGTTCACATATTTCATAAAATGGTTGTGTATTACAAAATTTTCATTAATTTTACTAAAATGTTTGTGGAATTTACATTTTTCAAAAATTTGAAATTGAAAAAAGGAAAAAAGAAAAAGAAAAAAACCCGGAAGAAAGCCACAGGAAACCTAGAAGAGAATTTTAAAAAGCATCTCGGGACTACATCCGTGCGCGCCTAATTGGGTTGGCCCATGGATGATTGCCTTGATGGCTTGACTTAACTTTGCCTTATAAGCAAAAACACTTATTTATGGAGTCTTGGCTTTTGGGTTATGATTGGATGTTGTTGTACTCCCTCCGTTCCATAATGTAGTGCCTATAGATTTTATAAAAAGTCAAACCTCACAAACATCTAGAGTGCGAAACATATATCACTAGATTCATCATAAGATGTAGTTTCACATTATATAATTTTGGTATTGTAGATATAAATATTTTTCTCTACAAGTTTGGTCAAAGTTTGTAGAGTTTGACTTCTCAAAAAAATTATAGGCACTATATTATGGAACGGAGGGAGTATGATGGTATAAACTAAAAGCCAAAGGTAAAAGCCTATAAATAGATACTTTGTACTTATGAACCAAAGTGCCACAACTCTAGTCTGGTTATGCAGTAGGATAGCATTCCTTGCTTGTATCATGTTTCAATTTCATTTAAACTTGAAATGGAGATTGATCAAACCCTAGAAGATAATTAACCCAACCAGGTTCAAAGTCAGATATTTTTAATGAACCCAAAATGCCCTTTAAAAATGTTAATGATTTATGCTATAGGATAAAAACCTCTAACAAAAATGATACGCATTTTTAAGGATTTATTTGGGGCTTTGAATTAAGTCACCAAGTTATTTGAATTGGGGTTATAAATTCCTATAAATTATTTATATCTCCAATAATTTCGAAACTTCTTTGGGGGCTTTGAAATAATCCATTTAGTCCATAGAATAATTTTCATAAGCAACTAAGTTGGTTTGGTTTGAAAACCAAATTCAAACCCCATGGAATAAATAGAAAACATAAAATAATTAGAAAAGAAAGAGAGAAAATGATTTGGCCTGCACTCGCAGCCCATCACTGTTGCAGCCCACAGTGACAGGCATCCCCTTCCTCTAGCCAGCTGGATAGCGGTCGATGTGTGTAGTAATAGTAGTAGATGCAGACAGGAGTCGGTCTAGTTGTCACGGACGTGATGCCTATATTCATGATCATTGCCTTAGTTATCATCATAACTATGCGCTTTTCTATCAATTGCTCAACAGTAATTTGTCACGTATGCTTTTTTTCAAGAGAGAAGCCTCTAGTGAAAACTATGGCCCCCAGGTCTATTTTTATCATATTATTTTCAGATCTATAAAATCAAAAACACAAAATACCTTGCTGCAATTTATTTACTTTTATATTCTTTTGCATTTTACTTATCTTTTATATCTATCACTATCAGATCTCATCCTTGCAAGTAACGTGAAGGGATTGACAATCTCTTTATCGCATTGGGTGCAAGTATTTGCTTGTTTGTGTAGGTGCAACCACTGGTGACTTGTGTGTTCCTCCTATTGGATTGATACCTTGGTTCTCAACTGAGGGAAATACTTATCTCTACTTTGATGCATCCCCCTTTCCTGTTCAAGGGAAAAACTAACGCAATCTCAAGAAGTAGCACATAACAAGCAAGCAAAAGATCAAGCAAGAAAAAGGCAAACGGAAAGTATTTTTGTATTTCTGTAAAAACTTTTTAGAGGTGGGGGAGATGAAAACGAGAGGCAAATGGCAAATAAAGTAAATGCAAGAAGATGAAAGTTTATGCGTAGGTACTTGATAGATGTTGATGATGTCTCCCCAGCAACGGCACCGGAAATTCTTCCTGCTACTTGTGAGCTATGATGGGGTTTCCCCGAAGAGGAGAGGATGATGCAGTACAGTAAAGATAAGTGTTTCCCTCAGTTATGAAACCAAGGTTATCAATCCAGTAGGAGAACCAAGCAACACTATGTAAACAGCACCTGCACACAAACAACAAATACTTGCAACCCGACGCGTAGAGGGGTTGTCAATCCCTCAACGGTTATGAGAAAGATTAAATTGTATAGGTTTTGGTAAATAGATCTAACTAAATTACAAAATAAAATAAATAAAATAAAATTGCAGCAAGGTATTTTTGGTTTTAACATATGATAGAAAATAGACCCGAGGGCCATAGTTTTCACTAGAGGCTTCTCTCGAGAAAATAGCATTCGGTGGGTAAACAAATTACTGTTGGGCAATTGATAGAAAATCAAATGATTATGACAATATCCAAGGAAATGATCATGTATATAGGCATCACGTCTAAGATTAGTAGACCGACCCCTGCCTGCATCTACTACTATTAGTCCACACATCGACCGCTATCCATCATGCATCTAGTGTATTAAGTTCATGGAAGAACAGAGTAATGCTTTAAGCAAGATGACATGATGTAGACAAGATAAACTCACGTATGAAATAAACCCCCATATTGTTACCATTAATAGCAATGATACATGCATGTCATGTCTCTTTCTGTCACTGAGATTGAGCACCGCAAGATCGAACCCATCATAAAGCACCTCTTCCCATGGCAAGAAAAATCAATCTAGTCGGCCAAACCAAACCAATAATTCAGAGAAGAAATACGAGGCTATAACAATCATGCATAAAAGAGTTCAAAGAAAACCAAAATAATATTCATGGATAGATCTGATCGTAAACTCACAATTCATTGGATCCCAACAAACACACCGCAAAAAGTCATTACATCAAATAGATCTCCAAGAACACCGAGGAGAACATTGTATTGAATATCAAAAAGAGAGAAGAAGCCATCTAGTTACTAACTACGGACCCGTAGGTCTGTGGTAAAGTACTCACACATCATCAGAGGGGCAGCAAGGATGATGAAGAACCCGTCCATGATCGTTTCCCCCTCCGGCAGAGTGCTGGAAGAGGCCTCTAGATTGGATCTCGTGGTTCTGGTACTTGCGGCGGCAAAAAAAGTATCTCATGGAGTCTCCTGAGGGTTTTGGGATTTTAGAGTATTTATAGAGGCGAAGGTAGGTCAAAACGATTCTCATGGGCCCCACTACCCACCAGGGCGCGCTAGAGGCCCCTAGCGCGCCCTGGTGCCTAGTGGGCCCCTCTTCCATCTTCTCATGGCCTCTAGAAGCTTCCAGGTCTCTTATTACCGGAAAAAATATCCTAAATGTTTCGTGGCATTTGGACTTCATTTGGTATTGATATTCTGCAAAGTAAAAAATAAGCAAAAACAACAACTAGCACTGGGCACTAAGTACGTTAGTCCTAGAAAATGATATAAAGTTGCTTGTAAATGTATATAAAGCATCCAAGATTGATAATATAATAACATGGAACAATAAAAAATTATAGATACGTTGGAAACGTATCACCCTTTCTCACCTTGAGATGTGGTGCAAACTTCGTTGTTGCATCCAAACGCCATGATATGATACACTCTATCACACATAGGCATCCTTATATCTTTCTCAAAACAACCACCATACCTACCTATTATGGCATTTCCATAGCCATTCCGAGATATATTACCATGCAACTGTTGGGGAACGTTGCAGAAAATTAAAATTTTTCCTACGGTTTCACCAAGATCCATCTATGAGTTCATCTAAGCAACGAGTCAAGGGAGTGAGTTTGCATCTACATACCACTTGTAGATCACATGCGGAAGCGTTCGAGGGAGCGGTGATGATGGAGTCGTACTCGACGTGATTCAGATCACCGGTGACCAAGTGCTGAACGGACAGCACCTCCGCGTTCAACACACGTACGGTACGGGCAACGTCTCCTCCGTCTTGATCCAGCAAGGAGGAAGGAGAGGTTGAGGAAGACAGCTCCACCGGCAGCACGACGGCGTGATGATGGTGGAGAAGCAAGATCTCGGCTGTGGCTTCGCGAGCACACAACGGAGGACGAGAGGTGTTGGGAGGGAGGGCTGCGCCTTGGCTTGGTGCGGCTGCCTCCCTCACCCCTCTATTTATAGGGGAAGGGAGAAGGGCGGCCCTCTAGATGCATCTAGAGGGGGCGGCGGCCAAGGGAGGGGGACTTGCCCCCAAGCAAGGCGCCCCTCTAGGGTTCCCCCCTCAACCCTAGGCGCAAGGGCCCAAGGGAGGGTGCGCCCAGCCCACCAGGATGGCTCCTCCACACGCAGCCAGGTGGCCCCAGAGAGGGTGGCCCTCCCGTGGACCTCCGGAACCCTTCCGGTGACCCCTGTACAATACCGATATGCCCCAAACTTTTCGGTGTCCGCTTGACAACTTCCCATATATAAATCTTTCCCTCCGGACCCTTCCGAACTCCTCGTGACGTCCGGGATCTCATCCGGACTCAACAACATTCGTAATCACATACAAGTCTTCCTAATAACCCTAGCGTCCACCGAACCTTAAGTGTGTAGACCCTACGGGTTCGGAGACATCTGATACATGACCGAGACGCTCTCGGTCAATAACCAACAGCGGATCTGGATACCCATGTTGGCTCCCACATGCTCCTCGACGATGTCATCGGATGAACCACGATGTCGAGGATTCAAGCAACCCGTATACTATTCCCTTTGTCGACGGTATGTTACTTGCCCGAGACTCGATCGTCGGTATCCCAATACCTCGTTCAGTCTCGTTACCGCAAGTCACTTTACTCGCATCAGTAATGCATGATCCCGTGACCGCACACTTGGTCACTTTGAGCTCATTATGATGATGCACTACCGAGTGGGCCCAGTGATACCTCTCCGTCATACGGAGTGACAAATCCTGCCTCGATCCGTGTCAACCCAACAGATACTTTCAAGATACCGTAGTGCACCTTTATAGTCACCCGATTCGTTGTGACGTTTGGTACACCCAAAGCATTCCTACGGTATCCGGGAGTTACACGATCTCAAGGTCTAAGGAAGAGATACTTGACATTGGAAAAGCTCTAGCAAAACGAACTACACGATCTTGCGCTATGCTTAGGATTGGGTCTTGTCCATCATATCATTCTCCTAATGATGTGATCCCGTTATCAACGACATCCAATGTCCATAATCAGGAAACCATGACTATCTATTGACCAACGAGCTAGTCAACTAGAGGCTCACTAGGGACATATTGTGGTCTATGTATTCACACATGTATTACGATTTCCGGATAATACAATTATAGCATGAATAAAAGACAGTTATCATGAACAAGGAAATATAATAATAATGCTTTTATTATTGCCTCTAGGGCATATTTCCAACAGTCTCCCACTTGCACTAGAGTCAATAATCTAGTTACATTGTGATGAATCGAACACCCATAGAGTTCTGGTGTTGATCATGTTTTCTCCGCTGAAGAGGTTTAGTCAACGGATCTGCGACATTCAGATTCGTATGCACTTTACAAATTTCTATGTCTCCATCCTGAAAATTTTCACGGATGGAGTTGAAGCGACGCTTGATGTGCCTGGTCTTCTTGTGAAACCTGGGCTCCTTGGCAAGTGAAATAGCTCCAGTGTTGTCACAGAAGAGTTTGATTGGCCCCGACGCATTGGGTATGACTCCTAGGTCGGTGATGAACTCCTTCACCCAAATTGCTTCATGCGCTGCCTCCGAGGCTGCCATGTACTCCGCTTCACATGTAGATCCCGCCACGACGCTTCGCTTGCAGCTGCACCAGCTCTCGCTCCACCATTCAACATATACACGTATCCGGTTTGTGACTTAGAGTCATCAGATCGTGTCGAAGCTAGCATCGGCGTAACCCTTTACGACGAGCTCTTCGTCACCTCCATAAGCGAAAACATGTCCTTTGTCCTTTTCAGGTACTTTAGGATATTCTTGACCGCTGTCCAGTGTTCCTTGCCGGGATTACTTTGGTACCTTCCTACCAAACTTACGGCAAGGTTTACATCAGGTCTGGTACACAACATGGCATACATAATAGATCCTATGGCTGAAGCATAGGGGATGACACTCATCTCTTCTTTATCTTTTGTCGTGGTCGGGCATTGAGCCGAGCTCAATCTCACACCTTGTAGTACAGGCAAGAACCCTTTCTTGGACTGATCCATTTTGAACTTCTTCAAAATCTTATCAAGGTATGTGCTTTGTGAAAGACCGATGAGGCGTCTCGATCTATCTCTATAGATCTTGATGCCTAATATATAAGCAGCTTCTCCAAGGTCTTTCATTGAAAAACACTTATTCAAGTAGGCCTTAATGCTGTCCAAGAATTCTATATCATTTCCCATCAAAAGTATGTCATCTACATATAATATGAGAAATGCTACAGAGCTCCCACTCACTTTCTTGTAAACGCAGGCTTCTCCATAAGTCTCATAAACCCAAACGCTTTGATCATTTCATCAAAGGAATGTTCCAACTCGAGATGCTTGCACCAGCCCATAAATGGATCGCTGGAGCTTGCATACTTTGTTAGCATTCTTAGGATCGACAAAACCCTCCGCTGCATCATATACAGTTCTTCCTTAAGATGCCCGTTAAGGAATGCCGTTTTGACGTCCATCGCCATATCTCACAATCATAGTATGCGGCAATTGCTAACATGATTCGGACGGACTTAAGCTTCGCTACGGGAGAGAAAGTCTCATCGTAGTCAATCCCTTGAACTTGCCGATAACCCTTAACGACAAGTCGAGCTTTATAGATGGTGACATTACCATCCGCGTCCGTCTTCTTCTTAAAGATCCATTTGTTTTCTATCGCTCGCCGATCATCGGGCAAGTCAGTCAAAGTCCATACTTTGTTTTCATACATGGATTCTATCTCGGATTTCATGGCTTCTAGCCATTTGTTGGAATCTGGGCCCGCCATTGCTTCTTCATAGTTCGAAGGTTCACCGTTGTCTAACAACATGATTTCCGTGACAGGGTTGCGGTACCACTGCAGTGCGGAACGTGTCCTTGTGGACCCACGAAGTTCAAGAGCAACTTGATCCAAGTACCTTGATCATTATCATTATTTTCCTCTTCGTTGGTGTAGGCATCACAGAACATTTTCTGAGCTGCACTACTTTCCCGCTCAAGAGGTAGTACTTCATCGAGTTCTACTTTCCTCCCACTTACTTCTTTCGAGAGAAACTCTTTTCCGTAAAGGATCCGTTCTTGGCAACAAAGATCTTGCCCTCGGATCTTAAGTAGAAGGTATACCCTATGGTTTCCTTAGGGTATCCTATGAAGACGCATTTTCCGACTTGGGTTCGAGCTTTTCAGTTGTAGTTTCTTGACATAAGCATCGCATCCCCAAACTTTTAGAAACAACAGCTTAGGTTTCTTCCCAAACCATAATTCATACGGTGTCGTCTCAACGGATTTAGACGGTGCCCTATTTAAAGTGAATGTAGCTGTCTCTAGAGCGTATCCCCAAAATGATAGCGGTAAATCGGTAAGAGACATCATAGACCGCACCATATCTAATAGAGTGCGATTACGACGTTCGGACACACCGTTACGCCGAGGTGTTCCAGGCGGCGTGAGTTGTGAAACGATTCCACATTTTCTTAAGTGTGTACCAAATTCGTGACTTAAATATTCTCCTCCACGATCCGATCGTAAGAATTTTATCTTTCGGTCACGTTGATTCTCTACTTCATTCTGAAATTCCTTGAACTTTTCAAAGGTCTCAGACTTGTGTTTCATCAAGTAGACATACCCATATCTACTCAAATCATCTATGAGAGTGAGAACATAACGATATCCTCCGCGAGCCTCAACGCTCATTGGACGCACACATCGGTATGTATGATTTCCAACAAGTTGGTTGCTCGCTCCATTGTTCCGGAGAACGGAGTCTTGGTCATCTTGCCCATGAGGCATGGTTCGCATGTGTCAAATGATTCATAATCTAGAGACTCCAAAAGTCCATCAGCATGGAGCTTCTTCATGCGCTTGACACCAATGTGACCAAGGCGGCAGTGCCACAAGTATGTGGAACTATCGTCATCAACTTTACATCTTTTGGTATTCACGCTATGAATATGTGTAACATTACGCTCGAGATTCATTAAGAATAAACCATTGACCATTGGAGCATGACCATAAAACATATCTCTCATATAAATAGAACAACCATTATTCTCGGATTTAAATGAGTAGCCATCTCGCATTAAACGAGATCCAGATACAATGTTCATGCTCAAACTTGGCACCAAATAACAATTATTAAGGTTCAAAACTAATCCCGTAGGTAAATGTAGAGGTAGCGTCCCGACGGCGATCACATCGACTCTAGAACCATTCCCGACGCGCATCGTCACCTCGTCCTTCGCCAGTCTCCGCTTATTCCGCAGCTCCTGCTGTGAGTTACAAATATGAGCAACGGCACCGGTATCGAATACCGAGGAGTTACTACGAGTACTGGTAAGGTACACATCAATTACATGTATATCAAATATACCTTTAGTGTTGCCGGCCTTCTTATCCGCTAAGTATTTGGGGCAGTTCCGCTTCCAGTGACCCTTCCCCTTGCAATAAAAGCACTCAGTCTCGGGCTTGGGTCCATTCTTTGACTTCTTCCCGGCAACTTGCTTACCGGGCGCGGCAACCTCCTTGCCGTCCTTCTTGAAGTTCTTCTTACCCTTGCCCTTCTTAAACTTAGTGGTCTTATTGACCATCAACACTTGATGTTCTTTCTTGATTTCAACCTCTGCTGACTTCAGCATTGAAAATACTTCAGGAATGGTCTTCACCATCCCCTGCATATTGTAGTTCATCACGAAGCTCTTGTAGCTTGGTGGGAGCGACTGAAGGATTCTGTCAATGACCGCCTCGTCCGGAGGTTAATTTCCAGTGGGACAGGTACTGTGCAACCTAGACATTTTGAGTATGTGCTCACCGACATAACTGTTTTCCTCCATCTTACAACTGTAGAACTTGTCGGAGACTTCATATCTCTCGACCGGGCATGAGCTTGGAAAACTAGTTTCAACTCTTGAACATCTCATATGCTCGTGTTGCTCAAAACGCTTTTGAAGCCCGGTTCTAAGCTGTAAAGCATGCCGCACTTGAATAAGGGAGTAATCATCGATGCGTTCCGCCAAACGTTCAAATCGTCTTGCAGTCTTTGGGAGAGCAGGTGGGTCCCTAACGGTGCTTCTAGGACATATGCCTTCTTGGCAACTATGAGGATGATCCTCGGGTTCGGACCCAGTCCGTATAGTTGCTGCCATCATCTTTCAGCTTGGTTTTCTCTAGGAACGTTGAAGTTCATGTTGACATGAGCGTTGGCCATTTGATCTACAAGACATATTTTGCAAAAGTTTTAGACTAAGTTCATTATAATTAAGTTCATCTTAATCAAATTATTGAATGAACTCCCACTCAGATTTGACATCCCTCTAGTCATCTAAGTGTTACACGATCCGAGTCGACTAGGCCGTGTCCGATCATCACGTGAGACGGACTAGTCATCGTTAGTGAACATTCTCATGTTGATCGTATCTTCTATACGACTCGTGTTCGACCTTTCGGTCTCCGTGTTCGAGGCCATGTCTGTACATGCTAGGCTCGTCAAGTTAACCCTAAGTGTTTTGCATGTGTAAAACTGTCTTACACCCGTTGTATGTGAGCGTAAGGATCTATCACACCCGATCATCACGTGGTGCTTGAAGCATTTAACTTTAGCAACGGTGCACGCTTAGGGAGAACACTTCTTGAAATTGTTGTAAGGATCATCTTATTTACTACCGTCGTTCTAAGTAAACAAGATGCATAAAACATAATAAACATCACATGCAATTATATAAAGTAGTGACATGATATGGCCAATATCATAAAACTCCATTGATCTCCATCTTTGGGGCTCCATGATCATCTTGTCACCGGCATGACACCATGATCTCCATCATCGTGTCTTCATGAAGTTGTCACGCCAACGACTACTTCTACTTCTATGACTAACGCGTTTAGCAATAAAGTAAAGTAGTTTACATGGCGTTCTTCAATGACACGCAGGTCATACAAAAATAAAGACAACTCCTATGGCTCCTGCCGGTTGTCATACTCATCGACATGCAAGTCGTGATTCCTATTACAAGAACATGATCTCATACATCACAATATGTCATTCATCATTCATCACAACTTGGCCATATCACATCACATGACAATTGCTGCAAAAACAAGTTAGACGTCCTCTAATTGTTGTTGCATCTTTTACGTGGCTGCAATTGGTTTCTAGCAAGAACGTTTTCTTACCTACGAATAACCACAACGTGATTTTGTCAACTTCTATTTACTCTTCATAAGGACCCTTTTCATCGAATCCACTTCAACTAAAGTGGGAGAGACAGACACCCGCCAGCCACCTTATGCAACTAGTGCATGTTAGTCGGTGGAACCGGTCTCACGTAAGCGTACGTGTAAGGTTGGTCCGGGCCGCTTCATCCCACAATACCGCTGAAGCAAGATAAGACTAGTAGCGGCAAGTAAGTTGGCAAGATCTACGCCCACAACCAAATTGTGTTCTACTCGTGCAATAGAGAACTACGCATAGACCTAGCTCATGATGCCATTGTTGGGGAACGTTGCAGAAAATTAAATTTTTTCCTACGGTTTCACCAAGATCCATCTATGAGTTCATCTAAGCAACGAGTCAAGGGAGTGAGTTTGCATCTACATACCACTTGTAGATCGCGTGCGGAAGCGTTCGAGGGAGCGGTGATGATGGAGTCGTACTCGACGTGATTCAGATCACCGGTGACCAAGTGCTGAACGGACAGCACCTCCGCGTTCAACACACGTGCAGTGCAGGGCAACGTCTCCTCCGTCTTGATCCAGCAAGGAGGAAGGAGAGGTTGAGGAAGACAACTCCACCGGCAGCACGACGGCGTGATGATGGTGGAGAAGCAAGATCTCGGCAGGGCTTCGCCCGAGCACACAACGGAGGACGAGAGGTGTTGGGGAGGGAGGGCTGCGCCTTGGCTTGGTGCGGCTGCCTCCCTCACCCCTCTATTTATAGGGGAAGGGAGAAGGGCGGCCCTCTAGATGCATCTAGAGGGGGGGGGCGGCCAAGGGGAGGCGCCCCTCTGGGGTTCCCCTCAACCCTAGGCGCAAGGGCCCAAGGGAGGTGCGCCCAGCCCACCAGGGCTGGCTCCCTCCACACGCAGCCCAAGTGGCCCCCCGAGAGGGGTGGCCCCTCCCGGTGACCCCGGTACAATACCGATATGCCCCGAAACTTTTCCGGTGTCCGTTTGACAACTTCCCATATATAAATCTTTACCTCCGGACCCTTCCGAACTCCTCGTGACGTCCGGGATCTCATCCGGACTCGAACAACATTCGGTAATCACATACAAGTCTTCCTAAAATAACCCTAGCGTCCACCGAACCTTAAGTGTAGACCCTACGGGTTCGGAGACATCTGAACATGACCGAGACGCTCTTAGGTCAATAACCAACAGCGGGATCTGGATACCCATGTTGGCTCCTACATGCTCCTCGATGATGTCATCGGATGAACCACGATGTCGAGGATTCAAGCAACCCGTATACTATTCCCTTTGTCGACGGTATGTTACTTGCCCGAGACTCGATCGTCGGTATCCCAATACCTCGTTCAGTCTCGTTACGGCAAGTCACTTTACTCGCATCGTAATGCATGATCCCGTGACCGGACACTTGGTCACTTTGAGCTCATTATGATGATGCACTACCGAGTGGGCCCAATGATACCTCTCCGTCATACGAGTGACAAATCCTGTCTCGATCCGTGTCAATCCAATGATACTTTCGAAGATACCAGTAGTGCACCTTTATAGTCACCCGATTCGTTGTGACGTTTGGTACACCAAAGCATTCCTACGGTATCCGGGAGTTACACGATCTCAAGGTCTAAGGAAGAGATACTTGACATTGGAAAAGCTCTAGCAAAACGAACTACACGATCTTGTGCTATGCTTAGGATTGGGTCTTGTCCATCATATCATTCTCCTAATGATGTGATCCCATTATCAACGACATCCAATGTCCATAGTCAGGAAACCATGACTATCTATTGACCAACGAGCTAGTCAACTAGAGGCTCACTAGGGACGTATTGTGGTCTATGTATTCACACATGTATTACGATTTCCGGATAATACAATTATAGCATGAATAAAAGACAATTATCATGAACAAGGAAATATAATACAATGCTTTTATTATTGCCTCTAGGGCATATTTCCAACAGCAACTTCCACCATTCCGTTTTTGTGACACACATCATTATTGTCATATTGCTTTGCATGATCATATAGCTGACATAGTATTTGTGGCTCAGCCACCATTCATCATTTTTATACATGTTATGCTAGATCATTGCACATCCTGGTACACCGCCAGAGGCATTCATATGGAGTATCGAGTTATAATTTTTTGAGTTATAAGTAAATAGAAGTGTGATGACCATCATATTCATTATTAGAGCATTGTCCCAAGTGAGGAAAGGATGATGCAGACAATGATTCCCCCACAAATCGGGATGAGACTCCGGACGAAAAAAAAGAAAAAAAGATGCCAAAAAGAGCCCAACAAAAGAGAGAGAGAGAAAAGAAAATGAGAGAGAAAGAGATAAGGGGCAATGTTACTATCCTTTCCACACTTGTGCTTCAACGTAGCACTATGTTTTTCATATAGACAGTCTCCTATGCTTTTATTTTCATATACTAGTGGGAAGTTTTTATTATAGAACTTGGCTTGTATATTCCTATGATGGGCTTCCTCAAATGCCTGAGGTCTTCAAGAGCAAGAAAGTTGCATGCACACCCACTTAGTTTTCTTTTTGAGCTTTAATAAACTTATAACTCTTAGTGCATCCATTACATGGAAATCCCTACTCCTTTCATTGACATCAATTGATGGGCATCTCCATAGCCCGTTGATAGCCTCATCGATGTGATACTTTCTCTTTTTCTATCTTTTCCATATCATATCTACCACCACACTCTATTCCACCCATATTGCTATATCCATGGCTTACGCTCATGTATTGCGTGAGGGTTGAAAAAGCTGAAGCGCGTTAAAAAGTATGAACCAATTGCTTGGCTGACACTGGGGTAGTTCATGATTTTTATTTTGTGTTAAGAAGATGGAGCATGACGAAGATGGAGCATGACAAGGCTATATGATTTTGTAGGGCTAATGTTCTTTAGCATTGATATTTTGAAAGGCATGATTATTTGTTGGTATGCCTGAGCATTGATGTCCTTATGTCAAAATATAGACTATTGCTTTGAATCATTCGGATCTTAATATTCATGCCACAAAAAAGATTACGTTATGAATATGATAGGTACCATTCCACATCAAAAATTCTGTTTTTACCATTTAGCTACTCGAGGACGAGCAGGAATTAAGCTTGGGGATGCTGATAAGTCTCCAACGTATCTATAATTTTTTATTGTTCCATGCTATTATAATATCAATCTTGGATGTTTATTATGCAATTGTATGCAATTATATATCATTTTTTGGGACTAACCTATTAACCTAGTGCCCAGTGCTAGTTGCTGTTTTTTTGCTTGTTTTTAGTTTTTCAGAAAATCAGAACCAAACGGAGTCTAAATGCTATGAAACTTATTGACGATTTTTGTAACAGCCTAGATTTTGGCACTTTTCTTTTTCTTTCTGATTTATTGGTTTTTTCTCTGTTTTTCTTTTTGGAGTGGTTCTGTGGTCTTGTCACCTGGGAAATCATCTTCAATTCCTCTCCCAAGTGGCTCATCATTCCCAAAACCTTTCCAAGATCATGTCACTTCACTCTTTGACCAAACCCTAAATTCTTTTTCTCAGTAATATTCCTTTTTCTGTTATAGGAATAACCCTGCCTGCCCTAGGTTGTGAAGCAACCTATATTTCTGTCAATCCCAAAAATCTCAATTAATTCTCATAATTTCTTTGGGTCATATGTTGCTCAAATATGCCCAAACTTTCCTATCCTACCCCAATAATAATTCTCCAATAATTAATCTTCATTTCTGTCCAGTGTGCCTTTCTGTGAAGGAAGTGCCACCTATCCAATCTTGTTTGCTCCCAAACTGGTTGGGCATTCTTTTATGTCCAAATAATTGCCTCATGCCAAAATTCAACTTTATTTGCCTAGCCAATCTTCCTCAGCAATTTTTCAAACTTTCTGTCAGTCAGAAGGCATTGTGAAGGAAGTGCTAGCTAGGGTTATCCAAATGAGTTGAAATTTTGCATGCCTCTTCATGTGCTCATATAATTAGTCTCCTTCAAATTTCAGCTCCATCCCTTGATCTATGTGAGCACAGGACCAAATCTTGGATTCTGGCAATATTTTCAGGTTGTGAAGCAAGTGCATTTTATATTGCTTCATTAATTCTGAGAAAATACCAGATTTTTCTCCTACCCAAATAACCTCCCTCCAACAAATTTGGCACCATTTCACCTAGCCAATATTTCTCCAAAATTCTTTCAAGATTCTGGTCAGTGAAGATAGTTGTGAAGGAAGTACCATTTTGGTGAATCCAATTGGTATGAAATTTGTACTGAAGGAAATATGCCCTAGAGGCAATAATAAAGTTATTATTTATTTCCTTATATCATGATAAATGTTTATTATTCATGCTAGAATTGTATTAACCGGAAACATAATACATGTGTGAATACATAGACAAACATAGTGTCACTAGTATGCCTCTACTTGACTAGCTCATTGATCAAAGATGGTTATGTTTCCTAACCATAGACATGTGTTGTCATTTGATTAATGAGATCACATCATTAGGAGAATGATGTGATTGACTTGACCCATTCCGTTAGCTTAGCACCCGATCGTTTAGTATGTTGCTATTGCTTTCTTCATGACTTATACATGTTCCTATGACTATGAGATTATGCAACTCCCGTTTACCGGAGGAACACTTTGTGTGCTACCAAACGTCACAACGTAACTGGGTGATTATAAAGGAGCTCTACAGGTGTCTCCAAAGGTACATGTTGGGTTTGCGTATTTCAAGATTAGGATTTGTCACTCCGATTGTCTGAGAGGTATCTCTGGGCCCTCTCGGTAATGCACATCACTATAAGCCTTGCAAGCAATGTAGTTAATGAGTTAGTTGCGGGATGATGCATTACGTAACGAGTAAAGAGACTTGCCGGTAACGAGATTGAACTAGGTATTGAGATACCGACGATCGAATCTCGGGCAAGTAACATACCAATGACAAAGGGAACAACGTATGTTGTTATGCGGTTTGACCGATAAAGATCTTCGTAGAATATGTAGGAGCCAATATGAGCATCCAGGTTCCGCTATTGGTTATTGACCGGAGACGTGTCTCGGTCATGTCTACATTGTTCTCGAACCGTAAGGTCCGCACGCTTAACGTTTCGATGATAGTTATATTATGAGTTTATGAGTTTTGATGTACCGAAGGAGTTCGGAGTCCCGGATGAGATCGGGGACATGACGAGGAGTCTCGAAATGGTCGAGATGTAAAGATCGATATATTGGACGACTATATTCGGACATCGGAAAGGTTCCGAGTGATTCGGGTATTTTCGGGAGTACCGGGGAGTTACGGGAATTTGTATTGGGCCTTAATGGGCCATACGGGAAAGGAGAAAGGCCTCAAAGGTGGCGCACCCTCCCCATTGGCTAGTCCGAATTGGACTAGGGAGGCGCCCCTTCCTTCTCCTTTTCCTTCCCTTTCCTTCCCTTCTACTCCTACTACTTGGAAGGGCTCCTAGTTCTACTAGGAAAGGGGGAATCCTACTCCCGGTGGGAGTAGGACTCCCCTAGGACGCGCCATAGAGAGGGCCGGCCCTCCCCTCCTCCACTCCTTTATATACGGGGGTAGGGGGCACCCCATAGACACACAAGTTGATCTTCGTGATCGTTCCTTAGCCGTGTGCGTGCCCTCCTTCACCATATTCCACCTCGGTCATATTGTAGTGGTGCTTAGGCGAAGCCCTGCGATGGTAGAACATCAAGATCGTCACCACGCCGTCGTCTTGTGAAACTCCTCCCCGACGCTTTGCTGGATCGGAGCCGGGGATCGCCATCGAACTGAGCGTGTGCCAAGAACTCGGAGGTGCCGAGTAACGGTGCTTGGATCGGTTGGATCGGGAAGGCGTCGACTACTTGCTCTCGTTGCGTCAACGCTTCGCTTCGGTCTCACGAGGGTAAGTAGACAACACTCTCCCTCTCGTTGCTATGCATCACCATGATCTTGCGTGTGCGTGGGATTTTTTGAAATTACTCGTTCCCCAACAAAGGCATCCGAGCCAGGTTTTATGCGTAGATGTTATATGCACGAGTAGAACACAAGTAAGTTGTGGGCGATACAAGTCATACTGCTTACCAGCATGTCATACTTTGGTTCGGCGGTATTGTTGGATGAAGCGGCCGGACCGACATTACGCGTCACGCTTCGCGAGACTGGTTCTACCGACGTGCTTTGCACACAGGTGGCTGGCGGGTGTCAGTTTCTCCAACTTTAGTTGAACCGAGTATGGCTACGCCCGGTCCTTGCGAAGGTTAAAACAACACTAACTTGACAAACTATCGTTGTGGTTTTGATGCGTAGGTAAGAACGGTTCTTGCTAAGCCCGTAGCAGCCACATAAAACTTGCAACAACAAAGTAGAGGACGTCTAACTTGTTTTTGCAGGGCATGTTGTGATGTGATATGGTCAAGACGTGATGCTATATTTTATTGTATGAGATGATCATGTTTTGTAACCGAGTTATCGGCAATGGCGAGAGCCATATGGTTGTCGCTTTATTGTATGAAATGCAAGCGCCTGTAATTGCTTTACTTTATTACTAAGCGGTAGCGATAGTCGTAGAAGCAATAGTTGGCGAGGCGACAACGATGCTACGATGGAGATCAAGGTGTCGCGCGGTGGCGATGGTGATCATGGCGGTGCTCGGAGATGGAGATCACAAGCACAAGATGATGATGGCCATATCATATCGCTTATATTGATTACATGTGATGTTTATCCTTTATGCATCTTATCTTGCTTTGATTGACGGTAGCATTTTAAGATGATCTCTCACTAATTATCAAGAAGTGTTCTCCCTGAGTATGCACCGTTGCCAAAGTTCGTCGTGCCCGGACACCACGTGATGATCGGGTGTGATAAGTTCTCGTCCATCTACAACGGGTGCAAGCCAGTTTTGCACACGCGAATACTCAAAGTTAAACTTGACGAGCCTAGCATATGCAGATATGGCCTTGGAACACGGAGACCGAAAGGTCGAGCGTGAATCATATAGTAGATATGATCAACATAGTGATGTTCACCATTGAAAACTACTCCATCTCACGTGATGATCGGTTATGGTTTAGTTGATTTGGATCACGTGATCACTTAGATGACTAGAGGGATGTCTATCTAAGTGGGAGTTCTTAAGTAATATGATTAATTGAACTTAAATTTATCATGAACTTAGTCCTGGTAGTATTTTACAAATTATGTTGTAGATCAATAGCTCACGTTGTTGCTTTCAAATGTTTATTTTGATATGTTCCTAGAGAAAATTGTGTTGAAAGATGTTAGTAGCAATAATGCGGATTGGATCCGTGATCTGAGGTTTATCCTCATTGCTGCACAGAAAAATTATGTCCTTGATGCACCGCTAGGTGACAGACCTATTGCAGGAGCAGATGCAGACGTTATGAACATTTGGCTAGCTCAATATGATGACTACTTGATAGTTTAGTGCACCATGCTTGACGGCTTAGAATCGGGACGTCAAAGACGTTTTGAACGTCATGGACCATATGAGATGTTCCAGGAGTTGAAGTTAATATTTCAAGCAAATACCCGAGTTGAGAGATATGAAGTCTCCAACAAGTTCTATAGCTAAAAGATGGAGGAGAATCGCTCAACTAGTGAGCATGTGCTCAGATTGTCTGGGTACTACAATCGCTTGAATCAAGTGGGAGTTAATCTTCCAGATAAAATAGTGATTGACAGAATTCTCTAGTCACCATCACCAAGTTAGTAGAACTTCGTGATGAACTATGATATGCAAGGGATAACGGAAACGATTCCCAAGCTCTTCGTAGTGCTGAAATTGACGAAGGTAGAAATCGAGAAAAACATCAAGTGTTGATGGTAGACAAGACCACTAGTTTCAAGAAAAGGGCAAAGGGAAAAAGGGGAACTTCAAGAAGAACAGCAAGCAAGTTGCTGCTCAAGTGAAGAAGCCCAAGTCTGGTCCTAAGCCTGAGACTAAGTGCTTCTACTGCAAAGGGACTGGTCACTGGAAGCGGAACTACCCCAAGTGATTGGCGGATAAGAAGGATGGCAAAGTGAACATAAGTATATTTGATATACATGTTATTGATGTGTACTTTACTAGTGTTTACAGCAACCCCTCAGTATTTGATACTAGTTCAGTTGCTAAGATTAGTAACTCGAAACGGGAGTTGCAGAATAAACATATACTAGTTAAGGGTGAAGTGACGATGTGTGTTGGAAGTGGTTCCAAGATTGATATGATCATCATCGCACACTCCCTATACTTTCGGGATTAGTGTTGAACCTAAATAAGTGTTATTTGGTGTTTGCGTTGAGCATGAATATGATTTGATCATGCTTATTGTAATACGGTTATTCATTTAAGTAAGAGAATAAATTGTTGTTCTATTTATACATGAATAAAACCTTATATGGTTACACACCCAATGAAAATGGTTCATTGGATCTCGATCGTAGTGATACACATATTCATAATATTGATGCCAAAAGATACAAAGTTAATAATGATAGTGCAACTTATTTGTGGCACTGCCGTTTAGGTCATATTGGTGTAAAGCGCATGAAGAAACTCCATGCTGATGGGATTGTGGAATCACTTGATTATGAATCACTTGGTGCTTGCGAACCATGCCTTATGGGAAAGATGACTAAAGACTCCGTTCTCCGAAACAATGGAGCGAGCAACTGACTTATTGGAAATAATACATACTGATGTATGCGATCCGATGAGTGTTGAAGCTCGCGGCGGGTATCATTATTTTCTGACCTCCACATATGATTTGAGCTGATATGGGTATATCTACTTGATGAAACATAAGTCTGAAACATTTGAAAAGTTCAAAGAATTTCAGAGTGAAGTGGAAAATCATCATAACAAGAAAAATAAGGTTTCTACAATCTGATCGCAGAGACAAATATTTGAGTTACGAGTTTGGTCTTCAATTAAAACTATGTGGAATAGTTTCACAAATTCATGCCAGCTGGAACACCACAGCATAATGGTGTGTTCGAACGTCATAACCGTACTTTATTGGATATAGTGCGATCTATGATGTTTCTTACAGATTTACCAACATCGTTTTGGGGTTATGCATTAAAGACAGCTGCATTCACGTTTAAAAGGGCACCATCTAAGTCCGTTGGGACGACACAATCTGAACTGTGGTTTGGCAAGAAACCAAAGTTGTCGTTTCTTAAAGTTTGGGATTGTGATGCTTATATGAAAAAGTTTCATCCTGATAAGCTCAAACCCAAATCGGAGAAATATGTCTTCATAGGATACCCAAAGGAGACTGTCGGGTACACATTCTATCACAGATCCGAAGGCAAGACATTCATTGCTAATAATGGATCCTTTCTAGAGAAGGAGTTTCTCTCGAAAGAAGTGAGTGGGAGGAAAGTAGAAACTTGATAAGGTAATTGTACCTTCTCCCTTAATGGAAAGTAGTTCATCACAGAAATCTGTTCCTGTGACTACTACACCAATTAGTGAGGAAGCTAATGATGATGATCATGTAACTTCAGATCAAGTTTGTAGCGACCCGACCTCAGACGGTCAAGCCTCTGTGTATCCGTGCCATCCCTGGATCAGTATGCTGGCACACACAGTACATCAATGTGTATATCAAAGTGCAATCACATGTATAAATAACGTAAAACTGATATATACCTCATAAGTCTCAGCGGAAACAAGTAATCGGGTGTGGAGTCCGATCAACGCCATCGGCAGGTTGAGTGTAGACCGTAACCCTGTATCGTAACTCTTACTCGTCGAGGAAATATCTGCAACATGATACGTTGCAGCCGTGTAGGTCAGTACATTGAATGTACCGGCAAGATCACAATAAGAGAAAACAGATGATAAACTATACTATATGCGGTATGGCTTTGTGGCTCAGATCGAGTTTTGTTTGCATAAAAGCTGGTTTTATTTTTCCCTACAACAAAGGAATATCAGGAGTCTGTACTATGGAGTTTTCTATCATGACATGGTTCCGCCAACCGATGTCGCATAGCCCAATTCATCATAAGTTGCCCAAGTTCCTATGATGGGCTTCCTCAAATTGGTTTTATTCAGTCCGGTGTTGAGAGTTCCGAGATAGATCCAAGTCCAGATGCTCAAGTTGTCCGTAACCGGGGACACGGCTAATCGATTAGGTTTTAACCCTCTGCAGAGGTTTGTACACTTTACCCGCAAGATTCGATCCCTCTCTTTATGTTCTCGCACTTCAGGGTGTTTGAGAACAAGATGACCGAAACATGGTCTTCCGAAGAGTTCCTCTGACCACTGTCCGGTGCTCATCCAATCCTATCGTAGTTCTACATCTGCTAGCACCGTCCCAGCCAGAGTCACCACTAAGGTCAACCAAGCCAGAGCCCATAGTGACTTGCGGTTGCACAGGTAAGCTTCCGGGCATGAAGTATTCTTCCGTCTCTTTGAGTCTGGGTGAAGCTTTCCGCAAGATGTCATGGCGCTTCTCCATGCATCCCGGCCAACCACTGGTTTCTCCAGGGTGCCCGTCAACCATCCTTCACCCAAAGAGTGTGTATTGAATTCTTGTCTCGAGTCTTGAAGTCTTGAGGCCTTGAAAATGCAGTCCTTGCATATGCCATCATGGAGTTGGCGTCATTGACGTAGAGTCCTCCTTCTTCACACCACTCTCGAGCACTCATACCAACCCTGTCTACTATAGCGTAGCATTAAAATAAATAACGTCCCGGGCTTGGTAACAGGGTGACGGGTTCCTACCTCATGCATACTACTCAACTACAAGGATACAATGTCACTACTGGAGGGATTGTTGCGAAGATGACACTAGATGCAATGAAACACATAGGTATGAAAAACATGGTCAAAGTGAACTTGCCTGGTATGTTGATGAAGATATAAACGCTCTCGGAAACTTGATAAAACTATTCGTCACTCCGATGTAAATCTATATAGTCAAACATAGCATTCATATAAGCAAACATCCTAGCAAATAATTCTAACACTCATAATAAAACCAACAAATAAAAATGCAAATCAAGGGACACCAATAAAAACAAAGGAAAACTACACAACAAAACTACTAAAGAAAACTCTAAGACATAACACAAAAATAGTTTTATCCTAAGTAAAATTTAACAACAAAAAATACCAACATAATAAATAATCTGAAAAGAATATATAAAACAACTAATTTTTAACAGAAAGTATTTTTCATAAACTTTTAATAGAAAAAAGAAACCAATAAAAAGCTTTTATGAAACACTAGCTATGACCTAAACAAGTTTTCATACAAAACTAAATAAAATAAATTTTAAAATAAAAACAAAATTTTCTTTGGTTTGCTAACAGAAACAAAACTAAATTTGTCAAAAGTGACAAAAAGAAATAATTTAAAACTAATAAAAACAATAAAGAAAAAGCTAAAACAAAGCTATAACTAAAACAGTACTGTTTTGCTAAAACCTAATTTAAAAATAAAGTAAAAATAAAGAAGTATATGCTACTGGATAGACAAAACCATAATAAAACAGTAGCAAAAGGAATCAATCAAAAATACTTTGTAAAACTCAAGATATGGCCAAATTAGTGATTTGAACAAATTAATGCAAACTCAAATTTAAACTACTAAAATTTAAAATCCAATTACACTAACAGAAACTTTAAGAAATTTTGAATGCAATGCAAAAAGAATCACTCAATTTGGATCTAAAACATAAAAGTTATAAGCAATCTAAAATTGAAACTATTTCTGTTTTTTTAACAAAACGAAAATAAATAAAAACTGGCAGGTACTACGGTCGGGCTGCTCTTGGGCCTAAGCAGTGGGCGTGCAACACTAAACTACGCTCGGGCGAGACCTAAAAGAAACGTGCATGCGCGTTTAATTAATAGAAAACCGACGAACCGGTTCGATCTAAACCGAACTAAAATCGTAAACTAAAACCAATCTAAACCAAAATAAAACCTACCTATTCGTGGATCTAATCTAAGCTGTTGGATTAGGATCGGACGATGAAGACGCAGTGGAGCTCACCGCGGGGTTTCTTGAGGCGAAGACGGGAAGACGCGACCGCAGCAGCGTCGAGCGTCGTTGGTGGTGGCTCCCAGCGTCCTTGGACTCGGCGAAGACACCGAAGTGCAGAACGTCGAGGGCGCCTCATGGGCGGTCGTGGTGGAGCTTGGGGTCATCAGAACGGAGTGAGGCGAGGCAATGGCGACGGCGGCGCTCGTGTATGGTCGAGGTTGGCGTTCCGGGCATCAACGAGCTCGGGGTAGTCTCCGGGGTGGTGTAGTACATGACGTCGAAGATGATGGTGGCGATGGGAGTGGCCAGGGAGGTCGGAGTGGAAGGGGAGGGCGGCAATGGTGCGGTGGCCGAGGCGGATTCCGGCGAGATCGGATCGGGGTGAAACGACCACGGGAGATCGTGAATTTTGCGAAAATCGGATGAGCAGGAGGTGAGGGATATTTATAGGGAGGTGAGCGTGCGCGAGGGGCAAAGATCAGAGCGAATCCCGCGAGGATTTGGATCGGGGCACTATTCGTGAAGAACACGATAGGAAGAGAGGAAGGGGATGACGAGCGGGTCCCGCATGTCGGTGATTGCGAGGGAGAGGCAGAGGGATCGGGCGCTCGAGGCGTACCGATTCGGCGAGGGGGTGGGCGTGGGCCTATGGGGTGAGGGAGGAGAGAGAGGGAGTGGGCGTCGGGGCCAGGTGGCTTCGGCCATTTTCCTTTTTTTATAAAACATAGACAATAAAGTAAACACAAATAAATAAATGAATAATATTATATAGACATATAATATATCAAAATTTTCAGAAAAAGATTTCCTACAACATGAACTATTTTTCAAGTTCAAATAAAATCCTCAAAAATTTACAAAACTCAAATAGTGCTGCTGTTGCAATAAAACCCAACAAAAATCATTTTTAAAACACCAAAATGATTTCAAAATTATTTTCTCCTAATTTTCCATTGAAGGGAATCATTTTACCCTTATTCCCATTTATTTATTTTAGGAGAAAATAATTTGAATAAAATCAAATAATTCCAAATTTGAAAGGGAGTTTCAAAATACTTTCAAATGACTTTCAATTTGATTCTTTTTAACTTCCAACTCATATTTCATATAATTGAAGAAGTCATTTTATCTTCTCTCATGAAGATCATTGAGTTGCATAAAGCTTTGAATTTGAAATATTTTCAAATGAAATTCAAATCTTTTCAAAACCCTTTTCATTTCAAATGGAAGAAGTCATGTCATCTTCACTCTAGGGTTTTGTGTTGGAATGAAATTGAATTCATTGAGATCCAAAAGGGCAAAGGGAAAGTTTGGGAAAGTCATTTCATTCCCTCTCATTCAACTTTCAAAAGTTTCAAATTCCACTCAATTTCACTCAATCAATCAAACAAACAATCAAACAACAAGCATAGTTATTTATTTAATATAACATTCCAAAATTTAGAATTTTGGGATGTTACAAACCTACACTTAAAATGAATCTCGTCCTCGAGATTGAATAAACTAACAAGAAAAGGTTAGGGTTTGGAGGTCTTCCAGCAAATCCATCGATCGGTATGGTCTAGTGTGCTACCACACTTAGAAGTATGGTTATGTTCGACAAAACTCATGTACTTCATCCTTAGGGTTGGCGGTGTCGATCTTCTCATATCTTGGTATGAATCCTTCTATCGATACTCTTCCGTAGGGCATAACCCTTTCCACAATATCATGTGTCATTTGATCATGGTAAGGTTCTTCCGAGACTGGGTCTTCATCTCGGCGGTCTGTCGCCAATACTAAACAACTATCGAAAATCTCATGGTGGTCGACAATTCATGGTTTCTCCTGCAGGAAAATGGTCGGGGTTGGATCTCAGCGTATAACCTACGATTGTAGCGGTTGCTGTAAAGGGTTCCATCGTCCTACCATTCTATGGTTTTATGGCTTATCGCGTCGACACTCTTCTAAGGTTTTCAAGGCTCTCTGATTTTCCATCAACATATGATAGTTCATGATAGAAGTCTCCGGTATGGGGGCCAATCCATCCCGTACTTGAACCATTACTACATACGCAGACATCGAATCACGTATTCTAACACTTGGGCATACTCACAAGCATTGCAGAATTTCTCTTGTTGACGAACTGAGTTCGAATAAATCCATGGTTTCTACAAGCTGAACAAAACATCTAACGTTTCTTCACAACCCTCGGGTTTTCGTATCCTCCTAAAAATGTCGGATGATTAAACTCAGAGTTTTCTTCCGAAACATGTTCCTACAGCAAGAGTGTGCTTGCTTCTTATTAACTCCTGGGCCTGTGGGTTATGGCCCACTTCAACTCTTGTACAAGTTTAACTCATCCTTCCGAGGATTATCATTCCATATTCCAACATTACATCTCCTGTAATCCAATAGTACTTCTTCCTTCATACCCTTGTGGTGACGATCATACAAAACTCCAACTTATTTTGTCCAGCTTCCTTCTATGGACCGTCATGAATAACACATTTCTTTCGTCATTGATCCTGTGGCTTTACGGAGTACTACGACACCAAAAAAATGCACTAGTTTATCCATAAATCATATTATTTTTCATATCAAATCTTTTATTACATCCTTAACCATTTTTCGTAAATCCAACTTCCAAAAAGTACTTTGTTACAAATGCTGCCACCCACATGATTTGGTATGGTCAGGCATTACTTCCAACTTTATTTATTTATCCTCCTCGAGGATTCTTTAGTCCCGCTGGAATTGTGCGACATGCGCCTTGAAATCTTCAATCTTCTGTTTCATCGTGGTGGCCTTGAGCTTCACCTCCATCATCTCTGCATGCACTTCTCTGAGGTATTCCTGAGTATAACGGAGTCTTGCTTCAAGTATTTCTCCGATCTGGCGTATGGCTTCCATGGCTGCTTCACGAACAACGTCGAAGAAAGTTGCTTGTGGTACACGTGAGATGAAAAAGTACTGCCCCATCATCTTTGGGCAAACTCCTTTCAATCGGTGGAGGTGTACCTCCACATACCAAAGTTCCACTCCCTTTTGCATGAAGGGGTAGCCTTTGTAGACTGCATCTCCTTCAAGGTGAATATGCTTCATCATGTCCTTCAGGATCTTCGGGTAATCATGATCACTTGTCAGGGTCATGATCGTTTCCGGACCTTTAAGGAAAGACTCGTAAAGGGTCGTCATCTGCAGTTGTAAAACAAAAATGGTGCTCAGAAATAAGGTACATATCTCCTGGGGTACACATTCATATCACCCAAACAAAACTTCAAACTCAATTTCCAACATCCAGTTTATGCATCACAACTCACTTTCTTCCATGTTTATCCAGAATATTAATTTCCAAGGTAAAATATAACAACTCCTTAAAGCCTTTCAGCATATGACATATCAACTTTATTGAGTCATGAATTATTACAATCTCTGAGTAATCTATTACATAACTCAACCCCGCATTCTCATGAAGAGTGTTTTCCATACTATCCTTATTACTGATATCAACATCTCCACTACTCAGCTCCAGGTTTATCATGATTTGAACAATCCCTAGCAAAATGTCCTGCTTCCTTGCAACGAAAACAATAACTTCCGGCATGTCTCGAGGCTTCTTGGTGATGGTGCCTGCTCCTTGAGTTCCTTGCTTCCTTTCGAGACAATCATTGGCATAATGCCCGACGTCCTTACATTCGAAACAGGTAATATGACTCTTGTCCCTCTTTGCAGAAATTGGGTTGTTCTGAGGGTGTCTTTGTTTTCTCTTTCGGGGTTTCTTCGTTCTGATCAAACCTTTTATTCCATGTGGATCAAACTCTATTGCTTCCGTCGGGAAGTATCCCAGATACTCTTTTCTTTCCTTGGTGCAATACTGTGAAAAATGTCCTTCTTCTCCACATGAATAGCAGGCATTGGAGTAAAATCTGTTGAGGCCTTCTCCATCAGGGTCTTCAACCCATTCCTTCATCACAGGTTCTTTCATAACTTCTCGGAGGGCTTCTTTCATTCCTTCTTCCTGCTCCTGAATAGTTTGTTGCACCATGGGGTAAATGTGACACTGAGTCGGGTAGTGGGTGGTTCCTTCACACAAGAAACAAGTCACCTGACTAGTTGGGCATTCCTCGGCTGGGTGTTTCTCCTCACAATGAGGGCATCCATCCTTGTGTTCCTCCTGGGTGTGTCCTATTTCTCCGCAATTCTTGCAGGCACAAGGTCTCTTCTTCGGGTTATCGTAGTGCTTCCGGATGAGACGTGATCTCAACAGGGTCTTCTTGAATTCGTCCCAAGTTCTTGCTCCATTAAATCCTTGTATGGCTTGATGCATTTTCCACCAGGTTGCAGCACTTTCTGTAAAGCACCGAAGAGCGTATTGAACCTCATACTTCCTTGGAACCAATCTGCTCCCGAAGTGATTCTCCATGTTCTGAATCCATAGCTCTGCCTCCGGCTGGGTTTTCGGTCCAAAGAATATCAGTCCAACTTCATTCATCATCTATGGGGTCCAAAAGTTTTGGGATGAGATATGAGAGAAGAATGGAGGATATACACAATACAAACAATAGTTTTGAAGAAACGAGTTTTATTTTGTGGCTGTCGGAAAACATCAAACAAATGACAGCTCACAAATCGCCGCATCTAACGTAAGTGTGTAACAGGGTTTGGTCTTCTAAAGGTCAAATAATTCTTGATTCTTCAAATTCTTCAAGTCTTGAGTCTTCAATTGTTGCAGCTTCAACTCTTCTAATGCATGGTGAAATCCTGGTTACTTTGAAGAGGTCATCACTGTCCGATATCTTTCTTGGAGCGGCTTCATTGATCCTTCATGTGGTCAAAAGGAAAAGGGTATATTCTAACTATTTGAGGTGAGAGTGACTACTTGATAAAATCAGAAAAAGACGGAAGTAAAGGATCCTTTTGAAAATCAAGTTTTTGAGACATCCTGTCCTAGGGCTTTCCGATTTTTAGGGTCACGTCCTTGATCAACATGTGCTCTAATACCATATCATGAGCGACCGACCTCGGGCGGTCAAGCCTCGTGTATCCGTGCCATCCTGGATCAAGTATCTTGGCACACACAAGACATCAATGTATATATCAAAGTGCAATCACATGTATAAATAACGTAAAACTGATATATACCTCATAAGTCTCGTGAAACAAGTAATCGGTGTGGAGTCCCATCAACGCCATCGGCAGGTTGAGTGTAGACCGTAACCCTGTATTGTAACTCTTACTCGTCGAGGAAATATCTGCAACATGATACATTGCAGCCGTGTAGGTCAGTACATTGAATGTACCGGCAAGATCACAATAAGAGAAAACAGATGATAAACTATACTATATGCAGTATGGCTTTGTGGCTCTGTATCTGAGTTTTGTTTGCATAAAAGCTGGTTTTATTTTTCCCTACAACAAAGGAATATCAGGAGTCTGTACTATGGAGTTTTCTATCATGACATGGTTCCGCCAACCGATGTCTCATAGCCCAATTCATCATAAGTTGCCCACAATTAAGTTATCAGTCCGGTGTTGAGAGTTCCGAGATAGATCCAAGTCCAGATGCTCAAGTTGTCCGTAACCGGGGACACGGCTAATCGATTAGGTTTTAACCCTCTGCAGAGGTTTGTACACTTTACCCGCAAGATTCGATCCCTCTCTTTATGTTCTCGCACTTGAGGTGTTTGAGAACAAGATGACCAAACATGGTCTTCGAAGAGTTCCTCGACCACCGTCCGTGCTCATCCAATCCTATCGTAGTTCTACATCTGCTAGCACCGCCCCAGCCAGAGTCACCACTAAGGTCAACCAAGCCAGAGCCCATAGTGACTTGTGGTTGCACAGGTAAGCTTCCGGGCATGAAGTATTCTTCCGTCTCTTTGAGTATGGGTGAAGCTTTCCGCAAGATGTCATGGCGCTTCTCCATGCATCCCGGCCAACCACTGGTTTCTCCAGGGTGCCCGTCAACCATCCTTCACCCAGTAGTGTGTATTGAATTCTTGTCTCGAGTCTTGAAGTCTTGAGGCCTTGAAAATGCAGTCCTTGCAGATGCCATCATGGAGTTGGCGTCATTGACGTAGAGTCCTCCTTCTTCACACCACTCTCGAGCACTCACACCAACCCCGTCTACTATAGCGTAGCATTAAAATAAATAACGTCCCGGGCTTGGTAACAGGGTGATGGGTTCCTACCTCATGCATACTACTCAACTACAAGGATTCAATGTCACTACTGGAGGGATTGTTGCGAAGATGACACTAGATGCAATGAAACACATAGGTATGAAAAACATGGTCAAAGTGAACTTGCCTGGTATGTTGATGAAGATATAAACGCTCTCGGAAACTTGATAAAACTATTCGTTACTCCGATGTAAATCTATATAGTCAAACATAGCATTCATATAAGCAAACATCCTAGCAAATAATTCTAACACTCATAATAAAACCAACAAATAAAAATGCAAATCAAGGGACACCAATAAAAACAAAGGAAAACTACACAACAAAACTACTAAAGAAAACTCTAAGACATAACACAAAAATAGTTTTATCCTAAGTAAAATTTAACAACAAAGAAAATACCAACATAATAAATAATCTGAAAAGAAAATATAAAACAACTAATTTTTAACAGAAAGTATTTTTCATAAACTTTTAATAGCAAAAAGAAACCAATAAAAAGCTTTTATGAAACACTAGCTATGACCTAAACAAGTTTTCATACAAAACTAAATAAAATGAATTTTAAAATAAAAACAAAATTTTCTTTGGTTTGCTAACAGAAACAAAACTAAATTTGTCAAAAGTGATAAAAATAAATAATTTAAAACTAATAAAAACAATAAAGAAAAAGCTAAAACAAAGCTATAACTAAAACAGTACTGTTTTGCTAAAAACCTAATTTAAAAATAAAGTAAAAATAAAGAAGTATATGCTACTGGATAGACAAAACCATAATAAAACAGTAGCAAAAGGAATCAATCAAAAATACTTTGTAAAACTCAAGATATGGCCAAATTAGTGATTTGAACAAATTCATGCAAACTCAAATTTAAACTAATAAAATTTAAAATCCAATTACACTAACAGAAACTTTAAGAAATTTTGAATGCAATGCAAAAAGAATCACTCAATTTGGATCTAAAACATAAAAGTTATAAGCAATCTAAAATTGAAACTATTTCTGTTTTTTTTAACAAAACGAAAATAAATAAAAAACTGGCAGGTACTACGCGTCGGGCTGCTACTGGGCCTAAGCAGTGGGCGATGCAACGCTAAACTACGCTCGGGCGAGACCTAAAAGAAACGTGCATGCGCGTTTAATTAATAGAAAACCGACGAACCGGTTCGATCTAAACCGAACTAAAATCGTAAACTAAAACCAATCTAAACCAAAATAAAACCTACCTATTCGTGGATCTAATCTAAGCTGTTGGATTAGGATCGGACGATGATGACGAGGAGTGGAGCTCACCGCGGCGGTTGCGAGGCCGGAGACGGGGAAGACGACCGCGGCAGCGTCAGGCGTCGGTGGTGGTGACTCCCCCAGCGGTCCTTGGACTCAGGCGAAGACACCAGGGGGTGCAGAACGTCGAGGGCGCCTCATGGGCGGTCGTGGTGGAGCTTGGGTCGTCAGAACGGAGTGAGGCGAGGCAATGGCGACGGCGGCGCTCGTGTATGGTCGAGGTTGGCATTCCGGGCATCAACGAGCTCGAGGTAGTCTCCGGGGTGGTGCAGTACATGACGTCGAAGATGATGGTGGGGATGGGAGTGGCCAGGGAGGTCGGAGTGGAAGGGGAGGGCGGCAATGGTGCGGTGGCCGAGGCGAATTCCGGCGAGATCGGATCGGGGTGAAACGACCACGGGAGATCGTGAATTTTGCGAAAATCGGGTGAGCAGGAGGTGAGGGATATTTATAGGGAGGTGAGCGTGCGCGAGGGGCAAAGATCAGAGCGAATCCCGCGAGGATTTGGATCGGGGCACTGTTCGTGAAGAACACGATAGGAAGAGAGGAAGGGGATGACGAGCGGGTCCCGCATGTCGGTGATTGCGAGGGAGAGGCAGAGGGATCGGGCGCTCGAGGCGTACCGATTCGGCGAGGGGGTGGGCGTGGGCCTATGGGGTGAGGGAGGAGAGAGAGGGAGTGGGCGTCGGGGCCAGGTGGCTTCGGCCATTTTCCTTTTTTTTTATAAAACATAGACAATAAAGTAAACACAAATAAATAAATGAATAATATTATATAGACATATAATATATCAAAATTTTCAGAAAAAGATTTCCTACAACATGAAATATTTTTCAAGTTCAAATAAAATCCTCAAAAATTTACAAAACTCAAATAGTTTTGCTGTTGCAATAAAACCCAACAAAACTCATTTTTAAAACACCAAAATGATTTCAAAATTATTTTCTCCTAATTTTCCATTGAAGGGAATCATTTTACCCTTATTCCCATTTATTTATTTTTAGGAGAAAAATAATTTGAATAAAGTCGAAATAATTCCAAATTCGAAAGGGAGTTTCAAAATACTTTCAAATGACTTTCAATTTGATTCTTTTTAACTTCCAACTCATATTTCATATAATTGAAGAAGTCATTTTATCTTCTCTCATGAAGATCATTGAGTTGCATAAAGCTTTGAATTTGAAATATTTTCAAATGAAATTCAAATCTTTTCAAAACCCTTTTCATTTCAAATGGAAGAAGTCATGTCATCTTCACTCTAGGGTTTTGTGTTGGAATGAAATTGAATTCATTGAGATCCAAAAGGGCAAAGGGAAAGTTTGGGAAAGTCATTTCATTCCCTCTCATTCAACTTTCAAAAAGTTTCAAATTCCACTCAATTTCACTCAATCAATCAAACAAACAATCAAACAACAAGCATAGTTATTTATTTAATATAACATTCCAAAATTTAGAATTTTGGGATGTTACAAAGTTACTACCGAATCTCGTAGGTTAACCAGAGTGAGATCCGCACCAGAGTGGTACGGTAATCTTGTTCTGGAGGTCATGCTACTTGACCATGACGAACCTACGAACTATGAGGAAGTGATGATGAGCCCAGATTCCGCAAAATGGCTTGAGGCCATGAAATCTGAGATAGGATCCATGTATGAGAACAAAGTATGTACTTTGGTTGACTTGCCGGATGATCGGCAAGCCATAGAAAATAAATGGATCTTCAAGAGGAAGACAGATGCTGATAGTAGTGTTACTATCTACAAAGCTCGACTTGTCGCAAAATGGTTTTCGATAAGTTCAAGGTGTTGAATACAATGAGATTTTCTCACTCGTATCGATGCTTAAGTCTGTCCGAATCATGTTAGCAATTGCCACATTTTATGAAATCTGGCAAAAGGATGTCAAAACTGCATTCCTTAATGGATTTATTAAAGAAGAGTTGTATATGATACAACCATAAGGTTTTGTCAATCCTAAAGGTGCTAACAAAATGTGCAAGCTCCAGCGATCCATCAATGGACTGGTGCAAGCATCTCGGAGTTGGAATATACGCTTTGATGAGTTGATCAAAGCATATGCTTTTATACAGACTTTTGGAAAGGCCTGTATTTACAAGAAAGTGAGTGGGAGCACTACAGCCTTTCTGATAAGTATATGTGAATGGCATATTGTTGATCGGAAATAATGTAGAATTATTCTGCAAAGCATAAAGGAGTGTTTGAAAGGAGTTTTTCAAAAAAAGACCTCGGTGAAGCTGCTTACATATTGAGCGTCAAGATCTATAGAAATAGATCAAGACGCTTGATAAGTTTTTTCAATGAGTACATACCTTGACAAGATTTTGAAGTAGTTCAAAATGGAATAGTCAAAGAAAGAGTTCTTGCCTGTGTTACAAGGTGTGAAATTGAGTAAGACTCAAAGCCCGACCACGGCAGAAGATAGAAAAAGAATGAAAGTCATTCCCTATGACTCAGCCATAGATTCTATAAAGTATGCCAGCTGTGTACCAGATCTATTGTATACCCTACACTTATTTTGGCAAGGGAGTACAATAGTGATCTAGGAGTAGATCACTGGACAGCGGTCAAAATTATCCTTAGTGGAATAAGAATATTTTTCTCGATTATGGACGTGACAAAAGGTTCGTCGTAAAGGGTTACGTCGATACAAGTTTTGGCACTGATCTAGATGACTCTAAGTCTCGGTCTAGATACATATTGAAAGTGGGAGCAATTAGCTATAGTAGCTCCGTGCAGAGCATTGTTGACATAGAGATTTGCAAAATACATACGGATCTGAATGTGGCAGACCCGTTGACTAAACTTCTCTCACAAGCAAAACATGATCACACCTTAGTACTCTTTGAGTGTTAATCACATAGCAATGTGAACTAGATTATTGACTCTAGTAAACCCTTTGGGTGTTGGTCACATGACGATGTGAACAATGGGTGTTAATCACATGGTGATGTGATCTATTGATGTTAAATCACATGGCGATGTGATCTAGATTATTGACTCTAGTGCAAGTGGGAGACTGAAGGAAATATGCCCTAGAGGCAATAATAAAGTTATTATTTATTTCCTTATATCATGATAAATGTTTATTATTCATGCTAGAATTGTATTAACCGGAAATATAATACATGTGTGAATACATAGACAAACATAGTGTCACTAGTATGCCTCTACTTGACTAGCTCATTGATCAAAGATGGTTATGTTTCCTAACCATAGACATGTGTTGTCATTTGATTAATGAGATCACATCATTAGGAGAATGATGTGATTGACTTGACCCATTCTGTTAGCTTAGCACCCGATCGTTTAATATGTTGCTATTGCTTTCTTCATGACTTATACATGTTCCTATGACTATGAGATTATGCAACTCCCGTTTATCGGAGGAACACTTTGTGTGCTACCAAATGTCACAACGTAACTGGGTGATTATAAAGGAGCTCTACAGGTGTCTCCAAAGGTACATGTTGGGTTTGCGTATTTCAAGATTAGGATTTGTCACTCCGATTGTCGGAGAGGTATCTCTGGGCCCTCTCGGTAATGCACATCACTATAAGCCTTGCAAGCAATGTAGCTAATGAGTTAGTTGCGGGATGATGCATTACGTAACGAGTAAAGAGACTTGCCGGTAATGAGATTGAACTAGGTATTGAGATACGGACGATCGAATCTCGGGCAAGTAACATACCGATGACAAAGGGAACAACGTATGTTGTTATGCGGTTTGACCGATAAAGATCTTTGTAGAATATGTAGGAGCCAATATGAGCATCCAGGTTCCGCTATTGGTTATTGACCGGAGACGTGTCTCGGTCATGTCTACATTGTTCTCGAACCGTAGGGTCCGCACGCTTAACGTTTCGATGACAGTTATATTATGAGTTTATGAGTTTTGATGTACCGAAGGAGTTCGGAGTCCCGGATGAGATTGGGGACATGACGAGGAGTCTCGAAATGGTCGAGACGTAAAGATCGATATATTGGACGACTATATTCGGACATTGGAGAGGTTCCGAGTGATTCGGGTATTTTCGGAAGTACGAGGTAGTTACGAGAATTCGTATTGGGCCTTAATGGGCCATACGGGAAAGGAGAGAAAGGCCTCAAAAGGTGGCCGCACCCCTCCCCATTGGCTAGTCCGAATTGGACTAGGGAGGGGGGCGCCCTTCCTTCCTTCTCCTTTTCCCTTCCCTTTCCTTCCCTTCTACTCCTACTACTTGGAAGGGCTCCTAGTTCTACTAGGAAAGGGGGAATCCTACTCCGGTGGGAGTAGGACTCCCCTAGGGCGTGCCATAGAGAGGCCGGCCCTCCTCCTCCACTCCTTTATATACGGGGTAGGGGGCACCCCATAGACACACAAGTTGATCTTCGTGATCGTTCCTTAGCCGTGTGCGGTGCCCTCCTCCACCATATTCCACCTCGGTCATATTGTAGCGGTGCTTAGGCGAAGCCCTGCGACGGTAGAACATCAAGATCGTCACCACGCCGTCGTCTTGTTAAACTCCTCCCGACGCTTTGCTGGATCGGAGCCGGGGATCGTCATCGAGCTGAACGTGTGCCAAGAACTCGGAGGTGCCGGAGTAACGGTGCTTGGATCGGTTGGATCGGGAAGACGTACGACTACTTCCTCTACGTTGCGTCAATGCTTCCGCTTCATTCTACGAGGGTACGTAGACAACACTCTCCCCTCTCGTTGCTATGCATCACCATGATCTTGCGTGTGCGTAGGAATTTTTTTGAAATTACTACGTTCCCCAACATGTACATCATCTTACTATGATCAAATCACTAAGCCTTGCCAAATTTGAGCTCAAGTAGCCTCACCATGTGAGTGCTTCTTCCTGTTTTTGTTTCTGGACCAGTTTATGTGGTTGTAAAGCAACTACATTAAATCTTGATCCCAATCTTCTCAAAGTTGCCAGGATGAAAGTCCTTCTTTACCTAAACCTCGCAGACAACTCCGTTGCTCTCAATCATCTTCCTGTTGATCACCAGTGCTCACTCAAGTTTACTGTAGTAAACTTCAGAGTGTGATTACCAGTTAACCATAGCAGTTTTCACCAAACTACCACCGCAGTAGGAACCTGGCCTAGAAGAACTTACCCGTAGACAACAATTTCCAGCCCATCTTCCCCGCTACATGCCAGTGCACGCGGTGACCGCGTTAATGGCATCACTGTGCGCGCTCTGTGTGCAGTGGCCGCGTCCAGTGGCTGTTTGTGCTTCGGCACCTCCTCCTCTCGTCGTGTTCGCGCGCGTGAGCGTGTCCAACAGCTGGCCCGCGTCGTCGCCGTTCTCCTGGACCCCTCTCCCCCTCCGTCTGTTTCCTCACCGACGCTCACCGACGCTCGCCGCCGAACGCCCACGGGGGCACAATGCTCCGTTTGGCTCCGAGCTCACCTCGGCCTCTTCCTCTGCTCTCCAGCGTCGTCTGCCCCTCCGTGACCTCTGAATCAATGGCTCGTCATGTTCCCGCGCCCTCCCGTGCTCGCTGGCCGTCGCCAGAGCCTCGACCGGACGTGCCCGGCGGCACCCGAGCCCATCCCTCTCGCCCGCCTATATATAGGCCTCCCCCGAGCCGTTCGAGCACACCAGCAGCCTCCCCGCGCTCCACTACCCCTCCCCAGCCTCTCAACCGAGCTCGAGAAGATCTCCTACCCCTCCCATGGCCGAAGCCTCGCCGCGGTGCTCCGCTCAAATTCGGCCGACCCGAGCCACCCCTCCACTCCCTGACCTCACCCACGTCTTCCCTGTGCTCCGGCGACCCTCCCTAGTCCTTCCATTCTTCGCCGGAGTGCCTCAGGCCGGCGCCCCCAAGATCAGCCGCCGCCGCCCGAGTCTTCTGTCGCCGTGAGTTACAGCAGCTGCGGCTTTCCCCGTCGCGTGCTCCTCGCCTGGATGGGTGCGGCACGCCACCCCAAGGACGCCGGTGCCCTGGCCTCGGCACGAGGTGGCCGGAGGCAGCAGAGCCATCGCCGGCGTCGAGGCCCTCCTCTATTCGGTCATGCCCGGTCGGGGGAAGGAAGAAGGAGCCAGGAGGAGAGAGAGATGGATAAGGTGGGTCCCACCTATAAGCCTCTAAGCCGCCCGGTCCCGCCTTGCCACGCTGTATAAGTGGAGGCGTAATCCACTGGATTACGTCTTTGCTTATCGAAAGCGTATTCCTCTTCTAGTTCAGCCCAGAATACGTTTTCTCTTCTCCGAAGGCGTATTTCCTTCTAATACGCTTTCTGTTTTTTCTGTCAAGGCCCTGTTTGAAAATATTTTCATTACAGATAGGTCCCTGGCAGAAAACACTTCATATCTTTTTACTCACAACTCCAAATGAGGTGAATCCAACGTCCACTTCTTTGTCTCGTCGAGCCCGTTCTGTTGGTATCATTTTCATTATGTTTCCAACATTCTGAAAATGACCATTTTGCCCTTGCCGTTAACCAGCCCCTTTCGAGAGAGAAGTGTTTCCGGCGATCCGTTCCGCGAGCTTCTCGCACTTTCTCCCGGTGTATTCTTCCACCCCAGGCAAGCCACACCCTCCATTTGCATGATTGCAATGCAGTGACATGGTTTATTCATTTGAACTTGTTTAAAATATTGCATTAGCTATGTGTGATTTGTTCATGGCATTTCCCGGAGTATTGTTTTGATCTTGATATTGCCATGATATTGCTTGGAGTTCTAGGACTTATGTTTTGATGATTATGTGGATGACATGTGCCTTTGGATTCTTAGTGGCTATTATGATTATTTCCATGATGGTATCTGTTATTATATTTTGGAGTATTACTTTGGATATCATGCTGCCTTTGGAGTATTAGTGGTCAGTATGATTATTTTCATGATGCTAGTTGATGTTCTGTTGCTTGGAGTATTATTTTCGGAGATGATGTTTACATGTGGATCTTAGCCGAATAGCTTTATTCTTGTTATTGGACTAGTAGGATTATGGTTTTCGGATTCATCATGACAGCAGTGTTGTGCTACCCTTAGAGTATTTTGAGATGACGATATTAAGCTTTGGATTATTTGTTGGATATTGCTATGACTTGGATTATAGTTTGATAGTTGATATCAAAGTATCAGTATCACAGTTATATTTTTGGGGATAAATTCTATCATTAAGTTGGTCAGGTGCCACCGAACCGGGCTTTTTCCACTGCAACCACATTTGCCTTTATGGGAAGTCCCTAATGCGATGATATTGTCATGCCTCTTGCCGGTGCCTCAAACGAGGGAAGGTTATGGGCGTGCGGTACCCTGGCCCGGTAAGCAGACATAACCTTGTATGCCAGTAGTTGGTATTGAGAGCTCTTGTCCCCATTTGGGACGGTTTATGTTTTGGCCACGATGGTGGTCGTTGTGCCTTTGGTAGACATGGGGCCACACAGGACTAGCCCAGTGGGGAGTGAGTCGGAGTGGCCGGGAGAGTGTCATGGTAGTAGATCGGTTTTATCGGAACGCCGTTGGTCCACCCGAATGGGAGTGCGAGGCCATGGGTTCCGTGGTGTGGGTAAAGTGTGCTACCTCTGCAGAGTGTGTTTAATCTATCGATAGCCGCGTGCTCGGTCATGGGCATGGGTTCGTACTAGGTCACGCCGTTCGATCAACACTCACATGGCGGAATGACTTATAGGTGATTCATATGTTGATATTTTCGAGCAGTACAGATTGGCAGGATGTTGATGATGATGTTGGATACCAAGTGTTGGTTGTGGTTGTTATCGCCGGAAAGATCACAGTTTGAGACCAAGTGTTGGTCATGGTAGTGATCGCCGGAAAGATCACCGTTTGGTTTTGATCACGAGGTGATCGAGATGGTATATTGCTTGGCCGGTTAGCCAAGAGAGATACAGTTATGGAGATCTGAGATGGTGATTTATCAGTATTGTAGTAGTTTCATATCATGATTAGTAGTTGTTGTCGTATCATGGTAGTTGTTAATTAATTAACCTGTTAATGCTATGTTACTGTCTTGCCTTGATGTTTATGGTTGTTGTGAGCTTGCAAGTACATTCAATGTACTAACCTGGCATGTCATGCCAGATTGCAGGTGATGTCATGATTGCTTGATTGCTTGTCGTGGTTTCCGTGCGTGCGAGCTAGATCATGTCCCAGCCAGAGTCCCTGTGGAGTGGAGATTCACCACCTTCGTCGTCATTCCGCTGCTAGAAGTATTCCGCTGCTACGAGTTGTTCCGCTGCTAGCATAGAGCAAGTGTAGTATCGCAGGCGTAGTGTCGCCGTGCTGATGTGCTTCTTTGTAACATCAGACCCTTGTATTATTATTCTTGCAATAAGAGCTGATTTATTCTATGTCAAGCAGTGTCGTATTCCAGAGACTTCTCCTCGATCTCTGGGCTGGAATACGGGGCGTTTTGGTTTCTCTGAGCCAGGGTGCCACAATTTTTTTCTGGACTAGAAGGGACCGTAGAAGCTTTGGGAGAAGACCTGAAGTGCCACGAGGTAGCGAGAAGCTTGCTAGGTACGCCCCGGGGGGCACCCCGGGCTTGTGGGCCCCTCGTGGCACCTCCTGACCTAATTCCAGCTCTATAAATTCAAAAATATTCCCAATACATCAGAGAGCCATCCCAAATACTTTTTTCACCGCCGCAAGTTTTTGTTCTTCGGAGATCCCATCTGGAGACCTTTTTTGGTACTCTGTCGAAGGGGGAATCGATCACGAAAGGCCTCTACATCAACCTTGCTGCCCTTTCAATGATGTGTGAGTAGTTTACCATAGACCTATGGGTCCATAGCTAGTAGTTAGATGACTTCTTCTCTCTCTTTGATCTTCAATACAATGTTCTCCTCAATGTTCTTTGAGATCTATTCGATGTAATCCTTTTTTTACGGTGTGCTGGTTGGGACCCAATGAATTGGGGGTTTATGATCAGATAATCCATGAATATTTTTTGAGTCTTCTCTGAACTCTTTTATGCATGATTGTTATAGCTTTATATTTCTCTCAGATCTATCCGTTTGGTTTGGCCAACTAGATTCATTTATCTTGCAATGGGAGATGTGTTTTGTGATAGGTTCGATCCTACGTTGCTCAATTCCAGTGACGGAAAGGGACATGAAACGTACTTGTATCGTTTTCATTAAGGATAAAAAGATGGGGTTTATTCATATTAATTGGGTTTTGTCTACATCATGTCATCTTCCTTATGGCGTTAATCCGTTCTTTATCAACTTAATACTCTAGATGCATACTAGATAGCGGTCGATGTGTGGACTAATAGTAGTAGATGCAGGCAGGAGTCGGTCTACTTGTCTCGGACGTGATGCCTATATATTTCATTGCCTTGAATATTGTCATAACTATGCGCTTTTCTATTAATTGCCCAACAGTAATTTGATTACCATCTTATGCTATGTTCAAGAGAGAAGCCTCTACTGAAAACTATGGCCCCCGGGTCTATCTTTATCATATATTAAAATCCAAAAATATCTTGTTGCATTTTATTTACTTTGATTTTATTTTGTGTTTTTTATCTATCTATCTAGGGGTGGGCATAAAGACCGAGAACCAAAGACCGGAGCCGAAAAAACCGAGACCGAAGCCGAAAAACCTGAGGACCGAAGCTTCGGTCGTTCGATCGGTTAGTGAACGCGAGAAACCGAAATAACTTCGGTAGATTCGGTCATTAGACTGTGCTGACCGAATCCCCGAATTAACGAAGTAGTATTGTATGAAAGCCCAGCCAACGAAGCCCAATAGCCCATCCACGTTAACGAATCTATTTTCCCAGCCCTTTCTCACCACACACGCAACCTTATCTGAATACAGGCACGCACTACGCCGCCTCCATTTTCTCACCTCGAGCAATCTTAGCGATGGCCGGCTGTGCCCATGGGTCCTATGCGGCGGCGGCGGCTGGAGGCGCTCATGTCTCCAGCGCGGCGGTGGCTGACGACTTCCATCGAGCTCCCACTCGGTCGCGACAATCACTTCTTCACGGTCGGCGGCCCGCTTCCAGCGATATTCTACGGCATTTTTTTGCTCTTACCATTACCGTATCTCCCACATCCTTTGTATGATGTTTCTTTGATTCCTGTTTTGCCATTCATGGTATTTTGCCCACCCGATTTCTTACTTCCCACCAATTTCGGATCCGTTCGGTTGTACCCGGAGACCGAACCGTATTATCGGTGACCCGAACGCTGGGTTGTTGATTTCTTGTAGGACCGTTCGGTCAGGAAAATCAAGAAACCAAAATTTAAAATAGACTGAGGAACCGAACCGATTGGTTCGGTCTAACCGAACGCCCATGCCTATCTATCTATCACTACGAGATTTGATCCTTGTAATTAACCACCAAGGGGTTGACAACCTCTTGTTTGCGTTGGGTGCATGTATTTGTTATTTTGTGTGTAGGTGATGTTCATGAGGTGTTACGTGGTTTTGCTACTGGATCAATAACCTTGGTTCTTAACTGAGGGAAATACTTATCTTTACTGTACTGCATCATCCTCTTTTCTTCGAGGAAATCCCAACGCAGCTGACAAGTAGCACCGAGTACATATTGGTAAGTGGTGGACACATGTATGAAGAAGTACACCCCTGTAGGGTTATCAATCTATTTGAATAGTCGTGTCCATAGATAAGGACTACTTGGAGACTTATACTGTTCATCGAAAACTTTAACAGACACTTTCTAGATAAGTATGAGTACTTTGGATTGCCTTGTAGGAAAGACAAGAGAGAATCCAGGGTAGTGTTTTGATGTGGTGACTAGCTAGATGAAGAACTCTTGTGCGCTCTCTTACCTTGATCAAACTACTGGTTAGCCAAGAGTGTCGCCTATTTGGCACATGTTGCTCGAACATTGTGTTCGTGAGTCATAGTTCATGTTAGCCAAGAGTCAAAGCTGATATTTCTGCAGCAAAACCCATAACCCCTTTCATTGATACCTAATGCACGAGTAGATAGTTCGGATGTAAGTCTTGCTGAGTACCTTTGTGCTCACCTTTTCTTAATATATTGTTGTAGAGAAGACCACTAAACTCAATGGTAGTTTCTACGCGGAGTTCGTTGTTGACATCTCCGAGTAGCTTGGAGGTCCGAGGGTGGCAATCTGGTGTCTGGGTTGTTTGTTTAGTTCAAGGCTTCTTAAGCCATTTGTTAAACTTGTCTGTACTTAGACATATTTTGCTTCCCTTGTTGCTTGAATGCTTGAGTGTTGGATCATGTGACCCCTGCTTGTAATACTCTGTTATGAATGGCTCTTCAGAGCTTTGAATAAATACTTTTGAGTCGTAGAGTTATGTTGTGATACCTTGTTGTATCAACACATCACGTGCATAATGTGTGTATGATTATTGAAATGCACGGTATGTGTGGGGTTCGACACCTAGTTGTACACTCGCTGACACTCTTTCTTATAGAGTAATGTACCGTTGTGCTTCGATGAGCCCTTGTAGTTCTCTGTGGCTCACGAACACAGTGTTCGAGCAACATGTGCTCTGCAGTGGCACCGCTTCAACCTCTTTACAATTGAGTCTGTCCTGGTTTACAACTAACCATGTCGAACTGGGATCTTTGTCATGTATTTGCTAGCGACATATTCATATAAGTTTGAGACAAAAGACGCAAACGATCCGACCAAGGTAAGGTGGCAGCAGTTCTGAATGGTGTGTGAGGTCTCGTGTTGCTTATATGATTTGTTACATGCTAGATCTACGTGCGTAGACCCCGGGTCCCGACAGAAAGTTACACTCAAACAAACATCCCCTAATGATACGATAGTTAAGTTCACTCTCACCCCCACTATCCCACCCCCACCCCCACACCACAAGGCATCCTCATTGTGGAGATGACCAAAACCGAGATCTCCTTTTACAGATCAATCGCCCACCTTGTTCAAACTATCTTTACTATTGAATTGTGAGAATCAACGAGTAGTTGGACTGACAACATAATTTCAGTTTGATAGTTTCGTTGATTTGAGTCCGGTTCCTAAAGGCTTTCATGTTGGTGTTTATTGTTGGATTGAGTACTAGCTTGTGTTTGTAGCAGATGTTGAGATGACCAAAGTGATAATGACTTCAAAACATGACAACAAAGGAGATTATAAAAACCAACCACAGTTCACTTAAGCAACGACTTAAATTGAAGATGTTTTTCCTTCTTATTATTACTCTTCGGTGATTCATCTTACAAACTGAACATTCCTACTGAAATGCAAAAATTAACCACTCAATCAATTGTACATGCCTATGGAGACTTTTCTTGCGGGCATGACTTTTGCTTCTGATGGCCCTTTGGATGGCGCCAACTCTGGTACGTTATATTGTGGCGGCAGTGCATTCATGCACTGTGTGCGGCAGACGCACACGTGATGATCAATCTCAATGTCGGAGCAGAAGCCATCATAGAAGTTCTCGCGTATGCACGCCTTCGAGCAGTCCGCCTTGTCAGTGCATATTCTTTTGTAAGTCTTGCTAATGGAGTGACAAAACCCATGATAAGCCTCTGCACCTGCATACAAAATTTAACACCCCAAAATTTATTACTATATGTAATTGCATGATACCACCATGGTCAATCGGCCAAATGTATACACTGATAGAAACTTCATATAATTGTGTAGTCATGAGCTTATGATATGTATAGATTGGAGCTAGTGAGATGAGCGGACGCGGATTTGGTGAACATGGGTGTACGCGCACCCTTTATGAATAGTAAATTCAAAAAAATGCTAGAAAAAAATCTGAACTTATTTTAGTAATATACATAGTCAACCGGTATACTCGCATATGAAGTTTCACGAAGAAATCACATCCGTGGTAATCTGGCAAAAATGACAAAATCGAAGCTAATCAAAGTTATATTAAAAAATACTGTTTAATGAATAATATGGTCGCATTTGTATTTTCTTCACTAAGAATACCATGGGTGTCAAGACATCATGAAACTTCACACATGAGTAGAATGATCGACTAAGTTTCATACCGCGAAATTTCTGAAATTTTTATTTTTTTATGAATTTACTATTCATGTGGGTGCGCGATCGCCCATGTTCACCTTTGTATTTTCGTGAGATGAGCTTACAATAGTATTTTTTTTAGCTGAGCTTACGATAATATTTGAACTTACTGTGGGACATGAGGAGCAAACCCAGAGTGAAGGCAGCAAGCAACAGTTGTGCTCTATTGAACGCCATAGCCAAGATGATTATTTATTAGTGCTTTGATGGGATTGATGGTAACCGATGTGCTTGCTATTTATATAGATGTTCGTTTGATCTTGCATTGAATGTCCAAGATGGGTCGATGTGGGAATACAAATGTCAGATATACATGTATTTCTATCTCTTGTATAGATGCAAGTGCTTTAATACTACAAATATGTGATATCAAAGTGTTGGATATACATGTATTTTTATCTCATGTATAAATGAAAGTGCTGTAATATTGCAAATACGTGATATCAAAATTTCAGATATACATGCATTTCTATCTTGTGTATAAATGCAAGTGCTTTAATACTGCAAATACATGATATCAAAGTGTTGGATATACTGGTATCTTATAAATGCAAGGGCTTTAACACTACAAATACATGACATCAAAATGCCAGATATACATCTATTTATATCTCATGTATAAATGCAATGGACTCGGATTGAGGGCGATCGGCAGTGTCCGGCACGGCGAGGACCCAAGGAAGGCCACACGTAGCCGCACCGCCATGTGCTTGTATAACACCGCGCCCCACTCCCACGAGGATGTTGTCGTAGTGAGGAAGCCGTCGGGCGTCGGGCCGCACGGCGGAACGGCCGGATCACGCCAACGCCTGCCACATCGAGGCAGATCGCCAGCGCCATCGCCTGTTGGGTTTCGGCCCCATGGCCATGGACATCCACTTTCCCGCTCCCTATTTGCCCATCTCCTCTCACAATGCGCGCGGCGAGGGAGACCACACTACTATGAAAAAGGGTATTAGTAGGATGGGTAATTTGGCTAGTAGTAGTGTGGGTCCTCATGCTACTACTACGGCGTTATAGCTAAAAAGTTATTAGTAGCGCGGATGTCACCACACGCTCCTACTATAAAGTTAGTAGTAGCGCAAAATAGTAGTAATGCGTCTATAATATCACACGCTACTAGTATCCTATATACTAGTAGCGTACAGTTTTTTTCGCCACGCTACTACTAATTAATTAGGAATTAAAAAATAAAAATAAAATGCCGCGGTACAGAAAATTGTCCAGGCAAGCAAGTGTTACATCATAGTGGGATCTAAATCCGACACTCAGTTAGGATTTTGGACGTAGTGGGGAGAACATTAATTGCATCTCAAATCATCAATGGTAACAACACTTAAGAAGATACTCCCTCCGTTTTTATTTACTCCGTATATTAGAGTTGACTGAAGTCAAACTTTGTAAAGTTTGACCAAATTTATATGAAAGAATATAAATATTTAGCATAACAATTCTATATGATGTGAAAGTACATTCAACAACGAATCTAATGGTATTGATTTGTTATTGTATATGTTAATATTTTTGTCTATAAACTTTGTCAAAGTTTGTAAAGCTTGACTTTGACCAAAAGTAATATGCGGAGTAAATAAAAACGGAGGGAGTACCTTTCATGATACAGAAAATGTGAAGTAATAGATCATACTATTTCAATGCTGCGATTGAGATAACACTAAAGTGCAGCAACATGGCAGTGGTCTTCGATGCTTGTGATTACGATTATCATCGTCGTTACTAATTTCAAAGTTTTCAATATCTGTAACAGCTTCCGAATCGGTGGAATTACTTTCTTCCTTTGGTGAAGGAACTTCTATTTTGCCAGCATCCAATGCTTGAGCTATTAACCCTTTGTGCATCTTCAGATAAGCAAATCCATGGGAAAAAAGTCAACTTAGCATCGAGATTTTATCCATTAATATTCCCTGAGTCCCTGACCATGTTCAAGAATCACTAAATTTTTGAACATTGCTACTGTAAATACATGAGGCATCAGAACAGAAAACAAAAGATGAGCAATATCATATGAGCAGAATAAAAATGAGTTTGAAACATAGCATGATTAACAATAAAATATAGTACACTAACAACATCAGGAGTGCAACACATTGCCTTGTTCCCCTTTCAAATATCAACACACTAAAAAAGACTATGAGACTCGAGTATTCGAACCCACTTCGAACAATAACAGGATTATCTGTTGTTCACAGTGCAAGTACATTGCAAGAAAGATATAAGATGACTCAAGTCTTTGTGTGTGAGTGAGCTCATCTATTGTTGTGGTGGTTGACATTTTGTCGCGGAGATGTGTGCCTAACTGGTTGCCAGATTCCTAGGTATTAAGGAACTTGTGATCCTTCGAGTCATTGGTGTTGTTTTTTCACCTCCCTTTAATGAAACTTTGGTAAAGGTTTTAAACCTCCATCATATCATGAAGTGAGGGTAAAATTTCTCAAGCTGGAACTTAAGAGAACAATGAATCTGCTCACTGAATACAAAGAAGAGTGGAAAAAGACAATATGTACAATTATGTCTGGTGGATGGATAGATAAAAAGAAAAGGGAAATTTTTTGTTTTTGCCACTCTAGATTTTGCCAATTTTCTTTATGCCACTCTAGATTTAGACATTTCACTTTTGCCACTCTTAGTTTTTGACAATTTTCACAATTGTCATTCTGTGGCAAAAGCAAAATAATTTTATTTCATTTTTGCCACTTTTAGCTTTTGATAATTATCACAATTGCCACTCTGAAAATTTTGCTTTTGCCACGGGAATGGCAATTGTGATGTCAAAAACTAAGAGTGGCAAAAGCGAAATGTCAAAATCTGGAGTGGCATAAGAAAAATTGGCAAAATCTAGAGTGGCAAAAACAAAATTTTCCTAAAAGAAAAGGTCCATCTGCAACTTTTTAGTGAATAGCCCCAAAGGTACTGTCTTTCCGCCTCAATTGGCACTTCTGACATTTCGAAGAAAGTGGACAAAGTGTTTGAAATGTTAGATGATATTGTTGAGGAAGTAGGAGAAGATAATGTTGTTCAAATTGGAACGGACAATGCCGCTAACTATAAAGCAGCTGGTGAGCTATTGATGGAAAAGAGGAAAAAATATTTTGGACTCCATCTGCAGCTCATTGTATTGATTTAATTCTTGAGGATTTTAAAAATAAAATTAAGATGCATCAGACAACAATTACAGAAGGCAGAAAAATCAACACCTATAATTATTCTAGAACAATGGTTCTTACTTGGTTGAGAGAATTCACTGGAGGGGAGGATTTGGTTAGGCCAACAGTGACAAGATTTGCTACTGCCTATTTGACTTTGGGTTGTCTGCATGAGCACAAGGGTGCATTGATCAATATGTTCACTTCAACAAAGTGGAGGGGTAGTAGATTTAATTCTGCAGAAGGGAAGGTCGTTCAAGGAATTGTTTTGGATAGCCGTGGGGTTTGGCCTAATGTTGCCACATGTCTGAAGGCTGCACTCCCAATTATAAAAGTTCTTCGATTGGTTGATTCTGATGAGAAGCCAGCAATGCAGTTTATCTATGATGAGATTGATCGTGCAAAAGACAAAATAAAACAAAATTTTAACAATGTCAAGAGAAGGTACGTTACTGTATTGACTTAGTAATTCATAATTGTAGCTTATAGATACACTATCTTAATCTTTTTGTAGTTAAGTTTGACCATTTCAAAAACAAAAAATTATCAAGGGAGGAGAGGGACAAGGGAGAGGGGAGAGAACCCACACTTAGTTGCGGTGCGGTGTGATGGTAGCGCATGCTGATTAGTTGTAGCGCGGGGCACGGGTGCCACGCTGCTAGTAAGCGGGGTACACTAGCTGACCCCGTCTATACATAGTAGTAGCACGGGGTGGTCCACCCGCGTTACTACTATGACCTGTCTCGGGGAACACGGTCAGGATCGCTTAATAGTAGCATGGGGATGGTAGGCCCGCGCTACTACTATTCTCTAGTAGTAGCACACTGTTTTTACCCGCGCTACTACTAAGTAGCAGTCGCGCGGCCTGTTTACCCACGCCATTGTTACCTTCCTATCTATAGGGGTTGTGTATACCGGGGGACATGGTCTTGGTTAGTGTGGCGGTTGCTAAACATGCGTTTTAGATTAAACACATTTAACGACGTATCTGGACCGTACTAGGATTAATAGATGGATAGGACGCGGTTTTGGATCTCCGCATTTCTCCGCACTTCATAGGGGTAGTAGATTCTACACGGTCAAGTGCTAGACAAAGTGCACTATAGCTAAAATTTTCATCCCTGGCTCATTAGCATGTGCACAGCAGAACGAATCCATCAATCACTGAATCACCTACTAGTTCAATGCTCTTTCTCCCATATGGTCTGGCACTTGGTGGCTCAAGCTCTCGGACTAGCGCTGCCTACCCCCTGCTGGACTCCAACATCGTGGAATGGTGGGAACTGGTGCACAGCTCCACACCAGGCAAGCTAAGAAAGGAAAGTAATGCACTTATTAATCTTGTCATGTTCTTCATTTGAAGGAACACAACAGTAGAACTGTTGACAATATTTCAGCGGTGAAGACAGAGGCAGTAGGAAAAATTATATCGGAATGACAAGCTTGGAAGAACGCTTGGAAGGATCGTGATAGGAATAGGCAGATGATAGGAGTCAGTGAGCAATAGCCTAGGGCGTCGGTGGTGGTGGTCTGGTGGATAGTTGAGCTTATCTCCTTGTAAATCTTACTCCGTACTGTTTTCCCCAACCTTAATGAATCAACACGCAAATCTCATGCGTGTTTCGAAAAAAAATTTAGCGATTCTTGACGGTGATGTATCTGATGTCAGACTAGTCCTTTCTTGACATGCACACTATCAACATGAGGAAAGACAAAAAAAAATTATGGTTAGCACACGCCCGTCAACTTAGGCCACCCCGAGAGGAAATAGTGTATGATTCTTGGCGGTGTCATTGTAGCTGTCAAGAGTTCACAACCCGTGTGAAGGAAAAACTTATTATTAGTAGTGCCTGGCCAAAGGCTGGTCAGTAATGAGGGGTCAGTAGTATTCAGCTATGTAGTAGTGAACTTAGGCATCATGCTAGACACGAATTGGTACACTCACACTATGCATTCTACTTATATAATCACACAACATCATGGCATGATATCAATGAAGCAAAAAAAAAAAATCCTATTTATATAAATATGAGATCGAGAAACTACTAACATGTATCTCTCCCAGTAAAGGCTAACAATATGTGTCGTCATATCGTACATACTAGCAATGTTATAACACACGGGGGACATTCAATAAAGAAGACTCTATTTTAAGCGATTGCTAACATGACATGATAATAGGCAAGGTAAATAAACACACATGGTAATTATCAATATGTAATAAACTAACACTACTGGAATCAAGATCTTTGCCGTCAGCCATATCTTTGTCGTCCGCTAACTGAGGGCAAAGAGCCCTCAGCTTGAAAGAAGCTGACGGCAAAGAAAGGGCTGATGGCAAAGACCATGTTTACCGTCAGCCCACTCTTTGCCGTCCGCTAGCTGACGACATAGCATCTTTGCCGTCGGCTAGCAGACGGCAAAGAACCGTGCCCTAACTAAAATCCAACGATCTAACGGACACTTTCTTTGCAGTCCGCTAGCAAGATGACAAAGAAAGTGACCAAACTAACGTCTGTTAGCTAGGCTCTTTGTCGTCCGCTAGCAGACGGCAAAAAACCGTGCCCTGACTAAAATCCAACGACGCCCGCCCGCGCCCCATCTCTCTCCCCCTCTCTCTCTTTCTCCGCCCAAGACGAGCCGCCGCCACCAGCGCCACCCGCCCGAGCCGCCGCCGCCACCCGCAGAGCCCCAGCCGCCTCCCCGCCCGTGCCATCCCGTCGCCGCCCGCCCAGCCCGCCCGTGCCCGAGCCGCCCCCACGCTTCCGCAGTCATCACGGCGCCCCCTCCTCCACCCCGGCGGCCCCGGCGCGCCTCTCCTCCACCACCGCGGCTGCCCCGCCGCTCCGGTGCCCCCTCCTCCACCCGGCCGCCCCGGCGCCCCTCTCCTCCACCACCGTGGCCGCCCTGCCCCTCCGATGAGACCTCTTTTATTTTTTTTTCTGTTTTTGATTCTGTATTTTAAGTTTAGTTTAGGTTTACGTTAGGTTTGGTTTAGTTTAGGTTAACTTTAGTTTAGGTTTAGAGCAGATAGCCTTATATTGCAGTGCAAGAATTGATTACCATAGCTCATCCAAACTTTAGTTTTGGTTTGTACTGAATGTCCAGTCAATCAGGGAGCATGATTTGCTACTTACAGTGATGTTGTGCTTGTTCTGCAATTTTTTGTCAGGGTTCTTCTGCTACTCTACTGCTATATTATGCATAGTGAATAAGTGTAATTCTGGTATTTCCAGTGTCCAAGGAATGGCTGTTGTCATCATGTCCTTTGATGTTTTCCCCGTTTTTTACATGGAAACAGACTTGGCAAATATACAAACCTGTTTTTCTTTGTCTTTAGAGGGAGCTAAATCAAATTCTAACAATATTAGCAGTTTTTTCGAGTACTATATTGTTCTTTCCCCCACAGGTCATTCCTTGCTGCTTTATCTCAATTATTATGTGGTGTGGTACAACTTCATGATAATTTCCTTTGTGTCACCACATTTATATATACAAAATTTGTTCTCGTTTAGCTTTGCATTCGATTATGATAATTCTGCCCCCTACAAAAACAACACATAATAAAGCATTTTTAAAAATATTGAAATAATTAAGCATGAACCTGTTGAAGTAACCAGCAACACTCGAATTAGTTTAATCTGAGAAAACAACAAGGCATGCATATTGCTTATGGAATCTGTCATAAGAGGGAAACTATACCCGTCTTTTTCTTTTCTTTTTTGTGGAAAGGAAAACTATACATTCGGCAAGCCGAAGGAAAGTCTATTGTGTCTTTCTCACTAGAATAGGCATGAAAGCATAATCTCAATCTAAACAAGAGGCCGCTTTCTCACTAGCACACCACAAGGAACTGCTTAGTTACTATGCTCTTTTTTTCAGCATTTTCAGTTTTCTTTCATGTCTAAAGTAATTGGTCTCTACTGCTGCTTATCAGAGATGGGGGGAGACCGCCGCCGCACGCTCCGCTCTGCCACACCGGAGTATGAGTTGGATGCTTTCGAGTTCTTCAATATCATACTTGAGAATTCTTCAGTATCATACTTGAGAATTCTGCCAGGAGGCAGGTATATAAAAGGAGAGATCCTAAGTTAGCTCTAATATACTTAGTTACCTAGGTTAGCTCAATAAAGACCTATACTTAGCTGCTTTATATCAAAAATGGCATAATATGCTTAGTTCACTCAAAAATGGCATAATTAGCTAGGTTAGCTCCATTTTACCTAAGTATGCTTACTTCTTCTTCTAGTCTTCTTATTCTTCTTCATTTTCTTCTTTTTCTTCTTCTAGTCTTCTTCTTCTAACTTTCTTGTTTCCCATTTTGTAGATTTCATTTACTTCATGGAAGCTTGCATGGATGGAGTGCTTCTTTTCCCTTTCTGCTTTTATTTTGTATCGATGAACAATGTGGAACTTGTTATATGGATGGATGGATAGGTGTTGGATGAACAATGTGAAACTATTGTAATATGTATGGATGGAACTATGTGTTGGTTATGTATGTATATATGATGAAACTTGTGTGTTGGATATGTCTGCTGTGAAATTTGTGTGTTGAAATTTGTGTGTTCAAACTTGTGTGTTGAAATTGAATGAATTTAAGAAAAACAGGGGCTATATTTGCCGTCGGCCAGCAGACGGCAAAGCTGCCACGTGGCAGCTACCTGTGCAACCTGGGGCCTGGCCTATTTGGTTACTTTGCCGTCCGATGGCGGACGGCAAAGGTGCAATGGTCTTTGCCATCGGCTAGCGAACGGCAAAGCGCACCGTTAACCCCCTAATGGCCATAAGCTGCCACGTGTGCCGTCCAGGACCTTTGCCGTCTGTCGGCGGACGGCAAAGAGCATTTCATCTTTGTCGTCGGCCAACAGACGGCAAAGAGCCCTTCGCTATAGCCTATTCAGCCGGACCTGTTGCCGTCTGCCGACGGATGACAAAGGCCTTTGCCGTCCGCCAGGCACGCCTTTGCCGTCCGCCATGGCAGACGGCAAAGTGCCTGATTCCTGTAGTGTAAATTCTATGCCACAAGAATAACTTATATATAGCAATACAACTATTAACCATGACATGATGCATCCAACCATGTATCTTGGATAATAAACATCTACAAAAGAAGAGGAGCAACTAGCCAATAATATTCTATGCAGTAAGTAACTACAATGTACTAGTTCCAAAACAAAAAGGCATTTCATTTGACATCTAGCATAAAGAAAAAACACACATAATAAATACGAAATATGAAAGGAATATTCTGGAATAGCAGAGGTCTAAAGGACTTGGCTAAAAGAAGGTTTGTTTCTGAGGCGTCTGTCGAGCATTGTTTAGATTTCATAGCTCTATTGGAGACGGGTAGAGATAACTTCGCACCTCAATTTCTAAATACTCTTTCGGGAGGTATAGATTTCGATTGGCATTGCTTGCCACCGAGAGGGAGGTCGGGTAGAATCCTTCTCGGAGTTAGGTATGATGCGCTTGAGGTTCGCAGTGTGGTCATGGGAGACTTTGCTGTCAATTTTAGGGTGCGATCAAAGGTTGATGGGTTTAATTGGGCTCTTGTCGCGGTGTATGGTGCTGCACAACCCGAGCTCAAGCCTGAGTTCTTGGCTGATCTTGTTCGGATTTGTGGCTCCGAGCAGTTGCCCATCCTGGTGGGGGGTGATTTCAATATTATTAGGCGGCGTGAGGATAAGAACAATGATAATTTTGATGGACGATGGTCGTTCATGTTTAACACTATAATTGAAAGTCTGGACCTCAGAGAAATTGAGCTCTCGGGTAGAAAGTTTACCTGGGCGAACGCGATGCCAAATCCGACGTATGAGAAGTTGGACCGAGTGTTGGCTAGCGTTGATTGGGAACAGAAGTTTCCCCTGGTGACTGTCCAGGCCTTGTCCCGTGGTATTTCTGACCATACGCCTTTATTTGTCGACTCTGGTGAACCCACGCACCTGGGGAACAAAAATGTGTTCTCCTTTGAGATGGCTTGGTTTCAGAGAGATGGCTTCCTGGATCTTGTGGCCAGAGAGTGGGCTAAGGATTCACGAGGGAGGATCGCGCTTCAGCGCTGGCGAAATAAGATTAGGCATTTGAGGAGTTTCCTACGTGGGTGGGCTAAGCATCTGAGTGGGATTTATAAGGCCGAAAAGGAAAAGCTCCTTGTCCTTATACAGTCTCTGGATGTAAAAGAAGAAACCACGATACTGCCGGTTGCGGAGCTTCATGCCAAGCTAGAGGCGGAATTGCGGCTCAAAGAACTTCTTAGAGAAGAAGAGTTGAAGTGGGCGTTGCGGGCCAAGGTCCGACGTGTTGTCCAGGGGGACGCGAACACACAATTCTCTCACATGATCGCTAATGGTAAGCATCAAAAGAAGAGGATCTTTCAGCTTGAGCAAGATGAGGGTACGATTGTAGGACAGGATAATCTAAAATTGTACATAATCGAATACTATAAGAAGCTGTTTGGCCCTCCAGAAGAGAACTGTGTGTCTCTGGACGAGTCAAGGGTTGAGGATATTCCTCAGCTTACTTCGGTGGAGAATGATATTCTTGCGGCTCCTTTCTCAAAGAGTGAGGTGCTCGAGGCCATCTCGCAAATGAAGAATAACAAGGCGCCGGGACCTGATGGTTTCCCAGCGGAGTTTTATAAGAAGTGCTGGCATATCATTAAAGGGGATTTATTGCCTATGTTTAATGACTTGTTTGCTGGGCAGCTTCATTTATTTCAGCTAAATTTTGGAACAATTACCCTTCTTCCTAAGAAAATAAAGGCTGTGAGGATTGAGCAATTCAGGCCAATCTGTCTTCTTAATGTCAGTTTCAAAATTTTCATCAAGGTCGGGACCAATAGACTCACACAGATTGCGCATACTGTTGTGCAGCCTACCCAGTCTGATTTCATGCCGGACAAGAATATCCTTGAGGGGGTAGTGGTCCTTCGTGAAACGCTCCATGAAATCCACACGAAAAAACTGGATGGGGTTGTTTTCAAAGTGGATTTCGAAAAAGCGTACGACAAAGTCAAATGGCCATTCCTTCAGCAGGCCTTGCGCATGAAGGATTTAGATGAGGCTTGGCGACGCTAGGTAGAATCCTTTACGCAAAAAGGGAGTGTTGGAATTAAAGTAAATGATGATTTTGGGCACTATTTCCAGACACATAAAGGTCTGCGGCAAGGAGATCCAATGTCCCCTGTTTTGTTCAACATTGTGGTTGACATGTTGGTAATCCTAATTGGTCGGGCAAAGGAGGCCGGCCAGGTGGGAGGCTTGGTGCCCAACCTAGTTGATGGGGGGTGTCCATCTTACAGTACGCTGATGATACTATCATCTTTATGGAGCATGACCTGGCAAAAGCGAGAAATATGAAGCTGGTGCTTTGCTTATTTGAACAATTGTCTGGGTTAAAGATTAACTTTCATAAAAGCGAATTGTTCTGTTTTGGTAGATCCAAGGAGGAACAGGAGGCTTATAGGCAATTGTTCGGACGTGAATTAGGAGCTTTACCTTTCACTTACTTAGGTATACCTATTCACTATCGTAAGCTTACAAACCGAGAGTGGAAATGCATTAAGGATCGGTTTGAAAAGAAACTGAGTTGCTGGAAGGGCAAACTTATGTCGTATGGAGGCCGGTTAATTCTTATTAATTCGGTACTCATGAGTATGCCGATGTTCCTATTATCTTTCTTTGAGGTTCCAGTTGGGGTTAGGAAACGACTGGACTTTTACCGATCAAGATTTTTTTGGCAGAGTGATGAACTTAAGAGAAAGTATAGACTCGCCAAGTGGGATGTCATTTGTAGACCTAAGGACCAAGGGGGGTTGGGTATCGAAAATCTTGAGGTCAAGAACAGATGCCTGCTCAGTAAGTGGCTGTATAAGCTTTCGGGTCCGACTGATGCAACTTGGGCGCAGATTCTTTGTAACAAGTATCTGCAGTCCAAAACTTTGTCCCAGCTGACAGTGAGACCAACTGATTCGCCATTTTGGAAGGGGCTTATGAGAGTCAAGGTTACCATCTTTAATAGAACAAAGTTTATTGTCGGTGATGGAAATGGCACACGTTTCTGGGAGGACACCTGGCTGGGTGATACACCTTTAGCAATACAGTACCCAACCTTATATCGAATTGTCTAGCGACGTGATGCGCTAGTTGCAACGGTTATGCAGTCCACTCCCCTTAATATTCAGTTTCGGCGGGTGCTTGTTGGTGAGAGATGGGAAGCTTGGCTCCATCTGGTGCGTAGACTGATGGAAGTTCAACTAGCGCAACAGCCCGATCAGCTAAGGTGGAAGCTTACTAGGAACGGACAATTTACTGTCAAGTCGATGTACACCGATGTCATCAATTCCACGGTCATTCCTAGCACCAGACATGTTTGGAAAGTAAAAGTGCCTTTGAAAATTAAAGTGTTTATGTGGTTTGTCCATAAACAGGTAATCTTAACAAAAGACAACTTGGTCAAGCGCAATTGGACTGGATCTACTAGGTGTAGCTTCTGTGATCAGGATGAGACCATTAAGCATCTCTTCCTTGATTGTCCTTTGGCGAGAATTTTGTGGCGCACTATGCAAATTGCTTTTAACATTACTCCTCCGAGTACGGTCGGGTCGTTATTTGGAACGTGGCTGGATGGGATAGAGTCCGAAACAGCTTCACATATTCGTGTAGGAGTGTATGCGTTGTTATGGGAAATTTGGAACTGCAGAAATGATTTGGTCTTTAACAGAATAACTACTATTCATTTTTTGCAGTTTTATTCCGTGCTACGGAGCTGATCCGTATGTGGTCCTTACTCACTCCGACGGAGGCCAGGGAGCGTTTGGTTACTGGATCTATCCGGTGGGATATGGTAGCGCGGGATATCTTCAACCGGTTTGGTTGGCGGTCATGTAATAGGATAGGCTATTAGTGCTCCTATCTTTTCTTTTACCAGCCGGTTGTGGCCTTTGTGGTTTATCTTGGTTTAGCTGCGATGCTCTTGGTGAGCTCGCCTTTATTTTGTTGAAGACTTTACGACTTTGTTGAACCTATTTTTAGTTATTGAGGTGGCCGTATTGTAACATCCCAAATTTCCTATTTGGAATGTTTTACAATTATAGCTAAGCATCCTATGCATCCTGTTTGAAATTTGAATGCCATTTGAAGTTCAGAGAATTTTGAGTTTTGAATTTGAATTTCAAAACTTTGGCAAGTGGGAAACATTTCAAAAACTAAGCCTGATAAATACTTGATCAAAAGTATGAGAGGAGCAAACATGACACTCCAAAAATTTCAGAGGAAACAATGCCAAAAGTTTTGGATTCAAATCTGAATTTTATTTGAATTTGAAAAAAATGGATTTTTATAAAGTTTGAATTTTGCCTTTGAAAAAATGTTCAAATGAAAGGGAATATTCCCCTGATAATTTTGGTATATATATACCCTATATAAAATATTTACATTTTACAAGTTATACTCTGTTTTGTTTTATTTTAAAAAAATAAATTTCAAAAAAAAAGAAAAAAAACCAGCGCCAGCCAGCCCCTCCCCAGCCCAGCCCAGCCGAAGCCCCAGCCAAGCGCAGCCAGCCGCCCACCGAGCCGCCCAGAGGCCAGCCCAACAGCCACCGACCGCCTCACTCGCCCCTCGCCGAACTCTCTCCGCATCGGTCGCCCGCTCGCTCCCATCCTCTCTCTCTCAGCACAGCGGACCCACCCCTTCGTCAACCCCGCCCCACGCCACGCTGCCGCCGCCAGATCGCGGATCCCGAAGGATCCGGATCCTGCCCGTCCCCGATCGCCCCACAGGTGCCGAGGCCCCAGCCTATAAAAGCCGGGCCTCCGCACCCCATTCCCCTAGCCTCGCGGACCCCCCTCTCTCTCTCGCCGAGCTCACTGGCTCAAGCTTCCGCCGCCATACTGCGTCGCCGTCGCCGCCCTAGCCACCCCGACCTCCCCGACCCTCCGAAGCTTCCCGACCTCCCCAAGACTTTCCTGGCTACTTCCCGACCTCCCGACGACCGAACCTCGCCGCCTCCTCGCCGCCCGCCGCCGCCGCCGCCGCCGTCGCCGAACTCCGGTAGGTCGCCGGAAACCCCCTCCGCCGTCCGATCCCCATCAACGGCTAGGATTAGACCCCGAAGGGGTATGTTTTTTTTTATAAAAAAACCGGCCCGGTTCTTTCCGGTTTAGTTAGTTAGGTTTATTTTTATTAGGCCGGCCCGTTTTAGTTTAAACCATTAGGCCCGTTTAGGTTATTTTACGCACAGTGCGTAGTTTAGGCCCATTAGGCCTTTTTCTTTTATTTTTGTTTTTCTGTTTTAACAGAATAGTTTCTGTTTTGAAAAATTCATATCTTTTATTCTGTTTATTATTTTTAGATGATTCTTTTTTTGTTGGTTTGAAAATTTTCTGAAGTTTCTTTAGAATATATATTTAGCTATGTTAAAATTAATTAAAATTGCTTTATTTTAGTTTTAGCCAGAATAGTAAATCTGCTATAACTTAAGTTAGAAAAATTATTTTGGATGATTCTTTTTGTCCCAACTTTATTTTGACATTGCAAAACCATAGAAATTAATTTGGGTATTTTAGGATTAATAGAATAATAGTTTTAAGCAGAATCTTGATAATCCTAATTAATTAACTAGCTACTGTTTTCCTATTAATTTAATTAGTAGATAAATTTATTTTTAACATGTGATTGATTATTCTAGGATAGTTTCTGTCACTCTAATAGATGAACTTTTATTTATAATTAATAAAAGTTTTAATTTAATTTTCTTAATAGAAATTGGATTAGGCCTAAAAGGAGTTTTATAATAGCTTTTAAATTAATTCCTTTTGCTCCTAGTTGATTAATGAAATCCTTTCTGTTTAGTTAACCTAAAACCATGATTAGGTTATGTTGATAAAATTTTGTTATATAAAAATACTTTAGTTGTTGTTTGAAGTAGGAAAAACTTTGAGTTGGTTCTCTTTGAGTTTCCCTTTGGATTTGGATTTGGTTTTGGTTGTTTTGATGTGTTATGTTACTCTTGTTATGCTATTGTGTTATGTTATCCCATTGCTATATGCTTATTGTGATTTGTTTGTCTCGGTAGAGTTTCCGGAGTGCGAAGCTTGCTACTACGAATCTTTAGCTTACGAGGATCATCAGCAAGGCAAGTTTTGATCATGTTATTTCTATACCTATGTTTTTGTGCATTAGAATTGTCACCACCCCACCATGCATGCAGTAGTTGAAATTTTGAAGCTGTTAAACTTGAGTAGTATCATGTGGTAGGATGAACCAATCCCCTTGTTACCATGACCCCGGGGCGAAGTAGTTTACTTTGCTATGCTCGTAGACGGGTTTTGGTTGAGTGAAATTCATAAGTAAGATGTGAGAGTCAATGATGATGACAACCCCATGAACTACAATGATCAAGATGGACTTCGAAAATCACTACTGGGTGGAGGATTTGTCGACGGGCACCTGGAGAACCCAGTGGTTGCCGGGATGCATGGAGAAGTGCCATGACATCTTGCGAAAGCTTCACCCAGCCACGAAGAGAAGGATGGATGCCCCATGACCGAAGCTTACTGTGCAGCCGCAAGCCATTATGGGCTCGGCTGGGTTGACCCTAGTAGTGACGCTGGCTGGACGGTACTACGAGATGTAGAAGAACGGTAGGATTGGATGGGTACCGCAGTAGCCGAAGAACTCTTTGGAAGACCCTGTTTCATTCGTCCGTCTTCAAACACCATGAAGTGCGAAGACTTTAAAGGAGGAATGATTCTTGCGGGAAAGTGCGCAAACCTCTGCAGAGTTAAAGATCTAATCGATTAGCCATGTCCCCGGTTACGGACATTTTGAGCCTCTGGAACTTGGAAGTATTCGGATATCTCAACACTAAAACTAATGAATTAATTTGAGGGGTTTATGACTTAATAATTTGGGAATGAGATATTGGTTGGCGGAACCATCTCAATAACTACCAACAATTGTAGTAATTTGCAAGCAAGTCCACTGTAGTAGGGAAAAATTTGCTTTTCGCAAAATGATGAAACTTAGAGCTCCACAGCCAAAAATGCATATAGTGTTAGTAACTTTATTATTGTTATTCTTCATGACTTGCCAGCTTATTCAAAAAGCTGACCTACATGGCTGCAACGTCTTATGTTGCAGAGGTATTTTCCGATCAGGAGTGAGGCTACGCTCCGCGCTTGGCGATTGCCCTTTGGAGTCGGATGGACTCGCTTTACTTCGACGCTTCCGCAGCATTAGTAGTTTATTTCTCATGAGTTGGCCTTGAGCCAAATTTATTCTCTTGTAATAAAGACTCTATATGAGAATCGTGTAATAATATTCAGGTGTGATTGAACTTTGATTACTTTATCGATGTACTGTGAGTACCAGCATGATCTTGGGATGGTACAGACACAGAGATTTGACCGATTTTGGGTCAGGTCGCTACACGTATGCATCTTTCTGATGCAGAGGCCGGGGAGCTCCACCTTTTCGAAAAAAAATCATAGATATGGTATGATTAGTTGTTAATCAACGACAAATAAACACTTAGATAACTCTAAAGTTTATAATGGTTAAACAAATAAGTATGTGCAACTACCATATCACCTAGTAGCAAACATTTTATTCGAGTGAGATAAATCAATACTATAAAAACTAGCTAAGTAATGCAATATATGCAACAAACATTGGTGCTTAGTTTAATACCTAACATCAACTAGATAACACATAGAGTTTGGATAAACAACAACCAAGAGCATGGCATGATTTTAATATAAAAACACATGCAACATGGATAAAAATGAATATGTAAAACATAACTAAGATATCTTCATGCGAAATAATAATCAAACATGACGTATTCGGTAACTCAAGAAATCAAGCAAAGCCTCAAAGAGTGCTACAAAGTCCTAAGCATGGAAACAACTCACCAAAATCTATACACAATATTAACATAGGACAATAAACAATAACAAAAATTACCAAAATAAGAACAATAAGATTACACTAAATGATGCTCCCAATTTAATTACAATAATATCACCCACCAAGCATGTATGAACAATGATAATCCAGCACATAAATAAACTCCTATACATGGTGATAATTCACAAGAACTAGTACAAAGGCACAGGCACATAGCACACTTCTCCATGACGCATGAAATTATCTACATGAAACAAAACAAAACTATATTAAAATATATTGTCTTAATTAACAAGAGCGACTAGATAAAAAATATATAAAAAGTGTATTAACCAAACTACCAGCTAACTCCACCAATGGGTTTGTATGGTCATGGGGAGCATTTGATACATTGAGCACAAAGTCATCCGAGGAATAAAAAATACGGGAACATGCCGATGTCATTGGATGACATCCGTTCATGCATCGGTGCCCAACACATGAAGTTGTCTGAACCATGATGTCTACTGGATTCTAAAGAATGAAATAAACATGGATGTAAAAGGGATTGGAACAACACTCCCAGAGAGCAATGGGACAGTGCGATGAGCTCGAACGGACAGAGTCAAAGCAGATGTGAAATTATCCTATGTAGTCAATGTATCATGTTCTTTCTTATCTGAATGGATTTACGGGATGAAGGAAGACCTTCGGGCGCAAGTGTTCGGATGGGGATGCTGCGCCACCGAGATCGAGCACGGGCGTCCATGAATTTCCATTTCTTCGAGGAGGGTCCTTGTGATAACGGTGAAGGGAAAGATTATAGAAACTAGGGGAGATGATAGAGGAGATTGGGACGCACATCTAGTCATCTACATATCTTCGGAATTGGAAACGGTAGCAATTAAAGGAACAAAAATGATGGTTTCCATCATGGTTGTAGGATTCCCTGATGCAAGTGGAACATGGAGCATCCACATTTATACTAGTTGCACTACACCACGACAAAACTTTAGGGGAAATCAACTGCCGGTGAAGGTTAAGAATCCGCACTTGTACTTCCGGCAAAGATTCACCTGCCAGGGGAAAAAATTATAGGGCATCCTATCTGCCGACAATAGTAAACCTTGGAGGGCAGTCTATCTGCCGGCATCTTTACGGTCAACCCATCTGCCCTGAAAAGTAAATGAGGGTGGAATCATTGCTCGTATGCACGTTGGTGGGCTCAAAAAAATTCGGCCCAAAAAGCGCGCGAGTCTAGGGAGACGCGAAACGATAAAAGTCACTGGAAGCACCACGCAACCCTAATTTATTTCCCCTTCGTCACATACAGTCCCCACCTCTCCTTCCCCCAGCTGCCGCACTTACCATCCCCAATTCCCCAGCACTGTCATCGTCGCGCTACAAGAGGCACCACCGCCTCCCAGTGCCCCTGCCTTGGATCCCCCACCCACACCGCCGCCTAGTGTCGTCGTCCCCGCATCCCCCACCCACGCCGCCATTGGAGGTCATCGGCGAGTTTGGAGGAAACCTCCACAAACCGCCTGGTGATCTCGCCTCCGTCCACAGTGCAGAGTCAATGTTGGAGTCGGCAGGTTCGTTCACCATGGCGGCTGCGCTGGTGGGGTGAGCCTGGCTTTCGGTGTCCTGTGCCCGCCGTTCAATTCTCGTTACCTATGGTGTGCCCCCGCCATCGTGGGCAGGCCTACAGGTCTAGCACCCACCACCTCTTCATTCTTATGCTTTCCTCACCATGTGTTCATACGATCCCGTAGTGGGGAGTAACTTAGACTAGAAACATGCATATGTTACTAGTCTATGTTACTACCTCTATAGTGGAGAGTAACATGTGTGTGGTGTCATGCAACACTTCATTTATTAGGTTGTAGACTCATCTTGTCTTGGTATGTGTGATGTTATTCATAGTGTAAGTAACTAGCTATGTTACTTAATTTGTCTCTCTCCTTATTAATTAGCTGTCACGTCATATTTTTTGCTTAGGGTCATCTATGTTATTCTCACTATGGGTAGTCATCACAAGAAATCAATGCAAACAGAGCTGTAATCCCTCGAATTCATCTTCCTAATCGCTAGAGTTACTAAGCTCCCACGAATTACTGCCATGTGGTTGATCAAGGCTTTAGGCGGCGTCCCAGGCCCCATCTGTAAGGGAAAGAATCATACACAGAGTCGGTTTGACCACACACGTCGGTTCACTGCCCTCTCCAACCTATCTGCTCCTTCCCCTAATCTTGATCCTCTTCTGCCTAATGCCGCCGCGAGTGTCTGCCATCAGCAGGGACGAGCTCCCCTGATCCCTCGAGTGAATAGCAAAAAACTACCACGTTATGGGCTATCGTTCCAAAAAAAACTACCGCTTTTTTTAATTTTAAAAAAACTACCAAAAAAGTGGCGGGCTGTTCCAAAAAACCCAAGTGTCCGAACGGTTACATTTTAAGTGTGTTTATGACACATGGGGCCTGCCCGTCAGGGTTTTGTCGGGCAGAGGCTGAAGGCGCGTGGGCGGACGACCGTTAGGGCGAACGAGTCATCCCGACCAGGTGCCTTATCCGATCCGCCTCACTCTCGCTCACCAACTCCCACTCTCTCCCCCTCGCTCTGTTCCCCTTCCCGAGAGCTCGCCATCATCGCCGACCACCTCCCTTCCTCGTCGCCGGCCAGGATGCCTTCTTGGAATGATGGGGATGAGAGCTCCGATGATGACATCATGGGGGGTAACCTGATGGATATGGAGTACTTTTTAAGCCTCATCCTCCGGCCTCTGTCATTATTTAGGGTTAGGGTTCAATCGATTTGGGAATTAGGGTTGATGATCTGCACATATTTATGGATGGATTCCTTTGGTTTAGACAGTTCTTGATGGATTTATTGGATGCATTTGTTGTCTGTCTTACCTTGTACTACATGTAGGACACACCTGACACCATCCCTGAGCCACTGTGGTGTGGTGCTCCCATGGAGGAAGTTGCCAAGTGCACTCTGCACTAGATGAAGCCTATGAAGTGTGTTGCTTTTGAAGGTGCTAGCACTGGGAGGAGGTTCTATGGATGCCCTATTCAGGTCAGTAATGTAGTCAGTCAGTAGCTCATTGTTAGCTGAAATCAATGTTCTTATTTGCATAGAGTGGTTTGCTACTTCATATATGAAGTCAGTGATTCATTTATGCTTTGTGGTTATCAGTTATGCTTAGTAGATTCAGTTATGCTGGATGGATTTAGTTATTGTGTAGTGGTTTGAAGTTTGCAGGAAGTCAGTGATTCAATTATGCTAAGTGTTGGTTTCTGTTTGCATTAAGTACATAGCAGAAATGCTCTGCCTTTGCAGCTAGAGTAGTGCAGAAAAGCTATCTATCTCTATTTCAAAATAGTTGGCACTGGTTTGAGTTATAAATGCGTATATATCCTCTGTATATTAACTGTATTGAATTGCGTAGATTTCTGAATTTATACATCTCCTCCTTGTATATTAACTTTGTTTTAACTGAATTTCGTACTGAATGTATGCATTTTCTTAAGTATGTGTTGCCTGATCAAACTTAAATTATTTCTAAATATATAATTTTTTTGATTGAACAGGGAGGTGTGAACTATGGTGTAGTTTAGTGGATTAATCCTGTCTGGCCTGATGTACTTAAGAACTGCCTCATCAAGCTGTGGGAAATGTTCCATGAGCAAAACCTTGTCAGGATACAAGACAAGCGGCATATGAGGATGAAGTTGCCAAGTTGAAGGAGTATGATAATCTCTGCACTAAGTATCATAAAATGGTTGATGATGTTAGTAAGATGTTTGACTGGCAGGATGGTGTTGGCAAGATTGACTACCAGAAAGCAATGGATGCTGAGAAATTTGAGAAGCAGAAGGAAGAGCTAGAGATGGAGATGGAGATGGAGAAGCTTAGGCTTGCAAAGGAGCAGAGGTGTATCCTTCAGGCCCAGGCAGGCATAATTCACAATACTAGGAAGGCTATGAAAGAGATCAAGTTGGACAGGGATCTTCTTGCATGAGAGAAGAGAGAGCTAGAGAAAGTTGTAGCTGATCTGCTCAATGCTGGCCATGGGAGCAAGGAAAAATTTGAGCAAATCAAGGCCATACTAGAGTCGTGAAGATCAGACTATGGTTGATACGTAAGTAAGTTGGCCTACTATATATAACAGACCTTGCAAGTTGATGGTGGTAGTTGTATATTTTGTGTAGCACTATATGAATTGCTTAAGTTATGGTAACTAGAGTGAAGGGAGGTGCCAACGTTTAAGTTATGGTTATGTTAAATGATGGAGTGTTCAGAACCTATCTTAAGTTTTTATTAGTTCTAGTTGCTTTATTAGTTCTATAGTTGTTTTATTGCAGTGAATAAGTATTGTTGTGCTCTTATGCTATTTTATTTGATAGTTGGGCTAAATGTCTGACTTATCCGAGGTGGGCCTGGAACTGGGCTGTTATCCAAACTTGCAGCCTGCCTACCAGCACCCAGTGTCCACCTATAAATCCCACCCTAAGCCAGTAACCCTATTGTAACCCAAGCCCCTACCTTCTCCTCCCCACAGCCGCTAGAGAAATCCCTAGATCCGTAGCTCAGTGGGCATGGAACCTGGAGAGGTTGTAGATGCAGAAGAGGAGGTGGCCATGGGATTCTTGCAGAGAGAGGGAAGAAGAGGAGTAGAGCATAGGGGGGAGGCTAGCGGCGGCAACAAGATACAGGCTTGAGTATCGCCGCCTTCTAGCTGAGCAGATCTTGGTAGCTCGCAACCACAAGGACAAGGAGCAGTTCCAGGGGGCATTCCCCAATGGCTCTAACTCTAGTGATGATGATATCTGAAGGAAATATGCCCTAGAGGCAATAATAAAAGTTATTATTTATTTCCTTATATCATGATAAATGTTTATTATTCATGCTAGAATTGTATTAACCGGAAACATAATACATGTGTGAATATATAGACAAACAGTATGTCACTAGTATGCCTCTACTTGACTAGCTTGTTAATCAAAGATGGTTATGTTTCCTAACCATGAACAAGGAGTTGTTATTTGATTAACAAGGTCACATCATTAGTTGAATGATCTGATTGACATGACCCATTCCGTTAGCTTAACAGCTTGATCGCTTAGTATGTTAATGCTTTCTTCATGACCCATACATGTTCCTATAACTATGAGATTATGCAACTCCGCCACGGAGGAACACTTTGGTACTACCAAACGTCACAACGAATCGGGTGATTATAAAGGAGTACTACAGGTGTCTCCAAAGGTACTTGTTGGGTTGGCGATTTCGAGATTAGGTTTTGTCACTCCGATTGTCGGAGAGGTATCTCCAGGCCTTCTCGGTAATGCACATCACTTAAGCCTTGCAAGCATTACAACTAATGAGTTAGTTGTGAGATGATGTATTACGAACGAGTAAAGAGACTTACCGTAACGAGATTGAACTAGGTATTGATACCGACGATCGAATCTCGGGTAAGTAACATACCGATGACAAAAGGGAACAACGATGTCGTTATGCGGTTTGACCGATAAAGATCTTCGAGAATATGTAGGAACCAATATGGGCATCCAGGTTCCGCTATTGGTTATTGACCGAGAATGGTTCTAGGTCATGTCTACATAGTTCTCGAACCCGTAGGGTCCGCACGCTTAACGCTTTGATGACAGTTCATAATGAGTTTATAAGTTTTGATGTACCAAGGAGTTCGAGTCCCGGATGTGATCACGGACATGACGAGGAGTCTCGAAATGGTCGAGACATAAAGATTGATATATTGGATGGTTATATTCGGACACGGAAAGGTTCCGGAAGTTTCCGGAGAAAACCGAGTGCCGAGGGGTTACTGAACCCCGGGAAGTTATGGGCCTTATTGGGCCAAGAGGGAGAGAGAGGGCTGCACCAGGAGGTGGCGCCCCCCTCCATGAGGAGTCCGACTGGAGGGGGGGCAGCCCCTTCCCTCTCCTCTCTCTCTCTTTCCTTCCCCTTCCTCTTCCTAGTAGGACTAGGAAAGGGAGTCCTACTCTACTAGGAGGAGGACTCCCCCCTTGGTGCGCCCCAAGGGCTGGCCGCCCTCCACCTTGCTCCTTTATATACGGGGCAAGGGGCACCCTAGGACACACAAGTTGATCTACGGATCTTGCCTTAGCTGTGTGCGGTGCCCCTTCCACCATATTCCACTTCGGTCATATCGTTGCGGAGCTTAGGAGAAGCCCTGCGCCGAGAAGTCATATCGTCATGAGCTTAGCGAAGCCCTGCGTCGGTGGAACATCAACATCGTCACCACGCCGTCGTGCTGACGGAACTCATCCCCGACACTTTGCTGGATCGAAGTCCGGGGATCGTCATCGAGCTGAACGTGTGCAGAACTCGGAGGTGCCGTACGTTCGGTGCTTGGATCGGTCGGATCGTGGAGACGTACGACTACATCAACCGCGTTGTTATAACGCTTCCGCTTTCGGTCTACGAGGGTACGTGGACGGACACTCTATCCTCTCGTTGCTATGCCATCACCATGGTCTTGCGTGATCGTAGGAAATTTTTGAAATTACTACGTTCCCCAACAAGGGCATCCGAGCCTGGTTTTATGCGTTGATGTCATGTGCACGAGTAGAACACAAGTGAGTTGTGGACGATACAAGTCATACTGCCTACCAGCATGTCATACTTTGGTTCAGCGGTATTGTGAGATGAAGCGGCCCGGACCGACATTACGCGTACGCTTACGCGAGACTGGTTTCACCGCTGCGAGCACTCGTTGCTTAAAGGTGACCGCGGTGTCTGTCTCTCTCACTTTAGTTGAATCGAGTGTGGCTACGCCCGGTCCTTGAGAAGGTTAAACGGAGTCTATTTGACGAAGTATCGTTGTGGTTTTGATGCGAGGTAAGAACGGTTCTTGCTCAGCCCGTAGCAGCCACGTAAAACTTGCAACAACAAAGTAGAGGACGTCTAACTTGTTTTTGCAGGGCTTGTTGTGATGTGATATGGTCAAGACGTGATGCTACATTTTATTGTATGAGATGATCATGTTTTGTAACCGAGTTATCGGCAACTGGCAGGAGCCATATGGTTGTCGCTTTATTGTATGAAATACAAACGCCATGTAATTGCTTTACTTTATCACTAAGGAGTAGCGATAGTCGTAGCAGCAATAGTTGGCGAGACGACAACGATGCTACGATGGAGATCAAGGTGTCGCGCCGGTGACGATGGTGATCATGACGGTGCTTTGGCGATGGAGATCACAAGCACAAGATGATGATGACCATATCATATCACTTATATTGATTGCATGTGATGTTTATCCTTTATGCATCTTATCTTGCTTTGATTGACGGTAAAATTATAAGATGATCTCTCACTAAAAATTATCAAGAAGTGTTCTCCCTGAGTATGCACCGTTGCGAAAGTTCTTCGTGCTGAGACACCACGTGATGATCGGGTGTGATAGGCTCTACGCTCAAATACAACGGGTGCAAAACAGTTGCATGCGCGAATACTCAGGTTAAACTTGACGAGCCTAGCATATAACAGATATGGCCTCGGAACACGAGACCGAAAGGTCGGCGTGAATCATATAGTAGATATGATCAACATAGTGATGTTCACCATTGAAACTACTCCATCTCACGTGATGATCGGACATGGTTTAGTTGATTTGGATCACGTGATCACTTAGATGACTAGAGAGATGTCTGCCTAAGTGGGAGTTTTTAATATGATTAATTAAACTTAAATTTATCATGAACTTAGTACCGATAGTATTTTGCTTGTCTATGTTTGATGTAGATAGATGGCTCGTGCTGTTGTTCCGTTGAATTTTAATGCGTTCCTTGAGAAAGCAAAGTTGAAAGATGATGGTAGCAATTACACGGACTGGGTCCGTATTTGAGGATTATCCTCATTGCTGCACAGAAAAATTACGCCTGGAAGCACCGCTGGGTGACAGGCCTGCTGCAGATGCTTGAGCCGAAGTTGTGAACGTCGCAAAGCAGAGCTGATGACTACTCTATAGTTCAGTGTGCCATGCTTTACGGCTTAGAACCGGTCTTCAACGACGTTTTGAACGTCATGGAGCATATGAGATGTTCCAGGAGTTGAAGTTAATATTTCAAGCAAATGCCCGGATTGAGAGATATGAAGTCTCCAATAAGTTCTATAGCTGCAAGATGGAGGAGAATAGTTCGTCGGTGAGCACATACTCAAAATGTCCGGGTATAACAATCACTTAATTCAGCTGGGAGTAAATCTTCCGGATGATAGTGTCATTGACAGAATTCTCCAATCACGCCACCAAGCTACAAGAGCTTCGTGATGAACTATAATATGCAAGGGATGACTAAGACAATTCCTGAGCTCTTCGCGATGCTGAAAGCATGGAGGTAGAAATCAAGAAAGAGCATCAAGTGTTGATGGTCAGCAAGACCACTAGTTTCAAGAAAAGGGCAAAGGGAAGAAGAAGGAAACTTCAAAAGAACAGCAAGAAAGTTGCTGATCAAGAGAAGAAACCCAAGTCTGGACCTAAGCCTGAAATCGAGTGTTTTACCGCAAGCGATGGACATCGAAGCGGAACTGCCCCAAGTATTTGGCGGATAAAAGGATGGCAAGGTGAACAAAGGTATATATGATATACATGTTATTGATGTGTACCTTACTAATACTCGCAGAGTACTGGTATTTGATACTGGTTCTCTGCTAATATTTGCAACTCAAACAGAACTACGGATTGCGAAGATTGGCTAAGGACGAGGTGACGATCGCGTTGAAATGGTTCCAAAGTCGATGTGATCGCAGTCGGCACGCTACCTCTACATCTACCTTCGGGATTAGTTTTAGACCTAAATAATTGTTATTTGGTGCCGCGTTGAGCATGAACATTATATCTGGATCTTGTTTATTGCGAGACGGTTATTCATTTAAATCAGAGAATAATGGTTGTTCTATTTATATGAATAATATCTTTTATGGTCATGCACCCTTGAAGAATGGTCTATTCTTGTTGAATCTCGACAGTAGTGATACACATATTCATAATATTGAAGCCAAAAGATGCAGAGTTGATAATGATAGTGCAACTTATTTGTGGCACTGCCGTTTAGGTCATATCGGTGTAAAGCGCATGAAGAAACTCCATACTGATGGGCTTCTGGAATCACTTGATTATGAATCACTTGGTACTTGCGAACCGTGCCTCATGGGCAAGATGACAAAAACGCCGTTCTCCGGAACTATGGAGCGTGCAACTGATTTGTTGGAAATCATACATACCGATGTTTGTGGTCCAATGAATGTTGAGGCATTGCGCGGATATCGTTATTTTCTCACCTTCACAGATGACTTAAGCAGATATGGGTATATCTACTTAATGAAACACAAGTCTGAAACATTTGAAAAGTTCAAAGAATTTCAGAGTGAAGTGGAAAATCATCGTAACAAGAAAATAAAATTTCTGCGATCTGATCGTGGAGGAGAATATTTGAGTTACGAGTTTGGTTTACATTTGAAACAATGTGGAATAGTTTCAACTCACGCCACCCGAACACCACAGAGAAATGGTGTGTCCGAACGTCGTGTCGTACTTTACTAGATATGGTGCGATCTATGATGTCTATTTCGATTTACCGCTATCGCTTTTGGGGTTATGCTTTAGAGACGGCCGCATTCACGTTGAATAGGACACCGTCAAAATCCGTTGAGACGACGCCTTATGAACTGTGGTTTGGCAAGAAACCAAAGTTGTCGTTTCTTAAAGTTTGGGGCTGCGATGCTTATGTAAAGAAACTTCAACCAGATAAGCTCGAACCCAAATCAGAAAAATGTGTCTTCATAGGATACCCAAAGGAGACTGTTGGGTACACCTTCTATCACAGATCTGAAGGCAAGATTTTGGTTGCTAAATTCGGGTCCTTTCTAGAGAAGGAGTTTCTCTCGAAAGAAGTGAGTGGGAGGAAAGTAGAACTTGATGAGATAACTGTATCTGCTCCCTTATTGGAAAGTAGTTCATCACAAGAAATGGTTCCTGTGACAACTACACCAATTAGTGAAGAAACTAATGATGATGATCATGTAGTTTCAGATCAAGTTACTACTGAACCTCGTAGGTAAACCAGAGTAAAATACGCACCAGAGTGGTACGGTAATCCTATTCTGGAAGTCATGTTACTTGACCATGGCGAACCTACGAACTATGAAGAAGCGATGGTGAGCCCAGATTCCGATAAATGGCTGGAAGCCATGAAATCTGAGATGGGATCCATGTATGAGAACAAAGTATGGACTTTGGTTGACTTGCCCGATGATCGGCAAGCCATTGAAAATAAATGGATCTTTAAGAAGAAGACTGACGCCGATGGTAATGTAACTGTCTACAAAGCTCGACTTGTTGCAAAAGGTTTTCGACAAGTTCAAGGGGTTGACTACGATGAGACTTTCTCACCCGTAGCGATGCTTAAGTCTGTCCGAATCATGTTAGCAATTGCCGCATTTTATGATTATGAAATTTGGCAAATGGATGTAAAAACCGCATTCTTGAATGGATTTCTAGAAGAAGAGTTGTATATGATGCAACCAGAAGGTTTTGTCGATCCAAAGGGTGCTAACAAAGTGTGCAAGCTCTAGCGATCAATTTATGGTCCGTGCAAGCCTCTCGAGTTGGAATAAACGCTTTGATAGTGTGATCAAAGCATATGGGTTTGTACAGACTTTTGGAGAAGCCTGTATTTACAAGAAAGTGAGTGGGAGCTCAGAGCATTTCTAATATTATATGTGGACGACATATTATTGATTGGAAATGATATAGAATTTCTGGATAGCATAAAAGGATACTTGAATAAAATTTTTTCAATGAAAGACCTCGGTGAAGCTGCTTACATATTGGGCATCAAGATCTATAGAGATAGATCAAGACGCTTAATTGGACTTTCACAAAGCACATACCTTGATAAAGTTTTGAAGAAGTTCAAAATGGATCAGGCAAAGAAAGGTTTTTTACCTGTAATACAAGGTGTGAGATTGAGTCAGACTCAATGCCCGACCACAGCAGAAGATAGAGAGAAAATGAAAGATGTTCCTATGCTTCAGCCATAGGCTCTATCATGTATGCAATGCTGTGTACCAGACTGACGTATGCTTAGCTGTAAGCTTGGCAGGAAGGTACCAAAGTAATCCAGAGTGGATCATCGGACAGCGGTCAAGAACATCCTGAAATACCGAAAAGGACTAAGGATATGTTTCTCGATATGGAGGTGACAAAGAGCTAGTCGTAAATGGTTACGCCGATGTAAGCTTTGACACTGATCCGGACGATTCTAAATCGCAAACCGGATACGTGTTTTTATTAAACGGTGGAGCTGTCGGTTGGTGCAGTTCTAAACAAAGCGTCGTGGCGGGATCTACATGTGAAGCGGAGTACATAGCTGCTTCGAAGCAGCAAATGAAGGAGTCTGGATGAAAGAGTTCATTTCCGATCTAGGTGTCATACCTAGTGCATCGGGACCGATGAAGATCTTCTGTGACAATATCGGTGCAATTGCCTTGGCAAAGGAATCCAGGTTTCACAAGAGGACCAAGCACATCAAGAGACGCTTCAATTCCATTCGGGACCAAGTCCAAGTGGGAGACATAGAGATTTGCAAAATACATACGGATCTGAATGTTGCGCACCGTTGACTAAGCCTCTTCCACGAGCAAAACATGATCAGCACCAAGACTCCATGGGTGTTAGGATCATTACTTTGTAAACTAGATTATTGACTCTAGTGCAAGTGGGAGACTCAAGGAAATATGCCCTAGAGGCAATAATAAAAGTTATTATTTATTTCCTTATATCATGATAAATGTTTATTATTCATGCTAGAATTGTATTAACCGGAAACATAATACATGTGTGAATATATAGACAAACAAGATGTCACTAGTATGCCTCTACTTGACTAGCTTGTTAATCAAAGATGGTTATGTTTCCTAACCATGAACAAGGAGTTGTTATTTGATTAACAAGGTCACATCATTAGTTGAATGATCTGATTGACATGACCCATTCCGTTAGCTTAACAGTTGATCGCTTAGTATGTTAATGCTTTCTTCATGACCCATACATGTTCCTATAACTATGAGATTATGCAACTCCGCTTACGGAGGAACACTTTGGTACTACCAAACGTCACAACGTAATCGGGTGATTATAAAGGAGTACTACAGGTGTCTCCAAAGGTACTTGTTGGGTTGGCGATTTGAGATTAGGTTTTGTCACTCCGATTGTCGGAGAGGTATCTCCAGGCCTTCTCGGTAATGCACATCACTTAAGCCTTGCAAGCATTACAACTAATGAGTTAGTTGTGAGATGATGTATTACGGAACGAGTAAAGAGACTTACCGGTAACGAGATTGAACTAGGTATTGGATACCGACGATCGAATCTCGGGTAAGTAACATACCGATGACAAAAGGGAACAACGTATGTCGTTATGCGGTTTGACCGATAAAGATCTTCGTAGAATATGTAGGAACCAATATGGGCATCCAGGTTCCGCTATTGGTTATTGACCGAGAATGGTTCTAGGTCATGTCTACATAGTTCTCGAACCCGTAGGGTCCGCACGCTTAACGTTTCGATGACAGTTCATAATGAGTTTATAAGTTTTGATGTACCGAAGGAGTTCGGAGTCCTGGATGTGATCACGGACATGACGAGGAGTCTCGAAATGGTCGAGACATAAAGATTGATATATTGGATGGTTATATTCGGACACCGGAAAGGTTCCGGAAGTTTCCGGAGAAAACCGGAGTGCCGGAGGGGTTACGGAACCCCGGGAAGTTATGGGCCTTATTGGGCCAAGAGGGAGAGAGGGCTGCACCAGGAGGTGGCGCGCCTCCCTCCATGAGGAGTCCGACTGGACTAGGAGGGGGGCGCAGCCCCTTCCCTCTCCTCTCCCTCTCTTTCCTTCCCCTTCCCTCTTCCTAGTAGGACTAGGAAAGGGAGTCCTACTCCTACTAGGAGGAGGACTCCCCCTCCCTTGGTGCGCCCAAGGGCTGGCCGCCCTCCACCTTGCTCCTTTATATACGGGGCAAGGGGCACCCTAGGACACACAAGTTGATCTACGGATCTTGCCTTAGCTGTGTCGGTGCCCCTTCCACCATATTCCACTTCGTCATATCGCTTGCGAGCTTAGGAGAAGCCCTGCGCCGGAGAAGTCATATCGTCATGAGCTTAGGCGAAGCCCTCGCCGGTGGAACATCAACATCGTCACCACGCCGTCAGGTTGACGGAACTCATCCCGACACTTTGCTGGATCGAAGTCCGGGATCGCCATCGAGCTGAACGTGCGTAACTCGGAGGTGCCGTGACGCTCGGTGCTTGGATCGGTCGGATCGTGGAGACGCATTTACTACATCAACCGCGTTGTTATAACGCTCCGCTTTCGGTCTCACGAGGGTACGTGGGCGGACACTCTATCCTCTCGTTGCTATGCCATCACCATGGTCTTGCGTGATCGTAGGAAATTTTTTGAAATTACTACGTTCCCCAACAATATCATCTACTGGGCAAGGAGGAGGGCCAACTTTCATCCATTTCAAGTAACTAGGCAATGGTGGACCAGGATTGTGTACCCACGAGGAGTGCTCTGGTTATGTTATATTAATCCTAGATCTATGTATGAAGAGTTCCCTGATGTGTTGAAGGATCTATCTATATGTACTAATATATGTATTGAAGGATCTATCTATATGTACTGATCTATGTATGAATGATCTATCTAGTATTATGTGTTTGAATGAAAGGATGGCTTATTTGTATGTATGAATGAACTCGTGAATGATCTATCTAGTATTATGTGTTTGAATGAAAACGATGGCTTATTTGTATGTATGAATGATCTAAGTACTTTTCTGAATGAAAGCATTTTTTATGTGGATGGATGATTTTTAGGGTTGGTCCCCTATATGGCTTATTTGTATGTATGAATGAATTCATGAATGAACTATCTAGTTTTAGGACAAGTTGCCCCCTAAGACGACCTAATTAGGCCATTTTAGGGTTGGTTGACAACTTGCCCCCTAAGATGGCCTATAGGTCATTTCAGGGTTGGTCGACAACTTGCCCCCCTAGATGGCCTAATTAGGCCATTTTAGGGTTGGTCGACAACTTGCCCCCTAGATGGCCTAATTAGGCCATTTTAGGGTTGGTCGACAACTTGCCCCCCTAAGATGGCATAATTAGGTCATTTTGGGGTTGGTTGACAAGTTGCCCCCTAAGATGACCTAATTAGGTCATTTTGGGGTTGGTCGACAACTTGCCCCCCTAGACGGCCTAAATAGGCCATTTTAGGGTTGGTCGACAACTTGCCCCCCTATGATAAACATATCAAATCAATTCATATCAATCAATGATCAACATATGAAATCAATTCATATCAAACAATGATCAACATATGAAATCAGTTCATATCAAACAATGATCAGCATATGAAATCAATTCATAACATACTCAGGCTCTTATCAAATCAAAACAGTTCAGGAAACAACATGACACCACATTACTTAATTGTTCCAAGCAGTTCAAACAAACCTTGTTCAGGGCAACAAACAAAGATACCAAACTAATTGTCCCAAGCATGACTAACAAGCATAGTTCAAGGCATGACAAATATATGTTTCATTACCATGCTAATTGCTTGTGCTGCTAACAGGGTCTGTCTAGAAGTATTCTGGATTTCATCATCGGAAGTATTGTCTATAATGTTGTGAATTTGCTATCTTCTTACGCAGTATCATCAAGTTAGCTGATCTTTGGTCTTCACTATTACCGTGGATGTTCTACTGTATAAAAAAATCTGCAATGTCAGCATGCAGCTTTAGATGCCATTTCATACTATTTCTAAAGTACGTTTTCCATTCACTTCAAGCTAGAATCTTACTTGATTGTTGGCCATATTGCATTTTGTTTTTTTCCTCAGGACATGTGTAGGGGATGAGTATCCATTTTGGATTCAATTAGCTTTGCTCAGATGCTGAATGTATTAGTGATAGGTCATCGTAGTTCTGGTGGCAATGCTATCACCGCTGAATATGTGTAAAACAAGACATGATAAATGCTCTCTATATATATGAGAGTTATTGCCATCCCTAATCTATATATTTTTATTTTACAATGGCTCGGCTGCCAGACCATATGAACAAAACAATCAAAAAAATAATGCCACCCAGCGAATTCCCACCCAGCCACAAGCAATTTAACCAAACGGCACAGCAAAGCGCGCGTACGATTCTAGTTTATGTCATGCATGCATGGCAAGAAAGCAACACATGCATATGTTTGACTAGATAGGCACAAGTTCATACTATTTCCAAATACAATAATTTATATAGATGGTACAATACAAACAAGGCAAGTGGGGGTTATGTCAGACCGTCTTGACTACTACATATCATGAATGGGCAATTTTGTTTCATTTCCAAAACCACATGCTTAAAATGGAAACCAACGCTAATGGATTTCGCATGTTAACCCCGCAAAACAACCTAAGCTTGCCTAAATTGGTTTATTTCACATGTTAATCCCACATATATAATCTCGCATGTATGTTTATAATATTAGATATGCATATTAATTGATAACCTTTAAGTGAAATCAAAATATCTTTCTATGCATGTTAATTCTCACGTATGTTTGTAATGTTAGTCAAGATGTGCATTGCATGTGCACAATTACTAGTACAGAGGAAGATGAAGAGTAAGGAAAAGAGGCGTTTGCCTGGGTGCCAAGTAATTCAGCCAGACCCATGAGGAAGGAAGGGAAAGTAGGAAAAATATAGAAGGGGGTAGTTGGGCTGTGAGAGAGGTTGGTAAGACAGAGATGCAGATTGGGCTAGGCCCATTTGGTTTGGAACGAGACAAAAAAATGTGGGTTACGCCCAGGGAAGAGAGAAGGAATAGAAATGAATTTCTTTTTACATAAATCTAGAGGGTGAATAAAGACTCAAATATAAAATCAAATGAAGTTCAAAAAATCCAAAGAAAATTCTGAGTAGCATACTTTAATATGTCAAAAACGAGAAAGATAAAACCCAACAAAAATGTACAAAAAAATAAAAAACTTAATTTAGGTTAACTTTAATTCAAAATAAATCCTACAAATGTATGAAAACTCAATTTAAGCTTTTCTTAACCAAATAAAACAAACACATTTTTGGCCTTGCTTTTTAGAAAATAATTTTTTAACATTCTAAAATTGCGATGTTACAATGTTTATCGTTGGATTCTATGCATGAGTTTGTTGGGCTAGTTTCCTACCAATTAGTGAAGCATGGGATCCCAATCCATGTAAATGTAATAGAGATAACCAAAACACCGATGACGTAAAAAGCCATGACAACATAGCATATTTGATAAAACCAACCATAGCTCACATAAGCACGGTCTCAGATTGAAGAGTCTTCTTTCTTGTCATTTCTTTCATTAATCTAATTCAGCATATTTTCATGCGATCAATTATTCATGCTTAGTTGCTTACACACACATAACATTATTATAGAGTCGTGAAAATTAGCCACGGAATCAATTACCCATACCCATGTAAACTTTCCTTGCAAACATGGCTTTAGCCTATGATGGCCCTTCGGATGGCGCCAACTCCGGCGCATTGTGTTCTGGTGGTGGTGCATGCATACCCTTTTTGTAGCAGGTGCATTTGGAGAGTATGCAGAATCCACCGTCGAACCCCCCCTTTTGGCAACTCTTCATGCATTCCTTCCAGTCCATGCATCCGTGGTTGTAATCCTTATTCATGGAGGAGAAAAGCTGATGGAAAGCCTTTGCACCTGCATCAGAGAGTTTAACACCCAGAATTTTAATTAATACATGTACTTGCATGATACCACTATGATCAATCTGCCAAATGCACACACATATATAAATTTCATAAAAATGTGTAACCCATGAGCTATAAATTGGAGTTAATATATGATCTTACGATAGTATCTGAACTTACCGTGGCACATGAGGAGCAAACCCAGAACGAAGGCAACAAGCAATTGTGCTCTATTGATCGCCATGGCCAAGACGATTAAACTTTTCTTTGCTTTGCTTGTGGTTCGTCGGGATTGATCTGAACCGATCTGTGCTATTTATAGAGATGTTCATTTGAGCTTCCATTGAATGCATGAGATGAATCGATGAGGAATCTAAATGACAGATATAAGAGTATTCTTGTCTCATAAATGCAAGTGCTTTAATACTTCAAATATGTGATAACAAAATGTTGGACATACATATATTTCTATTTCGACTATAAATTCAAGTGCTTTAATACTGCAATACGTGATATCAAAATGTCGATATACATATATTTGTGTCTTGTTTATAAATGAAAGCGCTTTAATACTACAAATACATGGTATCAAATGTTGGACATGATGGTATTTCTATACCATCAAGCATTTTAGTACAACAAATACATGATATCAAAATGTCAGATATACATGTAATTCTATCTCATGTATAAATGCAAGTGGTCTAATACTAACAAATACGCAGCATAAAAATGTCAGATATACATGTATTTATATTTTGTGTATAAATGCAAGTGCTTTAATACTACAAATACTTGTGTTTCTATTTCGCATTTGACTGCTGATGTGTAGAACTACTTTTCCAATGCCATATAGGCAACTTAAGTTTTTGAATCAAGTGAATATTTCATGATAATCTGAACATTTTGTGTTAATATAAAGAAAGCGGTGTAGTAGTAGGCACCTCCGGGGTAGTAGTCGTGATTGACGGTGGCGTCTGGCTCCTGGGCTCCATCGTCTGGTCGCAGCAACCGGGTAAAGAAAGGGGGAAAGGGGGGAACAAGGCAACCGTGAGTACTCATCCAAAGTACTCGCAAGCAAGGAGCTACACTACATATGCATGGATATATGTGTAAAGGGCCATATCAGTGGACTGAACTGCAGAATGCTAGAATAAGAGGGGGATAGCTAGTCTTATCAAAGACTACGCTTCTGGTCACCAGACTTGCAACAGGTAGAAGAGGGCAGGTTGAAGTCCTCCAAGTAACATCACATAGCAGTAATCCTACCCGGCGATCCCCTCCTCATATCCCTGAGAGAGAGCGACCACCGGTTGTATCTGGCACTTGGAAGGGTGTGTTTTATTAAGTATCCGGTTCTAGTGTTGGGGAACGTAGTAATTTCAAAAAATTTCCTACGATCACGCAAGACCATGGTGATGGCATAGCAACGAGAGGGGAGAGTGTCCGTCCACGTACCCTCGTGAGACCGAAAGCGAAGCGTTATAACAACGCTGTTGATGTAGTCGACGCCTTCACGATCCGACCGATCCAAGCACCGAACGTACGGCACCTCCGAGTTCTGCACACGTTCAGCTCGATGACGATCCCCGGACTCCGATCCAGCAAAGTGTCGGGGATGAGTTCCGTCAGCACGACGGCGTGGTGACGATATTGATGCTCCACCGACGCAGGGCTTCGCCTAAGCTCCGCGACGATATGACTTCTCCGGCGCAGGGCTTCGCCTAAGCTCATGACGATATGACCAAGTGGAATATAGTGGAAGGGGCACCGCACACGGCTAAGGAAAGATCCGTAGATCAACTTGTGTGTCATGGGGTGCCCCTGCCCCAGTATATAAAGGAGCCAAGGGGGTGCGGCCAGCCTTGGGAGGCGCTGCCGAGGAGTCCTACTCCCACCGAGTAGGACTCCCCCTCTCTAGTTGGATTAGGATTGGAGGAGGGGAAGAGGAAGGCGCCGCCCCTCTCCTTGTCCTATTCGGACTAGAGGGGGGAGGGGGGCGTGCAGCCCACCTGGCCGGCCCTTCCTCTTCTCTCTCATGGCCCATTAAGGCCCATAGACCTCCCGGGGGTTCCGTAACCTCCCGGTACTCCGGTAAATTCGATTTCACTCGGAACACTTCCGATGTCCAAATGTAGGCTTCCAATATATCAATCTTTATGTCTCGACCATTTCGAGACTCCTCGTCATGTCCGTGATCACATCCGGGGCTCCGAACAACCTTCGGTGCATCAATACTTATAAACTCATAATGAACTGTCATCGAAACGTTAAGCGTGCGGACCCTACGGGTTCGAGAACTATGTAGACATGACCTAGAACCATTCTCGGTCAATAACCAATAGCGGAACCTGGATGCCCATATTGGTTCCTACATATTCTACGAAGATCTTTATCGGTCAAACCGCATAACAACATACTTTGTTCCCTTTGTCATCGGTATGTTACTTGCCCGAGATTCGATCGTCGGTATCCAATACCTAGTTCAATCTCGTTACCGGCAAGTCTCTTTACTCGTTCCGTAATATATCATCTCATAACTAACTCATTAGTTATAATGCTTGCAAGGCTTAGGTGATGAGTATTACCGAGAAGGCCCAGAGATACCTCTCCGACAATCGGAGTGACAAAACCTAATCTCGAAATACGCCAACCCAACATGTACCTTTGGAGACACCTGTAGTACTCCTTTATAATCACCCGATTACGTTGTGACGTTTGGTAGCACCAAAGTGTTCCTCCGTAAACGGAGTTGCATAATCTCATAGTTACAGGAACATGTATAAGTCATGAAGAAAGCAATAGCAACATACTAAACGATCATGTGCTAGGCTAACGGAATGGGTCATGTCAATCACATCATTCTCCTAATGATGTGATCCCGTTAATCAAATGACAACTCATGTCTATGGCTAGGAAACTTAACCATCTTTGATTCAACGAGCTAGTCAAGTAGAGGCATACTAGTGACACTATGTTTGTCTATGTATTCACACATGTATTATGTTTCCGGTTAATACAATTCTAGCATGAATAATAAACATTTATCATGAAATAAGGAAATAAATAATAACTTTATTATTGCCTCTAGGGCATATTTCCTTCAGTCTCCCACTTGCACTAGAGTCAATAATCTAGTTCACATCGCCATGTGATTTAACATCAATAGTTCACATCTATATGTGGTTAACACCCATAGTTCACATCGACATGTGACCAACACCCAAAGGGTTTACTAGAGTCAGTAATCTAGTTCACATCGCTATGTGATTAACACCCAAAGAGTACTAAGGTGTGATCATGTTTTGCTTGTGAGATAATTTTAGTCAACGGGTCTCACATTCAGAGCCGTAAGTATTTTGCAAATTTCTATGTCTACAATGCTCTTGCACGGAGCTACTCTAGCTAATTGCTCCCACTTTCAATATGTATCCAGATTGAGACTCGAGTCATCTAGATTAGTGTTTAAAACTTGCATCGACGTAACCTTTTACGCACCTAACCTTTTTTCACTTCCATAATCGAGAAACATATCCTTATTCTACTAAGGATAATTTTGACCGCTGTCCATTGATCTACTCCTAGATCTCTATTGCACTCCTTGCCAATCTTAGTGGTAGGGTATGCAATAGATCCGTACACACATGACATACTTTATAGAACCTATGGCTGATGCATAGGGAATGACTTTCATTCTCTTTCTATCTTCTGTCGTGGTCGGGTTTTGAGTCTTACTCAATCTCACACCTTGCTACACGAGCAAGAACTCTTTCTTTGACTGTTCCATTTTGAACTACTTCAAAATCTTGTCAAGGTATGTATTCATTGAAAAAACTTATCAAGCGTCTTGATCTATCTCTATAGATCTTGATGCTCAATATGTAAGCAGCTTCACCGAGGTCCTTCTTTGAAAAACTCCTTTCAAATACTCCTTTATGCTTTGCAGAATAATTCTACATTATTTCCGATCAACAATATGTCATTTACATATACTTATCAGAAATGTTGTAGTGCTCCCACTCACTTTCTTGTAAATACAGGCCTTTCCAAAAGTCTGTATAAAATCATATGCTTTGATCAACACATCAAAGCGTATATTCCAACTCCGAGATGCTTGCACCAGTCCATTGATGGATCGCTGGAGCTTGCACATTTTGCTAGCACCTTTAGGATTGACAAAACCTTCTGGTTGCATCATATACAACTCTTCTTTAAGAAAACCATTTAAGGAATGCAGTTTTGACATCCATTTGCCAGATTTCATAATATGTGGCAATTGCTAACATGATTCGACAGACTTTTAAGCATCGATCTGAGTGAGAAAATCTCATTGTATTCAACATCTTGAACTTTGTCAAAACCTTTTTCGACAAGTCTAGCTTTGTAGATAGTAACACTACTATCAGCATCTGCCTTCCTCTTGAAGATCCATTTATATAATATGGCTTGCCGATCATCGGGCAATTCCATCAAAGTCCATACTTTGTTCTCATACATGGATCCCATCTCAGATTTCATGGCCTCAAGCCATTTCGCGAATCTGGGCTCATCATCGCTTCCTCATAGTTCGTAGGTTCATCTTGGTCTAGTAACATGACTTCCGAACATGATTACCGTACCACTCTGGTGCGGATCTTACTCGAAGACCTCGAGGTTTGGTAGCAACTTGATCTGAAGTTTCATGATCATCATCACTAACTTCCTCACTAATTGGTGTAGGAATCACCGAACTGATTTCGTGATGAACTACTTTCCAATAAGGAGAAGGTACAATTACCTCATCAAGTTCTACTTTCCTCCCACTCACTTCTTTCGAGAGAAACTTCTTCTCTAGAAAGGATCCATCTTAGCAACGAATAACTTGCCTTCGGATCTGTGATAGAAGGTGTACCCAATAGTTACTTTTGGGTATTCTATGAAGACGCACTTCTCCGATTTGGGTTTGAGCTTATCAGGTGAAAACTTTTTCACATAAGCATCACAACTCCAAACTTTAAGAAACGACAGCTTAGGTTTACTGCTAAACCATAGTTCATACGGTGTCATCTCAACGGATTTAGATGGTGCCCTATTAAACGTGAATGCAGCTGTCTCTAATGCATAACCCAAAACGATAGTGGTAAATCGGTAAGATACATCATAGATCGCATTATATCCAATAAAGTGCGGTTACGACGTTCGGACACACCATAACATTGTGGTGTTCCAGGTGGCGTGAGCTGTGAAACTATTCCACATTATTTTAATTGAAGACCAAACTCGTAACTCAATTATTCGTCTTCGCGATCAGATCGCAGAAACTTTATTTTCTTGTTACGATGATTTTTCCACTTCACTCTGAAATTCTTTGAACCTTTCAACTATTTCAGACTTATGTTTCATCAAGTAGATATACCCATATCTGCTCAAATCATCATGTGAAGGTTAGAAAATAACGATACTTGCCACGAGCATCAACACTCATTGGATCGCATACATCGGTATGTATTATTTCCAATAAGTCAGTAGCTTGTTCCATTGTTCCGGAGAACAGAGTTTTAGTCATCTTGCCCAAACGGCACGGTTCGCAAGCATCAAATGATTCATAACCAAGTGATTTCAAAATCCATTTTATGGAGTTTCTTCATGCGCTTTACACCGATATGACCCCAAACGGCAGTGCCACAAATAAATTGTACTATCATTATTAACTTTACATCTTTTGGTTTCAATATTATGAATATGTGTATCACACGATCGAGATCCAACAAACCATTTTCATTGGGTGTATGACCATAGAAGGTTTTATTCATGTAAACAGAACAATAATTATTCTCTAACTTACATGAATAACCGTATTGCAATAAACATGATCAAATCATATCCATGCTCAACGCAAATGCCAAATAACATTTATTTAGGTTCAACACTAATCCCGATAGTATAGGAGTGTGCGATGATGATCATATCAATCTTGGAACTACTTCCAACACTCATCGTCACTTCCCTTCAACTAGTCTCTGCTTATTCGTAACTCCTGTTTGAGTTACTAATCTTAGCAACCGAACAAGTATCATATACTCAGGGGCTACTATAAACACTAGTAAAGCACACATCAATAACCTGTATATCAAATATACCCCTGTTTACTTTGCCATCCTTCTTATCCACCAGATATCTCGGGTATTTCCGTTTCTAGTGACCATTTCCTATGCAGTGTAAGCACTCAGTTTCAGGCTTTGGTTCAGCTTTGGGTTTCTTCGTGGGAGTGACAACTTGCTTGTCATTCTACTTGAAGTTCCCCTTTCCTTCCCTTTGCCCTTTTCTTGAAACTAGTGGTCTTGTCAATCATCAACACTTGATGCTCTTTCTCGATTTCTACCTTCGTCGATTTCAACATCACGAAGAGCCCGGGAATCGTTTTCGTCATCCCTTGCATACTATAGTTCATCACGAAGTTCTAGTAACTTAGTGATGGTGACTAGAGAATTCTGTCAATCACTATCTTATCTCGGGAGATTAACTCCCACTTGATTCAAGCGATTGAGTACCTGGACAATCTGAGGACATGCTCACTAGTTGAGCGATTCTCCTCCATCTTTTAGCTATAGAACTTGTTGGAGACTTCATATCTCTCAACTCGGGTATTTGCTTGAAATATTAACTTCAATTCCTGGAACATCTCATATGGTCCATGACGTTCAAAACGTCTTTGAAGTCCCGATTCTAAGCCGTTAAGCATGGTGCACTAAACTATCAAGTAGTCATCATATTGAGCTAGCCAAACGTCTGCATCTGCTCCTGCAATAGGTTTGTCACCTAGCGGTGCATTAAGGACATAATTCTTCTGCGCAGCAATGAGGATAAACCTCAGATCACGGATCCTATCCGCATCATTGCTACTAACATCTTTCAATACAATTTTCTCTAGGAACACATATAAAAACATAGGGAAGCAACAACGCGAGCTATTGATCTACAACATAATTTGCAAAATACTACCAGGACTAAGTTCATGATAAATTAAAGTTCAATTAATCATATTACTTAAGAACTCCCACTTAGATAGACATCTCTCTAGTCATCTAAGTGATTACGTGATCCAAATCAACTAAACCATGTCCGATCATCACGTGAGATGGAGTAGTTTCAATGGTGAACATCACTATGTTGATCATATCTACTATATGATTCACGCCGACCTTCCGGTCTCCGTGTTCCGAGGCCATATCTGTTATATGCTAGGCTCGTCAAGTTTAACTCGAGTATTCGCGTGTGCAACTGTTTTGCACCCGTTGTAGATGGACGAGAACTTATCACACCCGATCATCACGTGGTGTCCGGGTACTACTGAACTTTGGCAACGGTGCATACTCGAGGAGAACACTTCTTGATAATTTTAGTGAGAGATCATCTTATAATGCTACCGTCAATCAAAGCAAGATAAGATGCATAAAGGATAAACATCACATGTAATCAATATAAGTGATATGATATGGTCATCATCATCTTGTGCTTGTGATCTCCATCTTCGAAGCACCGTCATGATCACCATCGTCACCGCGCGACACCTTGATCTCCATCGTAGCATCGTTGTCGTCTCGCCAATTATTGCTTCTACGACTATCGCTACTGCTTAGTGATAAAGTAAAGCAATTACATGGCTTTGCATTTCATACAATAAAGCGACAACCATATGGCTCCTGCCAGATTGCCGATAACTCGGTTACAAAACATGATCATCTCATACAATAAAATATAGCATCACGTCTTGACCACATCACATCACAACATGCCCTGCAAAAACAAGTTAGACGTCCTCTACTTTGTTGTTGCAAGTTTTACGTGGCTGCTACGGGCTGAGCAAGAACCGTTCTTACCTACGCATCAAAACCACAACGATAGTTTGTCAAGTTGGTGCTGTTTTAACCTTCGCAAGGACCGGCGTAGCCACACTCGGTTCAACTAAAGTGAGAGAGAGACACCCGCCGGTCACCTTTAAGCAACTAGTGCTCGGAGCGGTGAAACCAGTCTCGCGTAAGCGTCTGGCGTAATGTCGGTCCGGGCCGCTTCATCTCACAATACTGCCGAACCAAAGTATGACATGCTGGTAAGCAGATGACTTATATCGCCCACAACTCACTTGTGTTCTACTCGTGCACATGACATCAACGCATAAAACCAGGCTCGATACCATCTGTTGGGGAACGTAGTAATTTCAAAAATTTCCTACGATCACGCAAGACCATGGTGATGGCATAGCAACGAGAGGGAGAGTGTCCGTCCGTACACTCGTGAGACCGAAAGCGAAGCGTTATAACAACGCTGTTGATGTAGTCGACGTCTTCACGATCCGACCGATCCAAGCACCGAACGTCACGGCACCTCCGAGTTCGCACACGTTCAACTCGATGACGATCCCGGACTCGATCCAGCAAAGTGTCGGGATGAGTTCCGTCAACCTGACGGCGTGGTGACGATATTGATGCTCCACCGACGCGGGGCTTCGCCTAAGCTCCGCGACGATATGACTTCTCCGCGCGAGGCTTCGCCTAAGCTCCGCGACGATATGACCGAAGTGGAATATAGTGGAAGGGGCACCGACACGCTAAGGAAAGATCCGTAGATCAACTTGTGTGTCATGGGGTGCCCCCTGCCCCCGTATATAAAGGAGCCAAGGGGTGCGGCCAGCCTTGGGGAGGCGCGCCTGGAGGAGTCCTACTCCCACCGGGAGTAGGACTCCCCCTCCTAGTTGGATTAGGATTGGAGGAGGGGAAGAGGGAGGCGCCGCCCCCTCTCCTTGTCCTATTCGGACTAGAGGGGGGAGGGGGGCGCGCAGCCCACCTGGCCGGCCCTTCCTTCTCTCTCTCATGGCCCATTAAGGCCCATAGACCTCCCGGGGTTCCAAGAACCTCCGGTACTCCGAAAATTCGATTTCACTCGGAACACTTCCGATGTCCAAATGTAGGCTTCCAATATATCAATCTTTATGTCTCGACCATTTCGAGACTCCTCGTCATGTCCGTGATCACATCCGGGCTCGAACAACCTTCGTGCATCAATACTTATAAACTCATAATGAACTGTCATCGAAGCGTTAAGCGTGCGGACCCTACGGGTTCGAGAACTATGTAGACATGACCTAGAACCATTCTCGGTCAATAACCAATAGCGGAACCTGGATGCCCATATTGGTTCCTACATATTCTCTGAAGATCTTTATCGGTCAAACCGCATAACAACATACTTTGTTCCTTTGTCATCGGTATGTTACTTGCCCGAGATTCGATCGTCGGTATCCAATACCTAGTTCAATCTCGTTACGCAAGTCTCTTTACTCGTTCCGTAATACATCATCTCATAACTAACTCATTAGTTACAATGCTTGCAAGGCTTAGGTGATGAGTATTACCGAGAAGGCCCAGAGATACCTCTCCGACAATCGGAGTGACAAAACCTAATCTCAAATCGCCAACCCAACATGTACCTTTGGAGACACCTGTAGTACTCCTTTATAATCACCCGATTCGTTGTGACGCTTGGTAGCACCAAAGTGTTCCTCCGTAAACGGAGTTGCATAATCTCATAGTTACAGGAACATGTATAAGTCATGAAGAAAGCAATAGCAACATACTAAACGATCATGTGCTAGGCTAACGGAATGGGTCATGTCAATCACATCATTCTCCTAATGATGTGATCCCGTTAATCAAATGACAACTCATGTCTATGGCTAGGAAACTTAACCATCTTTGATTCAACGAGCTAGTCAAGTAGAGGCATACTAGTGACACTATGTTTGTCTATGTATTCACACATGTATTATGTTTCCGGTTAATACAATTCTAGCATGAATAATAAACATTTATCATGAAATAAGGAAATAAATAATAACTTTATTATTGCCTCTAGGGCATATTTCCTTCATCTAGTTGTCATAAGCTCAAGGTACAACTCCAAGTCGTCCTGTTACCGAAGATCACGGCTATTCGAATAGATTAACTTCCCTGCAGGGGTGCACCATCTTACCCAGCACGCTTGATCCCATTTAGCCGGACACACTTTCCTGGGTCATGCCCGGCCGCGGAAGATCAACACGTCGCAGCCCCACCTAGGCACAACAGAGAGGCCAGCACGCCGGTCTAAACCTAAGCGCGCAGGGGTCTGGGCCCATCGCCCTGAGCACACCTACACGTTGCGAGGGCGGCCGGAAGCAGACCTAGCCTAGCAGGCGTTCCAGTCCAATCCGGCGCGCGCCGCTCCGTCGCTGACGTCTGAAGTGCTTCGGCTGATACCACGACGCCGGGATACCCATAACTACTCCCGCGTAGATGGTTAGTGCGTATAAGCTCGTAGCCAACTCAAATCAAATACCAAGACCTCGTTAAGCGTGTTAAGTATCCGCGAACGCCGAACAGGGCCAGGCCCACCTCTCTCCTAGGCGGTCTCAACCTGCCCTGTCGCTCCGCCTCAAAGATCCACTCGCGGGTGCTCCATCAGCCGACCCGACTTTAGTCTCCACATGTATCATGTATAAGTATATAGTATATACCCGTGATCACCTCCCGAGTGATCACGGCCCGATAGTATAGCACGGCAGACGGACAAGAATGTAGGGCCACAGATGAAAGTACTAGCATCCTATACTAAGCATATAGGATTGCAGGTAAAGGTAACAACAGTAGTAACAAGGACAGGCTATGCAGCAGTATAGGAGTATCTGAAAGCAGTAACATGCTACACTACTCTAATGCAAGCAGTATAGAGAAGAGTAGGCGATATCTGGTGATCAAGGGGGGGGCTTGCCTGGTTGCTCTGGCAAGAGAGAGGGGTCGTCAACTCCGTAGTCGAACTCGGTGGCATCAGCGCCGGTCTCGGGGTCTACCGGGGAAGAAGAGGGGGGAAGAAACAGTAAATACGGAGCCAACAAAGTATCACAAACATAACGAGGCAACACGCGGTGCTAGGTGTGCCCTAACGCGGTGGTAGGTGATACCAGCGAAAGGGGGAAACATTCAGGAAAGTATCCCCGGTGTTTCGCGTTTTCGGACAGATGAACCGGAGGTGAAATGTTGCAGGTTTGCTATGCTAGGGATGTGTGGCGGACGAACGGGCTGCGTATCTGGATTCGTCTCGTCGATCTGAGTAACTTTCATGTTCAAAGTATTTTCATCCGAGTTACGGTTAATTTTATATGAATTTTCAAAGTTTAAATGATTTCTAGAATTTATTTAACTTGAATTATAAACGGTGAAATACTTTGCCACCTAGCACTATTCTAGCCACAATGTATGACAGCGGGGCCAGTGGGGCTGGGTTGAACCAGTCAACATTTGACTGGTCAACACATGAATAGTAGAAATGGATCCCACATGTCATAGGCTATACCTAAATAAATAAATAAATACTAACCTAATTAATGGGGTCCACATGTCATCTGCTAGTAGCTAACCTAAATACTAATTAACCCTAAACTAATTGAACACGGGCCGGCCTCGTAAACACAGAACACACACGCACACACACAACTAGGGGTTAGTTATGTTCTTTGTAAATGAAGATAGCCTTTTGTGATTTTCATACGATTTAATCCATTCATCGAAAGGATTTGGTCCAATGGGATAAAATGAAGTTTGTCAAGTATACTTTCTACTCATAATTTTTCTTGGCCTATTAGTAGTTGTTTACCCGCTGATTAGAGGCTGTCAAGGGGTTAGTCAGTAATATTCGCAAAGCTAGCCATAGATACAAGAGCATTCAACAGCAGCAAGACGCAGCAGCAATCATCGGCATGGCGCCGAGGCGGCCAGAACAACGCCAGCACGGCCGGATGCGGCCGGGCTGCGTTGCGGATCTAGCGGCAGGCGTCGCAGGACTAGCAGGGGCGGCGGCAGCAGCGGCATCTCCGGCGAAGCGTGCAGGAAGCTCGAGCGGTGCGGGCGAGCATGGCCAGGCGGATGGGAGAGGCTGGCAGGTGCGGGTGACGAGGCAGCGGGCAGGGGAGCCCGGGCGTGGCGGTCGCGAGCGAACGAGGTCGGGGCGGGGGGCGGCGGACGCGCTGCCGAGGAGCAGCAGTGCAGCAGTGAGAAGGCGTAGTAGAGGCGGCTCAAACACGCGTGTCTGCTGGAGCTCGGACGAATTCGTGGGCGGAGGCTACGCAAACGAATCGAGGCGGAAAGAATGGGGATTCGGGAAGGAGCTCACAGTGAGCTCGTGGTGTGGTCGAGGAAGCCGCAGGGAGTCGAGGTGGACCGGGAGGCGGCGCGGCGGCGACGGACGGGTCGGGTCCCGCGGACAAAGGCGGCTCGATCCAGTCGATGTAGGTGCTCCGAGCTCGAACGCGTCCCGTAGTCGAAGAGGACGATGGCGGCGGTCCTCCTGGGCGCCTTGGCTGGCCGCGGGGAGGTCGGTGGCCACGGCGATGAGGGCAACGCGGCGGCGAGGCATCGGGGGGCTTTGGGTTCGAGCGGAGGAGCGAATGGAAGGGGAAGAAGGAGATAGGGTTCGATCCAAGGGGCTCGGGGTCGTTCTTATCCGCCGCTGGGAGACGACGGGGAGGCGCGGGATGGTCGCCCCGTGGCTAATCTATCCATGGACGACGCATGGTCATCCACCGCGCTCGGTGAACAGAGAACGAAGAAGACAGAGGGGAGGACTTGGGCTAGGCCGGTTCAGTGGGCTAAGCTAGCAACTGTTCATACTGGGCTAAGGTGCATAGTAGTTCGGTTCTTTCTGCATTTACTAATTTCTGTTTTATATTTTCCCTATGGTTTTCTTCTTCTTTTTCTATCAAAACAACTTTTTCAAATGTGCCACTTAGCACATAATCACTAGGCAATATTTTAAAGCAACTCAGAAAGTTACAATTTATTTTGAAAAGGTTGGATATCTATTTAAATTGAAACGGTAAATTTAATTGTTGCTAACTCAGTTTTAAATAGATAGGGGCATTTTATTAATTCAAAAGATGTTGGGTAATTCATGACAAATAGTTAAGGATTTATTTCAAACCAGCCTACATTTTTGTTTTATTATTTGAAAATTTAATAAATTGACTTGCATTTGATTTTGAATTCGAGTTTGTTTGGATCAAGGTGAGGCTTAGAAAATTAATCGTGATGACATGGCACAATTAAGGTGTGGTTACTGTAGCTTAATTATCCGGGCGTCACATTCTCCGCTGAGATGGCGGGGTAGCTTCGAGGGAAGCTTCGGCAGTTTGTTTGCTGCGATTTGCTTCTCGTTCCTCTATCGCTTGTACCCTTGCGTCCAGCGCCTGCAGTTGGGTCTGCTACACTTTCTTCCTCCTCTCCTAGCATTTGTAACCGCCTGCGTCCGGAAACCCAGCCTTTCACGGAACGGAGCCTGGCGTGCCTCGTGTCCGTCCAGGGTGCTCAAGATTCCCGAGGGCCATTGTGAGCTCGTCGTTCTCTCTGTCTGGAACGAACGTCCCTTCCTACGCTGCATCGATATAGTGCTGAAGCCTCTTGACTGGTATTTTCATTTGCTCATCCATCCAAAGGCACTTCCCTGATACAGGGTCCAAGGTTCCGCCAGCCCCGAAGAACCAAGTCCGGCAACGGTCTGGCCAGTTCATTGTCTCTGGTTCGATCCCTTTATCAAGCTGATCATTCTCAGCCTTGGCCCACTTAGGCTGGGCTTTGAAGTAGCCACCTGACCCCGTGCGATGGTGAAGCTTCTTCTTCGCAGCATTTTGCTTGTTTGTCACCGACATCTTCTTACTCTTTTCCGATGTCTTGTGGGCCACAAATGCGGGCCAGTGATCTCTGATCTTCTCATATTTGCCGATGAATTCTGGTGTCTCTTCTTTGTTGACAAACCTTTTCAGCTCATTCTTCCACCTCCTGAATAGGTCTGCCATCTTCTTAAGAGCATGAGACTTGATTAATTGCTCTTTAACTGGCTTCTCCGGATCCTCCTATGGCGGTAGGGTGAAATTTACCTTCAACTCAGTCCAAAGATCATCTTTCTGCATATCATTGACATAAGACACCTCAGGGTCTTCGTTCTTAGGCTTATACCATTGATGGATGCTGATCGGGATCTTGTCCCTAATAAGAACCCCGCACTGAGCAGCAAATGCTTCCTTTGTCCGGATGGGTTCAATCGGTTGGCCGTCGCGCGCGATTGCTGTGATCTCAAACCTTTCATCCGAGCGCAACTTTTTCTTTGGGCCTCATATCTTTACCGAAGTTGTGCTCGATCCGGAGGGCTAGAAAAAGAAGAAAGACGAGAGTTAATTAATATGTGTACATGCCAAAACAATGAATGCATCAATTAGCTAGTCAGCACAGGCTTAACTAATATATATACCTGGCCGGACTCGGTTCGGTCACCGGAGCCGTCATCACGGTCTCCTTCTTGCACCGTCATTGGGTCACCGGAGCCATCATCACGGTCTCCTTCTTGCACCGGCATTGGGTCAAAGGAGCCATCATAATCATAGCCTGCTTCTTCACCATGTCCTTCCAGACCATCGGCGTCGTTGAGAAACGAGAAGACGACATCACTTCCTTGTGCGATTATGTCCCCCAGCACTGCTTATGTTGCTTCGCCTCGGGGTTTGTCCATAGTTTCTACAAATATTTACAACATGGCAATTATTATTCAAACATGACAGATGGATATATTAGTGGAAAACGTATAACTATCTAGCTAATCACAATAAGGAATCATATTAGTGGCCTCGACACTTCTTCTTGATGACCCACAAGTATAGGGGATCTATCGTAGTCCTTTCGATAAGTAAGAGTGTCGAACCCAACGAGGAGCAGAAGGAAATGATAAGCGGTTTTCAGTAAGGTTTTCTCTGCAAGCACTGAAATAGTAGGTGATAGATAGTTTTGTGATAAGATAAATAGTAACAATTAAAAAGTAAATAAAGTAAATAAAGTGCAGCAAGGTGGCCCAATCCTTTATGTAGCAAAGTATAAGCCTGGACAAATTCTAATAATGAAGAAGGAGCTCCCGAGGACACATTGGGAATTATCGTCAAGCTAGTTTTCATCACATTCATAAGATTCACGTTCGGTACTTTGATAATTTAATATGTGGGTGGACCGGTACTTGGGTACTGTCCTAACTTGGACAAGCATCCCACTTATGATTAACCCCTATTGCAAGCATCCACAACTACAAAAAGGAGTATTAAGGTAAACCTAACCACAACATTAAACATATGGGTCCATATCAACCACTAACGTAGCAACGCATAAACTAGGGTTTAAGCTTCTGTCACTCTAGCGACCCATCATCTACTTATTACTTCCCCATGCCTTCCTCTAGGCCCAAATAATGGTGAAGTGTCATGTAGTCGACGTTCACTTAACACCACTAGAGGAAAGACAACATACATCTCATCAAAATATCGAACGAATAGCAAATTCACATGACTACTAATAGCAAGACTTCACCCATGTCCTCAGGAACAAATGTAACTACTCACAAAGCATATTCATGTTCATAATCAGAGGAGTAATAATATGCATAAAGGATCTGAACATATGATCTTCCACCAAGTAAACCAATTAGCATCAACTACAAGGAGTAATCAACACTACTAGCAACCCACAGGTACCAATTTGTGGTTTTGATACAAGATTGGATACAAGAGATGAACTAGGGTTTTGAGTGGAGATGGTGCTGGTGAAGATGTTGATGGAGATTGACCCCCCTCTCGATGAGAGGATCGTTGGTGATGACATTGGTGATGATTTCCCCCTCCTGGAGGGAAGTGTCCCCGGCAGAACAACTCCGCCAGAGCCCTAGATTGATTCCGCCAAGGTTCCGCCTCGTGGCGACGGAGTTTCGTCCCATAAGCTTTCCCACGATTTTTTCCAAGGTAAAAGTGATGATATAGCAGAAGATGGACGCCGGAGACCCACCAGGGGGCCCAGGAGATAGGGGGCCCCCTCACTGGGGCGCCCTCTGCTCTCGGACAGGTGTGGGTCCCCTGGCCTATTTCTTTCGCTCATAAATTCTTAATAAATCCAAAAAGTTGTTTCGTGGAGTTTCAGGACTTTTGGAGTTGTGCGAAATAGGTTTCAACGTTTGCTCCTTTTCCACCAGAATTCCACGCAAGATTCCCCTCTTCATGGTAAACCTTGTAAAATAAGAGAGAATAGCCATAAGTATTGAGATATAATGTGTAATAACAGCCCATAATGCAATAAATATTGATATAAAAGCATGATGCAAAATGGACGTATCAACTCCCCCAAGCTTAGACCTCGCTTGTCCTCAAGCGGAAGCAGAAATCGAAAAATATGACCACATGTTTAGAGATAGAGGTGTCGATAAAAATAAAATACGAACATGAGGGCATCATGATCATTCTAATAACAGCAACATATATGGATTTTGTCATATGATTTCCTATGCTCAAGTAATAAGCAATTCACAATGTCAAGTATGGTTCAAAAACTTCATTGGGAACTAACAAACTATAATCTCAGTCATTGAAGCGATTGCAATTTATCGTAACATCGGAAAGAGTCAATAATAGAGCTTTTTAGCAAGCTCACATACTCAACTATCTCGTAGTCCCCTATAATTATTAACACTCACGCAATACTTGTGGTTATAGAGTTTCAACCGGACACTGAGAAAGATAGGGGCTTATTGTGTTGCCTCCCAACGTATTCACCTTTAGGTGATGTCAACAATAATAGCCTATGCCAACTTACATCCAATTGGATATATGTATCATGATCTTTCAAACACGAGGAGCTTGCCAAAGGATAAAAATAAAAAGGGAAAGGTGAGCATCACCTTGACTCAAGCATAAAGTAAAACATAAAGTAAAAGATAGGCCCTTCGCAGAGGGAAGCAGAGGTTGTCATGCGTGTTTAGGGTTGATGCATAAAATCTTAGTGCAAAAGAATGTCACTTTATATTGCCCCTTGTATGTGGACCTTTATTATGTAGTCCGTCGCTTTTATTACTTCCACAACAAGTTCGTACAAAGTTTATTTTCTCTGCACTAATAAGTCATACATATTTAGAGAGCAATTTTTATTGCTTGCACCGATGACAACTTACTTGAAGGATCTTATTCAATCCACAGGTAGGTATGGTGGACTCTCATGGCAAAACTGGGTTTAAGGATATTTGGAAGCACAAGTAGTATCTCTACTTGATGCAAGGAATTTGGCTAGCATGAGGGGGAAAGGCAAGCTCAACATGTTTGGAAGGTCAATGACAATATACTTTAACTGAGATGTCGGAAAACATAAACCATTATGTTGTCTTCCTTGTCCAACGTCAACTCTTTTAGCATCTCATACTTAATGAGTGCTTCACAATCATAAAAGATGTCCAAGATAATATATTTATATGTGAACCCCTCTTTCCTTATCACTTCCTATTAATTGCAACGATGACCAAGGCTACGTTCATCAACTCTCAACAATTTTTATGACTCATACTTTCTATGTGTGAAGTTACCACTATCCATAAGATCAATATGAACTCTTTTGTTCTTTCTACCTTCTCAAGATCATAGCAACATAGCAAAGCCCTTGACTTAACACTAATCTTTATTATAGATAGCACACAGACTCGAATACATAAAGAGATCACAATGCAAGACTCAAAACTACTTGATATCAAAACTTCATCTACTAGATCAAGATACTACTAAAAGGACCGAACTAAATAAAGCAGTAAAGATAAGAGTGTGATGGTGATACGATACCGGGGCACCTCCCCCAAGCTTGGCAGTTGCCAAGGGGAGTGCCCATACCCATGTGATTATTTCTCCTTCTTCACAGTTGGTGTTATGATCTTCTTGGCAATTATGCCCTTCAGGATACGGTTCTCCTCCTCGAGCTTATTGACTTAATGTTTGAGGTCCATATTTTCTTTACGGAGCTTGCCCGTAACGGACAAGGCTCATTTTACCCAAGGATGATGCATAGCTTCTAGAGAACAAGTGAAACTCTTTTTCATATTTTCATAAGAAAGAAATCTAGAGTTGGAAGGAGTGACCAAAGTAGGGACAACCAGGCTAGGTAGTTCCCCCATAGTGAATTCTGCTCGAAGACGAGAGGTAACTTCTTGATCCTCCTCCATGGCATCTATCCTTTTCAAATCAGCCTCCATCTCATCCTCCATTGATGGTCCAAAGTGATAGGCATCGCTATTTGCTCCTGGACCTGGCGTTGGGTGAGACACCCGGCTCTCCCCAACTGACTCCTGAGAAGACATCTTGCTTTATTCTGCAACAGGAATAGCTCGAAACGAAAACAGAGGATATTTGCGTGATAGAGTGGTCAAAACCTTCGGGAGTATATATAGTGAATTTTTATCGACCAAAATACGTAACATACAAGAAAACGGAGTCCGGGAGGCACACGAGGTGCCCATGAGACAGGGGGCGCGCCCTACAGGGGGGGGGTGGTCTCCTCTCTCGTGGGAGCCTCGTGTCCCTTTCAGACTACTTCTTTCTTCCTAAAATTCTTAAATAATCCACAACTGATAAAAATTGCCATTAGAGTTGTTTTGGAGTCGGTTTGCTTACCGTACCACGTACCTATGCCTTTTCGGAGTCTAGAACGTTCTGGAAAGTGTCTCTTATGTATTCCTCAGGGGTTATGGTTTCAATAATATTAGTTTCAACATTGATAGGATTACCTGAAATATAATGTTTAATTCTTTGACCGTTTACCACCCTCGGATTCGTGCCTTCGAAGTTGTTGATTTTTATAGCACCAGAACGATAGACCTCCTCTTCCCATTTTGAGAGAAGTTTTCCTGCAAACAATCTTAAATGAGAGTTGAATAGTAACACATAATCTCCTACGTTAACCTCACGCTTTTGTATCCTCTTATCATGCCAGCATTTGACTTTTTCTTTGAAAAGCTTAGCATTCTCATATGCTTGGGTTCTCCATTCATCAAGTGAGCTAATATCAAACAACCTCTTCTCACCGGAAAGTCTGAAGTCATAATTGAGCTCTTTAATAGCACAATATGCTTTATGTTCAAGTTCAAGAGGTAAATGACATGCTTTTCCATAAACCATCTTATATGGAGACATACCCATAGGATTTTTGTATGCAGTTCTATAGGCCCATAATGCATCATCAAGTTTTTTGGACCAATTCTTTCTAGATCTATTCACAGTCTTTTGCAAAATTGATTTGAGCTCTCTATTGCTCAACTCTACTTGACCACTAGACTGCGGGTGATGTGGAGATGCGATTCTATGATTGACATCATACTTAGCAAGCATCTTACGGAAAGCACCATGAATAAAGTGTGAACCACCATCGGTCATAAGATATCTAGGGACTCCAAACCTCGGAAAAATAACTTCTTTAAGCATTTTAATAGAAGTGTTATGATCAGCACTACTAGTTGGAATAGCTTCTACCCACTTAGTAACGTAATCAACAGCAACTAAAATATGTGTATAACCATTGGAGGCAGGAAAAGGTCCCATATAATCAAAGCCCCAAACATCAAACGGTTCAATAACAAGAGAATAATTCATAGGCATTTCTTAACGTCTACTAATGTTACCTATTCTTTGACATTCATCACAAGATAAGACAAACTTACGAGCATCTTTGAAGAGAGTAGGCCAATAAAAACCAGATTGTAGTACCTTGTGTGCAGTTCTATCTCCAGCGTGGTGTCCTCCATAGGATTCAGAGTGACACTTGCGTAGGATTTGTTCCTGTTCATGCTCAGGCACACAACGTCTAATAATACCATCTACTCCTTCTTTATAAAGGTGTGGATCATCCCAAAAGTAATGTCTTAAATCATAAAAGAACTTTTTCTTTCGCTGGTATGTGAAACTAGGCGGTATATATTTAGCAACAATGTAATTAGCATAATCAGCATACCAAGGAGAAGTACAAGAAGCATTGCCAACCGCTAATTGTTCATCAGGAAAACTATCAGTAATAGGCAGTGGGTCATCAAGAACATTCTCTAACCTAGACAAGTTATGCAAGCGGGTTCTCAGCTCCTTTCTATCAATAATATGGAAGTCAAATTCTTGGAGCAAGAGAACCCAACATTCTCTAACCTAGACAAGTTGTCTGCAACGGGGTTCTCAGCTCCCTTTCTATCAATAATATGGAAGTCAAATTCTTGGAGCAAGAGAACCCATCTAATGAGTCTAGGCTTAGCATCTTTCTTTTCCATAAGATATTTAATAGCAGCATGATCAGTGTGAATAGTGATTTTGGAATCAACAATATAAGGTCTAAACTTATCACATGCAAACACAACTGCTAAGAACTCTTTTTCAGTAGTAGCATAATTTCTCTGGGCAGTATCAAGAGTCTTACTAGCATACTGGATAACATTCAATTTCTTATCGACTCTTTGCCCTAAAACAACACCTACATCATAATCACTAGCATCGCATATAATTTCAAAAGGTAAATTCCAATCGGTGGCTGAACAATAGGTGTAGTGATGAAAGCTTTCTTAATTGTTTCAAATGCTTCCAAACAATCATCATCAAAGACAAAAGGAATATCTTTTTGCAATAAATTAGTCAGAGGCCTAGAGATTTTAGAAAAGTCCTTAATGAACCTCCTATAAAAGCCGGCATGACCAAGGAAAATTCTTATACCTTTTATGTTCTTGGGACATGGCATCTTTTCAATAGCATCAACTTTGGCTTTATCAACTTCAATATCTCTCTCGGAGATCTTTTGCCCCAAGACAATGCCTTCATTAACCATAAAGTGACACTTTTCCCAATTCAGACGAGACTAGTGTCTTCGCATCTCTGCAAAACTCTATCAAGGTTGCTCAAACAATCATCAAAAGAGGATCCATAGACGGAGAAGTCATCCATGAATACCTCACAAATCTTTTCACAAAAATCAGAGAATATAGCCATCATGCATCTTTGAAAGGTAGCAGGTGCATTACATAAACCAAAAGGCATACGCCTATAAGCAAAAGTACCAAAAGGGCAAGTAAAAGTAGTTTTAGATTGATCCTTTGTCGACACGTATTTGAGAGAAGCCGAATAACCATCTAGAAAGCAAAAATGTGTGTGTTTGGATAGCCTTTCTAGCATTTGATCAATAAAAGGTAAAGGGTAATGATCTTTCTTAGTAGCTTTATTTAACTTATGAAAATCAATTACCATCCTATAACCTGTAATACTTCTTTCGGGATCAATTCATCTTTATCATTAGGAACAACGGTAATACCTCCCTTTTAGGGACACAATGGACAGGGCTTACCCATTCACTATCAAGAACGAGATAAATAATACCTGCCTCAAGGAGCTTTAGAATCTCCTTTCTTACCACTTCCTTCATTTTGGGATTTAATCGCCTTTGAGGATCTCTAACTGGTTTGGCATCTTTCTCCACTGAAATTTTGTGTTGACATAATGTGGGACTAATGCCCTTAAGATCATCCAGAGTATATCCAATAGCAGCTCGGTGCTTCTTCAGAGTTTTCAATAATCTTTCTTCTTCTTTCTCTGAAAGGTTAGCACTAATAATAACAGGATATATTTCTTTTCATCAAGATAAGCATACTTGAGATTATCGTAAAGGTTTGAGTTCAAACACGGATCACCCTTTGGTGGAGGGGATCCCCAAGAATTTCAACAGAAGGTTATGTTTCAGATAGGTTCTTGTTTAAGGAACACTTCATCTATTTCTTCCTTTCCTTCATAAACATATCGCTTTCATGGTCTAACAAATAATGTTCTAACGGATCAGTTGGAGGAACAGCAATGGAAGCAAGACCAATAATCTCATCTTTACTAGGTGGTTCCCTTTCACGAGGTTGTCTACTAAACTTAGCAAAACTGAACTCATGAGACATACCATCTATGCCAACAGTGACAATATTCTTTTCACAATTAATCTTAGCACTAGCAGCATTCAAGAAGGGTCTACCAAAAATAAAGGGACAAAAATCATCTTGTGGGGAACCAAGAACAAGAAAATCAGCAGGGTATTTAACCTTCCCACACAAAACTTCAACATCTCTAACAATCCCAATAGGTTTAATGGTATCCCTATTAGCAAGCTTAATAGTAACATCAATGTCTTCTAATTCAACAGGTGCAATGTCGTGCATAATTTCTTTATAAAGATCATAAGGTATCGCACTAGCACTAGCACCCATATCACATAAGCCATGATAACAATGATCTCCTATTTTGACAAAAATAACAGGAATGCCTCTGACAGTCTACGTTTCTTGGTATCGGGTCTAGCAATATTAGCAGTTTCACCCAAGAAAGAAATAACATGCCCATCTAAATCCTCATCCAAGAGATCTTTAACCATAGCAATACTAGGTTCAACATTAATTTGCTCAGAGGTGTATAAGTCCTAGTATTACTCTTACGAACAAAATTCGAAGCTTTAGCATGATCTTTTATCCTAACAGGAAAAGGAGGTTTTTCGACATAAGTAGTAGGAATAATAGGATCACTATATGTAATAGTCTTTTCTTCGACTGTAATAGGTGCAACTACTTTCACTTCAACAGGAGGATTATATTTAAACCACTTCTCTTTAGGGAGATCAACGTGAGTAGCAAAAGTTTCACAAAAAGTAGCTACTATCTCAGAGTCAAGTCCATACTTAGAGCTAAATCCACGGAAAGCATCGGTATCCATAAAAGATTTAACACAATCGAACTTAGGTGTCATACCTGACTCCTTACCATCGTCGGAACCCCAATCTTCAGAGTTGCGTTTAATTCTTTCCAATAAGTCCCATTTGAAATCAATAGTCTTCAGCATATAGGAACTAGCACAGGAAGTATCGAGCAAGTTGCGATTATCAAGAGAAAGCCGAGCATAAAAATTCTGAATAATCATTTCCCGAGAGAGCTCATGATTGGGGCATGAATACGACATTGACTTAAGCTTCCCCCAAGCTTGAGCGATGCTTTCTCCTTCGCGAGGCCAGAAATCATATATGTAATTACGATCACGATGAACAAGATGCATAGGATAGAACTTCTGGTGAAATTCCAACTTCAATCGCTTATAATTCCAAGATCTCGTATCATCACATAGCCTATACCATGTCATTGCATCTCCCTTCAAAGATAAAGGGAAGACCTTCCTTTTGACAACATCATCGGGAATACCTGCAAGCTTAAATAATCCGCAAACTTCATCCACAAAGATAAGTGCTACGCCTTGAGCTTATGCTGGTTTTACCCGAAGAGGAGAGGATGATGCAGCACAAGAGCGTAAGTATTTCCCTCAGTTTTGAGAACCAAGGTATCAATCCAAGAGGAGGCCACGCACAAGTTCCTCGTACCTGCACAAAACGATAGCTACTACAACCAACGCGATTAGGGGTTGTCAATCCCTTCACGATCACTTACGAGAGTGAGATCTGATAGAGATAATATTTTTGGTATTTTTGGTATATAGATGCAAAGTGAAAAGTAAAAAAGAAAAGCAAGTATAAAAGTGATGGAGATTGATATGATGAGAATAGACCCGGGGGCCATAGGTTTCACTAGTGGCTTCTCTCAAGAGCATAAGTATTCTACGGTGGGTGAACAAATTACTGTTGAGCAATTGACAGAATTGAGCATAGTTATGAGTATATCTAGGTATGATCATGTATATAGGCATCATGTCCGAGACAAGTATACGGAAACGATTCTGCATCTACTGCTATTACTCCAGTCATCGACCGCTAATTGTTCATCAGGAAAACTATCAGTAATAGGCAGTGGGTCATCAAGAACATTCTCTAACCTAGACAAGTTGTCTGCAACGGGGTTCTCAGCTCCCTTTCTATCAATAATATGGAAGTCAAATTCTTGGAGCAAGAGAACCCAACATTCTCTAACCTAGACAAGTTGTCTGCAACGGGGTTCTCAGCTCCCTTTCTATCAATAATATGGAAGTCAAATTCTTGGAGCAAGAGAACCCATCTAATGAGTCTAGGCTTAGCATCTTTCTTTTCCATAAGATATTTAATAGCAGCATGATCAGTGTGAATAGTGATTTTGGAATCAACAATATAAGGTCTAAACTTATCACATGCAAACACAACTGCTAAGAACTCTTTTTCAGTAGTAGCATAATTTCTCTGGGCAGTATCAAGAGTCTTACTAGCATACTGGATAACATTCAATTTCTTATCGACTCTTTGCCCTAAAACAACACCTACATCATAATCACTAGCATCGCACATAATTTCAAAAGGTAAATTCCAATCAGGTGGCTGAACAATAGGTGTAGTGATGAAAGCTTTCTTAATTGTTTCAAATGCTTCCAAACAATCATCATCAAAGACAAAAGGAATATCTTTTTGCAATAAATTAGTCAGAGGCCTAGAGATTTTAGAAAAGTCCTTAATGAACCTCCTATAAAAGCCGGCATGACCAAGGAAAATTCTTATACCTTTTATGTTCTTGGGACATGGCATCTTTTCAATAGCATCAACTTTGGCTTTATCAACTTCAATATCTCTCTCGGAGATCTTTTGCCCCAAGACAATGCCTTCATTAACCATAAAGTGACACTTTTCCCAATTCAGGACGAGACTAGTGTCTTCGCATCTCTGCAAAACTCTATCAAGGTTGCTCAAACAATCATCAAAAGAGGATCCATAGACGGAGAAGTCATCCATGAATACCTCACAAATCTTTTCACAAAAATCAGAGAATATAGCCATCATGCATCTTTGAAAGGTAGCAGGTGCATTACATAAACCAAAAGGCATACGTCTATAAGCAAAAGTACCAAAAGGGCAAGTAAAAGTAGTTTTAGATTGATCCTTTGCTGACACAGGTATTTGAGAGAAGCCAGAATAACCATCTAGAAAGCAAAAATGTGTGTGTTTGGATAGCCTTTCTAGCATTTGATCAATAAAAGGTAAAGGGTAATGATCTTTCTTAGTAGCTTTATTTAACTTATGAAAATCAATTACCATCCTATAACCTGTAATACTTCTTTGCGGGATCAATTCATCTTTATCATTAGGAACAACGGTAATACCTCCCTTTTTAGGGACACAATGGACAGGGCTTACCCATTCACTATCAGCAACGAGATAAATAATACCTGCCTCAAGGAGCTTTAGAATCTCCTTTCTTACCACTTCCTTCATTTTGGGATTTAATCGTCTTTGAGGATCTCTAACTGGTTTGGCATCTTTCTCCACTGAAATTTTGTGTTGACATAATGTGGGACTAATGCCCTTAAGATCATCCAGAGTATATCCAATAGCAGCTCGGTGCTTCTTCAGAATTTTCAATAATCTTTCTTCTTCTTTCTCTGAAAGGTTAGCACTAATAATAACAGGATATATTTCTTTTTCATCAAGATAAGCATACTTGAGATTATCAGGTAAAGGTTTGAGTTCAAACACGGGATCACCCTTTGGTGGAGGGGGATCCCCAAGAATTTCAACAGGAAGGTTATGTTTCAGCATAGGTTCTTGTTTAAGGAACACTTCATCTATTTCTTCCCTTTCCTTCATAAACATATCGTTTTCATGGTCTAACAAATAATGTTCTAACGGATCAGTTGGAGGAACAGCAATGGAAGCAAGACCAATAATCTCATCTTTACTAGGTGGTTCCCTTTCACGAGGTTGTCTACTAAACTTAGCAAAACTGAACTCATGAGACATACCATCTATGCCAACAGTGACAATATTCTTTTCACAATTAATCTTAGCACTAGCAGCATTCAAGAAGGGTCTACCAAAAATAAAGGGACAAAAATCATCTTGTGGGGAACCAAGAACAAGAAAATCAGCAGGGTATTTAACCTTCCCACACAAAACTTCAACATCTCTAACAATCCCAATAGGTTTAATGGTATCCCTATTAGCAAGCTTAATAGTAACATCAATGTCTTCTAATTCAACAGGTGCAATGTCGTGCATAATTTCTTTATAAAGATCATAAGGTATCGCACTAGCACTAGCACCCATATCACATAAGCCATGATAACAATGATCTCCTATTTTGACAAAAATAACAGGAATGCCTACGACAGGTCTACGTTTCTTGGTATCGGGTCTAGCAATATTAGCAGTTTCACCCAAGAAAGAAATAACATGCCCATCTAAATCCTCATCCAAGAGATCTTTAACCATAGCAATACTAGGTTCAACATTAATTTGCTCAGGAGGTGTATAAGTCCTAGTATTACTCTTACGAACAAAATTCGAAGCTTTAGCATGATCTTTTATCCTAACAGGAAAAGGAGGTTTTTCGACATAAGTAGTAGGAATAATAGGATCACTATATGTAATAGTCTTTTCTTCGACTGTAATAGGTGCAACTACTTTCACTTCAACAGGAGGATTATATTTAAACCACTTCTCTTTAGGGAGATCAACGTGAGTAGCAAAAGTTTCACAAAAAGTAGCTACTATCTCAGAGTCAAGTCCATACTTAGAGCTAAATCCACGGAAAGCATCGGTATCCATAAAAGATTTAACACAATCGAACTTAGGTGTCATACCGACTCCTTACCATCGTCGGAACCCCAATCTTCAGAGTTGCGTTTAATTCTTTCCAATAAGTCCCATTTGAAATCAATAGTCTTCAGATATAGGAACTAGCACGAAGTATCGAGCAAGTTGCGATTATCAAGAGAAAGCCGAGCATAAAAATTCTGAATAATCATTTCCCGAGAGAGCTCATGATTGGGGCATGAATACGACATTGACTTAAGCTTCCCCCAAGCTTGAGCGATGCTTTCTCCTTCGCGAGGCCAGAAATCATATATGTAATTACGATCACGATGAACAAGATGCATAGGATAGAACTTCTGGTGAAATTCCAACTTCAATCGCTTATAATTCCAAGATCTCGTATCATCACATAGCCTATACCATGTCATTGCATCTCCCTTCAAAGATAAAGGGAAGACCTTCCTTTTGACAACATCATCGGGAATACCTGCAAGCTTAAATAATCCGCAAACTTCATCCACAAAGATAAGTGCTACGTCTTGAGCTTGCGTTGGTTTTACCCGAAGAGGAGAGGATGATGCAGCACAGTAGCGTAAGTATTTCCCTCAGTTTTTGAGAACCAAGGTATCAATCCAGTAGGAGGCCACGCACAAGTTCCTCGTACCTGCACAAAACGATAGCTACTCGCAACCAACGCGATTAGGGGTTGTCAATCCCTTCACGATCACTTACGAGAGTGAGATCTGATAGAGATAATATTTTTGGTATTTTTGGTATATAGATGCAAAGTGAAAAGTAAAAAAGAAAAGCAAGTATAAAAGTGATGGAGATTGATATGATGAGAATAGACCCGGGGGCCATAGGTTTCACTAGTGGCTTCTCTCAAGAGCATAAGTATTCTACGGTGGGTGAACAAATTACTGTTGAGCAATTGACAGAATTGAGCATAGTTATGAGTATATCTAGGTATGATCATGTATATAGGCATCATGTCCGAGACAAGTATACGGAAACGATTCTGCATCTACTGCTATTACTCCAGTCATCGACCGCTATCCAGCACGCATCTAGAGTATTAACGTTAAAAACAGAGTAACGCCATAAGCAAGATGACATGATGTAGAGGAATAAATTCATGCAATATGATAAATACCCCATCTTGTTATACTCGATGGCAACAATACAATACGTGCCTTGCAACCCTTTCTGGGTAAGGACACCACAAGATTGAACCCATAGCCATGTACTTCTCCCATTGCAAGAACAACCAATCTAGTTGGCCAAACCAAACGGATAATTCGAAGAGACTTGCAAAGATACGTCAATCATACATAAAATAATTCAGAGAAGATTCAAATATTATTCATAGATAAGCTGGACCATAAACCCACAATTCATCGGTCTCAACAAACACACCGCAAAAAGAAGATTCATCGAATAGATCTCCACGAGAGAGGGGGAGAACATTGTATTGAGATCCAAAAAGAGAGAAGAAGCCATCTAGCTATTAGCTATGGACCCGAAGGTCTGAAGTAAACTACTCACAGTTCATCGGAGAGGCTATGGTGTTGATGTAGAAGCCCTCCGTGGTGGATGCCCCCTCCGGCGGAGCTCCGGAACAGGCCCCAAGATGGGATCCCGTGGATACAGGAAGTTGCGGCGGTGGAATTAGGTTTTTGTCTCCTCTCTGATCGTTTGGGGGTACGTAGGTATATATAGGAGGAAGGAGTACGTTAGTGGAGCAAGAGGGGGCCCATGAGGCAGGGGGCGCGCCCTAGGGGGGGCGCCCCCCACCCTCGTGACCGCCTTCGTTGTTCCTTGGCGTAGGGTCCAAGTCTCCTGGATCACGTTCGGTGAGAAAATCACGTTTCCGAAGGTTTCATTCCGTTTGGACTCTGTTTGATATTCTGTTTCTTCGAAACACTGAAAAAGGCAAAAAATAGCAATTCTGGGTTGGGCCTCAGGTTAATAGGTTAGTCCCAAAAATAATATAAAAGTGGAAAATAAAGCCCAATATAGTCCAAAAAAGTAGATAAAGTAGCATGGAGCAATCAAAAATTATAGATATGTTGGAGACGTATGAGTAAGGTGTAAGTCGGGATGCAATGTTCCTTCTCCTGCAAAAGGATTAGCTGGCAGTTTTTCTATCATACCCGAAGGAATCTCAAAGTGAATATTTTCATAAAGTTCAGTAGGTTGAGGAGCATCTCTTTGCTCTTCTGGTTGGGGTGAAGATACCCCAAACAAGCCCCTCAAAGGATTAGTTTCCATAGTGACAAGTAACAGAAAATTTCAGCACACTATATAAATGTTTCCTTACCAAGTTCCACTCACCAAAAGTGCTACACTCCCCGGCAACGGCGCCAGAAAAGAGTCTTGATGACCCACAAGTATAGGGGATCTATCATAGTCCTTTCGATAAGTAAGAGTGTCGAACCCAACGAGGAGCAGAAGGAAATGATAAGCGGTTTTCAGTAAGGTTTTCTCTGCAAGCACTGAAATAGTAGGTGATAGATAGTTTTGTGATAAGATAAATAGTAACTAGCAAAAAGTAAATAAAGTAAATAAAGTGCAGCACGGTGGCCCAATCCTTTATGTAGCAAAGGATAAGCCTGGAAAAATTCTAATAATGAAGAAGGAGCTCCCGAGGACACATTGGGAATTATCGTCAAGCTAGTTTTCATCACGTTCATAAGATTCACGTTCGGTACTTTGATAATTTGATATGTGGGTGGACCGGTACTTGGGTACTATCCTAACTTGTACAAGCATCCCACTTATTATTAACCCCTATTGCAAGCATCCGCAACTACACAAAGGAGTATTAAGGTAAACCTCACCACAGCATTAAACATATGGGTCCATATCAACCCCTAACGAAGCAACGCATAAACTAGGGTTTAAGCTTCTGTCACTCTAGCAACCCATCATCTACTTATTACTTCCCCATGCCTTCCTCTAGGCCCAAATAATGGTGAAGTGTCATGTAGTTGACGTTCACATAACACCACTAGAGGAAAGACAACATACATCTCATCAAAATATCGAACGAATACCAAATTCACATGACTACTAATAGCAAGACTTCACCCATGTCCTCAGGAACAAACGTAACTACTCACAAAGCATATTCATGTTCATAATCAGAGGAGTAATAATATGCATAAAGGATCTAAACATATGATCTTCCACCAAGTAAACCAATTAGCATCAACTACAAGGAGTAATCAACACTACTAGCAACCCACAGGTACCAATTTGTGGTTTTGATACAAGATTGGATACAAGAGATGAACTAGGGTTTTGAGAGGAGATGGTGCTGGTGAAGATGTTGATGGGGATTGACCCCCTCTCGATGAGAGGATCGTTGGTGATGATTTCCTCCTCTCGGAGGGAAGTGTCCCCGGCAGAACAGCTCCGCCAGAACCCTAGATTGATTCCGCAAAGGTTCCGCCTCGTGGCGGCGGAGTTTCGTCCCGTAAGCTTTTCCACGATTTTTTCCTGGGTAAAAGTGATGATATAGTAGAATATGGACGCCAGAGACACACCAGGGGGCCCAGGAGATAGGGGGCCGCGTCCTACAGGGGGGCGCGCCCTCCTGTCTCCTGGACAGGGTGTGGGCCCCCTGGCCTATTTCTTTCGCTCATAAATTCTTAATAAATCCAAAAGGTTGTTTCGTGGAGTTTCAAGACTTTTGGAGTTGTGTAGAATAGGTTTCCAATGTTTGCTCCTTTTCCAGCCAGAATTCCAGCTGCCGACATTCCCCCTCTTCATGGTAAACCTTGTAAAATAAGAGAGAATATCCATAAGTATTGAGATATAATGTGTAATAACAGCCCATAATGCAATAAATATTGATATAAAAGCATAATGCAAAATGGACGTATCACTTCTCTAGGGTTTGGGGTGGCCTCGACAACGCTTCAAGGGTTTGGGGTGGCCTCGAGAGAGTTTGTCGGGTAGGGGCGCGGCGGGAGGGGGTAGGAGACCGACATCGTTTTTTTCTAGGGTTTGGGTGTCCTCGAGAGTTTTGGTCGAGCGAGAGGGTCGAGGGTGCTCCCGCGGTATAACTTATCACAGTCGAGAGGGGGTATATATATCGACCGCCCCTCATGTCGGAGTTATCCGGGAGGGGATAATATCGACAACGATGACATACATACATGGGAAAATAATGTTATCGGGGAGGGGGTATATCGACCCCCCCCCCCACGTGTTGAAGTTATCGGGAGGGGGTTATATCGACAACGATTTACATACATACATGGGAAAATAATATTATCGGGAGGGTATATCGACCCCCCTCGTGTTGAAGTTATCGGGAGGGTATATCGACGACAGACGCACCGATAAAACATAAGAAAACAAAGAAGAAATAAAAGAGGAGAAGAAGAAAGGAATAGAGGAGAAGATCGAAGAAAAAAAGAAGAAAAAGAGGAGAAGAAGAAAAATAGAAAATTTATATTTTTGTTCTTCTCCTCTATTCCTTTCTTCTTCTCCTCTTCTTTTCTTCTTTTTCTTCTTCTTATTTATTTCTCCTCTTCTTCCTCTCCTCTTCTTCTCCTTTCTTCCTCTTCTTATTTTCCTTTTCCTCTCATTCTTTTCTTCTTCTTCCTTTCCTAGCTAGATATATAAAACTTTTCTAAAATGTAACTTTTGCATATATATATATAACTTTTATTCTTCCTTCTTCTTCCTTCTATTCCTTCTTCCTAAATATATAAAACTTTTCTAAAAAAATGAAACTAACCTAATACTTACTAAATGAGAGAACATATATAGATAAAACTTTTCTAAAACTCTAACTTTTGCATATATGTATTTTTAAAAAATCATTACAATTGAAAAAAATACATACATACATACAAAGCATATATCCATACATCAACATATATGCAAAAAAACATCATACATATATCCATACATGAACATATATGAAAAAACATCATACGGCGGCGGTGGCGGCAGGGGGCAGGGCAGGGTGCGGGGGCTCACTATGGGCGGCGTCGGCGACGGCGAGGTCGGGGCCGACCTGAGGTAGAGACGGTGGCGTGCGGGGCAGGGGACGGCGTCGGGGCGACGCTGGGCATCGGCGGCGCCGAGGCGCCGAGGTCGGGGAGCGGTGGCGGGGGCGGCGACGGCGTTGGGCGCCATGGGCGGCGATATGCTGGGCGACGCGGGGGCGTTGGGAGGTGACCGCGACGACGCTGGGTGGCGACGGGCGACGACGCGCGCTGACGGCGCGAGGCGGCGGCGGCGACGGGGCGGCGGCGGCGGCGGGTGAGCTGAATCGGCAGCTGGCGGCGTCGTCGGCACGGGACAACTACAGAGATGAAAATGAAAAACGCTAAGTGTTTGCTTATATAGCAAAGCCATTGGTACTGGTTCGTGGCACCAACCGGGACCAATGGCACCCTTTAGTCCCGGTTGGTGCCACCAACCGGGACCAAAGGTCGGCTTTCAGCCCAAAGGGCGGAAGCGAGGTTTTGGTCGGTTGGTGGCACTAATCGAACTAGCAGAGCATCGGTCCCGTTGGTGGCACCAACCGGGACCGATGCCCACCTTTAGTCCCAGTTGGTGCCACCAACCGGGACCAAAGGCCTTGCGCTGCCCGCGGCCAAAAGTTTAGTCCCACCTCGCTAGTTGAGAGGGGCTCGGAGTGGTTTATAAGCCCCACTGCGGCTGCCCTCTCGAGCTCCTCTCAAATGCAGGCTTACGGGCCTAATCTCACATTGTGCTGTCGATGGGCCTATTGGGCCTTCTGCGGGCCTGAATCCTGGCCCAGGTTGGGTTTCTAGTCGTATTCAGGCCGTGATGGCCCAATAGGTGGCAGTTTTTTTAATTTTTTTCCAGTTTTTTGTTCTGTTTTTTGCATTATTTATTTTCTTTTGTTTTTTGCTTTATTTTTTAATTCTTTTTGCTTTTAGGTCAAAAAATTATAAACTTTCTGTTAGTGCCATTAGTTTTCAAATTTGAATAGTTAAAATTTGAATTCTTTGAAATTTGTGTGAATCACAAGTTTGTGGTTAACTTTAAAATAAAAATAGTTTTTTTAATTTTTTGTTTTCTTTTTGCATTATTTATTTTCTTTTGTTTTTTCTTTATTTTTTAATTCTTTTTGCTTTTAGGTCAGAAAAATTATAAATTTTCTGTAAGTGCCATTAGTTTTAGAAAATTATAAACTTTCATTATTGCCATTAGTTTTCAAATTTGAATTCTTTGAAATTTGTGGATATCACAAGTTTGTGATTAACTTTACTATAAAAATATTTTTCCAGTTTTTGTATTGTTTTTGCATTATTTATTTTCTTTTGTTTTTTGCTTTATTTTTAATTCTTTTTGCTTTAGGTCAGCAAAATTATAAACTTTCTGTTAGTGCCATTAGTTTTAGAAAAATTATAAACTTTAGGTTATTGCCATTAGTTTTCAAATTTGAATTCTTTGAAATTTGTGTGAATCACAAGTTTGTGATTAACTTCACTATAAAAATATTTTTTCCAGTTTTTTGTTTTGTTTTTTGCATTATTTATTTTCTTTTGTTTTTTGCTTTATTTTTAATTCTTTTTTGCTTTTAGGTCAGCTAAATTATAAAATTTCTGTTAGTGCCATTAGTTTTAGAAAAATTATAAACTTTCTGTTAGTGCCATTAGTTTTCAAATTTGAATAGTTAAAATTTGAATTCTCTGAAATTTGTGTGAATCACTAGTTTGTGATTAACTTTACTAAAAAAATGAGCATAGATGCGCCTATAGAGAGAATTCAACCTAAATTCATAATAAATTTCTATGAATTTCAGAGAAATTCAGTATGAATTTAGGTCAAATTCCGTGTATAAGGCATCTATTTTCACTTTGAGAGGAGCTCAACAAGGCAGAGAGGGAGGGGCTTATAAACCGGTGTGAGCGCCTTCGTTGGCGAGGTGTGACTAAATTCGACCAAGAACGAGGACCAACCTTTAGTCCCGGTTTGTGGCACAAACCGGGACTAATGGTCATGGGCCAGGGGCGAGGCACATTGGTCCCGGTTCGTGCGTGGAACCGGGACCAAAAGGTCTAGACGAACCGGGACCAATGGCCCACATGGCTGCCCTCTTGAGTGTTCTTGGTGAGAACATAGTTGACAAGGAGCGAACCGGGATTAATGGTATTACGAGGGCCGAACCATAAGACATTAAAGCATTTCAAATGAACTCTGAAAAAGTTGAAAGTTGGCATGGTATCATAATTTCACCCACATAGCATGTGCATGTACAAAACGGACGATGGTATCATACTGCCATTACAAAGTTGGCATGGTATCATCATAATAGTTATGGAGAAAGTCTTCACTTTTTCTTCGCTTGTGTCATTTGCTTATTGCGCCAGAACCATGGATAATCTTCATCGCTTATCGTGATGCTTGGGTCAGCCTTGACTTTGAAGGAGGAATTTCATGAAACTTTTCATAATCTTCTGACATGTCTGCCTTGCCTCCACTCCCATGATGTCCCTTTTCCCGAAAGAACTATGTGGCGCTTTGGCTCATCGTATGATGTATTCGCTTCCTTATCTTTTATTTTTCTCGGTTTGGTAGACATGTCCTTCACATAGATAACCTATGCCACATCATTGGCTAGGACGAACGGTTCGTCAAGGTACCCAAGATTTTTCAGATCCACTGTTGTCATTCCGCATCGTGGGTCTACACGCACTCTCGCCTCGACACAGATTGACCCATTTGCACTTAAACAAAGGGACCTTAAAATCATGTCCGTAGTCAAGTTCCCATATGTCCACTATGTAACCATAATATGTGTCCTTTCCCTCTCGGTTGCTGCATCAAAGGGACACCACTGTTTTGGTTGGTGCTCTTTTGATCTTGTTCAATCGTAAAATGTATTCCCATTTATCTCGTATCCTTTGTAAGTCAATACAGTCAAAGATGGTCCCTGGACAACAAGTACAGCTCATCACAAACAGTGTTGTCACCTCTGAGACGTGTTTCCAACCAACTGCTGAAAGTCCCGATGTGTTCACATGTAATCCAATCGTCACACCGCTTGGGTGTTTGGAGCGCAGACTGTTCTTGTGTTCATCAACATACAGGTCACCAAGGTAGAGTTCTCAGAGAACTGTAGTGTGCTTGAGACCAAGAATATCCGTCCCCTGCATATTATTGAGTCCCTCCAAGCGTGTCTTTTTCCAAAGTCTCCCCTCATACCGCGATTTAGGGAGACCTATCTTCTTAAGGCCAGGAATGAAGTCAACACAAAACCCAATGACATCCTCTGTTTGATGGCCCATGGAGATGCTTCCTTCTGGCCTAGCGTGGTTACGTACATATATTTTTAGGACTCCCATGAACCTCTCAAAGGGGAACATATTGTGTAGAAATATGGGCCCCAGAATGACAATCTCGTCGACTAGATGAACTAGGACGCGCGTCATGATATTGAAGAAGGATGGTGGGAATACCAACTCGAAACTGACAAGACATTGCGCCACATCACTCCTTAGCCTTGGTATGATTTCTGGATCGATCACCTTCTGAGATATTGCATTGAGTAATGCACATAGCTTCACAATGGCTAATCAGACGTTTTCCGATAGAAGCCCCCTCAATGCAACCGGAAGCAGTTGCGTCATAATCACATGGCAGTCATGAGACTTTAGGTTCTGCAACTTTTTCTCTCGCATATTTATTATTCCCTTTATATTCGACGAGAAGCCAGTCAGGACCTTCATACTGAGCAGGCATTCAAAGAAGATTTCTTTCTCTTCTTTCGTAAGAGCGTAGCTGGCAGGACCTTCATACTGCTTCGGAGGGATGCCGTCTTTTTCGTGCAAACATTGCAGGTCCTCCCGTGCCTCAGGTGTATCTTTTGTCTTCCCATACACGCCCAAGAAGCCTAGCAGGTTCACACAAAGGTTCTTCGCACGTGCATCACGTCGATTGAAGAGTGGACCTCTAGGTCTTTCCAGTAGGGTAGGTCCCAAAATATAGATTTCTTCTTCCACATGGGTGTGTGTCCCTCAGCGTCATTCGGAACAGCTAGTCCGCCGGGATCGTTTCCAAAGATTACGTGTAAATCATTGACCATAGCAAGTACGTGATCACCGGTACGCATGGCGGGCTTCTTCCGGTGATCTGCCTCGCCTTTGAAATGCTTGCCTTTCTTTCGACATTGATGGTTGGTCGGAAGAAATCGACGATGGCCCAGGTACACATTCTTCCTGCATTTGTCCAGGTATATACTTTCAGTGTCATCTAAACAGTGGTGCATGCGTGGTATCCATTTTTTGTCTGTCCTGAAAGGTTACTGAGAGCGGGCTAATCGTTGATGGTCACGAACAGCAACGCCTTTAGGTCAAATTCCTCCTGTTTGTGCTCATCCCACGTACGTACACCGTTTCCATTCCACAGCTGTAAAAGTTCTTCAACTAATGGCCTTAGGTACACATCAATGTCGTTGCCGGGTTGCTTAGGGCCTTGGATGAGAACTAACATCATAATGAACTTCCGCTTCATGCACATCCAAGGAGGAAGGTTATACATACATAGAGTCACGGGCCAGGTGTTGTGATTGCTGCTCGCTCCCGAAAGGATTAATGCCATCCGCGCTTAAAGCAAACCATACGTTCCTTGGGTCACTTGCAAACTCATCCCAAAGATTTCTCTCAATTTTTATCCATCACGACCCGTCGCCGGGTGCTCTCAACTTCCGCCTTTCTTATGGTCCTCACGTGCCATCGCACCAACTTGGCATGCTCTCCGCTTCAACAGACGTTTCAACCGTGGTATTATAGGAGCATACCACATCACCTTAGCAGAACCCTCTTCCGGGGCTCGCCACAACATCACCGTGGTCATCTCGTCGATCTTATACCGTAATGCACCGTGATACCGGACATGCGTTCAGATCCTAGACGCACCGTGGTAGAGGATGCAGTCATTAGGGCATGCATGTATCTTCTGCACCTCCAATCCTAGAGGGCATACGACCTTCTTTGCTGCGTATGTACTGTCGGAAATTCGTTATCCTTTGGAAGCTTCTTCTTCAATATTTTCAGAGCTTCGAAATCCTTTGTCGTGCACAACATTCTCTCGCCTTCCACCGCAGCAATTCCAAGACGGTACCGAGCTCTGTGTTGCCATCTTCGCAATTGGGGTACAACCCTTTTTTGTGATCCTCTAACATGCAATCGAACTTCAGCTTCTCCTTTTGACTTTCGCATTGCGTCCTTGCATCGATAATGACCCGGCGGAGATCATCATCATCGGGCACATCGTCTGGTTCCTCTTGATCTTCAGCAGCTTCCCCCGTTGCAGCATCATTGGGCACATCATCTGGTTCCTCTTGATCTTCAGCAGCTTCCCCCGTTGCAGCATCACCGTATTTAGGGGGCACATAGTTGTCATCGTCCTCTTCTTCTTCGCCGTCTTCCATCATAACCCCTATTTCTCCGTGCCTCGTCCAAACATTATAGTGTGGCATGAAACCGTTGTAAAGCAGGTGGGTGTGAAGGATTTTCTGGTCGAGTAAGACTTCAGATTCCCACATTTAGGGCATGGACAACACATAAAACCATTCTGCTTGTTTGCCTCAGCCACTTGAGAAAATCATGCACGCCCTTAATGTACTCGGAGGTGTGTCTCACACCGTACATCCATTGTCGGTTCATCTGCGTGCATTATATATAATTATGTGTCAAAACCATTACAGAACATCATGAATAGATAATTAAGTGACCAAATTAATAGAAGTTCATCATCACATTAAAACCAAATTACATACATAGTTCTAATCTAACAACATATAACTCTCCAGAGCATCTAATTAATTAAATCATACATTGAAACTATGTAAAACATTTCAATGCGAAAACAAATGTGATCATAATCACAACCAAGGTAACAATTGATCCAACGGCATAATGATACCAAGCCTCGGTATGAATGGCATATTTTCTAATCTTTCTAATCTTCAAGCGCATTGCATCCATCTTGATCTTGTGATCATCGACGACATCCGCAACATGAAACTCCAATATCATCTTCTCTTCCTCATTTTTTTTTTATTTTTTCCTTCAAGAAATTGTTTTCTTTTTCAACTAAATTTAACCTCTCGACAATAGGGTCGGTTGGAATTTCCGGTTCACATACCTCCTAGATAAATAAAATCTATGTCACGTTGGTCGGCATAATTTTCATAAACAATAAATAAACCAATAGCTATAAAGATAATATATACCACATCTGAATCATATACAGGGCGAGGGCCGACGGGGGCGGATACCAAAACCATCGCACTATATAATAACAAGCAATAAAATAGTAAGAAAATTAGACAAGTATCTATCTAAAGTAAGAATTTTTTTTTCTTTCAGAAAGAAGATAAGAACAAGAGGCTCACCACGGTGGTGCCGGCGACGAGATCGGCACGGGCGATCGACGGCAGTGAAGACGGGGACGGGGCGTGATGGGCCGCTAATATAAACCTAGACAAATCTCAGGGAAATAGAGTTCGGAGGTCGTGCTTCGAGAGGAGAAAGCTTAACTAGTGTGGCTCGGTCATTTCATCGAACACCTCATGTGCATAGGAGGTGAGCTAGAGCACCACAAAGCCCTCCCCTCGCCGGCCAGAGAAAAACAGAGCACTGGAGTGCTCTGCTCGCGGGCGAGGGGTATATATAGGCACCTCAATGGTCCCGGTTCGTGGCATGAACCGGGACTAAAGGGCAGCCTGTTGTCCCGGTTCAACGCACCAACCGGGACAAATGGTGGTGGGCCAGGAGCCAAGCCCATTGGTCCCAGTTCGTCCCACCAACCGGGACCAAAAGGTCCAGACGAACCGGGACCAATGGCCCACGTGGCCCGGCCGGCCCCCTGGGCTCACGAACCGGGACCAATGCCCCCATGAGTCCCGGTTCTGGACTGAACCGGGACTAATGGGCTGACCTGGCCTGAACCAAAGCCCTCTTTTCTACTAGTGACAGGACATTTGGTTCTATGCCGGTTTTCTTTGTGAGCCTTGTCCCTATCATCGTTTGAGTGCCATGGGGCACATGTTTGCTGATAAATATGGGAGGAAGCCCTGCATTATGTTCAATATCCTCTCAGTGTGTGGAAGATTCAGTTATATTACGAATCACAATTTGTACTCTATTACAAATCGACGTAAATCCTGTTCTACTGCTTCTTTTCCAGGATTGTATTTAGCACCCGCTTCGGCCTTAGCAGGACCGACTAGGTGGCAGTTATAACCAGGGGCTACTTGCGTTACTCTATGGTTTATTAGGACCAATTGTAGGGTCTTATTTGCACGAAGTCATGTGTACCTATCAAATGGCATGAATAAATTATATACCGAGGTTTATAAATTGCTGGAAAGTAATTAGATGAGACCATCTTATGTAAATTAGAGGAGACAATTAATAATTAGCAAAAGTAAATCTTATGTAAATGTGTACCATTACTGGAACCATCTCTTTACGTTTTTCTTGTGATTTACAAATGCTTACATAACCTAGGACTAACACCCTTACAATTAGACTCTCACCGAAAGCACAACACATGGCACAAAGCCAACCTCAAATACCACTACAATATGTACGGAAAATTAACTGATTACGTTCTGAACTTTTCTTTTTTACGATATATGTTCTGAAGTTTTCGTAATCTAAAAGGACATGAGGCCTACGAGAACAAACTACTCCCTCTGTCCAAGTGCATAAGTCACATTAGAAGTAGTACATGTTCAGATTACCCAACAGACGGTCATTGGTCATGAACCAACGACTCGAAGAGAAAATTGAGCGCTGATGGGCCACATCTTCGGTAATGTTGTCGCCCTGATGTGCATCGGTAATGTTGTCGGTCAATGGTCGTTGTAACCGTTTCATATGAGGTAGTTATGGCTAACTGATTCGGTTGTAATTGTGTTGATAACGTACGTGATCGTGTAGAATGATTCAGTGTAATCCCTCTGTAATCTTGGCCATCAAGTATCGTCGTATCTATACAAGGAAATCGTGAACTAAATTGTGGTTGGATAGTCAGAAGGACAGTGGTATCCCCATCCCATCGGAGTTCAACTTCTAGACATGACATTGGTGCCTACATTTTCCTGGATTTATTTCAGGCCATCCGCGAGGTGCGTTCAGTGGGAGGAGACGTTCTCGTCGACAACGAAGGCGTCTATGGCGTCTTTGTCAATCTCAAGATGACGTGTCGGTTCAATCTCTCGAAGGTGCTCATAGGCCTAGCATGTGTATGCGTGCATTTATAGGGATGAGTGCATGCTAGCATATATGAGCGTCTGCGTCTATACTGTGTTCAAAAAATACAAGGAAATCCATTGCGGCTAAGAGCATCTCCAACAGGCGACCAAAAACTGCTCCACACACTAAAAACCGTCCTTTTTGGGTGCCGGAGAGGCTCCAGCAGATGCTGCAAAATAGTGCGCGCGCAAAAGAATTTAACGCACGTGCTTAAAAGCGCTATCTCACGCTGCAAATGTTGGGCGCCGGACCGCACGCACTTCATAATTTGCACTGCATGTTTTTTTAGGCGCGCGTTTTTGGGCATGTGGAAAACCATTGTTGGCTATGGCACGCTAAAAGTGCTACAGTGGCGTTGTAAAACTCTTTTAGCGCTCGATATTTTTACACCTCTATTGAAGATGCTCTAAGCACGACAAATCATTCTCTACGACTTGGTAATCACAGCCCGATCTCATCTCCCTCTGCCCGCCATGTCTACCACCACATCTGCTCCGGTCTCCATCACGTTTGTCAGGAACCTCGTCATGCTTTACCTCATGAGCGAAAATTTCCCCGTGCGGAAAACACAAGCAGCCCCAGCCCTCTGCTTCAACGGCATGTATGGCAATGTCGACGGCTCCATCATAGGGCCACCTCCCGCCACACAGTCATCGAAAAAATCAACGCCACCTCCAAGGGCTTGGTGAACCCGGACTTCCTCCACTGATGCCAGCAGGACCAGACGTCATGATCTGATCACACTCCTTGGGTCGATGATCGAGGACATCCTTGGCAAGATGACATAGCTCATCACCTCTGCTTTGGTGTGGAAGATGCTCCCCAACATGTTCGCATCCTACAATTGGGTGCATGTGATGTAGCTGCACTACGAGCTCTTACAAGTTGGAGAGTTGGTAGTGCAACTATATCACACGATTCCAATCCTAGAAAGTGAACATGCCGTGGAGCGTGTTTCACAGCGCAGTCGAGGTTATGAGCCAGGTCATCTGGCCGAGGATCGGTCATCGACACAAGGAAGGCGATCATGAACGTTTGGTCCCACTAGTATGAGTGGAGGAAGGCCGAGAGTTGGCATACCAGGTCATAGATGACATGTTCTAAAATGTGCTATTCAATTAGCTTAATCATGTATATCACATTCGAACTAGCATAGTCTTATCATGATCTAACTTGACAGTGAAAACGCTGGACCCGTATGTTCTTTTGCACGAACATGTTCATGTGATTGATGACGAAGCACCTGAGCCATCCGTGCATGTCCTTCACCACCTCTCAAAGTTGGACCGTCCTCACAATGCTCACCTGCTCCTACACGCTCGATCCATCATGGCGTCCTCATTAGCACTGCCAGCGATTTCCTCGAGCGTCGCAAGCACCGACATTAGGATCTTGTTGGCTTGTCGCTTTCCATGTCCTCCTTATCCATGTACCTGCACTGCACCATGGACATGTACACCCTCGGGGGCGCAAATTTCGTGACGAAGTACACAACTTCATTGCTAAATGCATAAACTTATTTTGTAAAAAAAAAAGCTAAATGAATGAACTGTCATCACATTCGGATTTCGCTCCACAACTATATATGTAATGACCAACTATGGTAAGATTATGATGAGCTCCCCTTACAGGCCTAATAAATAAGTAACTCAGAGTAGGAATGCAGCAAATTAGAGGCATGTCCGTTTGTATCAGTTACGCAAAATCTCTAATCTTATAAAAAACAGAGTTGGTGATGATGGTGTGCCTGCCATCCTACAATATAGGCCGTCCGATTTATATCCGACGGATAGGAAGGAAACTATGACAATTTTGCAAAAAGATACCCACTCCCCTCTCCACGTTTGCAAATAAGGCCTTCCCTCGTTCATCATTTTCTCTCACAAGATAAACTATTCATACAGATGCATCTTGATGTTCCGTGCAACGCATGGGCATCTTGCTAGTTAGAGAAATGGAGCAAAGTTGGATGTGGGAGCTATCATGTTATCGTCTTTTAGATGTGGGAGGAAACTGAAAACACTAGTATATCATAATACATGCAATGTGCGAACACAAAAGAAGCCAAACCGGTGCAAGGGCGGGTTAACATATGGCTCAACTACTAGGAGCCTGTAATTGTCATTATTGGTTAGCACCTTTTTGAGTTCCCTGGGGCATTTTCGCTGACAAATATGGGAGGAAACCCAACATCTAAGTGTATGGCAGATTCAGATACGAAAACACATTTCGTACTCTATATTAAATCATAGTAAATCATTTTCTATTACTTCTGCTTATTGGACGGCAATTATAACCAGTGGCTACTTGGATTACTCTATGGTATATTAGAACTAATCAAGGTATTTCCTTTACTGTCAGGATGATAGAGACTGTTCAGCACTCATGGTTGTGTCTGTACTCTCCAGGCCTATGCTTTGGGAGTCTGCTGAAAAGAGCACCAAACTTTAGCAGTTTTTCTTGTAAGAACTGACAGCTTTCATGCCGTGATCTACACACACGCGATCTGTGGATGTCTCGATCTGAGCCCAAGAGGAACTCAAGGACGAACAGAAAACACACACAAACACGGGAGACAGTTTTGCGACGCCTTAATTCAAGCGTCTTTTCTGTTTCTCTTCTTTTATTCAACGGGGAAAACAAACTGAGCGACTTCTACGCCACGACCCAACATGCTCGCGCCATCCCACGGCTTCGGATCGTGGACTCGCTCGTGCTACGAAAACGCTAGACACGACTTGGCCGCAACGTGGACTAAGCACGCTTCTGGCCATACAGAAACATGTACGTACAAAACACGTACAGATAAACTCCTAGGTGTCTATAACTGAAGCACAAAGAAGAAAGACGTAGAGTCTTAGGAAACTAGGAAAGAGGACAAGGTTAACAACAACAATCACCTCCTTAAACTTGTCACTTGCCTTTCATTGCCCTCATGCCAATCCTCTCCCTCATCTCCAGAAATTTTATTCTTCCAAGCGGCTTTGTGAGTATGTCAGCCAACTGATCGCCGCTACGGACATGCTCCACGGACACTGATCCCGACTCCACCATGTCACGGATGAAATGATATTTAATATCAATATGCTTACTCCTATCATGGTAGACCGGGTTTTTGCAGAGAGCTATAGCTGACTGGTTATCAATTTTCAGCAATACTTGATCAACCTCCTGCCCGAGCACATCAGCTAATAGCCTCGCCAACCATATTCCTTGACAAGCTGCATATGCACCCGCCATGTATTCAGCTTCACATGATGAGACAGCGACGGCTTTCTGTTTCTGTGAGAACCAAGTGATCAGACAAGAGCCAAGATAGAACATAACTCCACTTGTGCTTTTTCGATCGTCAACGTCCCCAGCCATATCACTGTCACTGTAGCCATACAGGCGCAACGCTGTTTCTTCCTTCCTCTCATAACAGCACCCATAATCCAGTGACCCCTTCACATATTTAAGGATGTGCTTGACAGCAGCCAAGTGTTCACTAGTTGGTTTCTCTATGAACCTACTGACAATACCGACAGGGAAAGCAATATCCGGTCGTGTATGAACTAAGTACCTGAGACTTCCAACAATGCTACGGTATTCAGTAGCATCTACTGGTGGAGCTGTACTGGTTTTCCTCAATTTCAGTTTGGGTTCCATCGGCACATGTGATGGGTTACAGTCCATCATTCCCGCCTTCTCAAGAATTTTTGTAGCATAGCCTGACTGACAGAGAAAGATGTTCCTTGGACTTTGACGTACTTCTATTCCAAGATAATATGACAGCAATCCCAGATCACTCATACTGAATCTGTCTTTCATTTGCTTTTTGAAAGAAGCCACTTCTTCAGTGTTTGTTCCAGTAATGATTAAATCATCTACATATACTCCAACCAGCAACTTGGATGTGCCATGACACTTCTTGTATAGGGCGTGTTCCAGAGGACATTTTTCAAAACCTAGTTGCACTAGAGTTTGATCCAACTTCGTGTTCCATGCCCTTGGAGCTTGCTTCAGACCATACAAAGCTTTGCTCAATTTCAGAACTTTTTCTTCCTCTCCATTCACTTCAAACCCTGGTGGCTGTGACACAAACACTTCCTCAGCAAGTTCACCATTTAAAAATGCTGACTTTACATCCATATGATGTATTTCCCAACCCTCCTGAGCTGCAAGTGCAATGATAAGTCTGATGGTTTCCAAACGAGCAACAGGTGCATACACCTCCTCAAAGTCAATTCCATGCCTCTGAACATATCCCTTGGCTACTAACCGGGCCTTATGTTTCACTACGTTGCCATGTGAGTCCTTCTTCAATTTAAAAACCCACTTAAGGCCAATTGGCTTTGTACCTGGTGGTAGATGCGTGAGCTTCCAAGTCTTATTTTCTTTAATGGAGCTCAACTCGTCCTGCATTGCACGCCTCCAGCATGCATCTTTGCTTGCCTCCAGGTACGAGGTTGGTTCAGCCATTCCCAACATACACAAGCTATATTCATCACCATCAATCTCGAAAGTTTCATCATAAATATCGTCGAGCAGCCGGTACCTTTGTGGTCCTTCTGACGTTGTTGGTTCTGAAACATTTGTTGGTGGTGATACAGAGTTTGGGGATGACTGCACCGCCGTCATCGGGGTCTCTGGTTCAGTTGTACTTTCAGAACTTCTTACCTCGTGATCAACCTGCAATTTCCCAGGTATTGGAGATGGCATGGGCACGCCAACGTCCAGATGTGCACCATACTGAACTGTGAAGGTAACACTACTCGGCTGTGTCGGTTCAGTCTTCTCTGAAACCCAATCCCACTGTCCATCTTCTTCAAATACTACTTCACGAGAGATGTGCAGTTTGTTTGTCCTTGGATCAAACATTCTGTATGCCTTTGAATTTGGCTCATACCCAATGAAGATCATGACCGAACTGCGATCAGCCAGCTCGGGAAGATGTGCACCAATTTTCTTAACATGTCCAAGACATCCAAATGTGCGCAGAAAATGCACGTCCGGTTTCTTCTTGTACAGAGCCTCATATGGAGTCATATTTGGGACACTCTTAGTTGGTGCACCGTTGAGAAGAAAAACTGCAGTGGCTACAGCTTCACCCCAGAAAGTACCTGGCAATTGTTTGTTCTTCAACAGGCTCCGCGCCATCCCCACGACAGTTTGGTTTCGGCGTTCAACCACACCATTTTGTTGCGGCGAGTACGGAGCAGTGAGATGGTGCTTGATCCCCAAATCTTCAAAGAACTGAACAAACTCCCTTGAGGTGAATTCGCCTCCTCTATCTGTCCGAAGTGCCCTGACAGTCAGTTTCAATTCAGTCTCAACTGATGCCTTGATCTTCTTCACTGCACCTAGTGCCTCATCCTTGCTTTTGATGAGCACAACCCACATATAGCGAGTGCAATTGTCCACTATCAACAAGAAGTACTTTTTCCCACCAAAAGTTGCTGGAGAAATTGGGCCACAGAGATCTCCGTGCAACAGCTGCAGAGCTTCGTTGGCGCGAAAGTTAGCTTCAGCAGGAAATGGTCTACGGCGCTGCTTAGCGACCAAACAGCCATCGCAAAACCGATCACCTTGATCTATCAATGGCAAACCTCTCACCATCTCCTTCTGACCCAAAATTCTTAGTGCTGAGAAGCTCACATGACCATATCTTGCATGCCAAAGCCATGCGTCATCACCTGACTTGGACAGCAAACACTCTGGCAATGTGATGTCAATATGAAACACATACAGCCGGTTTTTGGTTCTTCTCACTTTAGCTAGCACCTTGCACTCTCGGTCTTACACCACCATCACTCCATCCTCAACTGAATATTTGCAGCCTATCTCGTCAAGCTGGCCGAGGCTAATGATATTGTTTTTCAGCCTCGGTATGTAATACACCTCAGTCAAGATGCGGTGATCACCAGTGTATGCCTCAAACAAAACCGAGCCTCGTCCCTCGATCTCAACAGTGGAACCATCTCCAAATTTCACTGCACCGCGAATGGAATGATCGATCTCTGCAAATTTGTTTAAGCACCCAGTCATATGGTTGCTAGCCCTAGTGTCCAAATACCAGGCCTTATCCATGCTTCCCTGCAGCTTAGATTGTACTTTGTCCTCGTGCAGCATCACAGTTTCACTCACTGTTTCTGTCACCTCAACCAGAGTGCACACCTCTGTCAACAACAGTGCTGGATCCTCATCAACTTGCTTCTGCACAAGATTGGCCTTCTCTCGCTTCGGTTCCGGGCAATCAGAGGCGAAATGACCATTGACATTGCAGTTAAAACACTTAACTTTTGAAATATCAAACTTACGATGCTTTTTCTGCTTGCCCTTCCCATTGTTCTGGCCATGGTCACCACGACCTTTGTCCTGGCTGCCGCCTTGTCCTCCGCCTCTCTTTGCACCGGAACCTGAGGCACCGCCACTGTCAGTCGATTTCTTTCCTTTCATCAGCGACTCGAGGGCACGTGTGACGAGCATCAGCTGCTCATCCTTGTCGTTGCGGTTATGCCGGCGCCCGCGCTGATTCTCCTCGAACGCCGTGAGGCGCCCAACTGCCTCCTGCAGAGTCATCGTCGACATGTCACCCCACTGCTCGATGGTGTTGACGATGTCGGCGAAGCGATCCGGGACGGCGCTGAATAGACGCTCCACCACGGCCTCTTCCCCAAGGGTGACGCCAAGGGAGCGGATCTCGCTCACCAGTGTGGTGAGTTTCCTGGCAAACTCCGGGATAGTTTCCCCGTCCGCCATGTCGAGGCGATCGAGCTGCCTTTTCAGTTGCCACGCGCATGCCTTCTTCACGCGATCCTCTCCGACGCGAGCACATCGGATCATCTCCCACGCCTCCTGCGCGGTGTCACAGTCCGCAACCTGCAGCATAACATGATCTGGGACGGACTGGGAGAGCACCGCGAAGGCCCCCTCGTCCGCTGCTTGGTCGTACTCGCCGGAGCCATCAATCGCCGACCAGACACGTAGCGCCTTCATCAACACTTTCATCTTGATAGCCCACAAAGAGTAGTTCGTGTCCGTCAGCATGGGGTACTGCACGGGCACATTGGTGGCTCTCGACGGAGCAGCCAGCACCACGACGCCATCATCGTCGCCCGTGCTCGGCCTCCTGGCTGCCGGCGGCGTGTACTTTCCGCCACCGCTGCTGCCGCTCTTCCCGTCGCTCTTCTTAGGAGACGTATCCCCCATCGCCGCCAATCGCCTCCGATCACCGCCGCCGGACGCCGCAGGAACCTAGAAACCCGAAGCTCTGATGCCAATTGACAGCTTTCAGGCCGTGATCTACACACACGCGATCTGTGGATGCCTCGATCTGAGCCCAGGAGGAACTCAAGGACGAACAGAAAACACACACAAACACGGGAGACAGTTTTGCGACGCCTTAATTCAAGCGTCTTTTCCGTTTCTCTTCTTTTATTCAACGGGGAAAACAAACTGAGCGACTTCTACGCCACGACCCAACATGCTCGCGCCATCCCACGGCTTCGGATCGTGGACTCGCTCGTGCTACGAAAACGCTAGACACGACTTGGCCGCAACATGGACTAAGCACGCTTCTGGCCATACAGAAACATGTACGTACAAAACACATGCAGATAAACTCCTAGGTGTCTATAACTGAAACACAAAGAAGAAAGACGTAGAGTCTTAGGAAACTAGGAAAGAGGACAAGGTTAACAACAACAAGAACAACTCATCTCTGTGTTTTGTGTTTCAAACTCTTGGTTTCATCCGCTTGAGTGATAATTATGTATGTCATAGGTTACATCTTCGTGAGCAATAGCTCTTATTTAAGACCAGCTATTGGAGGACTTCTTGCACAAGATTCGATTATTTTGATAAGGGTGTCAATTTGATGCAACATTTTATCATTTTTTGTGTGGAATTAGCAGACTTTATGAAGGTATAAAAAGAGGAAGGCAACACAAGGAGCTTAACTTAAGAATTATGATGGGATCCGATGCTTTAGTGTTGGTATATGATCACATCCCACAATGAAACCATTGAAAATTGTAATATCCTTACATAGATGTAGCACAAAGGTTCGTTCGAAATGAAAAATGGCAGGGTTTTTGAAGGCTTGACTATTTTGAGAAGGGCTTCGGTTTCATTCAAAAATTTATCCGTTTTGTGGAATGAACGGACTTTGTGAAGGTAGAAAAAAGGGAATGCAACACAAGGACCTCCCTTTTATGATCATATTCAACATTAAGACCATTGAAACACTAGTAGAAAAAGGGTCATCTGTCCCGGTTGGTAAGGGTCTTTTGTCCCGATTTTTGAACCGGGACTAAAGGGTCGTTACTAATGCCCTAGCCTTTAGTCCCGGTTCTTACACGAACCGGAACAGATGGGCCTCCACGTGGCCGGTGCGCCGAGCCCAGGCAGGAGGGCCTTTGATCCCGGTTGGTGGCACCAATAGGCATCCACGCGTCAGCATTTCAGGGGCTGGGGTTTTTGTTTTTGTTTTGAAGGGGGGGGAGGGGGGTTGGGGGTTTTGGGGGGTTAATTTAGGTGTTTCATATATTGTGTTAGCTAGCTAATTAATAGAGAGAAGTGTCCTCTCTTATGTCCGTGCTTGGTCGACGCTATATATACGTATAGAGAGGACTAGACACGCTAGCTAGTAAGCAAATGAAGGAAACAGAAGATCGTCATGAACATATGCATACAGAGAGAAGCGATATCGACCACCTCTCCTTCTCCGAGAGATTGGTCGAACAACAAGTTCTCGTATATCTATCCGACACTACCGGCTACATATATACAATAATTATCTCCTACAATATAATCTCCTAATTATATATGAACACAGGGTCCACATAGTATTCTCCGTCTTCAGCGATCACGTGGTCAAGGAAGAATGCCGCCAATTCCTCTTGAATTGCTCGCATATGATCTGGTGGTAGGAGTTCATTCCGCATCCGAAAGATCTAATTTGAACAAGGGGGTCAATACATATATATATGAATAAATGAAACTCAACACAAATGATGGTAATAAAACAAAATTGTGAATACTATTACTTACGCACTTCATATTGTTCGTCAGAGTACCCCCGTTCATAGGATGTGTGGCGGATGGACTCGCAAAGTAGTATCCACAGAAATCATTCCCTTGTTCCTGCCACAACCACTTTACAAGAAATAGAGGTCAATCAAACTGATAAGCAAGCATGCCAAATGGTACTGATGAAACTAGCGCTTGAATCACTAGGAGATGCACGGAACATGTTACTATAGTACTTACTTTCGGGTGTCTAGATTGCAGCTTCTTCGGCAGTCCCGAAGCTTTTTTGGTGAATTTTCTCCAAACCCTGCCAGACAAAGAAAACAGTTACTTGATATCAGGAAATGAACAAAGTTGCTGATATGATGGATAATGATCGATTTAACTTACTTCTCGAGCATTTGAGTCATGTCCGCATACTCCTGGGGATCTTTTAGTCTCGAGTCTAAGACGGTTACTAGTCCCTACCCAAGCTTAATCTCTAGGAGAATATAGTGGAACCTGCGCACGCATGCATAACTCGTCAATTACATTACTATAACCTGGACTAATAAGGGAAACCGAATATGCACAAGACAATAACACTCACTTGAAGTTGTAAGGAAAGAGTATTATATCTTTGTTTTCATTTATTACCAACGATCGTAGCAAGTTGGCCTCGGTATTTTCGGCATGATATTTAACCTCAGTTGCATCTATGAGATTTGTCTTAATGAACCCAATATCACCGACTTGTCTTTTCTTCAATTCGGCGATCTTCAATCTGCATAATATAGTGAGGATAATTATAAATACACGCAATGAAAGAGTTGACCTATAGAGAGAGACTTAATGACAGAAGTAGTACTACTTACAGACAGTAGCAAGTGACCGTTGATTTATCGAGGGCCTTTTGATTGAAAAACTGGAAGAACTCCTCAAATGGAACATTCAACAGTTCAATTCCAACGAGTTCATGCTCCTCTTTAACTCTCAGCGTCAAAGTATTCCTCCCCCCAGACTCTCTGCAAGTTTTCATGTACCAATCATGCAATCTTCGCATCATCGTTGTTAGAGATCTTTCATCTTTGACGAGAGGCTTCCCGTACTCGTATCTGTGTACCTCCACCTCTAAGAAATCATAATGTACATCGTCGGGCAGGTAATCTCCAAGATTGCAATAACCGGGCACCATCCTCGGATCATTAGCGACGATGTCGCCGGACACCTTGAGCGAGGGGCACGATTGGTTCGCTTGTTCGCCGAGCTGGGCAATTTTTTTCCCAGCACATTGTTCTTTTATCCTTTGATCACTGACAGTACTTCCCGACTGCTCCGCTTCGACAAATGTCTTTGCATAATGCGCTCATAGTTGCCTTTCGGTGGAGACTTTGGTGGTTTTGTCAGGGCAGCCAGAGTGCGCTTCGCTTTCACCGGATCTACCTTCTCCTCCGGATGTGGATGTTTCTTTGCTTTCACCCCTTTAAATAAGTTCTCACTTCGGCTTGCGCGATCTTAGCGTTCTCCTCCGGGGTCCTCTCGTATGGTAACTTCTCTGGAGTCTTCAGAGAAGGACCGAATCTGTATTGCCTCCCGCCTCTGGCTGTACTGCCAGACGCCGGCAGAGCATACGGAGCGGCTGCGGCTGTCTTCTTTCCTTGCATACGAGGCGGAGGAGAAGGACTACGACGCGCCGGAGCAACCGGAGCGGCGGCGGGTCTCTTCCGCCCTTGCTGACGAGGCGGAGAAGGACGAGGCTGGCTGCTCGGGCGCGCCGGCGTAGACGGAGAAGGAGGCGGAGTGCCGCCACGCGCCGGAGAAGGAGGCAGAGTGCCCTGATCACTCGCCGGAGGAGGAGGCGGAGGAGGAGGCAGAGTGCCTTGATCACTCGCCGGAGGAGGAGGCGGAGGAGGAGGCAGAGTGCCCTTACTCGCCGGAGGAGGAGGAGGAGGCGGAGGCGTCCAGTTCGGAAGGTTGATGAGCTCCTTCCGCCATTGGCATGGAGTCTTCAGAGCAGAACCCAGCCGAGTATCCCTTTCACCGGTAGGGTGGTCAAGCTGGAGGTCCTCAAATCCCTCCGTTATTTCGTCCACCGTGACCCTAGCATATCCTTCTGGAATCGGACGACAGTGAAAAGTTGCGCCGGGTTCAGGAGGTCGAACAGAGCCGACAACTGCCTTGACTTTGAAGTTCTGCCATTGCGTCATAAGGTGGCAATGTTGAGACTCCGTGATAGCATCCACGTGGTAGCTAGCAGGAGCCGTCAAGACATACTCCGGTTGAAGCAGCTCGATGGAAGCCACGCTGCTTCTCCGCTGAGATGGCGGGGTATCTATGGGGGTAGTTTCGGCAGGTCACTTGCTGCGAGCTACTTCTAGTTCTTCTAGCGCTTGAACCCTTTTGTGCAGCGTCTGAATTTGGGTCTGCTCCACTTTTTTTCCTCCTCTCCTGGCATTTGTAACCGCCTGCGTCCGAAAAACCAGCTTTCCACGGAACGGAGCCTGGCGTGCCTCGTGTCCGTCCGTGGTGCTCGAGATTCCCGAGGGCCATTGTGAGCTCGCTGTTCTCTCTGTCTCGAACGAACGCCCTTGCTGCATGCGTCGATATAGTGCCAAGCCTCTTGACTGGTATTTCCAGTTGCTCGTCCGTCCAAATGCACTTCCACGATACAGGTCCAAGGTTCCGCCAAGACCAAGAACCAAGTCCGGCAACGGTCTGGCCAGTTCATTGTCTCTGGTTCGATCCCTTTATCAAGCAGATCATTCTCAGCCTTGGCCCACTTAGGCCGGGCTTTGAGGTAGCCACCTGACCCCGTGCGATGGTGAAGCTTCTTCTCCGCAGCATTTTGCTTGTTTGTCGCCAACATCTTCTTACTCTTTTCCGATGTCTTGTGGGTCACAAATGCGGGCCAGTGATCTCTGATCTTCTCATATTTGCCGATGAATTCTGGTGTCTCTTCTTTGTCGACAAACCTTTTCAGCTCATTCTTCCACCTCCTGAATAGGTCTGCCATCTTCTTCAGAGCATGAGACTTGATTAATTGCTCTTTAACTGGCTTCTCCGGATCCTCCTCTGGCGGTAGGGTGAAATTTTCTTCAGCTCAGTCCAAAGATCATCTTTCTGCATATCATTGACATAAGACACCTCAGGGTCTTCGTTCTTAGGCTTATACCATTGGTGGATGCTGATCGGGATCTTGTCCCTAACAAGAACCCCGCACCGAGCAGCAAATGCTTCCTTTGTCCGGATGGGTTCAATCGGTTGGCCGTCATGCGCAATTGCTGTGATCTCAAACCTTTCATCCGAGCGCAACTTTTTCTTCGGGCCTCGTCTCTTTACCGAAGTTGTAGGGCTACAAAAAAGAAGAAAGACGAGAGTTAATTAATATGTGTACATACCAAAACAATGAATGCATCAATTAGCTAGTCAGCACAGGCTTAACTAATATATTTACTTGGCCGGACTCTGTTCGATCACCGGAGCTGTCACCATGGGCTCCTTCTTGCACCAGCATTGGGTCACCGGAGTCATCATAATCATGTCTTTCCTCCTCCATTCTTCGATCACCATAGCCTGCTTCTTCACCCTGTTCTTCCAGACCATCATTGTCGTTAAGATAACATCACCTCCGGCTAAGATTATGTCCCCCAACACCTCTTCTGCTTCCTCGTCTCGTCCGTGCTCCATTGTTTCTGCAAATATTAAAACATAGCAATTATTACACAAGCATGACAACATGTGGATATATTAGTGACAAACATAGACCTAGCTTATTCCGGGTTTGGGGTGGCCTCGGTAACGCTTCAAGGGTAGGGGCGTGGCGGGAGGGGGTAGGATACTGACATCGTTTTTTTTTCTAGTGTTTGGGTGTCCTCGAGAGTTTTGGTCGAGCGAGAGGGCCGGGGGTGCTCCCGTGGTATAATTTATTACTTTCGAAGTTATCCGGGAGGGGTTTATATCAACAACGACGACATACATACATGGGAAAATAATGTTATCGGGGAGGGGGTAGGTCGAACCCCCCCCCCTCGTGTTGACGTTATCAGGACACGGGGTATATCGACAACGACATACCCGATAAAAAATAAGAAGAAAAAAAAGAGGAGGAAGAAAGGAATAGAGGAGAAGAAGAAAAAATAGAATATTTTCTATATTTTCTTCTTCTCCTCTATTCCTTTCTTCTTCTCCTCTTCTTTCCTATCCTTCTTTTTCTTCTTCTTCCCTTCCTATATATAAAACTTTTCTAAAAATGTAACTTTTGCATATATAAAACTTTTCCATGGATCATCATTTCTCATATATATCAAATATATATCCATAGTCATATATAAAACTTTCTATATATGAACAAAAACTTTCTATGAACAAAAAACATTTTTGACATATATATTTAGCATATTCTAAATTTTCCTAACTCTAATACAACCAGAAAAATTACATATATGGAAAAACATTAATACACATATGAACAAAAATACATATATGAACAAAAACATGCTCTGAACAATTTTTTATACATTTTGAACATCTACATACACATAGCCACATACATACACATATACATTATATATATATATATATATATATATATATATATATATATATATATATATATATATATATATATATATATATATATATATATATATATATATGAACAAAAATAAAAACTAATAAAATGAAAAAATAGAGCAGGGCGGCGCGGATCACAGCGGGGCGGCTAGCGATGACGATGGCGGCACGGCGGGGCGGCGAGGTGGGATGGGGCAGGGGCTCGTGGCGCCAGGCGGGGCGCGCGCTGCAGAGCTCGGAGCTCGAGGCGGGCGGCGTGGGGGCAGGGTGACGGCGACGAGGACCGGGCGGCGACCCGTCGGGGCAAGGGCGCGGGGCAACAGCGACGAGGAGCGGGTGACGAGGCGAGCACGGGCAGCCTGGCGGCGTCGATGAGCTCGGCGTCGTCGGGGGCAAATGGTCGATGAAACTGAAAAATTCTTAAGTCATGCTTATATACACAGAGTATTGGTCCCGGTTCGTGGCACCAACCGGGACCAATGCTACCTTTAGCCCGGTTGGTGCCACCAACCGACCAAAGGTCAGTTTTCGGCAGCCCAAAGGGCGGAAGCGAAACCTTGTCGGTTGGTGGCACCAACCGACTAAAGGTGGGCATTGGTACCGTTGGTGAAACCTTTGGTCCCGGTTGGTGGCACCAACCGGTACCAATGCCCACCTTTAGTCCCGGTTGGTGCCACCAACCGGGACCAAAGGCCTTGCGCTGCCCGCGGCCAAAAGTTTAGTCCCACCTCGCTAGTTGAGAGGAGTTCGGAGTGGTTTATAAGCCCCACTGCGGCTGCCCTCTCGAGCTACTCTCAAATGCAGGTTTACGGGCCTAATCTCATACTATGCTGTCTGTGGGCCTACTGGGCCTTTTGCGGGCCTGAAACCTGGCCCAGGTTGGCTTTCTAGTCGTATTCAGGCCGTGGTGGCCCAATAGGTGGCAGTTTTTTTATTTTTTTTCTAGTTTTTTGCTTTGTTTTTTGCATTATTTATTTTCTTTAGTTTTTTGCTTTATTTTTTAATTCTTTTTGCTTTTAGGTCAGAAAAATTATAAACTTTCTCGTTAGTGCCATTAGTTTTCAAATTTGAATAGTTAAAATTTGAATTCTTTGAATTTGTGTCAATCACAAGTTTGTGATTGACTTTACTATAAAAATAGTTTTTTTCCATTTTTGTTTTGTTTTTGCATTATTTATTTTCTTTTGTTTTTGCTTTATTTTTAATTCTTTTTGCTTTTAGGTCGGAAAAATTATAAACTTTCTGTTAGTGCCATTAGTTTTAGAAAAATTATAAACTTTTTGTTAGTGCCATTAGTTCTCAAATTTGAGTAGTTAAAATTTGAATTCTTTGAAATTTGTGTGAGTCACAAGTTTGTGATTAACTTTACTATAAAAATAGTTTTTTCCAGTTTTTTTGTTTTGTTTTTTGCAGTATTTATTTTCTTTTGTTTTTTGCTTTATTTTTTAATTCTTTTTGCTTTTAGGTCAGAAAGATTATAAACTTTCTGTTAGTGCCATTAGTTTTCGAAAAATTATAAACTTTCTGTTAGTGCCATTAGTTTTCAAATTTGAATAGTTAAAATTTGAATTCTTTGAAATTTGTGTGAATCACAAGTTTGTGATAACTTTACTAAAAAATGAGCATAGATGCGCTTATAGAGAGAATTCAACCTAAATTCATAATAAATTTCTATGAATTTCAGAGAAATTCACTTTGAATTTAGGTCAAATTCCCTGTATAAGGGCATCTATTTCCACTTTGAGAGGAGCTCGACAAGGCAGAGAGGGACGAGCTTATAAACCGGTGTGAGCGCCCTTCGGTTGGCGAGGTGGGACTAAACTCTGACTGCAACGAGGAGCAACCCTTTAGTCCCGGTTTGTGGCACAAACCGGGACTAATGGTCATGGGCCAGGGGCGAGGCGCATTGGTCCCGGTTCATGCATGGAACCGGGACCAAAAGGTCCAGACGAACCGGGACCAACGGCCCACGTGGCTGCCCTCTTGAGTGTTCTTGGTGAGAACATAGTTGACAAGGAGCGAACCAGGATCAATGGTATTACGAGGGCCGAACCATAAGACATTAAAGCATTTCAAATGAACTCTGAAAAAGTTAAAAGTTGGCATGGTATCATAATTTCACCCACATAGCATGTGCATGTACAAAACGGACAATGGTATCATACTCGTCTGTTAGAAAGTTGGCGTGGTATCATCATAATAGTTGCGGGAGAAAGTCTTCACTTTTTCTTTGCTTGTGTCATTTGCTTATTGCACCGTAACCATGGATAATCTTCATTCTTTATCAGGATGCTTGGGTCAGCCTTGACTTTGAAGGGAGGAATTTCATGAAACTTTTCATAATCTTCAGACATGTTTGTCTTGCCCTCCACTCCCATGATGTCCCTTTTTCCTGAAAGAACTATGTGGCGCTTTGGCTCATCGTATGATGTATTAGCTTCCTTATCTTTTCTTTTTCTCGGTTTGGTAGACATGTCCTTCACATAGATAACCTGTGCCACATCATTGGCTAGGACGAACGGTTCGTCAGTGTACCCAAGATTTTTCAGATCCACTGTTGTCATTCCGTCATGTGGGTCTACCTGCACTTCCCTCTCTGACAGATTGACCCATTTGCACTTAAACAAAGGGACCTTAAAATCATGTCCATAGTCAAGTTCCCATATGTCCACTATGTAACCATAATATGTGTCCATTCCCCTCTCGGTTGCTACATCAAAGCGGACACTGCTGTTTTGGTTGGTGCTCTTTTGATCTTGGGCGATCGTGTAAAATGTATTCCCATTTATCTCGTATTATTTGTAAGTCAATACAGTCAAAGATGGTCCCCTGGACAACAAGTACAGCTCATCACAAACAGTGTTGTCACCTCTGAGACGTGTTTCCAACCAACTGCTGAAAGTCCTGATGTGTTCACATGTAATCCAGTTGTCGCACTGCTCCGGGTGTTTGGAGCACAGACTGTTCTTGTGTTCATCGACATACGGGGTCATCAAGGTAGAGTTCTGTAGAACTGTATAGTGTGCTTGAGACCAAGAATATCCGTCCCTGCATATTATTGAGTCCCCTCCAAGCGTGCCTTTTCCAGTCAGTCTCCCCTCATATCGCGATTTAGGGAGACCTATATTCTTAAGGCCAGGAATGAAGTCAACACAAAACCCAATGACATCCTCTGTTTGATGGCCCATGGAGATGATTCCTTCTGGCCTAGCGCGGTTACGGACATATTTATTTAGGACTCCCATGAACCTCTCAAAGGGGAACATATTGTGTAGAAATACGGGCCCCAAAATGACAATCTCGTCGACTAGATGAACTAGGATGTGCATCATGATATTGAAGAAGGATGATGGGAACACCAGCTCGAAACTGACAAGACATTGCGCCACATCACTCCTTAGCCTTGGTACGTTTTCTGGATTGATCACCTTCTGAGAGATTGCATTGAGGAATGCGCATAGCTTAATGGCTAATCGGACGTTTTCCGGTAGAAGCCCCCTCAATGCAATAGGAATCAGTTGCGTCATAATCATGTGGCAGACATGAGACTTTAGGTTCTGGAACTTTCTCTCTGGCATATTTATTATTCCCTTTATATTCGACGAGAAGCCAGTCGTGACCTTCATACTGAGCAGGCATTCAAAGAAGATTTCTTTCTCTTCTTTCGTAAGAGCGCAGCTGGCAGGACCTTCATACTGCTTCGGAGGCATGCCGTCTTTTTCGTGCAAACATTGCAGGTCCTCCCGTGCCTCAGGTGTATCTTTTGTCTTCCCATACACGCCCAAGAAGCCTAGCAGGTTCACGCAAAGGTTCTTCGTCACGTGCATCACGTCGATTGAAGAGCGGACCTCTAGGTCTTTCCAGTAGGGTAGGTCCCAAAATATAGATTTCTTCTTCCACATGGGTGTGTGTCCCTAAGCGTCATTCGGAACAGCTAGTCCGCCGGGACCCTTTCGAAAGATTACGTGTAAATCATTGACCATAGCAAGTACGTGATCACCGATACGCATGGCGGGCTTCTTCCGGTGATCTACCTCGCCTTTGAAATGCTTGCCTTTATTTCGACATTGATGGTTGGTCGGAAGAAATTGACGATGGCCCAGGTACACATTCTTCCTGCATTTGTCCAGGTATATACTTTCAGTTTCATCTAAACAGTGCGTGCATGTGTGTTATCCCTTGTTTGTCTGTCCTGAAAGGTTACTGAGAGCGGGCCAATCGTTGATGGTTACAAACAGCAACGCTTGCAGGTTAAATTCCTCCTGTTTGTGCTCATACCACGTACGTACACCATGTCCATTCCACAGCTATAAAAGTTCTTCAACTAATGGCCTTAGGTACGCATCAATGTCGTTGCCGGGTTGCTTAGGGCCTTGGATGAGAACTGGCATCATAATGAACTTCCGCTTCATGCACATCCAAGGAGGAAGGTTATACATATATAGAGTCACGGGCCAGGTGCTGTGATTGCTGCTCTGCTCCCCTAAAGGATTAATGCCATCCGCGCTTAAACCAAACCATATGTTCCTTGGGTCACTTGCAAACTCAGCCCAGTACTTTCTCTCGATTTTTCTCCACTGTGACCCGTCAGCGGGTGCTCTCAACTTCCCGTCTTTCTTACGGTCCTCACTGTGCCATCGCATCAACTAGGCATGCTCTTCATTTCTGAACAGACGTTTCAACCGTGGTAGTATAGGAGCATACCACATCACCTTCGCAGGAACCCTCTTCCTGGGGGGGGGCTCGCCGTCAACATCACCAGGGTCATCTCGTCTGATCTTATACCGCAATGCACCGCATACCGGGCATGCGTTCAGATCCTTGCACGCACCTCGGTAGAGGATGCAGTCATTAGGGCATGCATGTATCTTCTGCACCTCCAATCCTAGAGGGCATACAACCTTCTTTGCTGCGTATGTACTGTCGGGCAATTCGTTATCCTTTGGGAGCTTCTTCTTCTATATTTTCAGTAGCTTCTCAAATCCTTTGTCAAGCACAGTATTCTCTGCCTTCCACTGCAGCAATTCCAGAACGGTACCGAGCTTTGTGTTGCCATCTTCGCAATTGAGGTACAACCCTTTTTTGTGATCCTCTAACATGCGATTGAACTTCATCTTCTCCTTTTGACTTTTGTATTGCGTCCTTGCATCGACAATGACCCGGCGGAGATCATCATCATCGGGAACATCGTCTGGTTCCTCTTGATCTTCAGCAGCTTCCCCCGTTGCAGCATCATTGGGCACATCGTCTGGTTCTTCTTGATCTTCAGCAGCTTCCCCCGTTGCAGCATCACCGTATTCAGGGGGCACATAGTTGTCATCGTCCTCTTCTTCTTCGCCGTCTTCCATCATAACCCCTATTTCTCCATGCCTCGTCTAAACATTATAGTGTGGCATGAAACCCTTGTAAAGCAGGTGGGTGTGAAGGATTTTCCGGTCAGAGTAAGACTTTGTATTCCCACATTTAGGGCATGGACAACACATAAAACCATTTTGCTTGTTTGCCTCAGCCACTTCAAGAAAATCATGCATGCCCTTAATGTACTCGGAGGTGTGTCTGTCACCATACATCCATTGCCGATTCATCTGCGTGCATTATATATAATTAAGTGTGTCAAAAACCATTACAGAACATCATGAATAGATAATTAAGTGACCAAATTAATAGAAGTTGATCATCACATTAAAACCAAAGTACATACATAGTTCTCATCTAACAACATATAGCTCTCCAGAGCATCTAATTAATTAAACCATACATTGAAACTATGTAAAACATTTCAATGCGAAAACAAATGTGATCATAATCGCAACCAAGGTAACAATTGATCCAACGGCATAATGATACCAAGCCTCGGTATGAATGGCATATTTTCTAATCTTTCTAATGTTCAAGCGCATTGCATCCATCTTGATCTTGTGATCATCGACGACATCTGCAACATGTAACTCCAATATCATCCTCTCCTCCTCAATTTTTTTTATTTTTTCCTTCAAGAAATTGTTTTCTTCTTCAACTAAATTTAACCTCTTGACAATAGGGTCGGTTGGAATTTCCGGTTCACATACCTCCTAGATAAATAAAATCTATGTCACGTTGGTCGTCATAATTTTCATAAACAATAAATGAACCAATAGATATAAAGATAATATATACCACATCCGAATCATAGACGGGACGAGGGCCAACGGGGGCGGATACCAAAACCATCGCACTATATAATAACAAGCAATAAAATAGTAAGAAAATTAGACAAGTATCTATCTAAAGTAAGAATTTTTTTCTTTCAGAAAGAAGATAAGAACAAGAGGCCCACCAAGGTGGTGCCGGCGACGAGATCGGCGCGGGCAATCGACGGCGGTGAAGACGGGAATGGGACGTGACGGGCCGCTAAACCTAGATAAATCTCGAGGAAAATGGAGCTATGAGGTCGAGCTTCGAGAGGAGAAAGCTTAAATAGTGTGGCTCGGGCATTTCATCGAACACCTCATGTGCATAGGAGGTGAGCTAGAGCACCACAAAGCCCTCCCCTCGCCGGCCAGCGAAAAACAGAGCACTGGAGTGCTCTGCTCACGGGCAAGGGGTATATATAGGCACCTCATTGGTCCCGGTTCGTGGCATGAACCGGGACTAAAGGGGCAGCCTGTGGTCCCGGTTAAAGAAACCAACCGGGACCAATGGTGGTGGGCTAGGAGCGAGGCCCATTGGTCCCGGTTCGTCCCACCAACCGGGACCAAAGGGGCCAGACGAAGCGGGACCAATGCCCCCACGAGGCCCGGCAGGCCCCTGGGCTCACGAACCGGGACCAATGCCCCCATGGGTCCCGGTTCTAGACTGAACCGGGACTAATGGGCTGACCTGGCCTGAACCAAAGCCCTCTTTTCTACTAGTGAAAATTGCAATATCCTTGCATACCTGCTGCACAAAGGTGCATTTGGAAATGAAAAATAACGCAATTTGAAGGCATCCATCCTAGTACTAGTCTTAACTTATTTATATAGATATAATATATGGAATCCTCATTTAGAGATCAAAATGGTTCCCAAGGCACCCAGATACATGGTGATGGATTAGTTACATTGCCGAGTATTTATGTGACAAGGCCTTGTACTGCTTCCTTTGCTGTGATGACCAACAGCAAGAAAAGTTAAGACATGCTCCTATAAGAGGGTGAAGCAAAATAAATGATTATCAGAATGTCATGTACCTGTTCCAACACCGAAGGCTTTATTTTAGACAGAGCTTGCTCAAAGTGCAGTAATTCAATCGAAGAAACTGCACACAATGAACTTATTGATAATGCCCCATTCTCCAGGAGTTCCAGACTCTCTTCCAAACCTTCCTTGGCTGCTTCGTCCACCTGAAGAAGGAAGCATGTGTGTGAGTTCCCTTGATGTTCTCCTAAAGTACATGCTTCATCACAAATAATTAAAGAATACCCGCTTTAAAAAAAATCTAACGGGACAACAACTCAATGAAGCACATAAATTACCAGAGATGCTAGGTCAGCGCCAGAGAGATTGTTGCACTCCGCACGACGTGCAAATGCATCCAAATCAACAGTACAGGATACATGTTTTCTCTGAGAACGTATTAGGGCTTTTAATATGGAATGCCTCTCATTAGCACTTGGAAAAGGTACAAAATACTTCTGCCCCAATCTACCAGGCCGTAGAAGAGTCATGGGCTTAAACTTGGCAAATCAGACTCAATGCTTGTAAGTGCTTTTTCAGATGCAGACTGGACAGATTGTCTTGATGATAGAAGGTCAACAGGAGGCTTTGCAGTGTTCCTTGGAAGTAATCTGATATCCTGAAGTGCTCGCAAGCAGGCTACGGTATCCAGATCAAGCACAGAGGTTGAGTACAAGGCTCTAGCTAATGCCACTTCTGAAGTTATTTGGGTCCAAAATTTGTTGGCAGAGTTGGGTGTTCATCTTCCAAAGGCAGGATCGCTTTGGTGGAATAATCTTGGTGCTACACACTTATCTGCTAACCCTATTTTTTGTGCCAGAATGATACGTCTCCAACGTATCTATAATTTTTTATTGCTCCATGCTATATTATCTACTGTTTTGGACTATATTGGGCTTTATTTTCCACTTTTAACCGGAGGCCCAGCCCAGAATTGCTATTTTTTTTTGCCTATTTCAGTGTTTCGAAGAAACGGAATATCAAACAGAGTCCAAACGGAATGAAATCTTCGGGAACGTGATTCTCATCGGATAAGACCCAGGAGACTTGGACCTTCCGTCAAGAAAGCCACGAGGCGGCCACGAGGGTGGAGGGCGCCCCCCCTAGGGCGCGTCCCATGCCTTGTGGGCCCCTCGAAGCTCCACCGACGTACTCCTTCCTCCTGTATATACCTACGTACCCCCAACATATCAGATACGGAGCCAAAAACCTAATTCCACCGCCGCAACTTTCTGTATCCACGAGATCCCATCTTGGGGACTGTTCCGGAGCTCCGCCGGAAGGGGATTCCACCACGGAGGGCTTCTACATCATCATCATAGCCTCTCCGATGAACTGTGAGTAGTTTACCTCAGACCTTCAGGTCCATAGTTAGTAGCTAGATGGCTTCTTCTCTCTTTTTGGATCTCAATACAATGTTATCCCCCTCTCTCGTGGAGATCTATTCGATGTAATCTTCTTTTTGTGGTGTGTTTGTTGAGACCGATGAATTGTGGGTTTACGATCAAGATTATGTATGATCAATATTTGAATCTTTTCTAGATTCTTTTATGTATGATTGAGTTATCTTTGCAAGTCTCTTCGAATTATCCATTTGGTTTGGCCAACTAGATTGATAGGTCTTGCAATGGGAGAAGTGTTTAGCTTTGGGTTCAATCTTGCGGTGTCCTTACCCAGTGACAGAAAGGGTTGCAAGGCACGTATTGCATTGTTGCCATCGAGGATAACAAGATGGGGTATTAATCATATTGCATGAATTTATTCCTCTACATCATGTATCTTGCTCAAGGCGTTACTCTGTTTTCATTAACTTAATACTCTAGATGCATGCTGGATAGCGGTCGATGAGTGGAGTAATAGTAGTAGATGCAGGCAGGAGTCGGTCGCCTTGTCTCAGACGTGATGCCTATACACATGATCATACCTAGATATTCTCATAATTATGCTCAATTCACAATTGCTCAACAGAATTGCTCACCACCGTAAAATACTTATGCTCTTGAGAGATGCCACTAGTGAAATCTATGGCCCCCGGGTCTATTTTCATCAAATTAATCTTCCTATGCTTTATTATTGCTTTGCTTTTTTACTTTGCCTTTTATTTTACTTTGCATCTTTATACCCAAAAAATACCAAAAATATTATCTATCATCTCTATCAGATCTCACTCTCGTAAAGTGACCGTGAAGGGATTGACAACCCCTATTCGCGTTGGTTGCGAGGAGCTATTTGTTTTGTGTAGGTACGAGGGACTTGCGCGTGGCCTCCTACTGGATTGATACCTTGGTTCTAAAAAACAGAGGGAAATACTTACGCTACTCTGCTGCATCATCCTCTCCTCTTCGGGGAAAAACAACGCAAGCTCAAGACGTAGCAAGAAGGATTTCTGGCGCCGTTGCCGGGGAGTCTACGCAAAATTCAACATACCAAGTACCCATCACAATCCATTATCTCTCGCATTACATTATTTGCCATCTGCCTCTCGTTTTCCTCTCCCCCACTTCACCCTTGCCGTTTTATTCGCCCTCTCTTTCCCAATCTCCTCCTCTCTTTTCGCTTGCCTTTTTCTGTTTGCTCGTGTGTTGGATTGCTTGCTTGTCACTATGGCTCTACCTAGATTTGGTGATCTCCACCTTAAAAGGTTGGAAGAGATCGAAAGCAATGTCAGGAATTTTATGGTTTTGCAATTTGAGCATAATAATTTCTTCAGAAACGAGCTTAAGGAACAAAAAGGTTTTATGAATTATTTGAATAAAGAGCTCGATGATATGTCTAAAGAATTTGAAGGTTTAAGAACCCAAATTTTTCGTCTTGAGAAATTGCCTACTGAAATATCTGATAAGCAAGCTACCTTGGTCAATAAGATGGCTGCTAAACCTGATTTCCATGAAAATCAAGATGAAGATCTAAAAGTTATTGATGTGTCTCCCATTAAATCTTTGTTTTGCAATATGAATCTTGATAATGATGAGATTGAATATGAGTCACCTTTACCTAGAAGGCGTTCTAAGAATTCGGAGCTTTTAGAGTATGATGCTAAAATTGATAAAAGTGGAATTGAAGAAAGTAAAACCATAGATGTTGCTAAACCCAATATTTTGGATTACAAGGAATTTAATTATGAAAGTTGCTCTTTAATTGATTGTATTTCCTTGTTACAATCCGTGCTAAATTCCCCGCATGCTTATAGTCAAAATAAAGCGTTTACTAAACATATCGTTGATGCCTTGATGCAATCTTATGAGGAAAAACTTAAGTTGGAAGTCTCCATCCCTAGAAAACTTTATGATAAGCGGGAACCAACTATTAAAATTAAGATTAAGGATCATGAGTTCTATGCTTTATGTGATTTGGGTGCTAGTGTTTCCACTATTCCCAAAACTTTGTGTGATTTGCTAGATTTCCGTGATTTTGATGAATGCTCTCTAAACATCCACCTTGCGGATTCTACTATTAAGAAACCTATGGGAAGAATTAATGATGTTCTTATTGTTGCAAATAGGAATTATGTGCCCGTAGACTTTATCGTTCTTGATATAGATTCCAATTCTTCATGTCCTATTATTCTTGGTAGACCTTTCCTTAGAACGATTGGTGCAATTATTGATGTGAAGGAAGGGAATATTAGATTCCAATTCCCATTAAAGAAAGTCATGGAACACTTCCCTAGGAAGAATATAAAATTACCATATGAATCTATTATGAGAGCCACCTATGGATTGCCCACCAAAGATGGCAATACCTAGATCTATCCTTGCTTTTATGCCTAGCTAGGGGCGTTAAACGATAGCGCTTGTTGGGAGACAACCCAATTTTATTTTTATTTTTATTTTTTTTGTTTATGTTTAGGAATAAATAATCCATCTACCTTCTGTTTAGATGTGGTTTTATGTTTAATTTAGTGTTTGTGCCAAGTTAAACCTATAGGATCTTCTTGGATAATAGTTATTTGATCTTGCTGTAATTTCCAGAAACTTTCGGTTCACGAAAATAATTGTTAAAACTGACCAGAACGTGATAAAATAGTGATTCCAATTGTTTCTGATCAATAAACAAATTGCCTAGGTCTTCCTATTTTGCTGCATTTTTGGAGTTCCAGAAGTTTGTGTTAGTTACAGATTACTACAGACTGTTCTATTTTTGACAGATTCTGTTTTTCGTGTGTTGTTTGCTTATTTTGATGAATCTATGGCTAGTAAAATAGTTTATGATCCATATATAAGTTGGAATACAGTAGGTTTAACACCAATATAAATAAAGAATGAGTTCATTACAGTACCTTGAGGTGATCTTTTGTTTTCTTTCGCTAACAGAGCTCACGAGATTTCTGTTGAGTTTTGTGTTGTGAAGTTTTCAAGTTTTGGGTGAATTTTTTTTTGATGGATTATGGAGCAAGGAGTGGCAAGAGCCTAAGCTTGGGGATGCCCGTGGAACCCCCAAGATAATCCAAGGACACCAAAAATTCAAAGCTTGGGGATGCCCGGAAGGCATCCCCTCTTTCGTCCACTTCCATCGGTAACTTTACTTGGAGCTATATTTTTATTCACCACATGATATGTGTTTTGCTTGGAGCGCCTTGTATTATTTGCGTCTTTGCTTGTTAGTTTACCACAATCATCCTTGCTTTACACACCTTTTGAGAGAACCATACATGAATTGGAATTTGTTAGAATACACTATGTGCTTCACTTATATCTTTTGAGCTTGATAGTTTTGCTCTATGTGCTTCACTTATATCTTTTGAGCTTTATAGTTTTGCTCTAGTACTTCACTTATATCTTTTAGAGCATGGTGGTGGATTTTTTTAAAGAAACTATTGATCTCTCATGCTTCACTTAGATTATTTTGAGAGTCTTAAATAGCATGGTAATTTTCTTAAAATAATAATATGCTAGGTATATAAAAATAATAAAAACTTTCTTATGAGTGTGTTCAATACTAAGAAAATTTTGATGCTTGATAATTGTTTTGAGATATGGAGGTGATAATATTAAAGTCGTGCTAGTTGAGTAGTTGTGAATTTGAGAAATGCTTGTGTTGAAGTTTGCAAGTCCCGTAGCATGCACGTATGGTAAATGTTATGTAACAAATTTGAAACATGAGGTGTTATTTGATTGTCTTCCTTATGAGTGGCGGTCGGGGACGAGCGATGGTCTTTTCCTACCAATCTATCCCCCTAAGAGCATGCGCGTAGTGCTTTGGTTTTTGATGGCTTGTAGATTTTTGCAATAAGTATGTGAGTTCTTTATGACTAATGTTGAGTCCATGGATTATACGCACTCTCACCTTTCCATCATTGCTAGCCTCTTCAGTATCGTGCATTGCCCTTTCTCACATTGAGAGTTGGTGCAAACTTCGCCGGTGCATCCAAACCCCGTGATATGATACGCTCTTTCACACATAAACCTCCTTATATCTTCCTCAAAACAGCCACCATACCTACCTATTATGGCATTTCCATAGTCATTCCGAGATATATTGCCATGCAACTTTCCACCATACCGTTCTTCATGACACATTCATCATTGTCATATTGCTTAGCATGATCATGTAGTTGTCATAGTATTTGTGGCAAAGCCACCGTTCATAATTCTTTCATACATGTCACTCTTAATTCATTGCATATCCCGGTACACCGCCGGAGGCATTCATATAGTCATACTTTGTTCTAGTATCGAGTTGTAATCATTGAGTTGTAAATAAATAGAAGTGTGATGATCATCATTTTCTAGAGCATTGTCCCAAGTGAGGAATAAAAAATAAAAAAGAGAGAGAAAGGCCATAAAAAAAGAGAAGGCCCAAAAAAATGAGAGAAAAAGAGAGAAGGGACAATGCTACTATCCTTTTCCACACTTGTGCTTCAAAGTAGCACCATGTTCTTCATATAGCGAGTCTCATATATTGTGCTTCAAAGTAGCACCATGTTTTTCATATAGAGAGTTTCATATGTTGTCATTTTCATATACTAGTGGGAATTTTTCATTATAGAACTTGGCTTGTATATTCCAACGATGGGCTTCCTCAAATGCCCTAGGTCTTCGTGAGCAAGAAAGTTGGATGCACACCCACTTAGTTTCTTTTATTGAGCTTTCATACATTTATAGCTCTAGTGCATCCGTTGCATGGCAATCCCTACTCCTTGCATTAACATCAATTTATGGGCATCTCCATAGCCCGTTGATTAGCCTCGTTGATGTGAGACCTTCTCCTTTTTTGTCTCCTCCACATAACCCCCATCATTATATTCTATTCCACCCATAGTGCTATGTACATGCCTCGCGCTCATATTGCGTGAAAGTTTATAGGTTTGAGATTACTAAGGTATGAAACAATTGTTTGGCTTGTCATCGGGGTTGTGCATGATGAGAGAATTCTTGTGTGACGAAAATGGAGCATGACTAAACTATATGATTTTGTAGGGATGAACTTTCTTTGGCCATGTTATTTTGAGAAGACATAATTGCTTAGTTAGTATGCTTGAAGTATTATTATTTTTATGTCAATATGAACTTTTGTCTTAAATCTTTCAGAACTGAATATTCATACCACAATTAAGAAGAGTTACATTGAAATTATGCCAAGTAGCACTCCGCATAAAAAATTATCTTTATCATTTACCTACTCGAGGACGAGCAGGAACTAAGCTTGGGGATGCCTGATACGTCTCCAATGTATCTATAATTTTTGATTGCTCCATGTTATATTATCTACTGTTTTGGACTATATTGGGCTTTATTTTCCACTTTTATATTACTTTTGGGACTAACCTATTAACCGGAGGCCCAGCCCAGAATTGCTGTTTTTTGCCTATTTCAGTGTTTCGAAGAAACGGAATATCAAACGGAGTCCAAACGGAATGAAATCTTCGGGAACGTGATTTTCTCATCGGATAAGACCCAGGAGACTTGGACCCTCCGTCAAGAAAGCCATGAGGCGGCCACGAGGGTGGAGGGCACCCCCCCTAGGGCGTGCCCCCCTCCCTCGTGGGCCCCTCGAAGCTCCATCGACGTACTCCTTCCTCCTATATATATACCTACGTACCCCCAACAGATCAGATACGAAGCCAAAAACCTAATTCCACCGCCTCAACTTTCTGTATCCACGAGATCCCATCTTGGGGCCTGTTCCGGAGATCCGCCGGAAGGGGATTCCACCACGGAGGTCTTCTACATCATCATCATAGCCTCTCCGATGAACTGTGAGTAGTTTACCTCAGACCTTCTGGTCCATAGTTAGTAGCTAGATGGCTTCTTCTCTCTTTTTGGATCTCAATACAATGTTCTCCCCCTCTCTCGTGGAGATCTATTCGATGTAATCTTCTTTTTGTGGTGTGTTTGTTGGGACGGATGAATTGTGGGTTTATGATCAAGATTATCTATGAGCAATATTTGAATCTTTTCTGGATTCTTTTATGTATGATTGAGTTATCTTTGCAGGTCTCTTCGAATTATCCATTTGGTTTGGCTAACTAGATTGGTAGTTCTTGCAATGGGAGAAGTGTTTAGCTTTGGGTTCAATCTTGCGGTGTCCTTACCCAGTGACAGAAAGGGTTGCAAGGCACGTATTGTATTGTTGCCATTGAGGATAACAAGATGGGGTATTTATCATATTGCATGAATTTATTCCTCTACATCATGTCATCTTGCTTAAGGCGTTACTCTGTTTTCATTAACTTAATACTCTAGATGCATGCTGGATAGCGGTCGATGAGTGGAGTAATAGTAGTAAATGCAGGCAGGAGTCGGTCTACCTGTCTCGGACGTGATGCCTATACACATGATTATACCTAGATATTCTCATAACTATGCTCAATTCTGTCAATTGCTCAACAGTAATTCGTTCACCCGCCGTAAAATACTTATGCTCTTGAGAGAAGCCACTAGTGAAATCTATGGCCCCCGGGTCTATTTTCATCATATTAATCTTCCTACGCTTTATTATTTATTTGCTTTTTTACTTTGCCTTTTATTTTACTTTGCATCTTTATACCAAAAAAATACCAAAAATATTATCTATCATCTCTATCAGATCTCACTCTCGTAAGTGACCGTGAAGGGATTGACAACCCCTATTTGCGTTGGTTGCGAGGAGCTATTTGTTTTGTGTAGGTATGAGGGACTTGCGCGTGGCCTCCTACTGGATTGATACCTTGGTTCTAAAAAACTGAGGGAAATACTTACGCTACTCTGCTGCATCATCCTCTCGTCTTCGGGGAAAACCAACGCAAGCTCAAGACGTAGCACAAAACAATGCATATAGAGATAGATTATCACTTTGTTTGAGAAAGGGTGGCGGACAAATTGTTGAATGTCAGGTTTATACCTACTGGTGATCAAGTTGCAGACGGGTTTATAAAACCCCTCTCTTTGAGGCAGTTGAAAGATTTTAAGCACAATCTCAACTTAGATAGTTGTGATTGAGGGGAAGTGTTAAACATTGTACTCCCTCCGTTCCTAAATATAAGTCCTTTTAGATATTTTAATATAGACTACATACGGATGTATACAGACATAGTTTAGAGTGTAGATTCACTCATTTTGCTTTCTACGTAGTCCATATTGAAATCTCTAAAAAAATTATATTTAGGAACTGAGGGAGTATATGTTTACATATGTGTGGGAGGTGTGTGTGTGTGTGTGTGTGTGTGTGTGTGTGTGTGTGTGTGTGTGTTTTGAACACAGTACAGACGTAAGCGCTCATACATGCGCGCATACACCCACTGTCGGTGTCAAAACCGGCGGATCTCGGGTAGGGGGTCCCGAACTGTGCGTCTAGGCGGATGGTAACAGGAGACAAGGGACACGATGTTTTTACCCAGGTTTGGGCCCTCTCGATGGAGGTAAAACCCTACTCCTGCTTGATTAATATTGATGATATGGGTAGTACAAGAGTAGATCTACCACGAGATCAGAGAGGCTAAACCCTAGAAGCTAGCCTATGGTATGATTGTTGTTCGTCCTATGGACTAAAACCCTCCGGTTTATATAGACACCGAATAGGGTTAGGGTTACACAGAGTCGGTTACAATGGTAGGAGATCTACATATCCGTATCGCCAAGCTTGCCTTCCACACCAAGGAAAGTCCCATCCGGACACGGGACGAAGTCTTCAATCTTGTATCTTCATAGTCCAGGAGTCCGGCCAAAGGCTATAGTCCGGGTATCCGGACACCCCCTAATCCAAGACTCCCTCAGTAGCCCCTGAACCAGGCTTCAATGACGACGAGTCCGGCACGCATATTGTCTTCGGCATTGCAAGACGGGTTCCTCCTCTGAATACTTCGTAGAAGATTTTGAACACAAGGATAGTGTCCGGCTCTGCAAAATAAGTTCCACATACCACCGTAGAGAGAATAATATTTACACAAGTTCAATCTGCTCACGTATTCCGCAGTGTGACATCACACCACGGCCAAGCCTTTATTTGAATTGTTTTTACTGTCCCACCTCAGCGCGTTTAGCGAGGCGGTTTCCTTGGCACGTCTTGTCAAAGCAGAGATCGTGTCCCCTTATTCCGGGATTCTCATCAATACGGGCGTGGGTAACCCAACCGCGCCATTGATTACGGCGCTTGGGAGATAAGCGAGTTTTATCAGGCCGGTGGGGACGCATAGCTTTGTCCGTCCATATAAGGGGATAAGGATCCACTTTTTCACACACGCCTTCTTCCTCCATTGCTTATCCATTTCCGCGCACTCGAGCTCTAGCGCCCTAGTCCGCACATCCCACCTCAACCTTCTCCAACCATGTCCGGAGCGGGAGGAAAGTGGATGCCCTCCACCGTCACGGAGGGGCACATCAAAAAGCTGCGGAAGGCCGGATACTTGTCCGACGACATCGCGCATAGGCTCCCCAAAAAGGGGCAGCTCATCCCCACTCCCAGGCCCCATGAGAGGGTGGTATTCCTCCCCCACTTCCTCCGCGGACTAGGGTTTCCACTTCACCCATTTTTCCGGGGGCTCATGTTCTAATATGGCCTAGATTTCCACGATTTGGCCCCGAATTTCATCCTCAACATCTCGGCGTTTATCGTCGTGTGCGAGGCCTTCCTCTGCATCTAGCCCCACTTCGGCTTATGGCTGAAGACCTTCAATGTCAAGCCGAAGGTAGTGGGCGGCCAACGTCCTATGGCTCGAGGGCTCCTTCGTGGAGACCATAAAGGGGTGGCAATCGGGGTGGTTCTACATCACCGAGCCGCGCGACTCTCAATGGGCGGCGGCCCCCGAATTCCGATCTGGCTTCCCTACACGGCTCACCTCATGGAAAGAGACGGGCCTGACGTGGGGTAATTCGGAAGAGCTGACCGGACACCAAACATGCGTCCGAAACCTGGTGGACAAGAACCTCAAGCTTGTCAACGTAATCCAGGTGATGCTCATCCGCCGGATTATCCCATGCCAGCAACGAGCCTTCAACTTGTGGGAGTTTGATCTGGCACATCACCGAACCTTGAGCCAGCTCTTCGACACTACGTACGAAGATGCCTGGAAGTTGCTGTTCAAGGCGGCCGAAGCTCCTGCATCCGCTACCGAAGATCACGGATTCAGCTCGCAGCATCAAGCCAGCGAGGTAAGTTGTTTTACCCTTTACGGGACTCTTTTTTCATAGTTTGACTCTTTGTGGGATCTAAAACTCCCTTACCTTTGACAGGACTGGCTAAAGACGTCCGGACAGATCGACTGTCCGGCTCCCTTGCCAGAAGACCCAGCGGACGCCCGATTGACGGGGCTGCTAGTTCCGGCACCTCACGTGGTGCCGGAAAAGAAGGCCAAGAAGAAGGCCACGGGAACTCGAAGGAGTTCCCGGCGCCAGGTGCTGTCGACTCATCGTCCGATGACGCCGAGGCGGACTCCTCCCGCGAAGACGAGGAGGAGGAAAAAGAGGCCTCTCCCCCAGCGGGGGGAGAGAAGAAAAGGAAGGCCGCCCCAACCGGGGAGGCCGAAGGGTCCAAGAAGGGAAGGACCCTTCCTCCGGACTACACCGCCAATGCCGATGACGGCGAAGAGGGGTGGGCTCCAAGGACCAAGCCCCTGGCGAAATCGTAAGTGTCCGGACACCAGAATAACACATGGCGTTCCATTTGTCGCACATCATCTTATAACGCCGAATATAACCATGCAACCCGCCCAAGGATGGGCTCGACGATTCATCGAGCGGCTCCCTGGATTCATCGGAGGTGAATAGCACCTCACTTCCAACTGCCTCGTCTCCTCCCGCCGCGGATGACGCCGGGGTGGAGTCCCAAAAGGGGCCCAGCCAGGAGGAGGTGGCTATGGAGGCGCCGCAAGGCGACCTCCCCGAACCCGGGCTCAAAGGGGATAAAACCCCAAAGGGTTTTAAGTCCGGCCCTGTGCCGGACTCCGTACCGGAACCTTCAGTGGTTCCGGAGTCCGACATGCGACCCCTTCGTAGAAGGGAAATACTGCGACGCCGGTGACCTCCGTCCCAACCGGAGGCACCAGATGATTTGATGGAGGCGCTAATAAGTGCTTCCATCAACGAGGAGCACCGCATCTATTATGAGTGTGGTGATCCGAAGGTTCAGTCCGCCAAGAGCGGGCTGACTGAAGCATGTGCCAGCCTTCTAACAGGCTCTCAGGTATGTATTGAAGATATGTAAAAATATTACCGCATAGACAGTAGCCCCCCTAATGCTCAGTTTGGTGTTCGGAAAACAAACAGCCGAAATGAGGATCTAAAAATATATACGCAGGAGTCTAACATAAGTATGTCAATATGGGAATGCAGGCTGCGCTGCTGACCTCTGCCGCACTGACTGCGGAGGTTGATGCATTAAAGCAGAACCTCGAGCGGTCCGAGAATGAGCTCGGACTTGCCAAGAAGCAGCTCGAGGACAAGGAAGGTAAGTAATACCTTACAGGAGTATTTAAAAGATGTGGTTGCAAAAGATCACAGGAATAACGTGAATACTGCATGGGCCACGAACGAGGTGGCGACCCTGAAGGAAGCGGTGTCCAAGGCCGAAAGCAATGCGGCCGCGGAACGCACCGAGCGAGAGAAGCAGGAGGCGCGGGTGGCGGAGGTGCGGCAAGAGCTCCAGGCTCTCGTGGAAAAACATGAGAGTTTGGAGCGTGACTCAAAGACTCGAGAGTCCGAGCTCGCCTCGGCCCTTGAGAGCGCCAAAGCCGCTAAGGCTGAAGCCTAAAAAGCCCTCCAGGAAATTGAGGCGATGAAGAAGATAGCGGCGGGTAAGGCATTCTATATGCAAAGCAAGCATGTGAAAGTGAATTATCTGTTACTTACCCGAATCCGAAGCTCTCCAGGAGCATTCGTAGATCTGCCCTGCAGTGTGACTGATGCTGCCGCATTCTACCGAGCCGAAGAGGGGAGCTCGACGGAGAAGGTGTTCTGGTCTCGATATCTCGAGGCGGACACCCGGTGCCCTTAAGCGACCAGCTGAAGCAGCTGGTCGAGCCCCATAAGGTTGCCGAACAGGTCATGAAGGGCCTCATAGTTCGGCTGTGGCCTACGGAAACCATGCCTGGGAGCTACTTCGGGCTGGTGAGGCGGCTGGTGGACGCCTGTCCATGGGTTGAATTCATCAAGCGCTCCATCTGCATCGAAGGTGCCCGTAGGGCCCTTGCCCTTGCTAAGGTGCACTGGGGCAAGATGGACGTTGAGAAGCTTGTGACGGACGGACCACCACCGAAGAAGGAGCATCGCAGGCCTAAAATATATTATGAGGGCGTCCTGAAGGGTGCCTGCCTTATAGCGGATGAATGCTCCAAATATATAATTTTTTAGTAGACTCACATTTGGTATCCTGTACGCTGAAAACTTGTTCTTGTGCGCTAAGCAACACTTTTGAATTGAAAATATTACCTTCTGTGCGGCCGTTTATCAAATTTGAGAGATGGCGAGTCGTCGGCTTCAGCCCCCATGCCACGAGTGCTGGGGTGTTCGGGATAAACTTGAGCGCTCTTGTTCCCATTCTTGGGTCCTTCGAGGGAGGCGCTCAACGCAACGAACAAGGCAACCGAACTATAATGCTTGAACACTCTCACTTAGCCATAGAATTCTATAATTTTAAATTTCGGTGAAGCCCCTAGTATTCGGAAGACCGAGTTCGGGGCGCTATCCACGCCTAGGCCGGACAATGCCGACTCCTCGCTCTAAGCAGCCTAAGTCTTTAGGGACTCAAAAACCTCTCGAACAGCGACCGGCTCTCTCCCTATCATGACGGTCAGTTTTAGCTTTCTCCACTGAGGTGCTTAACCCATCTCAACCGGGGCACAATCGCAGTGGTTCTCCCAGCGCTACCTTAGCCGATATAACGGAACATAAGGTACCAAAACATGGGAGCCGAGCAAACCCAACTATTTGAAGGAAATATGCCCTAGAGGCAATAATAAAGTTATTATTTATTTCCTCATATCATGATAAATGTTTGTTATTCATGCTAGAATTGTATTAACCGGAAACATAATACATGTGTGAATACATAGACAAACATACAGTCACTAGTATGCCTCTACTTGACTAGCTCATTAATCAAAGATGGTTATGTTTCCTGACCATAGACATGTGTTGTTATTTTATTAATGGGATCACATCATTAGGAGAATGATGTGATTGACATGACCCATTCCGTTAGCTTAGCACTTGATCGTTTAGTATATTGCTATTGCTTTCTTCATGGCCTATACATGTTCCTGTAACTATGAGATTATGCAACTCCGTTTACGGAGGAACACTTTGGTGCTACCAAACGTCACAACGTAATCTGGGTGATTATAAAGGAGTACTACAGGTGTCTCCAAAGGTACATGTTGGGTTGGCGTATTTCGAGATTAGGTTTTGTCACTCCGATTGTCGGAGAGGTATCTCTAGGCCTTCTCGGTAATACACATCACATAAGCCTTGCAAGCATTGCAACTAATAAGTTAGTTGTGAGATGATGTATTACGGAACGAGTAAAGAGACTTGCGGTAACTAGATTGAACTAGGTATTGGATACCGACGATCGAATCTCGGGTAAGTAACATACCGATGACAAAGGAACAACGTTATGTCGTTATGCGGTTTGACCGATAAAGATCTTCGAAGAATATGTAGGAACCAATATGGGCATCCAGGTTCTGCTATTGGTTATTGACCAAGAATAGTTCTAGGTCATGTCTACATAGTTCTCGAACCCGTAGGGTCCGCACGCTTAACGTTACGATGACAGTTTATTATGAGTTTATAAGTTTTGATGTACCGAAGTTTGTTCGGAGTCCCGGATGTGATCACGGACATGACGAGGAGTCTCGAAATGGTCGAGACATAAAGATCGATATATTGGAAGCCTATGTTTGGACTTCGGAAAGGTTCCGGGTGAAATCAGGATTTTACCGGAACACCGGGGGGTTACCGGAACCCTCCCGGGGGTCAATGGGCCTTAATGGGCCATAAGGGAGAAGAGGAGGGCCGGCCAGGGCAGGCCGCGCGCCCCCTCCCCCCCTAGTCCGAATAGGACAAGGAGAGGGTGGCGCCTTTCCTCTTCCCCTCCCCAAGTCCTAATCCAACTAGGAAGGGGGGAGTCCTACTCCGGTGGGAGTAGGACTCCTCCGCCGCCTCCTCCTAGGGCTGGCCGCACCCCCTTGCTCCTTTATATACAGGCAGGGGCACCCCATGAGACACAAGTTGATCTACGGATCGTTCCTTAGCCGTGTGCGGTGCCCCTCCACCATATTCCACTTCGGTCATATCGTCGCGAGCTTAGGCGAAGCCCTCGCCGGTAGAGTCATATCGTCGCGAGCTTAGGCGAAGCCCTGCGTCGATGGAGCATCATCATCGCCACCACGCCGTTGTCGACGGAACTCATCCCGGCGCTTTGCTGGATCGGGCCCGGGATCGCCATCGAGCTGAACGTGTGCTGAACTCGGAGGTGCCGTATGTTCGGTACTTGGATCGGTCGGATCGTGAAGACGTCGACTACATCAACCGCGTTGTTATAACGCTTCCGCTTACGGTCTACGAGGGTACGTGGACATACACTCTCCTCTCGTTGCTATGCCATCACCATGATCTTGCGTGTGCGTAGGAAATTTTTGAAATTACTACGTTCCCCAACAAAGGTATCGAGCCTGGTTTTATGCGTTGATGTCATATGCACGAGTAGAACACAAGTGAGTTGTGGGCGATATAAGTCATACTGCTTACCAGCATGTCATACTTTGGTTCAGCGGTATTGTGAGATGAAGCGGCCGGACCGACATTACGCCAGACGCTTACGCGAGACTGGTTTCACCGCTTGAGCACTCGTTGCTTAAAGGTGACCGGCGGGTGTCTGTTTCTCTCACTTTAGTTGAACCGAGTGTGGCTACGCCCGGTCCTTGCGAAGGTTAAAACAGCACCAACTTGACAAACTATCGTTGTGGTTTTGATGCGTAGGTAAGAACGGTTCTTGCTCAGCCCATAGCAGCCACGTAAAACTTGCAACAACAAAGTAGAGGACGTCTAACTTGTTTTTGCAGGGCATGTTGTGATGTGATATGGTCAAGACGTGATGCTATATTTATTGTATGAGATGATCATGTTTTGTAACCGAAGTTATCGGCAACTGGCAGGAGCCATATGGTTGTCGCTTTATTGTATGAAATGCAAAAGCCATATAATTGCTTTACTTTATCACTAAGCAGTAGCGATAGTCATAGAAGCAATAGTTGGCGAGACGACAACGATGCTACGATGGAGATCAAGGTGTCGCGCCGGTGACAATGGTGATCATGACGGTGCTTCGGAGATGGAGATCACAAGCACAAGATGATGATGGCCATATCATATCACTTATATTGATTGCATGTGATGTTTATCCTTTATGCATATTATCTTGCTTTGATTGACGGTAGCATTATAAGATGATCTCTCACTAAAATTATCAAGAAGTGTTCTCCCGAGTATGCACCGTTATGAAAGTTCTTCGTCTTTGAGACACCACGTGATGATCGGGTGTGATAGGCTCTACGCTCAAATACAACGGTGCAAAACAGTTGCGCACGCCGAATACTCAGGTTAAACTTGACGAGCCTAGCATATAACAGATATGGCCTCGAACACGGAGACCGAAAGGTCGAGCGTGAATCATATAGTAGATATGATCAACATAGTGATGTTCACCATTGAAAACTACTCCATCTCACGTGATGATCGGTTATGGTTTAGTTGATTTGGATCACGTAATCACTTAGATGACTAGAGAGATGTCTGCTAAGTGGGAGTTTTAATATGACTAATTGAACTTAAATTTATCATGAACTTAGTACCGATAGTATTTTTGCTTGTCTATGTTTCTCGTAGATAGATGGCTCGTGCTGTTGTTCCGTTGAATTTTAATGCGTTCCTTGAGAAAGCAAAGTTGAAAGATGATGGTAGCAATTACACGGACTGGGTCCGTAACTTGAGGATTATCCTCATTGCTGCATGAAGAATTACGCCCCGGAAGCACCGCTGGGTGCCAGTGCCTGCTGAGAACAACGCCGGTTGTGAACGTCTGGCGAGCAAAGCTGATGACTACTCTATAGTTCAGTGTGCCATGCTTTATGGCTTAGAACCGGGTCTTCAACGACGTTTTGAACGTCATGGAGCATATGAGATGTTCCAAGAGTTGAAGTTAATATTTCAAGCAAATGCCCGGATTGAGAGATATGAAGTCTCCAATAAGTTCTATAGCTGCAAGATGGAGGAGAATAGTTACGTCGGTGAACATATACTCAAAATGTCTGGGTATAATAATCACTTGATTCAACTGGGAGTTAATCTTCCGGATGATAGTGTCATTGACAGAATTCTCCAATCACTGCCACCAAGCTACAAGAGCTTCGTGATGAACTATAATATGCAAGGGATGACTAAGACAATTCCGAGCTCTTCGCAATGCTAAAAGCCATGGAGGTAGAAATCAAGAAAGAGCATCAAGTGTTGATGGTCAACAAGACCACTAGTTTCAAGAAAAAGGGCAAAGGGAAGAAGAAGGGGAACTTCAAAAAGAACAGCAAGAAAGTTGCTGCTCAAGAGAAGAAACCCAAGTCTGGACCTAAGCCCGAGATCGAGTGTTTTACCGCAAGCGACCGACACCGAAGCGGAACTGCCCCAAGTATTTGGCGGATAAGAAGGATGGCAAGGTGATCAAAGGTATATGTGATATACATGTTATTGATGTGTACCTTACTAACACTCGCAGAGTACTGGGTATTTGATACTGGTTACATTGCTAATATTTGCAACTCAAACAGAACTACGGATTAGCGAAGATTGGCTAAGGACGAGGTGACGATGCGCGTGGGAAATGGTTCCAAAGTCGATGTGATCGCGGTCGGCACGCTACCTCTACATCTACCATCGGGATTAGTTTTAGACCTAAATAATTGTTATTTGGTGCCGCGTTAAGCATGAACATTATATCTGGATCTTGTTTGATGCGAGACGGTTATTCATTTAAGTCGAGAATAATGGTTGTTCTATTTATATGAATAATATCTTTTATGGTCATGCACCCTTGAAGAGTGGTCTATTTTTATTGAATCTCGATAGTAATAATACACATATTCATAGTGTTGAAACCAAAAGATGCAGAGTTGATAATGATAATGCAACTTATTTGTGGCACTACCGTTTGGGTCATATCGGAGTAAAACGCATGAAGAAACTCCATACTGATGGGCTTTTGGAATCACTTGATTATGAATCACTTGGTACTTATGAACCGTGCCTCATGGGCAAGATGACTAAAACGCCGTTCTCCGGAACTATGGAGCGAGCAACTGATTTGTTGGAAATCATACATACTGATGTTTGTGGTCCAATGAATGTTGAGGCACGCGGCGGGTATCGTTATTTTCTCACCTTCAAAGATGATTTGAGCAGATATGGATATATCTACTTAATGAAACACAAATCTGAAACATTTGAAAAGTTCAAAGAATTTCAGAGTGAAGTGGAAAATCATCGTAACAAGAAAATAAAGTTTCTACGATCTGATCGTGGAGGAGAATATTTGAGTTACGAGTTTGGTTTACATTTGAAACAATGCGGAATAGTTTCGCAACTCACGCCACCAGGAACACCACAACGAAATGGTGTGTCCGAACGTCGTAATCGTACTTTACTAGATATGGTGCGATCTATGATGTCTCTTACTGATTTACCGCTATCGTTTTGGGGTTATGCTTTAGAGACGGCCGCATTCACGTTAAATAGGGCACCATCAAAATCCGTTGAGACGACACCTCATGAACTGTGGTTTGGCAAGAAACCAAAGTTGTCGTTTCTTAAAGTTTGGGGCTGCGATGCTTATGTGAAGAAACTTCAACCAGATAAGCTCGAACCCAAATCGAGAAATGTGTCTTCATAGGATACCCAAAGGAGACTGTTGGGTACACCTTCTATCACAGATCTGAAGGCAAGATTTTCGTTGCTAAATTCGGATCCTTTCTAGAAAAGGAGTTTCTCTCGAAAGAAGTGAGTGGGAGGAAAGTAGAACTTGATGAGATAACTGTATCTGCTCCCTTATTGGAAAGTAGTTCATCACAAGAAACGGTTCCTGTGACAACTACACCAATTAGTGAGGAAACTAATGATATTGATCATGAAACTTCAAATCAAGCTTCTACTGAACTTCGTAGGTCAACCAGAGTAAGATCCGCACCAGAGTGGTACGGTAATCCTATCCTGGAAGTCATGTTACTTGACCATGGCGAACCTAAAAACTATGAAGAAGCGATGGTGAGCCCAGATTCCGCAAAATGGCTGGAAGCCATGAAATCTGAGATGGGATCCATGTATGAGAACAAAGTATGGACTTTGGTTGACTTGCCCGATGATCGGCAAGCCATTGAGAATAAATGGATTTTTAAGAAGAAGACTGACGCTGATGGTAATATAACTGTCTATAAAGCTCGACTTGTTGCGAAAGGTTTTCGACAAGTTCAAGGGGTTGACTACGATGAGACTTTCTCACCCGTAGCGATGCTTAAGTCTGTCCGAATCATGTTAGCAATTGCTGCATTTTATAATTATGAAATATGGCAAATGGATGTAAAAACTGCATTCTTGAATGGATTTCTAGAAGAAGAGTTGTATATGATGCAACCAGAAGGTTTTGTTGATCCAAAGGGTGCTAACAAAGTGTGCAAGCTCCAGCGATCAATTTATGGTCTGGTGCAAGCCTCTCGGAGTTGGAATAAACGCTTTGATAGTGTGATCAAAGCATATGGTTTTATACAGACTTTTGGAGAAGCCTGTATTTACAAGAAAGTGAGTGGGAGCTCTATAGCATTTCTGATATTATATGTGGATGACATATTGTTGATTGGAAATGATATAGAATTTCTGGATAGCATAAAAGGATACTTGAATAAAAGTTTTTCAATGAAAGACCTCGGTGAAGCTGCTTACATATTGGGCATCAAGATCTATAGAGATAGATCAAGACGCTTAATTGGACTTTCACAAAGCACATACCTTGATAAAGTTTTGAAAAAGTTCAAAATGGATCGAGCAAAGAAAGGATTTTTACCAGATTACAAGGTGTGAAATTGAGTCGACTCAATGCCCGACCACAGCAGAAGATAGAGAGAAATGAAAGATGTTCTCTATGCTTCAGCCATAGGCTCTATCATGTATGCAATGCTGTGTACCAGACCGACGTATGCTTAGCAATAAGCTTGGCAGGAAGGTACCAAAGTAATCCAGAGTGGATCATCGGACAGCGGTCAAGAACATCCCGAAATACCGAAAAGGACTAAGGATATGTTTCTCGATATGGAGGTGACAAAGAGCTAGTCGTAAATGGTTACGCCGATGTAAGCTTTGACACTGATCCGGACGATTCTAAATCGCAAACCGGATACGTGTTTTTATTAAACGGTGGAGCTGTCAGTTGGTGCAGTTCTAAACAAAGCGTCGTGGCGGGATCAACATGTGAAGCGGAGTACATAGCTGCTTCGGAAGCAGCAAATGAAGGAGTCTGGATGAAAGAGTTCATTTCCAATCTAGGTGTCATACCTAGTGCATCGGGACCAATGAAGATCTTCTGTGACAATACTGGTGCAATTGCCTTGGCAAAGGAATCTAGATTTCACAAGAGGACCAAGCATATCAAGAGACGCTTCAATTCCATTCGGGACCAAGTCCAAGTGGGAGACATAGAGATTTGCAAGATACATACGGATCTGAATGTCGCAGACCCGTTGACTAAGCCTCTTCCACGAGCAAAACATGATCAGCACCAAGACTCCATGGGTGTTAGAATCATTACTGTAATCTAGATTATTGACTCTAGTGCAAGTGGGAGATCAAGGAAATATGCCCTAGAGGCAATAATAAAGTTATTATTTATTTCCTCATATCATGATAAATGTTTGTTATTCATGCTAGAATTGTATTAACCGGAAACATAATACATGTGTGAATACATAGACAAACATACAGTCACTAGTATGCCTCTACTTGACTAGCTCATTAATCAAAGATGGTTATGTTTCCTAACCATAGACATGTGTTGTTATTTGATTAATGGGATCACATCATTAGGAGAATGATGTGATTGACATGACCCATTCCGTTAGCTTAGCACTTGATCGCTTAGTATATTGCTATTGCTTTCTTCATGGCCTATACATGTTCCTCGTAACTATGAGATTATGCAACTCCGTTTACGGAGGAACACTTTGGTGCTACCAAACGTCACAACGTAATCGGGTGATTATAAAGGAGTACTACAGGTGTCTCCAAAGGTACATGTTGGGTTGGCGTATTTCGAGATTAGGTTTTGTCACTCCGATTGTCGGAGAGGTATCTCTAGGCCTTCTCGGTAATACACATCACATAAGCCTTGCAAGCATTGCAACTAATAAGTTAGTTGTGAGATGATGTATTACGGAACGAGTAAAGAGACTTGCCGGTAATGAGATTGAACTAGGTATTGGATACCGACGATCGAATCTCGGGTAAGTAACATACCGATGACAAAGGGAACAACGTATGTCGTTATGCGGTTTGACCGATAAATATCTTCGAAGAATATGTAGGAACCAATATGGGCATCCAGGTTCCGCTATTGGTTATTGACCGAGAATAGTTCTAGGTCATGTCTACATAGTTCTCGAACCCGTAGGGTCCGCAGGTTTAACATTACGATGACAGTTTATTATGAGTTGATAAGTTTTGATGTACCGAAGTTTGTTCGGAGTCCCGGATGTGATCACGGACATGACGAGGAGTCTCGAAATGGTCGAGACATAAAGATCGATATATTGGAAGCCTATGTTTGGACTTCGGAAAGGTTCCGTGTGAAATCAGGATTTTACCGGAACACCGGGGGGTTACCGGAACCCTCCTGGGGGGGGGGGTCAATGGGCCTTAATGGGCCATAAGGGAGAAGAGGAGGGCCGGCCAGGGCAGGCCGCGCCCCCCCCTAGTCCGAATAGGACAAGGAGAGGGGGGGCGGCGCCCCCCTTCCTCTTCCCCCTCCCCCCAAGTCCTAATCCAACTAGGAAAGGGGGGAGTCCTACTCCCGGTGGGAGTAGGACTCCTCCGGCGCACCTCCTCCTAGGGCTGGCCGCACCCCCCCTTGCTCCTTTATATACAGGGGCAGGGGGGCACCCCATGAGACACAAGTTGATCTACGGATCGTTCCTTAGCCGTGTGCGGTGCCCCCCTCCACCATATTCCACTTCGGTCATATCGTCGCGGAGCTTAGGCGAAGCCCTGCGCCGGTAGAGTCATATCGTCATGGAGCTTAGGCGAAGCCCTGCGTCGGTGGAGCATCATCATCGTCACCACGCCGTCGTGCTGACGGAACTCATCCCCGACGCTTTGCTGGATCGGAGCCCGGGGATCGTCATCGAGCTGAACGTGTGCTGAACTCGGAGGTGCCGTGCTTTCGGTACTTGGATCGGTCGGATCGTGAAGACGTCGACTACATCAACCGTTGTTATAACGCTTCGCTTACGGTCTCACGAGGGCGTGGACATACACTCTCCCCTCTCGTTGCTATGCCATCACCATGATCTTGCGTGTGCGTAGGAAATTTTTTGAAATTACTACGTTCCCCAACACTATTGACCCAAGACATGATTCGGAGCCGATGCATATAATGCTATAAGTACGGGGTGCCGCACTTGGGAAAGTGTTTGGACTTATCACACCATATTGTGGGGTACTTAAGCCCCTGTGTATTGACCGTACCAAAGTGTACGGTTGCACAATGTCATAAATGAACATATATATATATAGAAAAAAAAGAGAATTCAATAATAGGCAAAAGCTATGTATTGTTTATTCAAAAAGGGTTGCAGTAAGAGCAGAACGATACAAATAGTGCGATAAGCAAGGGACGGGAATTTTAGCATGTCCCCCTCCAGGGGTAAGCTGCGGGATGGTGAGTAAAACAGATATATTGCTCGTAATAGAGACCACTTGGACACTTGATGTAGCTTTCTGCTTCCCTGCTGTTGCATCGTGTGTTCGGTGATTCTAATGCTGGACAGGGCTTCGTGAGAACGGAGTCCTGAAAGTAAAAAGAAAAAAGAAAAGAATGACACAATCGGGAGCCCCTGGTGCGGTTGAGCCGCATTCTGGGCATGCCGTGGTCGTGCCCCTTCCCCTATGCCCATGGTATTTCCAGAGCATAATTATGTACGCGTAGTACTGGTTTCGCAATTTCGCGAGGGCTGGGGCTTGGGCCGCATTGCTATCGTGCTTATTATCCATTTGGTTTGGCTAACTAGATTGGTAGTTCTTGCAATGGGAGAAGTGTTTAGCTTTGGGTTCAATCTTGCGGTGTCCTTACCCGTGGATGTAAAGGGTTGCAAGGCACGTATTGTATTGTTGCCATTGAGGATAACAAGATGGGGTATTTATCATATTGCATGAATTTATTCCTCTACATCATGTCATCTTGCTTAAGGCGTTACTCTGTTTTCATTAACTTAATACTCTAGATGCATGCTGGATAGCGGTCGATGAGTGGAGTAATAGTAGTAAATGCAGGCAGGAGTCGGTCTACCTGTCTCGGACGTGATTCCTATACACATGATCATACCTAGATATTCCCATAACTATGCTCAATTCTGTCAATTGCTCAACAGTAATTCGTTCACCCGCCGTAAAATACTTATGCTCTTGAGAGAAGCCACTAGTGAAATATATGCCCCCCGGGTCTATTTTCATCATATTAATCTTCCTACGCTTTATTATTTATTTGCTTTTTTACTTTGCCTTTTATTTTACTTTGCATCTTTATACCAAAAAATACCAAAAATATTATCTATCATCTCTATCGATCTCACTCGTAAGTGACCGTGAAGGGATTGACAACCCCTATTTGCGTTGGTTGCGAGGAGCTATTTGTTTTGTGTAGGTATGAGGGACTTCTGCGTGGCCTCCTCTTGGATTGATACCTTGGTTCTAAAAACTGAGGGAAATACTTACGCTACTCTGCTGCATCATCCTCTCGTCTTGGGGAAAACCAACGCAAGCTCAAGGCGTAGCACGTAACAATGCATATAGAGATAGATTATCACTTTGTTTGAGAAAGGGTGGCTGACAAATTGTTGAATGTCAGGTTTATACCTACTGGTGATCAAGTTGCAGACGGGTTTATAAAACCCCTCTCTTTGAGGCAGTTGAAAGATTTTAAGCACAATCTCAACTTAGATAGTTGTGATTGAGGGGAAGTGTTAAACATTGTACTCCCTCCGTTCCTAAATATAAGTCCTTTTAGATATTTTAATATAGACTACATACGGATGTATACAGACGTAGTTTAGAGTGTAGATTCACTCATTTTTCTTTCTACGTAGTCCATATTGAAATCTCTAAAAAAATTATATTTAGGAACTGAGGGAGTATATGTTTACATATGTGTAGGAGGTGTGTGTGTGTGTGTGTGTTTTCTGAACACAGTACAGACGTAAGCGCTCATACATGCGCGCATACACCCACTGTCGGTGTCAAAACCGGCGGATCTCGGGTAGGGGGTCCCGAACTATGCGTCTAGGCGGATGGTAACAGGAGACAAGGGACACGATGTTTTTACCCAGGTTTGGGCCCTCTCGATGGAGGTAAAACCTTACTCCTGCTTGATTAATATTGATGATATGGGTAGTACAAGAGTAGATCTACCACGAGATCAGAGAGGCTAAACCCTAGAAGCTAGCCTATGGTATGATTGTTGTTAGTCCCACGGACTAAAACCCTCCGCTTATATAGACACCGAATAGGGTTAGGGTTACACAGTAGTCGGTTACAATGGTAGGAGATCTACATATCCGTATCGCCAAGCTTGCCTTCCACACCAAGGAAAGTCCCATCCGGACACGGGACGAAGTCTTCAATCTTGTATCTTCATAGTCCAGAGTCCGCCAAAGGCTATAGTCCGGTATCCGGACACCCCTAATCCAAGACTCCTCAAGAGCCCCTGAACCAGGCTTCAATGACGACGAGTCCGCGCATATTGTCTTCGGCATTGCAAGGCGGGTTCCTCCTCTGAATACTTCATAGAAGATTTTGAACACAAGGATAGTGTCCGGCTCTGCAAAATAAGTTCCACATACCACCGTAGAGAGAATAATATTTACACAAGTTCAATCTGCTCACGTATTCATGATGTGACATCACACCACGGCCAAGCCTTTATTTGAATTGTTTTTACTGTCCCACCTCAGCGCGTTTAGCGAGGCGGTTTCCTTGGCACGTCTTGTCAAAGCAGAGATCGTGTCCCCTTATTCCGGGATTCTCATCAATACGGGCGTGAGTAACCCAACCGCGCCATTGATTACGGCGCTTGGGAGATAAGCGAGTTTTATCAGGCCGGTGGGGACGATAGCTTTGTCCGTCCATATAAGGGATAAGGATCCACTTTTTCACACGCCTTCTTCCTCCATTGCTTATCCATTTCACAAGACTCGAGCTCTAGCGCCTAGTCCGCACATCCCACCTCAACCTTCTCCAACCATGTCCGGAGCGGAGGAAAGTGGATGCCCTCCACCGTCCACGGAGGGCACATCAAAAGCTGCGGAAGGCGGATACTTGTCCGACGACATCGCGCATAGGCTCCCCAACAAGGGCAGCTCATCCCCACTCCCAGGCCCCATGAGAGGTGGTATTCCTCCCCACTTCCTCCGCTGGACTAGGGTTTCCACTTCACCCATTTGTCCGGGGGCTCATGTTCTACTATGGCCTAGATTTCCACGATCTGGCCCCGAATTTCAATCTCAACATCTCGGCGTTTATCGTCGTGTGTAAGGCCTTCCTCTGCATCCAGCCCCACTTCGGCTTATGGCTGAAGACCTTCAATGTCAAGCCGAAGGTAGTGGGCGGCCGCCAAGCGGAGTGCGGAGGTGCCATGGCGGGCAAGAAGGCCAACGTCCTATGGCTCGAGGGCTCCTTCCTGGAGACCATAAAGGGGTGGCAATCGGGGTGGTTCTACATCACCGACCCGCGCGACTCTCAATGGGCGGCGGCCCCCGAATTCCGATCTGGCTTCCCTACACGGCTCACCTCATGGAAAGAGACGGGCCTGACGTGGGGTAATTCGGAAGAGCTGACCGGACACCAAACATGCGTCCGAAACCTGGTGGACAAGAACCTCAAGCTTGTCAACGTAATCCAGGTGATGCTCATCCGCCGGATTATCCCATGCCAGAACGAGCCTTCAACTTGTGGGAGTTTGATCGGCACATCACGACTTGAGCCAGCTCTTGACACTACGTCACGAAGATCCCTGGAAGTTGCTGTTCAAGGGCGCCGAAGCTCCTGCATCCGCTACCGAAGATCGTGGATTCAGCTCGCAGCATCAAGCCAACGAGGTAAGTTATTTTACCCTTTACCGGACTCTTTTTTCATAGTTTGACTCTTTGTGGGATCTAAAACTCCCTTACCTTTGACAGGACTGGCTAAAGATGTCCGGACAGATCGACTGTCCGGCTCCCTTGCCAGAAGACCCAGCGGACGCCCGATTGACAGGGCTGCTGGTTCCGGCACCTCACGTGGTGCCGGAAAATAAGGCCAAGAAGAAGGCCACTGGAACTCGAAGGAGTTCCCGGTGCCAGGTGCTGTCAGACTCATCGTCCGATGACGCCGAGGCTGACTCCTCCCGCGAAGACGAGGAGGAGGAAAAAGAGGCCTCTCCCCTAGCGGGGGGAGAGAAGAAAAGGAAGGCCGCCCCAACTGAGGAGGCCGAAGGGTCCAAGAAGGGAAGGACCCTTCCTCCGGACTACACCGCCAATGCCGATGACGGCGAAGAGGGGTGGGCTCCAAGGACCAAGCCCCTGGCGAAATCGTAAGTGTCCGGACACCAGAATAACACATGGCGTTCCATTTGTCGCACATTATCTTATAACGCCGAATATAACCATGCAGCCCGCCCAAGGATGGGCTCGGCGATTCATCGAGCGGCTCCCTGGATTCATCGGAGGTGAATAGCACCTCACTTCGAACCGCCTCGTCTCCTCCCGCCGCGGATGACGCCGGGGTGGAGTCCCAAAAGGGACCCAGCCAGGAGGAGGTGGCTATGGAGGCGCCGCAAGGCGACCTCCCGGAACCTGGGCTCAAAGGGGATAAAACGCCAAAGGGTTTTAAGTCCGGCCCTGTGCCGGACTCCGTCTCGAACCTTCAAAGGGTTCCGAGTCCGACATCGACCCCTTCGTAAGAAGGGCAAGATCTCTGACGCCGGTGACCTCCGTCCCAACCGAGGCACCAGATGATTTGATGGGGCGCTTAACGGTGCTTCCATCAACGAGGAGCACCGCACTATTATGAGTGTGGTGATCCGGAAGGTTCATCCGCCAAGAGCGGGCTGATGGCTCGTGCCAGCCTTCTAACAGCTCTCGGTATGTATTTAAGATATGTAAAAATATTACCGCATAGACAGTAGCCCCCCTAATGCTCAGTTTGGTGTTCGGAAAAGAAATAGCCGAACTGAGGATCTAAAAAGATATATGCAGGAGTCTAACATAAGTATGTCAATATGGGAATGCAGGCTGCGCTGCTGACCTCTGCCAGACCGATCGGAGGTTGATGCATTAAAGCAGAGCCTCGAGCGGTCCGAGAATGAGCTCGGACTTGCCAAGAAGCAGCTCGAGGACAAGGAAGGTAAGTAATAACTTATAGGAGTATTTAAAAGATGTGGTTGCAAAAGATCACAGGAATAACGTGAATACTGCACGGGCCACGAACGAGGTGGCGACCCTGAAGGAAGCGGTGTCCAAGGCCGAAAGCAATGCGGCCGCGGAACGCACCGAGCGAGAGAAGCAGGAGGCGCGGGTGGCGGAGGTGCAGCAAGTGCTCCAGGCTCTCGTGGAAAAACACGAGATTTTGGAGCGTGACTCAAAGACTCGAGAGTCCGAGCTCGCCTCGGCCCTTGAGAGCGCCAAAGCCGCTAAGGCCGAAGCCTAAAAAGCCCTCCAGGAAATTGAGGCGATGAAGAAGATAGCGGCGGGTAAGGCATTCTATATGCAAAGAAAGCATGTGAAAGTGAATTATCTGTTACTTACCCGAATCCGGAGCTCTCCGGAGCATTCGTAGATCTGCCTGCTGCAGCAGGACTGATGCTGCCGATTCTACCGAGCGAAGAGGGAGCTCGACGGAGAAGGTGTTCTGTCTCGATATCTCGAGGCGGACACCGGTGCTTTAGCGACCAGCTGAAGCAGCTGGTCGAGCCCCATAAGGTTGCCGAACAGGTCATGAAGGGCCTCATAGTTCGGCTGTGGCCTATGGAAGCCATGCCTGGGAGCTACTTCGGGCTGGTGAGGCGGCTGGTGGACGCCTGTCCATGGGTTGAAGTCATCAAGCGCTCCATCTGCATCGAAGGTGCCCGTAGGGCCCTTGCCCTTGCTAAGGTGCACTGGGGCAAGATGGACGTTGAGAAGCTTGTGACGGACGGACCACCACCGAAGAAGGAGCATCGCAAGCCTAAAATATATTATGAGGGCGTCCTGAAGGGTGCCTGCCTTATAGCGGATGAATGCTCCAAATATCTAATTTTTTAGTAGACTCGCATTTGGTATCCTGTATGCTGAAAACTTGTTCATGTGCGCTAAGCAACACTTTTGAATTGAAAATATTACCTTCTGTGCGGCCGTTTATGAAATTTGAGAGATGGCGAGTCGTCGGCTTCAGCCCCCATGCCACGAGTGCTGGGGTGTTCGGGATAAACTTGAGCGCTCTTGTTCCCATTCTTGGGTCCTTGAGAGGAGGCGCTCAGCGCAACGAACAAGGCAACGAACTATAATGCTTGAACACTCTCACTTAGCCATAGAATTCTATAATTTTAAATTTCGTGAAGCCCTAGTATTCGAAGACCGAGTTCGGGCGCTATCCACGCCTAGGCGGACAATGCCGACTCCTCGCTCTAAGAAGCCTAAGTCTTTAGGGACTCAAAAACCTCTCGAACAGCGACCGGCTCTCGCCCTATCATGACGGTCAGTTTTAGCTTTCTCCACTGAGGTGCTTAACCCTGCTCAACCGGGGCACAATCGCAGTGGTTCTCCCAGCGCTACCTTAGCCGATATAACGGAACATAAGGTACCAAAACATGGGAGCCGGGCAAACCCAACTATTGACCCAAGACATGATTCGGAGCCGATGCATATAATGCTATAAGTACGGGGTGCCGCACTTGTGAAAGTGTTTGGACTTACCACACCATATTGTGGGGTACTTAAGCCCCTGGTGTATTGACCGTACCAAAGTGTACGGTTGCACAATGTCATAAATGAACATATATATATATAGAAAAAAAAGAGAATTCAATAATAGGCAAAAGCTATGTATTGTTTATTCAAAAAGGGTTGCAGTAAGAGCAGAACGATACAAATAGTGCGATAAGCAAGGGACGGGAATTTTAACATGTCCCCCTCCAGGGGTAAGCTGCCGGATGGTGAGTAAAACAGATATATTGCTCGTAATAGAGACCACCTGGACACTTGATGTAGCTTTCTGCTTCCCTGCTGTCGCATCGTGTGTTCGGTGATTCTAATGCCGGACAGGGCTTCGTGAGAACGGAGTCCTGAAAGTAAAAAGAAAAAGAAAAGAATGACACAATCGGGGCCCCAGTGCGGTTGAGCGCGTTCGGGCATGCCGTGGTCGTGCCCCTTCCCCTATGCCCATGGTATTTCCAGAGCATAATTATGTATGCGTAGTACTGGTTTCGCAATTTCGCGAGGGCTGGGGCTTGGGCCGCATTGCTATGCGTGCTCGGAACGTGCCAGGCGGTCTTGTTGTAGGTTACTCCGGGTGTGCTTGACGGTGTCTTGACGTTTAATAGCCGGACTCGAGAATTGCCTTAGGAGGCTGCTTTGTACTTCCGCCGCGAGGGACGCCGTATGCTCCTCCGTTCGGAGAGAGCATTCGGTGTTTCCATTGACCGTAATGACTCCTCGAGGGCCTGTCATCTTGAGCTTGAGATATGCGTAATGCGGCACCGCATTGAACTTTGCAAATGCGGTTCGTCCGAGCAGTGCGTGATAGCCGCTGCGGAACAGGACTATGTCGAAGATTAACTCCTCACTTCGGAAATTATCCGGGGATCCGAAGACCACTTCAAGTGTAACTGAGCCTGTACAGTTGGCCTCTGCACCTGGTATGACGCCTTTAAAGGTCGTCTTCGTGGGTTTAGTCCATGATGGGTCTATGCCCATTTTGCGCATTGTGTCCTGATAAAGCAGGTTCAGGCTGCTGCCGCCGTCCATCAGGACTCTGGTGAGATGAAATCCGTCAATGATTGGGTCTAGAACCAATGCGGCGAATCCGTCATGGCGGATGCTAGTGGGGTGGTCCCTTCGATCGAAAGTGATCGGGCAGGAAGACCACGGGTTGAACTTTGGGGCGACTGGCTCCATCGCATATACGTCCCTTAGTGCACGCTTCCGCTCCCTTTTGGGTATGTGGGTTGCGTATATCATGTTCACCGTCCGCACTTGCGAGAGGAAGCCCTTCTGTCCTCTATTGTTCGGCAGCCGGGGCTCCTCTTCGTCATAGCTATGCAGCCCCTTGTCATTGTTTTCGGCATTTAACTTGCCTGCCTGCTTGAACACCCAACAATCTTTGTTGGTGTGATTGGCTGGTTTTTCCGAGGTGCCATGTATCTGGCACGAGCGATCGAGTATTCGGTCCAAATTGGACGGGCCCGGAGTATTTCTTTTAAATGGCTTTTTCCGCTGACCGGGTTTAGAGCCTCTGAATCCTGCATTGACTGCCATATCCTCAGCACTATCGCCGTTAATGCGGCGCTTGTGCTTGTTGCGACGCGACCTGCCATTGCTGTCCTTGGTATCCGGGTTACCAAGGCTCTTGGTCATGTTGTTATTGCGAGCTAGCCAGCTGTCCTCTCCCGCGCAAAAGCGGGTCATGAGTGTTGTGAGGGCTGCCATGGATTTCGGCTTTTCCTATCCTTGGTGCCGGGCAAGCCACTCGTCGCGGATGTTGTGTTTGAAGGCTGCAAGGGCCTCGGCATCCGGACAATCGATGATTTGATTTTTCTTGGTTAGGAACCGTGTCTAGAATTGTCTGGCTGATTCCTCTGGCTGCTGAATTATGTGGCTTAGGTCATCGGCGTCTGGTGTTCGCACATATGTGCCCTGGAAATTGTCGAGGAATGCGGCTTCCAGGTCTTCCCAACAACCAATTGACTCTGCTGGCAAGCTGTTAAGCCAATGCCGGGCTGGTCCTTTAAGCTTGAGTGGGAGGTATTTGATGGCGTGTAGATCATCACCACGGGCCATGTGGATGTGAAGGAGATAGTCCTCGATCCAAACCGCAGGATCTGTTGTGCCGTCGTATGATTCAATGTTTACGGGTTTGAAACCCTCAGGGATTTGATGATCCATCACTTCATCTGTGAAGCATAGTGGGTGTGCGGCGCCTCTGTATTGGGCTATATCATGACGTAGCTCGAATGAGCTTTGTCTACTATGTTCGGCCCGGCCGGAGTTGCCATATCCGGCGTGATGGTTATCGTCACGTGTCGTGGGGCGCCCACGCGATCCATAGATCGATCTTGTTTGCCTTGCCTTGCCCTCCAGTATATCTCATAGGTCTGGCGCATTTCCCCGCGCCTTGGTATTTTTTGAGCGGCGCCGGGGTGCGGCTTGAGTTGAGGGCCGAGAGGTCTCTCTGTCGCGGCAACGAGGTGGCCGGTCAGCCATATCATGCGCTGGTGATGTAGGTTTGGGTGCTTCCTCCTCTGATCGGGGTAGCAGCCTGCGTTTTGGGTAGCTCTTGGAGGGGCGCTCGAGTTCATACTCTTCGGCCGCAAGGACATCGGTCCATCTCTCAGCTAGCAAGTCTTGGTCAGCTCTAAGCTGTTGCTGCTTTTTCTTGAGGTTGCTTGCCGTGGCCATGAGCCTGCGTTTGAAACGCTCTTGTTCAACGAGATCCTCGGGCACGACGAATTCGTCATCGTCGAGGCTTGCTTCATCTTCGGAGGGAGGCATGTAATTATCGTCCTCTACCTCTCTTTCTGCCGCTCTCTCATGAGGGCTGGCTTCTCCATCCTCCCGCGCTGAATCCTGCTGGAGGGGGTTGTCTTTGGCACTGTCCGGGGTGTTATTGTCTCCCGTGCCGGAATCACCGTTTTTGCTGTGGCGGGATTTAGAGCGGCGCCGCTGACGCCGGCGCCTAGGCTGTTTCTTGGAGGGGTCATCCTCCGCTGTTCCATCGCCATTCCCATCTTTTGGGATGTCCACCATGTATATGTCGTATGACGAGGTGGCCTTCCAGTGCCCTGTGGGCGCTGCCGTCGATGTCTTCGGATTCGAAGTCGAGCATGTCGGTTAAATCATCGATAGTGGCTACGAAGTGGGTGGTGGGTGGGGTTTGATTTTCCTCGTCGTCCGCATCCCAACCTTCCTGACCATAATCCAGCCAGGGCTCTCCTGATAAATAGAGAGACTTTAGTGAATTCAGGATGTCGCCAAAGGGCGAGTGCTGAAAGATGTCCACGGCGGTGAATTCCATGATCGGCGCCTAATCGGATTCGATTGGCAGGGGCGCGGAAGGCTCGAGTCCGGAGGGGAGTCCGGCACCATGGAGTCACGAGCTTTGCAAAGGACGGGGTAGGTGTACGGCTCAATCGCCGTAGAGATCGCAGCCCCCGAGGCGGTGTCCAGCCACCCGTCCTTGATTGGCGCGGTCGGCTCCGAACTAAAGGTCGGAGCGGACTCTGGTGCGGCCTCCAGGACACTGTTCGGCGGCAGAGCTAAATCATGCCCCTCGTGACAGTGCGGCGCGCTTGGCTGTGGCTCGAACCCGTCGAAGATCAAGTCTCCGTGGACGTCGGTCGTGTAGTTCAAACTTCTAAATCTGACCTGATGGCCAGGGGCGTAGCTTTCAATCTGCTCCAGATGGCCAAATGAATTGGCCCGCAGTACAAAGCCGCCGAATACGAAGATCTATCCGGGGAGAAAAGTCTCACCCTGGAGCACATCGTTGTTGATGATCGGAGGAGCCATCGAGCCTAAAGATGACGACACAGAGGAATTCTCAATGAAAGCACCAATGTCGGTGTCAAAACCGGCGGATCTCGGGTAGGGGGTCCCGAACTGTGCATCTAGGCGGATGGTAACAGGAGACAAGGGACACGATGTTTTTACCCAGGTTCGGGCCCTCTCGATGGAGGTAAAACCCTACTCCTGCTTGATTAATATTGATGATATGGGTAGTACAAGAGTAGATCTACCACGAGATCAGAGAGGCTAAACCCTAGAAGCTAGCCTATGGTATGATTGTTGTTCGTCCTACGGACTAAAGCCCTCCGGTTTATAAAGACACCGAATAGGGTTATGGTTACACAAAGTCGGTTACAATGGTAGGAGATCTACATATCCGTATCGCCAAGCTTGCCTTCCACGCCAAGTAAAGTCCCATCCGGAAACGGGACGAAGTCTTCAATCTTGTATCTTCATAGTCCAGGAGTCCGGCCAAAGGCTATATTCCGGGTATCCGGACACCCCCTAATTCAGGACTCCCTCACCGACCATATGAATGCACACACACGCATGCCTTACCCCTGTGAGCACCTTCAAGAGACTAAGTCGGCATATCATATTTAGATTTACGAAGTCATCATAGGCGCCTCGTCGTTAACAGGAACATCTCCTCCCACTAAAAGCGAATCATCAGAACCTCTAACCATACATCCACAGGTTGGTTCACAGAGGTGTGTGCGTGTTGAGTTGTTGTAATCTTGTTAGGCAGAAGGCATAGACTCAGGTTGTTAGTTGACTTGGATATCAATCCCTCACCTAACTCCCGTGTAAATATCTGGCTAGTGCACCCATATAAACATGCACGCGTTCCTGCACAACGCATACGCTTAAGCCTCGCTTTTCCATAGACAGTTGCCGGAGTCAGACCCAAACCGGCGGCGCCGCCATGTGCTTCCAGTTTTGTTCAGGTGGTGCCACAAGTTCAGCGATGTCAGCGGACTTGATGTCGCTGCCGTCCACCTCGCGGGACGGGTTCGTCGTTGTCCTCCTCTTGGACGACAACCACTTTGCCCCGAACTTGATTGTAACCCACCCACCACGGTCAGTCGGTCACTCATCTTTGCCTCTGCCCGTCGCTTTGGTGTCTGCTGACCTCATTCTCGCCGTTCGCAACCAGGCCGGAGAGATAAGAAGAGGATATGCAGCATATGCTAGTGCATGCAGACAAAGACCGCTATAGCCCGCTCAGGATGGAGAGGAGCAATCAAATCAATGATCATTATGATTTTGTGGGAAATATGGAAGGAGAGGAATGACTACACCTTTCGGGGATTGCTGCCTAGTATTCAACGTATATGTGCAAAAATCAGCAACAATTTGGAGCAACGGAGACTAGCTGGAGCCAAGAAATTAGAGTCCCCTTTCGGGGATCTGTTAGGAGAAATTTAGCTTAGTAGTTTTCTGGAGGGGTAGCTGTTTGCATGGCAATCCCTCCCCTCTTTATTTCCTTCTATGATCGCTTTGATCACACCTTTGTACTCTCCTATCTGCTAAACAATGAAGCCAGCGATCTTGCTGGGTCTTTCAAAAAGGATGGAGTAGCTCCCGCACGAGATTGACGCCGGGGAGCTCGGCCTGGGCGGCCTCCGCTCATTGTTGCAGGCCTCAGTGCCACCGTTGTCTCCCTGCAACATCCATCCATCAGCGCATCATGTGTTTGATGAAATTCTCCTTGGTTCACAGCACGGTGGCGAGGACAAGACGGACAACGACACGCTGCTGGGGAGGAGCACGACGCGAGGAGGTGGCGTTCGTGCGAGCAACACCTCAGCCGCGGGCAGCAAGTCCCCGGTGAGTGGCCCGTGCTCCTACTGCTAGGCGGCCAGCAAGATTATGGCACGCGCTTGGTGCTTACTCTGGGAGCTAGACCACGGCCCGCAAGGTGCAAGGTGTGCTCCATACGGCCGCCGAGCATGGCACGGTGCTGCGTAGGGCGCCGTCACCATACTCCTCTCACTAATAGGGAAAACTTTATACACAGAACTTTATCAGTAGCGCTGGTTAAAATGGGGCGCTAGTGCTACATAGCAGTAGCGCATGCACGTGAACCGCGCTACAGATATGTAGTAGTATCACCTCTCCTGGAAAAATCGCTACTACTAAAATTCCCACTACTAAGCCGATAGGCTACGAATAGTAGTAGCGATCTTAGGGAAACCGTGCTACCGCTAAGATTATTGTAGCAGCGCGTTTTCCGTGAAAAGCACTACTGCTAATGAAAAGAAAATAAAATGAAAAATAAATAGAAAAGTAAAATAAAAATGAAATAAATATAAAAAGGAGAAAGAAATAATAAAATGTAAAGAAAAATAAAATAAAAATAAAAATAAATGAGGAAGGCATAGCAGTAGTGTCTGTTCATAACAGGCGCTATAAATAATATAGCAGCGCTCGTTTTTTGGACCCCCGCTATAGAAAGGGAAAAGAAAATAAAAAAGAAAAGGAAAATAAATAGCTATAGAAGTAGCGCTTTTCGCAAAACGCGCTATAGCTAACTTAGATATAGCGCGTTTTTTCTACCAACGCTACCGCTACGTTTGACTTAATCCCCGCGCGGTTTCCCTCCCCCCCCCCCCCCACTTCTCCCCCAAATCCCTCGCCGCACTTCACCTTCGCCCCATTTCGCCGCCTTCTCCTGCCGACGTCGACGCCCCGGAGCCACCAGAGCCACGTGTTGTCGACGCCACCGGAGCCGCCCCCAACGCCACCGGAGCCGCCCTAGCCGCCACAGGAGCCACCCTCGACGCCCCTGCCTCCCTCGCCACCACCGGAGCCATCCTCTGTAAGCCCCCACCCCTCCTCTCTCTCTCATGCATAGCACAAACATTGGACAGAGAACTAGCTAGCTAGGTTAACTAGTTTAATTAGGTTAGTTATTTAGGTTAGTGTAAAATTTTAGTTAGGGCTTTGACAGAGAACTAGTTAGGTTAACTAGTTTAATTATGTTAGTTATCTAGGTTAGTGCAAAAATTTAGTTAGGGCTTTGACAGAGAACTAGTTAGATTAACTAGTTTAATTAGGTAAATTATCTAGGTTAGTGTGAAAATTTAGTTAGGGCTTTGACAGAGAACTAGCTATGTTAACTAGTTTAATTAGGTTAATTATCTAGGTAAACTAGGTAAACTAGTTAGGTTCGTTAGGTTAACAAGCTAGGTTAACTAGGTTGGCTAGGTTAGAGCAAAATTTTAGTTTAGAGCATTAGGTCAGAAGGGTTAGAGTTAAAATGGAGTTCCTTTGCAATTTAATTGGGTTCTGTCCTAGGCAGAGAAGGGATAGAGAAAATAATGTGTGTGTGTGTGTGTGTGTGTGTGTGTGTGTGTGTGTGTGTGTGTGTGTGTGTGTGTGTGTGTGTGTGTGTGTGTGTGGAATAGCTAGAACAGAATTTGGGTTCTGTCCTAGGAAGAGAAGTGTTTAGTGAAGTCATTTTGCAAAGGTGTTTGATATTTGAAAAGACCACTATTTTTGAAGGAAAAGAATTTAGGTAAGTTTTATTTTAAAGATGATCCCTTCCTAGACTTTTATCTTTAAACACAAAACAAAAGCATTTAGCTAAAAGTAAAAAATAGTAGCTACGGCATTTAGCTATAAACAAAAACAGAATTGATGTTATATAATATATGTCATTGATGTTCATTTTCATATTCCATTATTGTTGATTATATCTTTTCATTGAAGTGGTCATGTTATATCTTTTCATTGAAGTGATTCGATTGTGCCCAAGTGGCCTTTTGTTGTTTCCAGGGAATGAAGCCGAGTGGCCTATGTTTTGCGAGAATGTTGATTTATTTCCGTTCCGGCAAATTTCCGGTGCTCGATTTGTCCACTTTTTAGCAAAGGTCATGCCGAAATTTTTCGTGAATTTCGGCATGACTTGTGCTACAAACAAGGACATATCGAGTACCAGGGATTTGCCCCACCGGGAAGGAATCAACGTTCCTGCAAAACATAGGCCTTTTTTATGTCATTATTCATTTATTAGGTCTAGAATTAATTGACTAGATTTAATTGTAGGCAGCATGGCTAGCAACGAGGAACGACAGGGTTCTCGTGATTGCGACGACGTCTACCTGGCGGCAGATGAATTTTTGAACCTTGTCGACGATCAACGGTTGTTGTTGATGGGCCCACCTATCACATCCGAGACCGACATTGAGACCGGCGCCGAGACTGGCGTTGAGACCCAGACCGACACTAAGACCGGCACCGAGACAGTGAAGCAGGTATAGAGCCGAAACCGAACACTACTAGGGAAAACCCTAGCAGTAGCGCGGGTATTTTGCCTATCAGTAGCGTGGGACGACGCGCTACTGATAAGGTGCTACAGCTAACGTGTAGCAGTAGTGCATGTCGTCCCACGCTACTGCTATACATGGCTAGAAGTAGCACGCTTTAGTGAAGAGCGCTGCTGCTAATATCTGCAGCGCTTTTCAGGAGGAAGCGCTACTGGTAAGGCAGCGCTACTGCTAACGTTGTTCCCCTCGCTACTACTAGTTTTATTAGTTTTTTTCTGCATATTTGTTTTGTATTTGAATAGGCTTAATCTTTAGCATATCATACACATACAAATGTAATCATAGCATATACATACAAATAGTCTCATCAAATCATGTCATCATCATAATCATCATCCAACACAAAGTGGTCTCTCGTCATCATCTCGAAAATAGCGATACAAGTCTCATTTACTTGCAATTGTACATCGTTATCCATCTAAACAATGATATACGCGAGAAGAGCTATCACTTTGAGTGAGAGCGGAACTATGCAGTACATGAGTTCGTATCCCTCTCTCACATTAGCGTGAACCTAAACTAACTACTGCCTGTCGCTCGGAAACCGGAAACCGGTACACCTGGGCCTGACACTCCGACCACTCGTCGTATATGTACTCCTGGCGTAGCACTTCTTCACCATCGATGATCTATGCACCTGCATCATCACATGAGTCGATAATATGCAACATATATAGTTGAGCAACAAAAAGAGACAGACTTGTCAAAAATAGAAGCAACATATCATAAGCATAAATAACAAAGTTGATCGTACCCAAAATGCCCTAACTAGAGTGATCGTCGTTAGTCGAGGAGGACGGTTTAATTACATCACAAATAAAGTTTTGTTGTGCGTAACTCAAAGTTTCGTCATGCAGAAAGTATGGACTAAACGGACACATTGTCATATATTGACAATCACTCCAACATGTCATGCCATCCATCAAAGTCAGGGAGATACTCCCTGGGCCTAGTGAAAGGCTTCAGGTCGAGACGCTGAGCGGCTACCCATGTTCGGACGTCTTCCCGCGACATTTGTCCTTCTTCATAGAATATTCCTGTTTTTTCGACGACCTCCTTCATGATGATTTGGGCAAGTTCACGCTGGATGTGATAGAACTCAGCTCGAAGTCGATGATCCTCGATATCTCCTACTTTCTTTGCTCATTGCAAAATATGGGCATCGCCGGATGTAGGTGACATGCGAAGGTTCTGGTGATCCCGCCTATACTCCACATGTGGTGTATGACATAGAATCCATCATTAAGAGAATCACAGTTGCTGGATGCAGCAGAAGTCGGTCTTATGGCCGAAGGCGGGCCTGCCGTCCCTTCTCTTCTTGTTCTTGACCTCTCCACCCCGTGCGTCATAGTAAAACATAGCACTGTCGAGAACATCCTTGATGTGGGTGTAATCCTTTTTGTTAATTTTCTTCGACGAGTCCAAGTAAAGAGCGTGGGAGTATCGGGGTAGAGGATGATGAGGACGGCGCACCCGCCGATGCGCAAAATAAGTACACCTCAAATTAATCAGCCTCCACCGTGCAAATGAATGATTGAAAGCCAAGGAAGGATATCCGCGCATTTGACTTATAGGGGATGATAAGGCACGAGAATCGCCTCCTTGTCCTTATTGGCGAGCATTAAATTGACGATGTATTCCCTCGCGTATTCACGGTGCTTTGCGCGGACTCCCAAGAAGCCCTCATGCATGAAGTACGGGTCAGCGACACAGATATGAGGTATCTGCTCAACCCCGATGATGTAGTTCATGTGCAAGGCATAAAGGCGGACAAACGTAAAATCCATCTTCTTCACGTGAAACATGTCGAATATGTAATCGAATCGAAGGAAGAACTTCTCCGCGGGGAATGTGCCGACGTACGACAATTGCCGCGGAACGTTAACCACGTAGAGTGGGTATCCTGGATCTTTCGAGGCGATGAGGCCTTTCTCTATCCGCAGCACATCGTCATGAAGTCTCCTTAGATCGCCGAATCTGGCCCATAGCGCTGCTGCAGGTAGGATTGGTTGACCGGGGATATGCCATTTATCCGCACCGGGGATATACGGTCTTGAACCCGAGGCTGCTGAGGCGGCTGGATCATAGAATCAACTTTTTTGCCTTTCCTCGGTCTCTTCCTAGACTTCTTTACTACCGGAAGGTCGTCCATAATAGATTCAGCCTCCGGAGACGGCAATTCAGGCACCAACTCATGACGCTCAAACCCTAAGTAGGCGCCAGTATAGACATACTACTGAGTGCCATCGTCATCCGCATCCTCATCTATGGCGACGTCACCAGCGACTAATGGAGCCTTTTCCTCACCCCCTCTGCTATCACCCAGCACGACAGCCGACGCTAATTGGGTAGGTGAGGTGTTGATGTTCATACCTAACTGCGTGCTTGTGGGTGTGCTCCCGGCCGCCTCCAGACGAAGCACTCTTTGGCCACAATAGGACCCACCCATTGCAACAATCACCAAGCCGCCGCGGGGTCTCGTCGTCATCCCCCACTAGTACCAGAGGAGGCAAATTCTTGTGCTCCGGTTTGACACTAGCCACGGAAACCTTGAAGACGTTCGGGGGGATCGGCCGGCTGTGAAAAAATGGTTCCTTCGGCTTCATTATCGTCCCATTCCCCACGTCCACCTTCTGGTCGCCGATTGTGTAAAATACGGTGCACGGGGTTTCGTCGGCCTGCAAAGAAAAGTCTGCGATGTGAGACATCCGAAAGGCAATGAAAACGGGAGATTATACATTTATTGAAGGGGACCAGTGTGACAGATACCATGAGGGTGTCGAGCTCAGCCAAAGACGAAGCACCGCCGAGCACGTCCGGTGCCAGAGCCGGTGTCGGAGCAGGTGCGGGAGCCGGTGCAGGAGCAGGTGCGGGAGCAGGTGCAGCTGCAGGTGCTGGTGCAACGCTACGTCGAGCTGCTCCCCAAGAAGTCAGCAAGGGGAAAGTCTGCTGCATTTTTTCTGGATTTTGCCTGGTCCAATTGAAAAGGGCCAGAACCAAGGAAGTAGACATATCTACAACCACCTATTTTGCAGCAGCTACCGCTATTGCGACTGTCTGATATGATTTCTTCTCAACCGCAATCTAAACCTTCTTGTCGATGTTTTCTTCAGTTAACCTCCGTCTTTCCTTTCTCTCCTCCGTGGTCTCACGGTAGTACTTCTTCCACGTGGCGCCGTCTTCGACACCGTGCACGCGTCCATGCGAAGGTCGAGTCTCCACCGGGAGTCGTTTCAATATGTTCAATGCCCGGTTGAATGGAGTGTCCCATTTGGGCCTCGCCAACGCCTCAGACGGCGAGTCGCTTTCGGCCGCAATCCTGTGCTGCTCTCTCTGCAAAAGTCACAAGGATCGTTTACAAATATGACCAACATGCAGTCAAATTGATCAGAAACAAAAATTACCAGCAGTCTCATGAACTCCGTCTTGACCGCGTTCGTCTCGAAAACCTTCTTCACTGGGTCCCAACGGTAGCGGGCCCTGAGGACGTCACGCTCCTGCGGGACGGTGAACTCCGCCAAGGGGTCTGGGATGCCCAGACTCGCGGCTTCCACGTCCTCCTTGGCCCATATGGACCTCTTCCCGTCATAACCACGGCTTCCGAGGTGGTGGCACCCAATGTTCCTCTGTTAAAGCCCCTTCATGTACTTTGACTTTTTTGGCAGCTTCGGCCTCGCAAGCCGCTTGAATATTTCAAAGTGCTCTGTCGTGATTGTCGAATTATCCTTTACAATCTCGGAGTAGGGTTCCTTTTGACCACCAGTCTAGTAGCACGCGCGCGCTTCCTCGTGCGTGTTTGGCTCAAAATTGCCATCGTCCACCAGTCCTGAGTTTGTTAGGAAGCCGTTGCCTCTTTGCTTTCGGTTCTACACCGACTCCGCTCCCCGAGGCAGCGCCGGTCTCAGTCTCAGAGCCGGTCTCGATGCTGGTCTGAGTCTCAGCGTCGGTCTCAGTCTCAGCACCGGTGTGCGTGTCGGTCTCAGTCCCAGATGCGACCGGTGGGCCCAACAACAACATCGGTTGATCGTCGGCAAGGCTCAAAAATTCGTCTGCCGCCAGGTAGACGTCGTTGCAATAACCAGAACCCTGTCCTTCATCGTTGCTAGCCATGTTTCCTACGATTAAATCTAGTCAACTAATTCTAGACCTAATAAAATGAATAATGACATAAAAGGCCTATGTTTTGCAGGAACGTTGACTCCTTCCCGGTGCGGCAAATCCCGGACACTTGATATGTCCTAGTTTGTAGCACAAGTCATGCCGAAATTCATGGAAAATTTTGGCATGACCTTTGCTAAAAAGTGGACAAATCGAGAACCTGAAATTTGTGGAACAGAAATGAATCAACATTCCGGCAAAACATAGGCCACTCAGCTTCATTCCCTGGAAATAGTGTTCAAATATCCATCTTCGACACCGCAACACATGTCCAAATATGCACGAGCAACCACATGTCCAAATATACATGTCCAAATTTCACAAGCTAATTCAAAAACAAAGTGTGGAAGAAAATTCATTTAACTACTAATAGAACAAAATTCAGTTAACTTTAGTGCTCTATAATGTTGAAAGGAAAAAAATTCAGTTAACTACTAATTTCATTCATTTAGGTTATTCATTTAACTTCACCTAATTAACCTACTGTAGCACTACTACTAGCAGCACTACTAACCTAATTAACCTAGCAAAACTCTACTGCCCTAACTAAAAACATCTAATTAACATCTACTAGTACCACTACTGCCCTAACCTAATTAACATCTACTAGTATCACTATATACTACAAGCAGCATCTCGGGGGGTGAGACGGTGAGGTTGCGGGCGCCCACGCCGGCAGGAGACGGTGGCGAAGTGGGGCGACGGCGAATTGGGGAGACGGCGGCGAGGGCGAGGGATTTGGGGAAGAAGTGGTGTCCGGGGGGAGGGAAACTGCTGTTTAAGTGACACATAACGGTAGCGCCTTCCTGAAAACACGCTATAGCTAAGTTAACTACATCGCGTTTCCTGAAACGCGCTACTGCTATTTCTTTCTCCTTTTCCGTTTTTCATTTATTTTTCTTTACATTTTTTTCCTTTCTCCTTTTTCTATTTCTTTCATTTTCATTTACTTTTCTACTTGTTTTTCATTTTATTTTATTTTCGTTAGCAGTAGCGCCTTACACATAAACGCGCTGCAACAACAAAATTAGCGGCATCGCTGTTTCTAAAAGAGCGCTACTACTATGTGTAGCTGATCGGCTTAATGGTGGGAATTTTTGTAGTAGCGCTTTTACAAAGTGATGCGCTACTTCTACATGTGTATCTGCAGCGCGGTTATTTCGCGCGCGCTACTGCTGTCTAGCAGTAGCGCCCTTTTTTAACAAGCGCTACTGCTAAAGTTCTATGTATAGGCTTTTCCCTAGTAGTGGAAGAGGAGATGTCGATGCCCAAACCAGCTCATCACTACTAGACTGGTGGTCATGGAGGTGGACGATGACAATTTTGAGCCAAAACAGCCTGCGGAAGCGCGAGCGTGCTACGGCAATCAAATAGGATGCATCGTACGGACAACCGCCACCATCAACGATGAGAAACTAAATAAGATAGAAAATATGAAGCACTCCCTCCTAACGAAGCTGCACCAGGTATTCTTGTTCCCGGGCCGGGATGAAAAGAAATATACTGATCCAGATAAAGACCCGGCAATGAAGAAGATAAACAAACGCGCCATGACCAAGTTTAGTGACGCGTTGGCCACCTGGAAAGTAAGGGTGAAACATCTAATCATTGACAAAAAGGAACCCTCTCCGAGATTGTAAAGGATAATCCGATAATTACGGAAGCGCGGTTTGAAATATTCAAGGCGGCTTGCGTTGCCGAAGCTGCCAAAGAAAAGTCGAAGTACATGAAGGGGCTTCAAGAGAGGAACATGGGGTGCCACCACCTCGGAAGCCGTGGTTACGCGGGGAAGAGGCCCATATGGGCCAAGGAGGACGTGGAACGTGAAAGTCTGGGCATCCCAGACCCCTTGGCGGAGTTCACCGTCCCGCAGGAGCTTGACGTCCTCAGGGCCCGGTACCGTTGGGACCCAGTGAAGAAGGTTTTCGAGACGGACACAGTCACAACAGAGTTCATGAGACTGCTGGTAATTTTAGCTTCTGATCAATTTGACTGCATGTTTAGTCATATTTGTAAACGATCCTTGTTCCTTTTGCAGAGAGAGCAGCACAGGATTACGGCCGAAAGCGATTCGTCGTCTGAGGCGTTGGCAAGGCCCAAGTGGGACACCCAATTCAACCGGGCCTTGAACATATTGAAACGACTCCTGGTAGACACTCGGTCGTTGTATCGACGCGTGCACGGCGTCGGAGACGGCGCCACATGGAAGAAGTACTATCGTGAGACCACGGAGGAGAGAAAGGAAAGACGGAGGTTAAATGAGAAAACATCGACAAGAAGGTTGAGATTGCGGTTGAGAAGAAATCAGGTGAGACAGTCGTAGCAGCGGTAGCTGCCGCAAAATGGGAGATGGCAGCTACATGTGGTGTGTTGGTTCCGGCTATCGTCATTGGAGCAGGCAAAATCCAAATAAAGATGCAGCGGACTTTCCCCTTGCCGACTTCTTTGGGGGCAGCTCGACTAGCGTTGCACCAGCACCTGCTCCTACACCGGCTCCTGCACCTGCTCCTGTACCGGCTCCCGCACCAACTCCTGCACCGGCTCCCGCACCTGCTCATAGCAGCCCGTCCTCCGTCTCGGACGTGCTCGGTGATGCTTCATCTATGGCTGAGCTCGATGCCCTCACGGTACCTGTCACACCGGCCCTCTTCAATAAATGTATAATCTCCCATTTCCGTTGACTTTCGAATGTCTCACGTCGCAGACATGTCTTTGCAGGCCAACGTAACCCCGTGCACCATATTGTACACCATCAGCAGCCAAAAGCTGGACGTGGGGAAGGCGACAATAGTGAAGCCGAAGGAACAATTGTTCCACAGCCGACCGATCCCCCCTGACGTCTTCAAGGTCTCCGTGGCCAGTGTCAAACCGGGCCACGAGAATTTGGCTCCTCCGGTACTAGGGGGAGATGACGATGAGACCCCGCGATGACTTGGCGATTGCAAGAGGTGGGTCCTGTTGTGGCCAAAGAGTCTGCTTCGTCTAGAGGCGGCCGGGAGCACACCCACGACCACGCAGCCTCAACAAGGTATGAACATCAACACCCCACCTACCCAATTAGCGACGCCTGTCGTGCCGGGTGATAGCGGACGGGGTGAGGAAGAGGCTCCAGTAGTCGCTGATGATGTCGCCGCCATCGAAGAAGCAATGCATGATATCGATGCCATCGATGAGGATGAGGATGACACTCTACAGTATCTCAATACTGGCGCCTATGATGACGGAGGATGATGGCTCTGCAGTATGAGTACTTAGGGTTTGAGCGTTATGAGTTGGTGCCTGAATTGCCGCCTCCGGAGGCTGAACGTATTATAGACGACCTTCCAGTACCAAAGAAGCATAGGAAGAGAGTGAGGAAAGGCAACAATAAAGCTACTTCTATGATCCAGCCACCTCCGCAGCCTCGGGTTCAAGACTGTATACCTGTCATGGGTGCGGCGAAATACCATATCCCCGGTGAACCAATCCTACCTAAGAAAGCGGTAGAGGCCATATACGGCAATCTAACATTAGTAGAAAAAGGGCCATTTGTCCTAGTTCGTAAGGCCCATCTGTCCCGGTTGAGGAACCGGGAGTAAAGGGTCGTTACTAAAGCCCTAGGCCTTTAGTCCCGGTTCTTACACGAACCGGGACAAATGGGCCTCCACGTGGCCGCTGAGGCGAGCCCAGGCAGGAGGGCCTTTGGTCCTGGTTGGTGGCACCAACCGGGACCAAAAGGCATCCACGCATCACCAGCTGGCAGGAGTTGAGGTTTTTTTTGAAAGGGGTGATTTAGGGGATTTGGGGGTTAATTTAGGTTGTTAGCTAGCTAATAGAGAGAAGTGTCCTCTCTTATCTCCGTGCTAGGTTTAGCAACGCTACTGCTATGCCTAAACATGGCTTAGATTGAAGTGAAGGCAACATGTGGTGCATGTCGAAAGTAATACTAATCCTAACTTGATCAAGTTTGGATTGTACTACTTTCGACATGCACCACATGCATGTTGCCTTCACTTCAATCCAATCCATGTTCATTTCACCCACTGATATATAATAACTCTTCATGCTTGCATCATGCATCATCATAATAACAAGTCCTACTAATCATCATCATACAACTTCTACTTGTTATTAATAACAAGTCATACAATCATCATCCTCATAGTCATTGAACCAACCCTACTTAACTGTTCTTAGCACATGATCATCAGTATTAGGTAGCACCTAAATACCCTCTTTAAGGTAAAATAGCATAAAACAATATAGACCCTGACTCTCCATTATGGAGATCATCTTGTCTCCAATTCTTGCGCTTCGCTTCCTTTTGCTTCCAAGAACCTCCTTACGACTGTCCATACATTTTTCCCATTCTTTGATTTTAATGTCTCCACTTCTTTTAGAAATCAGGTATGGACAGTTGAGATTTGTAGGATCACCTGGCTGTATGTTCAAAACATCAAGGCTACCATTCTGATAAATCAAATGAGGCACACAAGCCATCGGGATTCTCTGTTGAAAAAAATAGTAATAACTTCATAGATAGCAATGATAGTTTTAGAAGTATGCAAAAGATGCACGGACGTCGTAATAGTAAAAAATCTTACCAGGGTATCTCCATGGAAGTTACTGTAGTTCAACACATGCACTAGTGGCACGTATTGACCATAATGTTGAGGAGTTTGATTGTAGATATTGTAATTCTCAAGATCAGTAGAAAATGCGATCAGAAGATTTTTCTCCTGATAAGTTAATTCGGAGCCTTCGGTGTAGTAGGTTCTGTCTACCATCTTCCGCATATTCTTTGAAGAATGAAATAAAGTTGTCAATGGAAATAAGTTGTCAACTATCTTGAAATAAACATTATAAATTTGCTAATAACTATGTTTGAGAAACTCACATAGCGGTAGAATTGGGGCGTATCAACAAGGACCCAAATGTCCATATTGTCTTGCTCGATTTCAGGATCACCAAGATCCATGGTGACAAGCATATCCTCATAAAAACCATACATCTTGCAAAGTGCTTCCCATTTTTTGCAACCAAAATGGGTTGCGCTCTCAGAATTGTACATCTTTACTTCAAAATCCACACCATTATGGGTCCTTAGGTGAATTTTCTTTGTTTCGAAACTTTCATGGTCTTCAAAACCCATCCTCTCCAAGACATAGCATTTTGCATGGCATGGGATAAGCTAGTCGAATTGTAAAAGATGAAAAGTACACGTTGAAATATTTGAAGTCATGCTTAATTACGAAAAGAACACTTGTTGTCGTTGCGTACCGTTTCAACATCGAAGGTCTCCTAGAGCTTAATGTTGACGCGCTGATCTTTTTCCAGGTGAGGCCTGTCGCACAGACCTCGGTCATCGTGGCACCACTCGCACTCCCCCGGGAGACTTTCGTCGTCCGAGTACGACTTTTCCTATGTTCATAATTCAAAGATTAAACTTGTACAATTAAATATATGTACTACAAAAACTAAATTAGAACATTATTATTCATCACGGGTTGACTATCGGTCTGTCGAGTCTTTTCTCGAAAACTCTCAGCTCACGTGGTGTATATATTCGACCGTCGGTGATGGTAGCTCCTCCTTTCGTTCCTGAGTGCATTACACCAAATTGTCTAGCACACGGGAACGAAGGAGAATCTACCCCCACGACAATAGTCGGGATTCTTCGTCCTCTCATATATGGTGGAGACTCTCCCTCACTGATTCCTCTCTGACATTTGCGACCGTCGGTGATGGTAGCTCCTCCTTTCGTTCCCGAGTGCATTACACCAAATTGTCTAGCACACGGGAAAGAAGGAGAAGCTACCCCCACGACAATAGTCAGGATTCTTCGTCCTCTCATATATGGTGGAGACTCGACAGACTTAAAGTCAACCCGAAATATCGTTTAATTATATGGAGAGTTGGCTGGTCTCACCTCGAGGTCGGAGGGGGTCGGTGACGGGGACGACGGCGGGGATGATGGATGGGGCTCCTAGATTTCTACAAAAACATAAACCCTATAAGCTATCAACTAATCAAATGCATACGCCTTGCATAGTGCTCTCCAATTTTAGCATTCAAAGTAGGAGTAGTTTTCCAATTTGAGCATTCAATAAGAAAAACCAAATCATAAAATAAAGTAGTATTCAAATTAGCATGCATTCAATTATAAGAAAAACTACATCATCTCTTGCGTCCGTACATCGTCGAATATTATCACTAATACACCTCGAATAGTATCATACATATAGCATCGCTAATACAGCTAGAACCGTAGCGCCCAACGGGTATCTGCGCGGGCAGTGGACCCAAAGAGAAGGAACCATCACAGGATCATAGCTCCAGTGAGCTCCCTGATGAACCTGCCAGGTATTGTCGAACCCGCCATCCAACGCAACCATGTAGCGACGGACGTGCTCGTCCTCCTCGCTGACACGGTGACGTACCACCTCCGCGGTGTCCGAAAGCCTCGGCACCATCACTGGCCCAGGTGACCGCCACCAAACAAGGTTCGGGTCAACGACGGGCTGGCTCCTCACCAACCTACGCCCCCCGGAAGGTAGCACCTCCCAATACCAGCCCGGCGGAGCCCAGCCCCGGACATCACCCCTTTGATCAAGTAGGCCTCCTCCGCCGAGTCGACGACGAGGATGCGGGATAGGGATCGTCGAGGTCGATGCGGGAATAATTGCTTGAACTAAAAAATAAACTAGTTCTAATAATTTTCTTGCTAAAAATAAACTACTTCTATAGTAAAATAAAGTAGTCTTATTAAATCAACTAGTTCAACTACTAAGCACTTACTATAAATAGAATAAAGTAGTACTTACTAAAAATAAACTACTTCTATATATAATAAAATAAAGTAGTTTTATTAAATCAACTAGTTCAACTACTAAGCACTTACTGTAAATAAAATAAAGTAGTACTTACTAAAAATAAACTAGTTTAAGTAGTTCAATTGTTTTTCTAACTAATTATATTAAACACTTTCTAAGTAGTACTTATTAAAATTTATCGGGGAGGGGGGTATACACTACGGGAAACAAGTAATTTGCCGTCTGTGGATTACAGACGGCAAAGACCTAAATCCAGACGGCAAACTCAGACGGCAAAGATAAGTCGGCAAAGAATACTTTGCCGTCAGCTTTTAATCGGGGCAGACGGCAAAGACTTTGCCGTCAGCCAAATTTGATTCGCTGTCAGCCTTACAAATCACAGACGGCAAAGAAAAGTACTTTTGCCGTCAGCCAGACTACATCTTTGCCGTCAGCTATTCGGGGGTTTGCCGTCAGCTGAGGATATCAAAGACAGCGAAGAAAAGGGTCAAATTAAAAAAAACACACACACAGCTTCCGAGGGATGCGGTCAATGCATGAAGTGCACTGTTTCTTCTTTTTCTTTTAACAGGGAAAGGCCCAGCCGTGTTTAGTGCCTTTCATTCAATGTTACTCCAGTACAAAATGCAAACATGATTCTGCAAAAACCAAAGTTACAGAATAGTCCTGGAATTTAACAAAAGGACCCTAAAAAGTAAAACTAAAAATCAATCAGGTCCTTCTTCTCCACTGCCGTGCTCTGTTCGCCCCGCCGTCTGTCCCGCTCACCGCACCGCTCTGCCGTGCTCCGCTTCGTTCTTGCCGCCGCCCAGCCACTCTTTCAGCCGCCCGCTCCTCCGTAGCCATGTTGAGCCGACTTCGCCCGGTGGCGCGAGGAGGCTGGGGATGGGCGGTGCTCGACTGCCGGTGACGGCCCCGCTCAGCCGCGCCGCTCGGGCCCGGCCGCGCTCGGGAGCTGAATCGCTCCGGTGCCGCAAGGACGCACGCGAGGGATGTCGGGGATGGGCGGTGCTCGACCAGCAGAGCTCCCTGCTGTTTTAGCGGCAGAGCTCGCGAGGCGGAGCGCGCGAACGGCGGGTGAGGAGGAGCTCGCGGTGTGCACTGGCTCGGATGCGCGGCCGGAGGAGCTGGGTTGCGGCCGGCCGGCGGGAGAGGACGACATCGCGAACTGGAGCATCATGCGGTGTTGGGCGCCACGGCGGACGGACGGGCGCACTGGCGTTGGCCCCGGTGTTCGGCTCCTCAGGGGCGGGCGGTCGCTGGGCTAGGGGCGGCTGCTCGGAGGCGCCGGATTTGTGGGCGGGCGTTGGCCAGTGGCGTGTGGCTGCTCGGGGGAGGAGGAAGGAGGGAGCACGAGCGAGAAGGATAAGGGAGTCGTGGGTGGGCAGGTACGGTGCTAGCATCGTGGGTGGGGGCGCGTGTGGGGGCGCGTGCATCATGGCGGTCGGTGGGAGCATGTGTCCGACGGCTTCAGAGTGGGTGGGATCTACGGCTAAGATGTTGCCAAGTCATCGATCCGTGTGATCGATCCGCGTGGTGTGCTTTTCCTTTGCCGTCTGCGAAACAAAATACAGACGCCAAAGAGCTCTTTCCTGTCTGCCAAAAAAAAACACAGACGGCAAAGATTTTTTGCCATCTGCCAAAACAAATGCAGACGGCAAAGGTTCTTGCGCTTCGCTTCCTTTTGCTTCCAAGAACCTCCTTACGACTGTCCATACATTTTTCCCATTCTTTGATTTTAATGTCTCCACTTCTTTTAGAAATCAGGTATGGACAGTTGAGATTTGTAGGATGACCTGGTTGTCTGTTCAAAGCATCAAGGCTACCATTCTGATACATCAAATGAGGCACACAATCCATCGGGATTCTCTGTTGAAAAAAATAGTAATAACTTCATAGTTAGCAATGATGTACTAGTTTTAGAAGTATGCAAAAGATGCACGGACGTCGTAATAGTAAAAAATCTTACCAGGGTATCTCCATGGAAGTTACTGTAGTTCAACACGTGCACTAGTGGCACGTATTGACCATAATGTTGAGGAGTTTGATTGTAGATATTGTAATTCTCAAGATCAGTAGAAAATGCGATCAGATGATTTTTCTCCTGATAAGTTAATTCGGAGCCTTCGGTGTAGTAGGTTCTGTCTACCATCTTCCGCACATTCTTTGAAGAATGAAATAAAGCTGTCAATGGAAATAAGCTGTCAACTATCTTGAAATAAACAATATAAATTAGCTAATAACTATGTTTGAGAAACTCACATAGCGTTAGAATTGGGGGCGTATCAACAAGGACCCAAATGTCCATATTGTCTTGCTCGATTTCAGGATCACCAAGATCCATGGTGACAAGCATATCCTCATAAAAACCATACATCTTGCAAAGTGCTTCCCATTTTTTGCAACCAAAATGGGTTACGCTCTCAGAATTGTACATCTTTACTTCAAAATCCACACCATTATGGGTCCTTAGGTGAATTTTCTTTGTTTCGAAACTTTCATGGTCTTCAAAACCCATCCTCTCCAAGACATAGCGTTTTGCATGGCATGGGATAAGCTAGTCGAATTGTAAAAGATGAAAAGTACTGTAGCGACCAGACCCGAATGGATCAAGTCTCTGTGCTCAATGTCATCCCTGGATCAGTAATGCTGACACCACACAGTACTTCGAAGGATTTATAGCAGAGTAGCAATCACACGCTTATTACATCGTTGTCCACAAGGGAACTTAATACAATAATATGGCTTAAGGCCATCTAATAATAACAGCGGAAGGCTTGGAAGATAAGTGAGTCCATCAACTCCATCGGCATCACTGAGTATAGAACCACGACCTAACACCTTACTCGTCGTCTGAAAAGTCTGCAACGTGAAAGTTGCAGCCCGAAAAACGGGCCAGCACATGGAATATGCTGGCAATGTAACACATAAAGAGCAATGAAGCAATAAGCCTATACTACATGCATATATGGCTGGTGGTAAAGCTCTACGGTTACATTTTTGCATAAAGCTAGTTTTTCCCTACATCAAAGGAATAATTTTATTTAACTATCATGGTGGTTGTTAAACATTGAGAATGGTTGACAGCATCCTCAATCCCAATTAAAAAGTACTCATCAAAACCCAATAACTTTTATTAGAAGTAACATGTTGAGATTCACATGATATTCAATTACCAGATACTCAAACGTCCATAACCGGGACACGGCTAATCATGATTAGTTTATACACTCTGCAGAGGTTTGCGACTTTTCCCCACAAGACTCGATCGCCTCCACTTGGTTCTCGTGACTACATGGTGTTTGAGAAGCGGATGACCGAGACATAGTCTTTCGAAGCGCTAGCACCTTACATGTGGGTAGACCGTACCAACCTACATCCCCTACATCAGCTAGCCTACCCGTAAGAGTTCGCACAACTTAGTCAACTACGCCAGAGCCCATAATTGGCTTGTGGCTGCACACGAAAGTTTCCAGTTTGAATGATCTTATGATCCCTTAGAGCCCGGGTGGCGGTCCAAGAAATACAGTAAGTCTGATGGAAACCAGGTGCCTCAATCCACCCAGATGTGTGTTTAGGTTGCCACCTTAGATAAACCATTAATTAACAATCTCACATCTGTCATGGATATACACTCACCCAATCCACGCCTACTAGCATAGCATGGCATAACAACAAACGAGAAGTAACTCCCAAGGTTTCATAAGTAAAACAGTTAATAGGTACTACCTCAATCTACTTCCCATCCCACAATTTAATTAGATCCTAACCATGCAAGTGTTTGAGAGTTTGATCTAATGCAATAAAACTGGGTAGTAGAAAAGGTATGATCAAGTGTTACTTGCCTTGTCGATGATCCATGAGACCTAGAGATTCAAGTAACAAGCGGCGCACTCGGTGATCTAACGCACAAACAACAAGCATACAATAAGTACTCATCTAATGCACAGGAAATCTCGAATAAAAGATCTAACCAGATAGTTCAACTTAAGAACCCTGGTTGCAAAAGAATCGAATCAAATAAAACATTGAAAGTCGAAACTCGAGAGAGAACGACTCGGTTTAGCAATCTGAAACTAGGTCAAAATTTTACAGTAGCAAAACTCTGTGTAAGTAGGTTAGTCGGACGGCGGTTTCATAACGAAACTCCAGGCGCTTGAATCACCTGATTCCGATAAACGAGCGAGAAAATAAACAGATTTGAAAATCGGATCGGAAATCGAATCAGAAAAATAACGGATTAAATCCGATTAAAAGAAAACGACGAACGAATTAAATAACGGACGTTCATTAACAGAATTAATCCAACGAACACATTCATTGAAACGAACGGTTCGGTGAACGTTCTTTAAATAAGAAAACCAAAAAATAAAATTCATCTAGGGTTTTTTAAAAAAAACCAACATCTTCAAAAAAAAATGGATCGGGTTTTCTAAAGAAAACCGACCGGGCGGTGGCGGCGGCTACCTCCGGTGGCTTTCACGGGCGGGTCTCAGCGGGCCCGGGGCGGCGAGGTCGGGAGGGGCGGCGAGGTGGCGGCGTGAGGAGACGGCGGCAGCGTCCTCGGCGGCGCAGGGGCTCGTGTCGGGGAGGCGGGCGGCGCGGTGAGGAGGAGAGGGGGGGCCGGGTTTTATAGGAGGGGGGTGCCGGTGGCTTGGGGAGGGGCAAGCCGGGGAAGGAGGAGGAGGAGTCCTCCTCGGACTCGCCAGGCGGGCGCGGCAGGAGGCACGCCGCTGGCTCATGAGGAGAGAGGGAGGCGGGCAGGCGGCTGGGCCGGCTGGGCCTTGGCCCAAAGGGGCCAAGCAGTTTTTTTTTAAACAAAACTAAACGGATTAAAAAATACCAAACGAACTCCTAATCTTATAAAATTAATTTTCCCCGACTCCTAAAAATGAGTCGAACAAAATGAACTTTAAAAACGGCAAATATGCATATATTTTTTTAAAATGCTCATTTTTGCCTAAAGAAAATAAATCCTCCAAAAGCCAAATTTGATTTATTTATAATATCTTCATTTTTCCTAAATGTTGGGAAAGTCATATTATTCCCTCTCTTAATTTTTTATAGGAAAACTTTATGAAGATAATTAAATAAATCCAATGATCCTGTTTTCAAAATTTGGGAAATCCCAAATATGAAAATAATGAAACTTCCAACTCTCTCCGAGGGTCCTTGAGTTGCGTGAAATTTTCTAGGATCGAAAAATGCGAGAAAATATGATATGCATGATGACCTAATGTATAACATTCCAAATTGAAAATTTGGGATGTTACAAACCTACCCCCTTAAGATGAATCTCGCCCTCGAGATTCGGGTTGGCTAGAAAATAGGTGAGGTGGTCCTTGAGCAAAACTTCTTCTCTTTCCTGGTGGCTTCATCCTCGGTGTGGTGGCTCCACTGAACTTTGCAAAACTTGATAACCTTGCTGGGTAACTCTGCTGGCATAATCGAGAATCTTAACCGGTTTTTCCTCATATGTTAAGTCATCCTTCAACTGTATTGCTTCCAGTGGCACTGTGTCTCTTAACGGTACCTCTGCTATCTCGGGGTGACATTTCTTCAACTGAGAAACATGGAATACATCATGAACTCCTGACAGTCCTTCTGGCAATTCCAACTTATAAGCAACTTCTCCCATGCGTTGCAAAATCTTATACGGTCCAACGAAACGCGGTGCTAACTTTCCTTTAACTCCAAAACGCTTAACTCCTCGTAGCGGGGATACTCTAAGATATACTCTGTCTCCAACTTCATACTCAATCGCTTTGCGCTTTGAATCGGCATAGCTCTTCTGTCTGGACTGGGCTACCTTGAGCCTGTCTCGAATCAACTTAACCTTCTGTTCCGACTCCTTAATCAAATCTGGTCCAAACAACTGACGATCTCCGCCAGTCCCATGACAACGGTGTCCTGCACCTTCTTCCATCTGAGTCTCGAAAGGTGCCATCTTCAAGCTGGTTTGGTAACTGTTGTTGTAGGAAAATTCTGCATACGGCAAATTATCATCCCAGCTAGATCCATAATCTAGTGCACAAGCTCTCAGCATATCCTCTAAAATCTGATTGACTCTCTCAGTCTGTCCATCGGTCTGTGGGTGGAAAGCTGTACTGAATTCCAGTCTGGTTCCCAATGTTTCGTGCAACTGGTTCCAAAATTTCGAGGTAAACTGGGTTCCTCTATCTGATACGATGCTCCTCGGAACTCCGTGCAAACACACAATTCTGGTCATGTATATCTTTGCCAACTTAGCACTGCTATAGGTAGTCTTGACTGGAATGAAATGAGCTACCTTAGTCAAACGATCGACTATGACCCAAATCGAGTCATAACCTGAACGAGTCTTTGGCAAACCTGTGATGAAATCCATGCCTAGTTTATCCCACTTCCATTCGGGTATCGGCAATGGTTGTAACAATCCAGCTGGCTTCTGATGCTCTGCCTTTACTTTCTGACATACGTCACAAACTGCTACATACTCCGCAATATCCTTCTTCATTCCGGTCCACCAGAAAGTATTCTTCAAATCCAAATACATCTTGGTATTTCCTGGGTGAATCGAATAGGGTGAATCATGGGCTTCTTGTAAAATCAACTTCCTGATCTCTGGGTCATTGGGCACATAAACACGGTCTTCAAACCATAGGGTATCGTGCTCATCCTCACGAAATCCTTTATATTTTCCTTTGCGCATTTTCTCCTTTATAGAGGCAACTTCCTTATCTGCCTTTTGGGCTTCTCTGATTTTGTCCAACAGTGTCGACTGAATCTCCAATGCTGCTACATAGCCTCTCGGAACTATTTCCAAACATAGCTCTCGAAGGTCCTCGGCTAACTCATTGGGTACTCCTCCCATCATTAGAGTATTGACGTGGCTCTTACGGCTCAATCGTCGCCTCGACATTAGCATTTCCGGGTGATAATGCAATCTCATGTCATAATCCTTGATAAGTTCTAACCATCTCCTTTGTCCGAGATTCAATTCTTCGTGTGAAGATGTACTTCAAACTCTTGTGATCCGTATATACTTCACAATGATTACCAATGAGAAAATGTCTCCACGTCTTCAGGGCATGCACAACGGCTGCTAACTCCAAATCATGAGTGGCATAATTCAACTCATGGGGCTTAAGTTGTCGTGAAGCATACGAAACAACTCTTCCTTCTTGCATAAGCACGGCTCCAAGTCCTCGACGTGAAGCGTGCAATACACCTCATAATCCTTAGTCCGATCCGCAATATCAAAACTGGTGAGGTAACCAATCTTTTCTTCAACTCCTGAAAACTTGCCTCACAGTCCTCAGTCCATATGAATTTGTTTTCCTTCTTCAACAATTCAGTCATAGGCTTGGCAATCCTTGAGAAATTCTCAATGAATCTTCGGTAGTATCCTGCGAGTCCAAGGAAACTCTAAATCTCTCCAACTGTCGTTGGTGCTTCCCATTTGGTTACGGTCTCAACCTTTGTGGGGTCAACGGCTATTCCTTCTCCGGATATAACATGTCCGAGAAATCCAACTTCCTTTAGCCAAAACTCACATTTGCTGAACATGGCATACAACTGGTGTTCCTCGCCTTCTCAAAACCAATCGCAAATGTTCCTTGTGTTCCTCTTCATTCTTCAAAAAATCAAAATGTCATCAATGAAGACCACGACGAACTTATCCAAAAACTCCATAAACACTTTGTTCATCAGGTTCATGAAATAGGCTGGTGCGTTAGTCAGTCCAAATGACATAACGGTATACTCGTACAGTCCATATCTCGTGGTAAATGCTGTCTTGGGTATGTCCTGCTCCCGAATCTTCAACTGATGGTACCCTGATCGCAAGTCGATCTTGGAAAACACTTTAGCTCCTTGCAAGCGATCAAACAGATCATTTATCATAGGTAGTGGGTACTTGTTCTTGATTGTTACTTCATTTAATCCACGATAATCAACAACCATTCTCAAAGACCCATCCTTCTTCTCCACCAACAAAACGGGTGATCCCCAAGGTGATGAACTTGGGCGAATAAAACCTTTATCCAATAGTTCCTTAATCTGTTTCTTGATTTCCGCCAAATCCTTTGCGGGCATCCTGTACGGTCGCTTCGATATCGGGCCTGTTCCTGGCAACAGCTCGATCAAAAACTCAATGTCTCTATCCGGTGGCATTCCTGGCAACTCTTCCGGAAATACATCAGGAAAATCCTTCACCACTGGTACTTCTTCCTGCACCACTCCTGATAAGCAATTAACTTGCGCTCTTCTCGGCTCGTGCCGTGATACATACTTGATCCTTCTTCCTTCTGGTGTGGTGAGCAAAATTGACTTTGTGGTGCAATCTATGTTTCCTCCATACTTTGATAACCAATCCATTCCTAATATCACATCCAATCCTTGGGATTCCAGAACTATTAGGTCTGAGGGGAAAACATAGTGTCCAATCCTTAATGGCAGTCGATCACACCATTTACTAGCCATGTACTCTGGGAACGGGTGAGGTTACTAGCATGGGTGACCTAAGGGCTTGGGTTGGTAACTTGTACTTATCCACAAATCCCCTTGATATGTATGAATGCGATGCACCAGTATCGAAAAGAACAACTGCAGTAAATGACTTAACCAAAAACTTACCAATTACTGCATCGGGCTGATCTTCAACCTCCTCCACATCAATGTGGTTCACCTGTCCCCTGTTGAAAGGGTTGGGCTTCTTTCCAGAGCTTCCATTGCCATTTCCGTTCTGGCCTTCTGGACAGTCATTTGCATAATGCCCAGTCTTGCGGCACTTAAAGCAACTGATGTGACTCAGGTCTACCTTGGATGGTGTTGACGGGTTGGTGCGGTTCTGTCCGTTGCTTCCTCCATTCCCGTTCCCATTCTTGGTGCTATTATGGTTATGCGAATTACCTCCTCCATGGGTATGCTGAAACTGAATTCCTGATTTAGGGTATAACGAGGCTTCTGCTTGAGCTCGAGTTATACTTCCCTTGTCCATACTTCCGCTTGCGGTTCTCAATTTGCTGCTGCTTTCCTTCAATCATGAGGGCTCGGTCTACCAACTCCTGGTAGTTGTTGAAACTAGCTACCATCAACGGCATGCTGAACTCATCATTTAGTCCTTCTAGAAACTTCTCCTGTTTAGCAGGGTCTGTAGCAACGTCATCTGGGGCATAACGTGCTAACTTACTAAAGTCATCCACGTACTGGCCAACAGTCCTTCCTCCTTGGCGTAAGTTGCGAAACTCACGCTTCTTCATGGCCATGGATCCTGCTGAAACATGGGCAGTGCGGAAAGCTTGCTGAAATTGATCCCATGTGACAGTGTCTACCGGGTAAGTGGCTGTGAAATTCTCCCACCATGCTGCTGCGGGTCCTTCAAGCTGATGTGCTGCAAACTTCACTCTTTCACCATCTGTGCATCCTGCAGTGGTCAACTCCCTTCCTATCTTGCGGAGCCAATCATCTGCCACAATCGGCTCGGTGCTACTGGAATACACCGGCGGATTCAGTCTAAGGAAACGAGTCAGGTGATCCGCAGGTGGCGGTGGTGGCGGTGGGTTGTTGTTGTTGTTGTTGTTGCCCTGGTTCTGCACCAATGTTTGAATCAGGGTATTCTGCTGCTGAATCAGTTGGGTGATCTCTGGCGGGAAAATGAATCCGGGGTCGCGTCTAGGAGGCATCTGATGGGTTTAGAAAAGAAGAGTGATTTAGAATAGAATGAGGTCTAAGGGGAATCACTACCCAAATGCACATGAGCAAATGCACACAAAATCACTTCATTCAATCAAACAAGGGCTTACAACGATGTAACTATCGCAAAAGTGCGTGTACTATAATGTTTACATGGAGGGAAATACTACTAATATGTGGGGGACTTCTACTAATTTGAACCGTGGAAGACTCCATGATGTCCTGCTCCACCGTCTTCAAAGTCGGGTTCACTTGGATCCGAATCGGTGTCGTCAATGTTGATGTAGTCGCTTGAGCAACCGACATACTGGTCTTCATTCCTGAGCGTCAATTTCTTCTTGAGTTCTTCGATCTCGTACTTAAGATCGTTATTGTGTCTTGCTAGAGCTACGATCTCGTCCATGTAGTCCTTGCGGGTAGTCTTTAGTTCTCCTTCCAGTTCGATGATCCTTCCCTTTGTCTTCTGTAACTCCAACATATCATTGCACATTTGGTTCTCCTGGCGTCGAATGTGCTGATTTAACTCCTGGATGAACGCTGCAATGGATCTATCCTTCTTAGTGCTGACGACGTCCCAGTTGTCATCTCGGCGTCCGCAAATCTGGTAGATGGTGTCCTTGAGGTCTTCATGATAAACTTCTCCAATGCGTCCCATGGTGATGTGAGCTGCCATGCTCTTTCCCAGACTCCAAGTTGGTGCACTGAAAACACTACCTATAGTGTCGTGGAATTGTCACGGCAGATGTCCTCATCAAAGGACTTAGTCGCAGGGCCATCGTACGGGTTAACTTAAAGGGGTTAATGCGGCACAAGACACGGGAATTATACTGGTTCAGCCCCTTCGATGAAGGTAAAAGCCTACGTCCAGTTGTGGTTGATTGATATGATTCGCGACTAAGGGAGCAATAGCTTTGCCTTGGCCTCGAATCTCTTCCTAACTCGCCGCCGGTCGCCCCTTATATACACGGGTTAACGCCCGCCGGCTTATGTAATCCCAATCCGGCTCATATAGGAGTCCGGTTTGGTCTCTCCTTTCTTGTCTTACAATACAAGTTACTGATTAGGGCGGTTTACATGTACGGATCTTAATTCCCTTCGGGCTCCAGGCCTCCATATGGGCTCGATCCCACACTTTAGGGTAAACCGGCCCCTCGGGCGGTTCACACTCGTAGCTGTATCCTCAACATTAGGCCCCGATTGACTTGAACCGGTTCAGTTAATCTTCCACGTCTTCGAGCAACCCTTGATCTTCCTTGTAAACCGCCATTGACTTGACCCGCCGTGACATCATCCTTCGATCTTCGTGTCGGGGCCCCGACGCGTCATTTTGGACAAAATCTAAACAGAAGATTCCCTTCATTAAGGCTATCCGGGGAATCGAGGCGGCCATTGCACCTTCCGCCGCTTTTGGCTCCTCAATTCTCGCGCCCATTGATTACTCCGCCCTTATAAATAAACCGGCGGGTCATTCTCTTCTTCTCCTTTCTCTCTTCTTCTTCCTCGCGACCTGCCGACCCTGAAGCTCTTGCCGTCACCTTCAACCTTCGACCAACGCTTCCCGCCGGCCCGCTGCATCAACCGGATCGGACCAGAGTCTCCGCGCTCCTCCGTGTTTCCTGCTCATCCGGTAAGGTCATCTTTAAACCCTAGATCTCATCTGGAAACTTGGTTCGTCGCATAATCCATGAGTGTTCTTGCCGACCTTGCATGCCCGTTCCGCCATGGCCGTACGGCTCGGCCGTACCGCTTCTCATATGCCAACGGATGCTTTCACCATTTACCCGATTCTAGGCGCCTTTCCCCCTTGTTCAGATCTTCCATTTTAACATACCTGAACCTTCCTGCGCTGTATGAGGTCTGCATAGGTCGCAGAAATTCTCTTTACTGAACCCTGGTAGATCTAGATTATTTCCTTTTGCATGGGAAACCTGTTTCTGTCTATACTTAGCAATTTTTTCAGCACTAGCTCCTCCGACGGTTTAACTTCTGATATTTAATCCGACCCTCCATTAGTCCTTAGTTAAACCGGACCGGGAAGCCGGCTTACGAACTGCCGGTTTAACAATATTTGGAACGCCTGACCCGTTTAATAGTGAACCGTTTTCTTCCTTTCTTTCACAGCCTTAATCTCCCGGAATGGCTCCTCAATTTTCTGCTTGCAACTGGGTCCGGTCCAGAGTCACCGAGACGCAGCTCAACGGCTATGTCACCACTGGCGGTTTGGCTCCAAAAAGTGTCCTCCACTGGCGTGTTCCGGAAGGCGAATTTCCTCCCGTGCCGCGAGCGGGAGAAGTAATCGTGTTCATGCATCACTTAGACCGGGGGTTCTGTCCGCCCGGTTCAAAATTTTTCCGGGATGTCCTTGCCAGCCTGCAGCTTCATCCTCAGGACATCGGCCCAAATTCGGTGTCGAATATATGCAACTTTCAAGTCTTCTGTGAAGTCTATCTTCAAGAAGAACCATCTGTGGAGTTGTTCCGGGATTTTTTCCATTTGAACCGCCGCACAGAGTTTTCTGACGGTCCGAACACAGAGTTGGGTGGCGTGTCGATCCAGAAGAGGAAGGAAGTCGATTTCCCACACGCCAAGCACCATAGCCATCCAAAGGAATGGAACCAAACCTGGTTCTACTGCCGGAACACTGCCCCTGCTGACGAGAACCCCTTGCCGGGTTACCGTTCTCACCGGCTCAGCAACCTGCATCCACTGCCTTCTCGCTTAACCGCCGCGGAACGGAAAAACTTCGCACCGCAAATAATCAAGCTCCGGGCTCTGATGGCCAATGGTTTAACCGGCGTAGATCTTGTACGTTGCTGGGTCTCTTGGGGTGTTTTGCCACTAAGCCGCCGGCCCGGATTGATGCACGAGTACACCGGCAGCCTCAAAGATCCTCAAAGGCGTCACGAGCTGCCTATAACTGAACAAGAGGTCACCGAAATCGTCAAGAAGATGCTTGATGAACCAATCTCCGTCTGCAGCCTCACCGGATTGGCTCCATTCTGTGCCACCAACAAACCGCCGGCGGTAAGTTCTATTCTCTATCTTTCACGCTCTTAATACTCCGTCAATGCACGTTAATCCTTTATCCCTTCTCAGGCCGACAGCTCCTTCTGGAAGCGAACCAAACCGGTTCGGGCGCCTCGTGTAAAGTCAAAGGCTACTAAGAAAACGGGCAAGAAGAAGACTGCCGAGTCCTCTAATCCGGCGGAGGACGAAGAATCAGATGCTGAGGTAAACCGGCTTGCCGCTTTGTGTTTCTTCCTGCACATGCTTAGTCCTCTTACAATCTTTTTACTGACAAATCTCTTCCCAGGATGATGCGGAAGCCAGCCACGCCGACCCTGTTGAGGTAATCTTACTTTCTTCCGAATCCGATCTTGCGCCGTTAAGAGAATTCGTCACGCCGTCCGGAAAGTGAAAAATACCATTCCCTGTGCTTACTTGAATCCAAATCTTAACTTGAAGACACAACAGTCGAGGCGTGGCGTCGTACAACCCGGCATAGTGGCCAACAGGTTACTTCAGCCGGTTTATCGGACACACCTATCCGGAAGCGTCGGCGAGGTGACTTGCTCTCCGAGCGTTATCCCTTAAAAGGTTTCTTCCGATGTCCTCTCAATCCGTCGACCCAATTATCAGGCCTCTTCCAACTCGTCGCGGCGGTTCATCCACCACACAACTGCCTCCGGCGAACATCGCCAGCGAGGTGCGTAATTACTGTTTGTCAATTCGACTCACCGTTACTCTGATAAATTTGTCTTGATCCGACTCTGACTATTGCAGCACCAAGGCTCGCTTGAGCAAGAAGGCAAAAACTCTTGATCCTACCCTGGATGCTGATCCAGAAAACGCCCCCGAACAAACACACGGAAATCCTGAAGCTGCCAAGGAAAGCTCTGGTGAACTGTACAAAGAAGACTCTGCTGATCCGCCAGAGGTTGAACCGGAGGTTCAAGTGGAAACTTCCCAACCTGTTCCATCAAATCCGTCCGCCGAGCGAGTCGTGACTGTTGAACCGCCGAGCCAAAGCAAGACGACGGCAAGCCCAAACAAGACCGCTGAAAATGACGATGTTATTGTGACGGTCGCGGCTACACTGCTCCTGCCCAACGATCGCTTTAACAAAACACAGCATCAAAGACAGTTCCACTATTATGAGCAAGGACAAGGGAAGACTGATATGTCGGCTACGACAATTTCTCTGCCCAAGAGCTTCATTCGACTTTCGAACCGCTTTACACAAGCCGCGACTTTGAAGCCGGTCTAGTAAACCGCATGAAGGACCGTTATGAGGTAACGACCTCTCTTATATCTTAAGCGCATAGTAGCCCCTAAGGGTCGGTTTAACCTTGCAAAGTTAAACCGGGACTTAAGGTGTTCTCTTCATAGAAAAATTGAGATCAACTAGCCATTAGCCCCCAAGTGCCAAGTTGAATACTTGTATTAAGCTTGGGACTTGCATAATGAAACTACTAACCTGCTTCCTTTGTCATCAGAATGAAATACACCAGCAGGCTGTACACCTTAAAGATCTCCGAACCAATCTGGAAACCCAAATAACAGAAGCCACCAAAGCCAAGGATGAGCTAAAAACTGCCCTGACCACCATGGAACAGCTGAAGGAGTGGTACAAATCCGAACGGGTCAACTGGGATACCGAGAAGGCCGGTTTAGTAAAGCGGGCGGAGGAAGCTGAAGCGGCCCTTAAACCGGTGACGGAAGAGCTGACCGGACTTAAACGCCAAGTGCACGCCATGACCTCTGCCATCTTTGGTAAGCAAATTTATACTGACTATGCCTGTGTTAATGCGTCCGCCGGTTTAACTTGAGCTGTCTAAACCTGGTGCAGGCAAACGTATTGCTCATCTGGGCTCCGACGTGCGGAAAAAGCTCAAGGCTTCGTACACTCTGATCGAGCAGCTATATACCGGCGCCCAGCGGGTCATATGCGCCACTTCATATGACAACACGGCGCCGTCCCTGATCAGAGAGACGCTAGACCGGCTGTCGATGATTCCGGGGCAGCTTGAAGAGATGAAGCGATCCGCAGCCCGGGCTGGCACTTTATCGCTCGACGCTGCCAAAGGCATGGATAGCGGACCTTGATCCGGTGACATAGCTAAAGGTTTTCCCAGCGCTCAAGAGAACGGTGAAGCCTTTGATAACGATACCACAAGCGGATCACAAAGGAAGTTCGTCCGTTGGCGAGTCAACGGCGGCCAAGCCAACTGAGGTTCACCGATCTTTTATGATGCCAATAACAAGCGGGTGGAGTTTGTCATTCCGAAGTGCGAGCCTGATCCTCCAATCCGTAAGCACACTTACGCCCCTGACGTTGATCCGGCTGAACTGATAAGTGAAGAAGCTGTCTTTCAGGCCTTAACCCGGATTGACTGGTCCACCAATGACTTCCGGGCTTTGGGTGAGGAAGAGGAAGAAGCTGAACCGACGCCAGGCGCCGTCCCCTCTACGTCGCGCCAACCCGGTGAAGCAGCGTAATCCGTCAAGCCGGGTGATATCCAAAGCTTCAAGGCATAACTCGCGTGAAACACCGGGCCTCGAAAGGCTTTGTAATAGGATAGCAAGTGTCTTTTATTGAACAATGCCGTACAATCTTAGTCTGTAAACTTTGCATGGCGATCTTTGGATCCGTTGGCTTTTGTAGTAAATCCTGCAACATATTTTGCCTGCAATCACAAGTTCTTAAACCGCCGTGGCGGTTTACACCTCTGCCAGACTGATCAATATGTAGATGAGAAAATACCGAGGCACATGATCAAAACTATGTGATACAAACATACCTGCCCGTATCAGGCACACAGTGGGCTTATAAACCATCACCGTTAAAGGAGAGTAATCTCTGTGTGTATAAGACTGATTTACCGTGCAAATCGTGTCGGGCATGATAAGCCCCCTGTTACTCCACAATGGGATGTTTTAACATTAATTTTATCGGAACAAAAATCGCCAGCGTAAAAAACGTACCGACAACATAAATCTGGTTTAAAAAATGTGTCGGTTTAAGAAGGCCGACAAAAACCAGATGATTGGTATCAAAACCACAAAAGCAAAATCAACGAAAGAATCGTTTTGCAAGAAAAGGCTATACTGAACCGGATCAGATGGTGTTACCATGGTCGGACAGGACCAAGCCCCCTATACGGCGTAGCGATGGTTCAAGTCAGCCAGGTCCCCAACTGAACTCGTGGCATGATGCCGATCAAGTGGCATTGCGATGGTTGGGTTCACCAAAGCCCCAAGTGATTCTATGGCCTTAGGCCGACCAAGAGGCGTGTTGGTTCGTACATGACCATGTCCCCAAATGATCTGGTGGCTTTCGCGCCAAGAGGCATTGCATTGGTTCGGATACGACCAAGCCCCCAAATGACAAAAGTTTCTGAAAACAAGGCTAAAGGTTGAACCGGAGGCCGCTTCACGACAGCATCTCCATGTACCCAAACCGGAAGTTTATACAGAACAGATACCCCGCTTTAGCCGAGGATCCGGTTTATTTCTTTTATGCAAAATATATACATTGTCTGAATATGTACATAAGCGGAGCCAATGGCTCAGGTATAGTAAGGCCGAAGATGAGCAATGTTCCACGGCCTGTTGGTCTCTTCCTCTGACGTGCGTGAATCCTTTCGCTCTCGAACATCGATCAGATAGTAGGAACCGTTGTATAGATTCTTGCTGACCACAAAAGGCCCTTCCCAAGGTGGGGATAGCTTGTGCATATCTTTCTGATCTTGAATGAGCCGCAACACCAAGTCTCCTTCCTGAAAGGTTCTGGTTTTAACCCGCCGGCTGTGATACCGACGAAGATCCTGCTGGTAAACCGCCGAGCGAGCTGCTGCCATATCACGCTCTTCATCCAGCCGATCCAGATCATCTTGCCGTGCTGCCTCACTATCTGTCTCAACATAAGCTGCCACTCGGGGCGAGTCATGACGGATATCACTGGGAAGAACCGCCTCCGCTCCATAGACCATAAAGAACGGCGTATATCCAGTGGATCGGTTGGGAGTAGTGTTTATACTCCATATCACTGACGGTAACTCCTCCACCCAACATCCCGGCGTCCTCTCTAAAGGGACCATAAGCCGGGGCTTGATACCCTTCAAAATTTCCTGATTAGCTCGCTCCGCTTGACCATTGGATTGTGGGTGGGCTACAGAAGAAACATCAAGCCGGATATGCTCTCGTTCACAAAATTCCTTCATAGCTCCCTTGGATAAATTGGTGCCATTGTCCGTGATGATACTGTGTGGAAACCCAAACCGGAAAATCACCCGTTTGATGAACTGAACCGCCGTGGCTGCATCACACTTGCTAACGGGCTCTGCCTCGACCCACTTGGTAAATTTATCTACAGCTACCAACAGGTGGGTCTTTTTGTCCTTGGACCTTTTGAAAGGCCCAACCATGTCCAGCCCCCAAGTCGCAAACGGCCAAGTAATTGGAATCATCCTCAATTCTTGGGCCGGCACATGAGCACGCCTGGAGAACTTCTGGCAACCATCACATCGTCTGACTAGATCCTCCGCATCAGCATGGGCAGTCAACCAATAGAAACCACGGCGGAATGCCTTGGCTACCAGGGATTTTGAACCGGCGTGGTGACCACAATCCCCTTCATGAATCTCTCGCAATATCTCACAGCCCTCTTCAGGGGACACACAACGCTGAAACGCCCCTGACACACTGCGACGGTGCAACTCGCCATTAACAATGGTCATAGACTTAGACCGCCGAACTATCTGCCGGGCCAACGTCTCATCCTCTGGTAATTCGCCCCGGTTCATATATGCCAAATAAGGGAGCGTCCAATCCGGAATGATATGCAAGGCCGCCACCAGTTGAGCCTCCGGATCAGGGATAGCCAAATCAATCTCATCAGGGAGCTTGACCGACGGTTTGTGCAGCACATCAAGGAAAACGTTGGGCGGGACCGGTTTACGCTGGGAACCCAGCCGGCTTAAAGCATCAGCCGCTTCGTTCTTCCGACGATCCACATGGTCTACCTGATACCCTTTAAAATGTCCTGCCACAACATCCACTTCCCGACGATACGCAGCCATGAGCGGATCTTTGGAGTCCCAAGTGCCGGATACTTGCTGGGCCACCAAGTCCGAGTCACCAAAGCACTTAACCCGGCTGAGATTCATTTCCTTGGCCATCCGGAGACCATGGAGCAAGGCTTCATACTCAGCTGCATTGTTAGTACAAGGGAACATTAGGCGGAGAACATAACAGAACTTGTCACCTCGTGGGGAAGTTAATACGACTCCAGCCCCCGAGCCCTCCAATTGCCTTGACCCATCAAAATGGATGGTCCAATAAGTGTGATCCGGTTTCTCTTCTGGTGCTTGCAACTCCGTCCAATCATTAATGAAATCCACAAGTGCCTGGGATTTTATGGCCGTCCGGGGCACGTACTTTAAACCGTGTGGCCCAAGCTCTATAGCCCACTTAGCAATCCGGCCAGTTGCTTCCCGGTTCAATATGATATCGCCTAAAGGAGCCGAGCTGACCACCGTGATGGGGTGCCCTTGGAAATATTGCTTCAGCTTCCGGCTTTCCATAAAGACTCCATATACCAGCTTCTGCCAATGTGGATACCTTTGTTTAGACTCGATGAGAACCTCGCTGATGTAGTAAACTGGCCGCTGAACCGGATACTCTTTCCCTGCCTTCTTGCGCTCCACCACAATGGCCACACTCACTGCCTCGGCATTAGCAGCAACATATAACACGGCGGCTCCTGTCCATAGGGGCAGCAAGAACAAGGCGGGTTGGCCAGCTGCCGCTTTAGATCCTCAAGGCCTCATCAGCAGTGAGCTCCAAGCGAATTGATCCGTCTTCTTGAAAGATCTGGTATAAAGGGATAGCCTTCTCTCCGAGGCGACTGATAAACCGGCTTAGCGCAGCAATCCGGCCTGCTAAACGTTGAACATCATTGATGCACTTTGGCTTAGCTAAAGAAGTAATAGCTGTAATCTTCTCCGGATTAGCTTCAATCCCCGGTTTGACACGAAAACCCAACAACTTGCTGCGGAACACCAAAGACGCACTTGGCGGGTTGAGCATCATCTTGTACACCCATAAGTTGTCAAAGGTTTCCTTTAAATCCTCAATCAATGTCTCCTTCTGCCTTGATTTCACCACGATATCATCCACATAGGCGTGCACATTACGGCCGATCTGTTTATGCAAACAATTCTGTACGCAACGCTGATAAGTTGCTTGGGCACTCTTGAGCCCAAAAGGCATGGACACATAGCAGAAAGCTCCAAAAGGGGTGATAAACGCAGTCTTCTCCTGGTCTTTAACCGCCATCTTAATCTGATGATAACCAGAATATGCATCCAGAAAGCTCAAACGCTCACAACCCGCCGTTGCATCAATGATCTGGTCAATGCGGGGGAGGGCGAAAGGATCCGCTGGACAAGCTTTGTTGAGATCTGTGTAATCCACGCACATGCGCCAAGTGCCATTTTTCTTAAGGACCAACACCGGATTAGCGAGCCACTCTGGGTGAAAGACTTCAACGATAAACCCTGCCGCCAAAAGTCTAGCAACTTCTTCTCCGATGGCTTTGCGCCTTTCCTCATTAAACCGGCGAAGAAACTGTTTTACCGGTTTGTATTTCGGATCAACATTAAGAGTGTGCTCAGCGAGTTCCCTCGGTACACCTGGCATGTCAGAAGGTTTCCATGCAAAGATGTCCCGGTTCTCACGGATGAACTTCGATGGCGCTTTCCTATTTAGGATCCAGGTTGGCACCGATGGTGAACTGCTTGGATGATTCGCGAGCACAAAATCAACAAGCTTCGTTTCAGCGGCCGATTTGAACTTCAAGTCCGGATCATGTTACGTAGTTGGCTTCTTCAAAGGGGTCATATCCGCGGATCAACATTATCCTTATAATACTTTAACTCCTCCGTGGCACAAACCGACTCGGCATAAGCCGCATCACCTTCCTCGCATTCGAGCGATCCGGCGGCTCCCATGAACCGTTATGGTTCCTTTGTGACCCGCATTTTCAGCTGTAAGTAGACATAACAGGGCCGTGCCATGAACTTAGCATAGGCCGCCGCCCAAAGAGGGCGTGGTAAGGGCTCCGGATTTTCACCACCTCAAATGTCAGCGTTTACGCTCGGAATCATGCTCGTCTCAAAAGGTTACCTCGAGGGCTATCTTACCGACCGGATATGCCGACTTACCAGGCACTACTCCGTGAAACACCGTACTGGACGGCCTGAGATGCCTATCTGTTAACCCCATCCGTCGGAAAGTTTCATAGTATAAGATGTTAATGCTGCTCCCTCCATCCATAAGGACCTTGGTAAACTTGTACCCGCCTACCTGGGGTGCCACCACCAGGGCTAACTGACCCGGATTGTAAACACGGGGAGGATGGTCCTCTCTGCTCCACACAATCGGCTGCTCGGACCAGCGCAGGTAGTGTGGCGCAGCCGGTTCAACAACACTGACCGCCCGCCTCTGAAGTTTCCGGTCTCGTCGGTCTAAGCTGGTGGTAAAGACGTGGTACTGTCCGCCATTCAATTGCTTTGGATTGCTCGATAACCCGATCGCTGCTGTTGTTGATTGTAGCCCCTTAGGTTCTCGATGTTCGATTACCTTCACTATTCTCGATTGCCTTGCCCGCCCGGATTACCACCGAACCCTGGGCCGGAGTTTCCTCCGCCGTAACCCGGAGTGGACCCTGAACCGCCGCCGGACCCTTGATCATACCGGAAAGAGTTGGAGTTCTTAAACTCCTGCATAATATAACAGTCTTTCCAAAGGTGATTCGCCGGTGCCTCCTTCGTCCCGTGCTTTGGACAAGGTTGATTTAATACGAAGTTCAGTCGATCCGGATTGTGACCACCCCGGTTTGACTGCCTACCCCGGCGCCGCTGACCCTTTTCCTGCGTGTTGGTATTGGCCACAAAGCCCATGTTGCCGTTCGCCTTACGCTTGTGCCCTCCATTGCCGGCTGACTGGTGCTGCTGGCTCCTGGAATTGCCGTTCTGTTTTCCCTTCCCCGCTTCATCATTCTCCGATTCAGGATCCTTGGTACTATCAGAATCAGCGTACTTTACCAAAACACCCATTAAAGTGCCCATATCATGACAAAAACGCTTCATGCGACCCAGCTTCAGCTTCAACGGCTCGAACCGGCAATTGGCTTCCAAGGTCATGATCGCGGAACCAGGGTTGATCCGTCGAAGAATGTAAAACTTCGAGACACGGCGCGCAATGGGTTGTAGACTCTCCGTCCGCTGACGCAAGTCGCCAGATCCACCACCGACATGGGCTGTTTACAGTGTCCTTGAAATTTTGGATGAACCGGGTTCTCAAGCTGCGTCCACGAGCTGATAGAGTCGGCGGCAAGTTTTTCAACCAGGTCCGGCAGTACCTTCCAAAGATCATAGTGAAGTATTTTGCACATGCTGCTTCATCCACATCTAGCATCTCCATGGCCATCTCGTAGCTTTCTATCCATGCCTCACGGAGCCAAGTCGGCAAGATAGTTGGGCACCTTGCGTGGCCCTTGAAATCCTTGGGCAAGCGCCGCGTTGCGTAAAGCGAGGGGCGAGGCAAGGCACCCCAAAGAACCGGTCGTGACCCCGGTTCAAGATGGTTGGTCGAACCGGCGCGGGCGGATGATCCTCCGCTTGTGCTGCTAATCCGCCTCCTGCGTGCCTGGCGCGTCCACTACCACTTGAGCATCCTCAAAACCGCTGCGGATTGTTGCCGCTGGGCGGTCCACGCTGCGCATTGCTCGACACGGCCGGTTCATCGATCGTCGGCCGCAGCTCCGACTCGGGCGGGGTGGAATGGATCCTCTCGACCGTCTGATACGCTTCTTGCCGAGCCAAGGCCGTCTGAGGAGCTCCTTGACCCGGCGTGTCTCCACCGCTGTGGTGAATCGCCTTCAATTGGGATTGCCTCTAACCGTGCCGCAGCCGCTCGAGGTTATCCATCGGGCTGGAGTAATGACCCGGAGGTGTTCGCACGGTCAGGGTGCGCCGGTATGATGGCGAGTAGATCTATCATCCGGGGCTGAACCGGTGCGGCCGTCCCAGGTGCTTCCGGCGGTTTACCAACGGCGGCGGATTACTGGTCCCTGCCCCTGGGGTATTGAAAAGCTCCCTTCCCTCAAAAGCGGAAGGTAAACGGGACCTGTACTTCCTTTTCATGACTTCCTGCGCCGCGCTCTGGTCCAGTCTGAGCCTATAAGCCTGCGCATCCAAAGCGGCCCGTTCCGCTGCCATCCTTTCGTCCGCGGCTGCCAAGTCCGCTTTAGCATTGGTGATCTGTCCCCTCACCTTCGCAATCTCCGCGTTGTGAATGTCCTGATCCGGCGGATTAGCCTCCGCCAGGAGCACAGCTAACGCGTCGAAAAGTTCTGACAAAACTTGAGCCGGCGGGCGCACAGGGCCTCCTTCCCCGGCTGCCATCACCGCTGTTGAACCGGCGACCAGGGGCGCCGCGGCCGAAGAGTGAAGCGCCCCCTGCGTGCCGGCCATGAAGACCCCGACCCGGTTGGGTAGATCGAAAGGGTCCGGAATGCTCTCACCGTCGGAACAGCCCCCGATCTGGCCATCCTGTAGCTGGTATAAAGACTCTGTTTCTCCGGCCGACGACTCGTTGCCAGAATAAACGACGGTTTCGTCACCAGATGCTGATCCGCCCTCGTAACCTCCGTGGACGACTCCCACGAAAACATGCTTGACCGCCGGTTTGGCCAGGGCAGGACTCTTCTTCGCCCGCTGAGCCGTCTCGACGAGGGCGGTGCAGATGTCCGGCCCAGGCCCTGCCTCGCCGATCTTGCCGATGAACACGTGTATACCGCCAAAGGGGACCCGGTACCCGTACTCAACTGAGCCGGCCTCGGGACCCCAGTCCGCATCATCGATGTAGAGCTTGCCGCGACGACTCTTAGTCATCCGGCCCACTGCATAGCCTTCGAGTCCTTCGAACTTGCCCTCTAAGATCATCAAACCATCGTGCGATAGCCCCACGGTGGGCGCCAACTGTCGTGGAATTGTCACGGCAGATGTCCTCATCAAAGGACTTAGTCGCAGGGCCATCGTACGGGTTAACTTAAAGGGGTTAATGCGGCACAAGACACGGGAATTATACTGGTTCAGCCCCTTCGATGAAGGTAAAAGCCTACGTCCAGTTGTGGTTGATTGATATGATTCGGCGACTAGGGAGCAATAGCTTTGCCTTGGCCTCGAATCTCTTCCCTAACTCGCCGCCGGGTCGTCCCCTTATATACACGGGTTAACGCCCGGCCGGCTTACAGAATCCCAATCCGGCCCATATAGGAGTCCGGTTTGGTCTCTCCTTTCTTGTCTTACAATACAAGTTATAGTATTAGGGCGGTTTACATGTACGGATCTTAATTCCCTTCTGGGCTCCAGGCCTCCATATGGGCCTGGATCCCACACGAGGGTAAACCGGCCCCTCCGGGGCGGTTCACACTCCGTAGCTGTATCCTCAACATATAGGCTTGGTGATTGGGGCGAATGTCCTTCCTGGAACGTGAGCTTGAATCTTCCAGCGCTCCTCTTCAGGCAGAGTGGCGTTCAAAGTCCCGGTGAAGCTTGGTAGTCCAATATTCAGGTACTTGGTAACTTCCTTCAAGTGAAATCCAAAAGGTGTGCCTTCATCCGGTTGGGTGTACTTGATCTTCGTGTCCGTCATCCTAAAGAGAGTAGAAAAGATGAGGAGTTAGAAAATGGGAAGAGAGTAGTGATCTATGGCTTTAACTTAGTGGTCGTGTCCTACAACAACAGGTGCTCGATACCATTCTCTCAGAAGCGACCAGACCGAATGGATCAAGTCTCTGTGCTCAATGTCATCCTGGATCAAGAATCTTGACACCACACAAGACTTCAAGGATTTATAGCAGAGTAGCAATCACACACTTATTACATCGTTGTCCACAAGGGAACTTAATACAATAATATGGCTTAAGGCCATCTAATAATAATAGCGGAAGGCTTGGAAGATAAGTGAGTCCATCAACTCCATCGGCATCATCGAGTATAGAACCACGACCTAACACCTTACTAAATCGTCAGAAAAGTCTGCAACGTGAAAGTTGCAGCCAGCAAAACGGTCAGCACATGGAATATCTTGGCAATGTAACACATAAAGAGCAATGAAGCAATAAGCCTATACTACATGCATATATGGCTGGTGGTAAAGCTCTCTGGTTACATTTTGCATAAAGCTAGTTTTTCCCTACATCAAAGGAATAATTTTATTTAACTATCATGGTGGTTGTTAAACATTGAGAATGGTTGACAAGATCCTCAATCCCAATTAAAAGTACTCATCAAAACCCAATAACTTTTATTAGAAGTAACATGTTGAGATTCACATGATATTCAATTACGAGATACTCAAAACGTCCATAACCGGGACACGGCTAATCATGATTAGTTTATACACTCTGCAGAGGTTTGCACTTTTCCCCACAAGACTCGATCGCCTCCGCTTGGTTCTCGTGACTACATGGTGTTTGAGAAGCGGATGACCGAGACATAGTCTTCGAAGCGCTTAGCACCTTACATGTGGGTAGACCGTACCAACCTACATCCCCTACATCAGCTAGCCTACCCGTAAGAGTTCGCACAACTTAGTCAACTCACGCCAGAGCCCATAATTGGCTTGTGGCTGCACACGGAAGTTTCAGTTTGAACAATCTTATGATCCCTTAGAGCACGGGTGGCGGTCCAAGAAATACAGTAAGTCTGATGGAAACCAGTGCCTCAATCCACCCAGATGTGTGTTTAGGTTGCCACCTTAGATAAACCATTAATTAACAATCTCACATCTGTCATGGATATACACTCACCCAATCCACGTCTACTAGCATAGCATGGCATAACAGCAAACGTAGAAGTAACTCCCAAGGTTTCATAAGTAAAACAGGTAATAGGTACTACCTCAATCTACTTCCCATCCCACAATTTAATTAGATCCTAACCATGCAAGTGTTTGAGATTTTGATCTAATGCAATAAAACTGGGTAGTAGAAAAGGTATGATCAAGTGTTACTTGCCTTGCTCGATGATCCATGAGACCTAGAGATTCAAGTAACAAGCGGCGCACTCGGGTGATCTAACGCAGACAAACAACAAGCATACAATAAGTACTCGTCTAATGCACAGGGAAATCTCGAATAAAAGATCTAACCAGATAGTTCAACTTAAGAACCCTGGTTGCAAAAGAATCGAATCAAATAAAACATTGAAAGTCGAAACTCAAGAGAGAACGACTCGGTTTAGCAATCTGAAACTAGGTCAAAATTTTACAGTAGCAAAACTCTGTGTAAGTAGGTTAGTCGGAACGGCGGTTTCGTAACGAAACTCCAGGCGCTTGAATCACCTGATTCCGATAAACGAGCAAGAAAATAAACAGATTTGAAAATCGGATCGGAAATCGAATCAGAAAAATAACGGATTAAATCCGATTAAAAGAAAACGACGAACGAATTAAATAACGGACGTTCGTTAACAGAACTAATCCAACGAACACATTCATTGAAACGAACGGTTCGGTGAACGTTCTTTAAATAAGAAAACCGAAAAAAATAAAACCATCTAGGGTTTTTTTTTTTAAAAAACCGAACATCTTCAAAAAAAACCGGATCGGGTTTTCTAAAGAAAACCGGACCGGGGCGGGTGGCGGCGGCTACCTCCGGTGGCCATGGCCAGACTCAGCTGCGGGCTCTGAGGCGGTGAGGTCGGGAGGGGCGGCGAGGGGCGGCGAGGTGGCGTCGGCGGGAGACGGCAGCGTCCTCGGCGGGCGGGGGCTCTGGTCGGGGAGGCGGGCGGCGGGGTGAGGAGGAGGAGGGGGGGCTCGGGTTTATAGGAGGGGGGGTGCCGGGTGGCTTGGGGAGGGGCAAGCCGGGAAGGAGGAGGAGTCCTCCTCGGGACTCAAGGGCGGGCGGCGCAAGGCACGCCTGTGCGCGAGGAGAGAGAGGAGGCGGGCAGGCGGCTGGGCAGGCTGGGCCTTGGCCCAAAGGGGCGTGGCAGCGATTTTTTTAAACAAAACTAAGCGGATTAAAAAATACCAAACGAACTCCGAATTTTATAAAATTAATTTTCCCGACTCCTAAAATGAGTCGAACAAAATGAACTTTAAAAGCGGCAAATATGCATATATTTTTTAAATGCTCATTTTTGCCTAAAGCAAATAAATCCTCCAAAAGCCAAATTTGATTTATTTATAATATCTTCATTTTTCCTAAATGTTGGGAAAGTCATATTATTCCCTCTCTTAATTTTTTTATAGGAAAACTTTATGAAGATAATTAAATAAATCCAATGATCCTGTTTTCAAAATTTGGGAAATCACAAATATGAAAATAATGAAACTTCCAACTCTCTCCGAGGGTCCTTGAGTTGCGTGAAATTTTCTAGGATCGAAAAATGCGAGAAAATTTGATATGCATGATGACCTAATGTATAACATTCCAAATTGAAAATTTGGGATGTTACAAGTACACGTTGAAATATTTGAAGTCATGCTTAATTACGAAAATAACACTTGTCGTCATTGCGTACCGTTTCAACATCGAAGGTCTCCTAGAGCTTAATGTTGAAGCGCCGATCTTTGTCCAGGTGAGGCGTGTCGCACAGACCTCGGTCGTCGTGGCACCACTCGCACTCCCCCGGGAGACTTTCATCGTCCGAGTACGACATTTCCTATGTTCATAATTCAAAGATTTTAAACTTGTACAATTAAATATATGTACTACAAAAACTAAATTAGAAAATTATTATTCATCACGGGTTGACTATCGGTCTGTCAAGTCTTTTCTTGAAAACTCTCAGCTCACGTGGTGTATATATTCGACCGTCGGTGATAGTAGCTCCTCCTTTCGTTCCTGAGTGCATTACACCAAATTGTCTAGCACACGGGAACGAAGGAGAATCTACCCCCAAGACAACAGTCGGGATTCTTCGTCCTCTCATATATGGTGGAGACTCTCTGTCGGTGTCAAAACCGGCGGATCTCGGGTAGGGGGTCCCGAACTGTGCGTCTAGGCGGATGGTAACAGGAGACAAGGGACACGATGTTTTTACCCAGGTTCGGGCCCTCTCGATGGAGGTAAAACCCTACTCCTGCTTGATTAATATTGATGATATGGGTAGTACAAGAGTAGATCTACCACGAGATCAGAGAGGCTAAACCCTAGAAGCTAGCCTATGGTATGATTGTTGTTCGTCCTACGGACTAAAACCCTCCGGTTTATATAGGCACCGAATAGGGTTAGGGTTACACAGAGTCGGTTAAATTGGTAGGAGATCTACATATCTGTATCGCCAAGCTTGCCTTCCACGCCAAGGAAAGTTCCATCTGGACACGGGACAAAGTCTTCAATCTTGTATCTTCATAGTCCGGGAGTCCGGCCAAAGGCTATAGTCCGGCTATCCGGACACCCCCTAATCCAGGACTCCCTCAGTAGCCCCTGAACCAGGCTTCAATGAAGACGAGTCCGGTAGCGATATTGTCTTCGCATTGCAAGGCGGGTTCCTCCTCGAATATTTCATAGAAGATTTTGAACACAAGGATAGTGTCCGGCTCTGCAAAATAAGTTCCACATACCACCGTAGAGAGAATAACATTTACACAAGTTCAATCTGCTGACGTATTCCGCGGCGTGACATCACACCACGGCAAAGCCTTTATTCGAATCGTCTATACTGTCCCACCTCAGCGCGTTTAGCGAGGCGGTTTCCTTGGCATGTCTTGTCAAAGAAGAGATCGTGTCCCCTTATTCCGGGATTCTCATCAATACGGGCGTGGGTAACCCAACCGCGCCATTGATTACGGCGCTTGGGAGATAAGCGAGTTTTATCAGGCCGGTGGGGACGCATAGCTTTGTCCGTCCATATAAGGGGATAAGAATCCACTTTTTCACACACGCCTTCTTCCTCCTTTGCTTATCCATTTCCACGCACTCGAGCTCCAGCGCCCAAGTCCGCACATCCCACCTCAACCTTCTCCAACTATGTCTGGAGCGGGAGGCAAGTGGATGGCCTCCTCCGTCACGGAGGGGCACATCAAAAAGCTGCGGAAGGCCGGATACTTGTCCGGAGACATCGCGCATAGGCTCCCCAACAAGGGGCAGCTCATCCCCACTCCCAGGCCCCATGAGAGGGTGGTGTTCCTCCCCCACTTCCTCCGTGGACTAGGGTTTCCACTTCACCCATTTTTTCGGGGGCTCATGTTCTACTACGGCCTAGATTTCCACGATCTAGCCCCGAATTTCATCCTCAACATCTCGGCGTTTATCGTCGTGTGCGAGGCCGTCCTATGCATCCAGCCCCACTTCGGTTTATGGCTGAAGACCTTCAATGTCAAGTCGAAGGTAGTGTTCGGCCGCCAAGCGGAGTGCGGAGGTGCCATGGCGGGCAAGATGGCCAACGTCCTATGGATCGAGTGCTCCTTCGTGGAGACCATAAAGGGGTGGCAATCGGGGTGGTTCAACATCACCGAGCCGCGCGACTCTCAATGGGCAGCGGCCCCCGAATTCCGATCTGGCTTCCCTACACGGCTCACCTCATGGAAAGAGACGGGCCTGACGTGGGGTAATTCGGAAGAGCTGACCGGACTCCAAACCTGCGTCCGAAACCTGGTGGACAAGAACCTCAAGCTTGTCAACGTAATCCAGGTGATGCTCATCCGCCGGATTCTTCCATGCCAGCAACGGGCCTTCAACTTGTGGGAGTTTGATCCGTCACAACACCGAACTTTGAGCCGGCTCTTCGACACTACGAACGAAGATGCCTGGAAGGTGTTGTTCAAGGGCGCCGAAGCTCCCGCATCCGCTACCAAAGATCGCGGATTCAGCTCATAGCATCAAGCCTGCGAGGTAAGTTATTTTACCCTTTACGGGACTCTTTTTTCATAGTTTGACTCTTTACAGGATCTAAAACTCCCTTACCTTTGACAGGACTGGCTGAAGAAGTCCGGACAGATCGACTGTCCGGCCCACTTGCCAGAAGACCTAGCGGACGTCCGATTGACGGGGCTGCTGGTTCCGGCACCTCACGTGGTGCCGGAAAAGAAGGCCAAGAAGAAGGCCACGGGAACTCGAAGGAGTTCCCGGCGCCAGGTGTTGTCGGACTCATCGTCCGATGACGCCGAGGCGGACTCCTCCCGCGAAGACGAGGAGGAGGAAAAAGAGGCCTCTCCCCCAGCGGGGGGAGAGAAGAAAAGGAAGGCCGCCCCAACTGGGGAGGCCGAAGGGTCCAAGAAGGGAAGGACCCTTCCTCCGGACTACACCGCCAATGCCGACGACGGCGAAGAGGGGTGGGCTCCAAGGACCAAGCCCTGGCGAAATCGTAAGTGTCCCGACACCAGAATAACTCATGGCATTCCATTTGTTGCATAGCATCTTATAACGCCGAATATAACCATGCAGCCCGCCCAAGGATGGGCTCGACGATTCGTCGAGCGGCTCCCTGGATTCGTCGGAGGTGAATAGCACCTCACTTCCAACCGCCTCGTCTCCTCCCGCCGCGGATGACGCCGGGGTGGAGTCCCAAAAGGGGCCCAGCCAAGAGGAGGTGGCTATGGAGGCGCCGCAAGGCGACCTCCCGGAACCTGGGCTCAAAGGGGATAAAACCCCAAAGGGCTTTAAGTCCGGCCCTGTGCCGGACTCCGTACCGGAACCTTCAGTGGTTCCGGAGTCCGACAGGCGACCCCTTCTTAAGAAGGGCAAGACTGCGACGCCGGTGACCTCCGTCCAACCGGAGGCACCGGATGATTTGATGGAGGCGCTTAACAGCGCTTCCATCGATGAGGAGCACCGCACTGTTATGAGTGTGGTGATCCAGAAGGTTCAGTCCGCCAAGAGCGGGCTGACTGAAGCCTGTGCCAGCCATCTAACAGGCTTTGAGGTATGTATTTAAGATATGTAAAAATATTACCGCATAGACAGTAGCCCTGATGCTCAGTTTGGTGTTCGGAAAAGAAATAGCCGAACTGAGGATCTAAAAAGATATACGGAGGAGTCTAACATAAGTATGTCAATATGGGAATGCAGGCTGCGCTCTTCGACCTCTGCCGACCGACTGCGGAGGTTGATGCATTAAAGCGAGCCTCGGCGGTCCGAGAACAATCTCGGACTTGCCAAGAAGGAGCTCGAGGACAAGGAAGGTAAGTAATAACTTATAGGAGTATTTAAAAGATGTGGTTGCAAAAGATCACAGGAATAACGTGAATACTGCAGGGGCCACGAACGAGGTGGCGACCCTGAAGGAAGCGGTGTCCAAGGCCGAAAGCAATGCGGCCATGGACACACTGAGCGCGAGAAGCAGGAGGCGGGTGGCGGAGGTGCGGCAAGAGCTCTGTGCTCGTGGAAAAACACGAGAGTTTGGGCGTGACTCGAAGACTCGAGAGTCTTAGCTCGCCTCGGCCCTTGAGAGCGCCAAAGCCGCTAAGGCCGAAGCCCAAAAAGCCCTCCAGGAAATTGAGGCGATGAAGAAGATAGCGGCGGGTAAGGCATTCTATATGCAAAGCAAGCATGTGAAAGTGAATTATCTGTTACTTACCCAAATCCGGAGCTCTCCAGGAGCATTTGCCTGGCAGTGTGACTGATGCTGCCGCATTCTATCGAGCAGAAGAGGGGAGCTCGACGGAGAAGGTGTTCTCGTCTCGATATCTTGGCCGGACACCGGTGCCCATAGCGACCAGGCTGAAGCAGCTGGTCGAGCTCCATAAGGTTGCCGAACAGGCCATGAAGGGCCTCATAGTTGGTGTGGCCTATGGAAGCCATGCACAGGAGCTACTTGGCTGGTGAGGCGGTGGTGGGCCTTTGTCCATGGGTTGAAGTCATCAAGCGCTCCGTCTGCATCGAAGGTGCCCGTAGGGCCCTTGCCCTTGCTAAGGTGCACTGGGGCAAGATGGACGCTGAGAAGCTTGTGACGGCCGGACCACCACCGAATAAGGAGCATCGCAAGCCTGAAATGTATTATGAGGGCGTCCTGAAGGGTGCCTGCCTTATAGCGGATGAATGCTCCAAATATATAATTTTTTAGTAGACTCACATTTGTTATCCTGTACGCTGAAAATGTGTTCATATGCGCTAAGCAACACTTTTGAATTTAAAATATTACCTTCTGTGCGGTTGTTTATCAAATTTTTGAGATGGCGAGTCGTCGGCTTCAGCCCCCATTCCACAAGTGTTGGGGTGTTCGGGATAAACTTGAGCGCTCTTGTACCCATTCTTGGGTCCTTCGAGGGAGGTGCTCAAAGCAACGAACAAGGCAACCGGACTATAATGCTTGAACACTCTCACTTAGCCATAGAATTCTATAATTTTAAATTTCGGCGAAGCCCCTAGTATTTGGAAGACCGAGTTTGGGGCGCTATCCACGCCTAGGCCAGACAATGCCGACTCCTCGCTCTAAGCGGCATAAGTCTTTAGGGACTCGAAAACCTCTCGAACAGCGACCGGCTCTCGCCCTATCATGACGGTCAATTTTACCTTTCTCCACTTAGGTGCTTAACCCAGCTCAACCGGGGCACAATCGGAGTGGTTCTCCCAGCGCTACCTTAGCCGATATAACGGAACATAAGGTACCAAAACATGGGAGCCGAGAAAACCCAACTATTGACCCAAGACATGATTCAGAGCCGATGCATATAATGCTATAAGTTCGGGGTGCCGCACTTGTGAAAGTGTTCGGACTTATCACACCATATTGTGGGGTACTTAAGCCCCTGGTGTATTGACCGTACCAAAGTGTACGGTTGCACAATGTCATAAATGACCATATATATATAGAAAAAAAGGGAATTCAATAATAGGCAAAAGCTATGTATTGTTTATTCAAAAAGGGCTGCAGTAAGAGCAGAATGATACAAATAGTGCAAAGCAAGGGGCGGGACTTTTAACATGTCCCGCTCCAGGGGTAAGCTGCGGGATGGTGTGTAAAACAGATATATTGCTCGTAATAGAGACCACCTGGACAATTGACGTAGCTTTCTGCTTCCCTGGCTGTTGCATCGTGTGTTCGGCGATTCTAATGTCGGACAGGGCTTCATGAGAACGGAGTCCTGAAAGTAAAAAGAAAGAAGAAAAGAATGACACAATCGGGAGCCCCTGGTGCGGTTGAGCCGCATTCTGGGCATGCCGTGGTCGTGCCCCTTCTCCTATGCCCATGGTATTTCCAGAGCGTAATTATCTACGCATAGTACTGGTTTCGCAATTTCATGAGGGCTGGGGCTTGGGCCGCATTGCTATGCGTGCTCGGAATGTGCCAGGCGGTCTTGTTGTAGGTTACTCCGGGCGCGCTTGACGATGTCCAAACGTTTAATAGCCGGACTCGAGAATTGCCTTAAGAGGCTGCTTTGTTCTTCCGCCGCAAGAGCCGCTGTATGCTCCTCCGTCCGGAGAGAGCGTTCGGTGTTTTCATTGACCGTAATGACTCCTCGAGGGCCTGGCATCTTGAGCTTGAGATATGCGTAGTGCGGCACCGCATTGAACTTTACCGTCACGGTTCGTCCGAGCAGCAGTGTGATAGCCGCTGCGGAACGGGACTATGTCGAAGATTAACTCCTCGTTTTGGAAGTTATTCGGGGATCCAAAGACCACTTCAAGTGTAACTGAGCCTATACAGTTGGCCTCTACACCTGGTATGACGCCTTTAAAGGTCGTCTTCGTGGGTTTAATCCTTGATGGGTCTATGCCCATTTTGCACACTGTATCCTGATAAAGCAGGTTCAGGCTGCTGCCGCTGTCCATTAGGACTCTAGTGAGGTGAAATCCGATAATGATTGGGTCTAGAACCAATGCGGCGAATCCACCATGGCGGATGCTAGTGGGGTGGTACCTTCGATCAAAAGTGATCGGGCAGGAAGACCACGGGTTGAACTTTGGGGCGACTGGCTCCATCGCCTATACGTCCCTTAGTGCACGCTTCCGCTCCCTTTTGGGTATGTGGGTTGCGTATATCATGTTCACCGTCCGCACTTGCGGGGGGAAACCCTTCTGTCCTCTATTGTTCGGCAGCCAGGGCTCCTCCTCGTCATCGCTATGCAGCCCTTTGTCATTGTTTTCGGTATTTAACTTCCCTGCCTGCTTAAACACCCAATAATCCCTGTTGGTGTGATTGGCTGGATTTTCGGGGGTGCCGTGTATCTAGCACGAGCGATCGAGTATTCGGTCCAAATTGGACGGGCCCGGAGTATTTCTTTTAAATGGCTTTTTCCGCTAACCGGGTTTAGAGCCTCTGAATCCGGCATTGACTGCCGTATCCTCAACATTATCGCCATTAAAGCGGCGCTTGTGCTTGTTGCGACACGACATGCCATTGCTGTCCTTGGTATCCGAATTACCAGGGCTCTTGGTCATGTTGTTACTCCGAGCTAGCCAGTTGTCCTCTCCCGCGCAAAAGCGGGTCATGAGTGTTGTGAGGGCCGCCATGGATTTCAGCTTTTCCTGTCCTAGGTGCCGGGCAAGCCACTCGTCGCGGATGTTGTGTTTGAAGGCTGCAAGGGCCTCGGCATCCGGACAATCGACGATTTGATTTTTCTTGGTTAAGAACTGTGTCTAGAATTGTCTGGCCGATTCCTCTGGCCGTTGAATTATGTGGCTTAGGACATCGGCATCTGGTGGTCGCACATAGGTGCCCTGGAAAATGTCGAGGAATGCGGCTTCCGTGTCTTCCCAACAACCAATTGACTCTGGCGGCAAGCTGTTAAGCCAATGTCGGGCTGGTCCTTTAAGCTTGAGTGGGAGGTATTTGATGGCGTGTAGATCATCACAACGGGCCATGTGGATGTGAAGGAGATAGTCCTCGATCCAAACCGCAGGATCTGTTGTGCCATCGTATGATTAATTGTTTACGGGTTTGAAACCCTCGAGGATTTGATGATCCATCACTTCATTTGTGAAGCATAGTGGGTGTCTTGGCGCCTCAGATTATTATATCACGACGCAGCTCGAATGAGCTTTGTCTATGTGTTCGGCCCGCCGGAGTTGCCATATCCGCGTGACGGTTATCGCCACGTCGGTCGTACGCCCACGCGATCCGTGAGATCGATCTTATTTGCCTTGCCTTGCCCTCCAAAGATATATCGTGAGGTCTGGTGCATTTCCCAGCTTTGGTATTTTTTGAGCCGCTACGGGTGCGGCTTGAGTTGAGGGCCGAGGGCCTCTTCGTCATGCCACGAGGTGGCCGGTCAGCCATATCATGCGCTGGTGATGTAGGTTTGGGTGCTTCCTCCTCGATCGGGTAGCAGCCTGCATTTTGGGTAGCTCTTGGAGGCGCTCGAGTTCATACTCTTCGGCTGCAAGGACTTCGGTCCATCTGTCGGCTAGCAAGTCTTCGCCAGCTCTAAGTTGTTGCTGCTTTTTCTTGAGGCTGCTTGCCGTGGCCATGAGCTTGCGTTTGAAACGCTCTTGTTCGACGGAATCCTCGGGCACGACAAATTACGCCGTCGTCGAGGCTTGCTTCATCTTCGGAGGGAGGCATGTAATTATCGCCCTCTACCTCTCTTTACGCCGCTCTCTCATGAGGGCTGGCTTCTCCATCCTCCTGCTGTGAATCCTGCTGGAGTGGGTTGTCTTCGCACTGTCCGGGTGTTATTGTCTCCGTCATGGAATCACCATTTTTGCTGTGGCGGATTTAGAGCGGCTCACGACGCCGGGCGCCTAGGCTGTTTCTTGAGGGGTCATCCTCCGCTGTTCCATCGCCATTCCCATCTTTTGGGATGTCCACCATGTATATGTCGATGACGAGGTGGCCTTCCAGTGCCTCAGGGCGCTGGTTCATGGTCGCCTCCTGCATCGTCGTCCATGCCGTTGATGTCTTCGGATTCGAAGTCGAGCATGTCGGTTAAATCATCGACAGTGGCTACGAAGTGGGTGGTGGGTGGGGTTTGATTTTCTTCGTCGTCCGCATCCCAACCTTCCTGACCATAATCCAACCAGGGCTCTCCTGATAAATAGATAGACTTTAGTGAATTCAGGATGTCGCCAAAGGGTGAGTGCTGAAAGATGTCTGCGGTGAATTCCATGATCGGCGCCCAATCGGATTCGATTGGCGGGCGCTGAAGGCTCGGAGTCCGGAGGGGAGTCCGCACCATGGAGTCACGAAGCCAGCAAAGGACGGGGCAAAAGCGGGTCATGAGTGTTGTGAGGGCCGCCATGGATTTCAGCTTTTCCTGTCCTAGGTGCGGGCAAGCCACTCGTCATGGATGTTGTGTTTGAAGGCTGCAAGGGCCTCGGCATCCGGACAATCGACGATTTGATTTTTCTTGGTTAAGAACTGTGTCTAGAATTGTCTGGCCGATTCCTCTGGCCGTTGAATTATGTGGCTTAGGACATCGGCATCTGGTGGTCGCACATAGGTGCCCTGGAAAATGTCGAGGAATGCGGCTTCCAGGTCTTCCCAACAACCAATTGACTCTGCTGGCAAGCTGTTAAGCCAATGTCGGGCTGGTCCTTTAAGCTTGAGTGGGAGGTATTTGATGGCGTGTAGATCATCACAACGGGCCATGTGGATGTGAAGGAGATAGTCCTCGATCCAAACCGCAGGATCTGTTGTGCCATCGTATGATTAATTGTTTACGGGTTTGAAACCCTCAGGGATTTGATGATCCATCACTTCATCTGTGAAGCATAGTGGGTGTGCGGCGCCTCTGTATTGGGCTATATCACGACGCAGCTCGAATGAGCTTTGTCTACTGTGTTCGGCCCGGCCGGAGTTGCCATATCCGGCGTGACGGTTATCGTCACGTGTCGTGGGGCGCCCACGCGATCCGTAGATCGATCTTATTTGCCTTGCCTTGCCCTCCAGTATATATCGTAGGTCTGGTGCATTTCCCCGCGCCTTGGTATTTTTTGAGCGGCGCCGGGGTGCGGCTTGAGTTGAGGGCCGAGAGGCCTCTCTGTCGCGGCCACGAGGTGGCCGGTCAGCCATATCATGCGCTGGTGATGTAGGTTTGGGTGCTTCCTCCTCTGATCGGGGTAGCAGCCTGCATTTTGGGTAGCTCTTGGAGGGGCGCTCGAGTTCATACTCTTCGGCTGCAAGGACTTCGGTCCATCTGTCAGCTAGCAAGTCTTCGTCAGCTCTAAGTTGTTGCTGCTTTTTCTTGAGGCTGCTTGCCGTGGCCATGAGCTTGCGTTTGAAACGCTCTTGTTCGACGGAATCCTCGGGCACGACAAATTCGCCGTCGTCGAGGCTTGCTTCATCTTCGGAGGGAGGCATGTAATTATCGTCCTCTACCTCTCTTTCTGCCGCTCTCTCATGAGGGCTGGCTTCTCCATCCTCCTGCTGTGAATCCTGCTGGAGTGGGTTGTCTTCGGCACTGTCCCGGGTGTTATTGTCTCCCGTGCGGGAATCACCATTTTTGCTGTGGCGGGATTTAGAGCGGCTCCGCTGACGCCGGCGCCTAGGCTGTTTCTTGGAGGGGTCATCCTCCGCTGTTCCATCGCCATTCCCATCTTTTGGGATGTCCACCATGTATATGTCGTATGACGAGGTGGCCTTCCAGTGCCCTGTGGGCGCTGGTTCATGGTCGTCTCCTGCATCGTCGTCCATGCCGTTGATGTCTTCGGATTCGAAGTCGAGCATGTCAGTTAAATCATCGACAGTGGCTACGAAGTGGGTGGTGGGTGGGGTTTGATTTTCTTCGTCGTCCGCATCCCAACCTTCCTGACCATAATCCAACCAGGGCTCTCCTGATAAATAGATAGACTTTAGTGAATTCAGGATGTCGCCAAAGGGTGAGTGCTGAAAGATGTCTGCGGCGGTGAATTCCATGATCGGCGCCCAATCGGATTCGATTGGCAGGGGCGCGGAAGGCTCGGAGTCCGGAGGGGAGTCCGGCACCATGGAGTCACGAGCTTCGCAAAGGACGGGATAGGTGTACGGTTCAATCGCCGTAGAGATCGCAGCCCCCGAGGCGGTGTCCAGCCACCCGTCCTTGATTGGCGCGGTCGGCTCTGAACTAAAGGTCGGAGCGGACTCTGGTGCGGCCTCCAGGACACTGTTCGGCGGCAGAGCTAAATCATGCCCCTCGTGACAGTGCAGCGCGCTTGGCTGTGGCTCGAACCCGTCGAAGATCAAGTCTCCGCGGACGTCGGTCGTGTAGTTCAAACTTCCAAATCTGACCTGATGGCCAGGGGCGTAGCTTTCAATCTGCTCCAGATGGCCAAACGAATTGGCCCGCAGTACAAAGCCGCTGAATACGAAGATCTGTCCGGGGAGAAAAGTCTCACCCTGGAGCACATCGTTGTTGATGATCGGAGGAGCCATCGAGCCTAAAGATGACGACACAGAGTAACTCTCAATGAAAGCACCAATGTCGGTGTCAAAACCGGCGGATCTCGGGTAGGGGGTCCCGAACTGTGCGTCTAGGCGGATGGTAACAGGAGACAAGGGACACGATGTTTTTACCCAGGTTCGGGCCCTCTCGATGGAGGTAAAACCCTACTCCTGCTTGATTAATATTGATGATATGGGTAGTACAAGAGTAGATCTACCACGAGATCAGAGAGGCTAAACCCTAGAAGCTAGCCTATGGTATGATTGTTGTTCGTCCTACGGACTAAAGCCCTCCGGTTTATATAGACACCGAATAGGGTTATGGTTACACAAAGTCGGTTACAATGGTAGGAGATCTACATATCCGTATCGCCAAGCTTGCCTTCCACGCCAAGTAAAGTCCCATCCGGAAACAGGACGAAGTCTTCAATCTTGTATCTTCATAGTCCAGGAGTCCGGCCAAAGGCTATAGTCCGGGTATCCGGACACCCCCTAATCCAGGACTCCCTCACCCACCATATGAATGCACACACACGCATGCCTTACCCCTATGAGCACCTTCAAGAGACTAAGTCGGCATATCATCTTTAGATTTACGAAGTCATCATAGGCGCAAAAGCGGGTCATGAGTGTTGTGAGGGCTGCCATGGATTTTGGCTTTTCATGTCCTAGGTGCCGGGTAAGCAACTCGTCGCGGATGTTGTGTTTGAAGGCTGCAAGGGCCTCGACATCCGGACAATTGATGATTTGATTTTTCTTGGTTAGGAACCGTGTCCAGAATTGTCTGGCCGATTCCTCTGGCTGCTGAATTATGTAGCTTAGGTCATCGGTGTCTGGTGGTCGCACATATGTGCCCTGCAAATTGTCGTGAAATGCAGCTTCCAGGTCTTCCCAACAACCAATTGACTCTGCTGGCAAGCTGTTAAGCCAATGACGGGCTGTTCCTTTAAGCTTGAGTTGGAGGTATTTGATGGCGTGTAGATCATCACCGCGGGCCATGTGGATGTGAAGGAGATAGTCATCGATCCAAACCGTAGGATCTGTTGTGCCATCGTATGATTCAATGTTTATGGGTTTGAAACCCTCAGGGATTTGATGATCCATCACTTCATCTGTGAAGCATAGTGGGTGTGCGGCGCCTCTGTATTGGGCTATATCACGACGCAGTTCAAATGAGCTTTGTCTACTGTGTTTGGCCCGGCCGGAGTTGCCATATCCGGCGTGACGGTTATCGTCACGTGTCTTGGGGCACCCACGCGATCCGTAGATCGATCTTGTATGCCTTGCCTTGCCCTCCAGTATATCTCACAGGTCTAGCGCATTTCCCCGTGCCTTGGTATTTTTTGAGCGGCGCCGGGGTGAGGCTTGAGTTGAGGGCCGAGAGGCCTCTCTGTCGCGGCCACGAGGTGGCCGGTCAGCCATATCATGCGCTGGTGATGTAGGTTTGGGTTCTTCCTCCTCTAAACGGGGTAGCAGCCTGCGTTTTCGGTAGCTCTTGGAGGGGTGCTCGAGTTCATACTCTTCGTACGCAAGGACTTCGGTCCATCTGTCAGCTAGCAAGTCTTGCTCAGCTCTAAGCTATTGCTGCTTTTTCTTGAGGCTGCTTGCCGTGGCCATGAGCCTGCGTTTGAAACGCTCTTGTTCAATGGGATCCTCGGGCATGAAGAATTCGTCGTCGTCGAGGCTTGCTTCATCTTCGGAGGGAGGCATGTAATTATCGTCCTCTACCTCTCTATCTGCCGCTCTCTCATGAGGGTTGGCTTCTCCATCCTCTTGCGCTGAATCCTGCTGGAGTGGGTTGTCTTCGGCACTGTCCGGGGTGTTATTGTCTCCCATGCCGGAATCACCGTTTTTGCTGTGGCGGGATTTAGAGCGGCGCCGCTGACGCCGGCGCCTAGGCTGTTTCTTGGAGGGGTCATCCTCCGCTGTTCCATCGCCATTCCTATCTTTTGGGATGTCCACCATGTATATGTCGTATGATGAGGTGGCCTTCCAGTGCCCTGTGGGCGCTGGTTCTTGGTCGTCTCCTGCATCGTCGTCCATGCCGTCGATGTCTTCGGATTCGAAGTCAAGCATGTCGGACAGTGGCTACGAAGTGGGTGGTGGGTGGGGTTTGATTTTCTTCGTCGTCCGCATCCCAACCTTCCTGACCATAATGCAGCCAGGGCTCTCCGATAAATAGAGACTTTAGTGAATTCAGGATGTCGCCAAAGGGCGAGTCTTTGAAAGATGTCCGCGGCGGTGAATTCCATGATCGGCGCCCAATCGGATTCGATTAGCGGGGCGCGAAGGCTCGGAGTCCGGAGGAGTCCGCACCATGGAGTCACGAGCTTGCGAAGGGCGGGGTAGGTGTCGGCTCAATCGCCGTGAGATCGCAGCCCAGGCGGTGTCCAGCCACCCGTCCTTGATTGGCGCGATCGGCTCTGAACTAAAGGTCGAGCGGACTCGTGCGCCTCCGTGACACTTTGTTCGGCAGAGCTAAATCATGCCCCTCGTGACAGTGCAGCGTGCTTGGCTGTGGCTCGAACCCGTCGAAGATCAAGTCTCCGCGGACGTCGGTCATGTAGTTCAAACTTCCAAATCTGACATGATGGCCAGGGGCGTAGCTTTCAATCTGCTCTAGATGGCCAAACGAATTGGCCCGCAGTACAAAGCCGCCGAATACGAAGATCTGTCCGGGGAGAAAAGTCTCACCCTGGAGCACATCGTTGTTGATGATCGGAGGAGCCATCGAGCCTAAAGATGACGACACAGAGTAACTCTCAATGAAAGCACCAATGTCGGTGTCAAAATCGGCGGATCTCGGGTAGGGGGTCCCGAATGTGCGTCTAGGCGGATGGTAACAGTCAAGGGACACGATGTTTTACCCAGGTTCGGCCCTCTCGATGGAGGTAAAACCCTACCCTGCTTGATTAATATTTATGATATGGGTAGTACAAGAGTAGATCTACCACGAGATCTGAGAGGCTAAACCCTAGAAGCTAGCCTATGGTATGATTGTTGTTCGATCCTCTGCACTAAAACCCTCCGGTTTATATAGACACTTTGAATAGGGTTAGGGTTACACAAAGTCGGTTACAATGGTAGGAGATCTACATATCTGCACGCCAAGCTTGCCTTCCACGCCAAGTAAAGTCCCATCCGGAAGCGGGACGAAGTCTTCAATCTTGTATCTTCATAGTCCAGAGTCCGCCAAAGGCTATAGTCCGGTATCCGGACACCCCTAATCAGGACTCCTCACCCACCATATGAATGCACACACACGCATGCCTTACCCCTATGAGCACCTTCAAGAGACTAAGTCGACATATCATCTTTAGATTTACGAAGTCATCATAGGCGCAAAAGCGGGTCATGAGTGTTGTGAGGCCTGCCATGGATTTCGGCTTTTCATGTCCTAGGTGCCGGGCAAGCCATTTGTCGCGGATGTTGTGTTTGAAGGCTGCAAGGGCCTCGGCATCCGAACAATCGACGATTTGATTTTTCTTGGTTAGGAACCGTGTCCAGAATTGTCTGGCCGATTTTCCTCTGGCTGCTGAATTATGTAGCTTAGGTCATCGGTGTCTGGTGGTCGCACATATGTGCCCTGCAAATTGTCGAGAAATGCAGCTTCCAGGTCTTCCCAACAACCAATTGACTCTGCTGGCAAGCTGTTAAGCCAATGTCGGGCTAGTCCTTTAAGCTTGAGTTGGAGGTATTTGATGGCGTGTAGATCATCACCGCGGGCCATGTGGATGTGAAGGAGATAGTCCTCGATCCAAACCGTAGGATCTGTTGTCCCATCGTATGATTCAATGTTTACGGGTTTGGAACCCTCAGGGATTTGATGATCCATCACTTCATCTGTGAAGCATAGTGGGTGTGCGGCGCCTCTATATTGGGCTATATCACGACGCAGCTCAAATGAGCTTTGTCTACTGTGTTTGGCCCGGCCGGAGTTGCCATATCCGGCGTGACGGTTAACGTCACGTGTCGTGGGGCACCCACGCGATCCGTAGATCGATCTTGTATGTCGTGCCTTGCCCTCCAGTATATCTCGCAGGTCTAGCGCATTTCCCGATGCCTTGGTATTTTTTGATCGGCGCCGGGGTGCGGCTTGAGTTGAGGGCCGAGAGGCCTCTCTGTCGCGGCCACGAGGTGGCCGGTCAGCCATATCATGCGCTGGTGATGTAGGTTTGGGTGCTTCCTCCTCTAATCGTGGTAGCAGCCTTCGTTTTGGGTAGCTCTTGGAGGGGCGCTCGAGTTCATACTCTTCGTACGCAAGGACTTCGGTCCATCTGTCAGCTAGCAAGTCTTGGTCAGCTCTAAGCTGTTGCTGCTTTTTCTTGAGGCTGCTTGTCGTGGCCATGTGCCTGCGTTTGAAACGCTCTTGTTCAACGGGATCCTCGGGCACGAAGAATTCATCGTCGTCGAGGCTTGCTTCATCTTCGGAGGGAGGCATTTAATTATCGTCCTCTACCTCTCTTTCTGCCGCTCTCTCATGAGGGCTGGCTTCTCCATCCTCCTGCGCTGAATCCTGCTAGAGTGGGTTGTCTTCGGCACTGTCCGAGGTGTTATTGTCTCCCGTCCCGGAATCACCGTTTTTGCTGTGGCGGGATTTAGAGCGGCGCCGCTGACGCCGGTGCCTAGGCTGCTTCTTGGAGGGGTCATCCTCCGCTGTTCCATCGCCATTCCCATCTTTTGGGATGTCCACCATGTATATGTCGTATGACGAGGTGGCCTTCCAGTGCCCTGTGGGCGCTAGTTCTTGGTCGTCTCCTGCATCGTCGTCCATGCCGTCGATGTCTTCGAATTCGAAGTCGAGCATGTCGGTCAAATCATCGACAGTGGCTACGAAGTGGGTGGTGGGTGGGGTTTGATTTTCTTCGTCGTCCGCATCCCAACCTTCCTGACCATAATGCAGCCAGGGCTCTCCTGATAAATAGAGAGACTTTAGTGAATTCAGGATGTCGCCAAAGGGCGAGTGCTGAAAGATGTCCGCGGCGGTGAATTCCATGATCGGCGCCCAATCGGATTCGATTAGCGGTATGAAGGCTCGGAGTCCGGAGGAGTCCGCACCATGGAGTCACGAGCCGCAAAGGACGGGGTAGGTGTACGGCTCAATCGCCGTAGAGATCGCAGCCCCCGAGGCGGTGTCCAGCCACCCGTCCTTGATTGGCGCGGTCGGCTCTAAACTAAAGGTCGGAGCGGACTCTGGTGCGGCCTCCGACACCTTGTCGCGGCAGAGCTAAATCATGCCCCTCGTGACAGTGCAACGCGCTTGGCTGTGGCTCAAACCCGTCGAAGATCAAGTCTCCGCGGACGTCGGTCATGTAGTTCAAACTTCCAAATCTGACCTGATGGCCAGGGGCGTAGCTTTCAATCTGCTCCAGATGGCCAAACGAATTGGCCCGCAGTACAAAGCCACCGAATACGAAGATCTGTCCGGGGAGAAAAGTCTCACCCTGGAGCACATGGTTGTTGATGATCGGAGCAGCCATCGAGCCTAAAGATGATGACACAGAGTAACTCTCAATGAAAGCACCAATGTCGGTGTCAGAACCGGCGGATCTCGGGTAGGGGGTCCCGAACTGTGCGTCTAGGCGGATGGTAACAGGAGACAAGGGACACGATGTTTTTACCCAGGTTCGGGCCCTCTCGATGGAGGTAAAACCCTACTCCTGCTTGATTAATATTGATGATATGGGTAGTACAAGAGTAGATCTACCACGAGATCAAAGAGGCTAAACCCTAGAAGCTAGCCTATGGTATGATTGTTGTTCGTCCTACGGACTAAAACCCTCCGGTTTATATAGACACTGAATAGGGTTAGGGTTACACAAAGTCGGTTACAATGGTAGGAGATCTACATATCCGTATCGCCAAGCTTGCCTTCCACGCGAAGTAAAGTCCCATCCGGAAACGGGACGAACTCTTCAATCTTGTATCTTCATAGTCCAGGAGTCCGGCCAAAGGCTATAGTCCGGGTATCCGGACACCCCCTAATCCAGGACTCCCTCACCCACCATATGAATGCACACACACACATGCCTTACCCCTATGAGCACCTTCAAGAGACTAAGTCGGCATATCATCTTTAGATTTACGAAGTCATCATAGGCGCAAAAGCGGGTCATGAGTGTTGTGAGGGCTGCCATGGATTTCGGCTTTTCATGTCCTAGGTGCCGGGCAAGCCACTCGTCGCGGATGTTGTGTTTGAAGGCTGCAAGGGCCTCGGCATCCGGACAATCGACGATTTGATTTTTCTTGGTTAGGAACCGTGTCCAGAATTGTCTGGCCGATTCCTCTGGCTGCTGAATTATGTAGCTTAGGTCATCGGTGTCTGGTGGTCGCACATATGTGCCCTGCAAATTGTCGAGAAATGCAGCTTCCAGGTCTTCCCAACAACCAATTGACTCTGCTGGCAAGCTGTTAAGCCAATGACGGGCTGGTCCTTTAAGCTTGAGTTGGAGGTATTTGATGGCGTGTAGATCATCACCGCAGGCCATGTGGATGTGAAGGAGATAGTCCTCGATCCAAACCGTAGGATCTGTTGTGCCATCGTATGATTCAATGTTTATGGGTTTGAAACCCTCAGGGATTTGATGATCCATCACTTCATCTGTGAAGCATAGTGGGTGTGCGGCGCCTCTGTATTGGGTTATATCACAACGCAGCTCAAATGAGCTTTGTCTACTGTGTTTGGCCCGGCCGGAGTTGCCATATCCGGCGTGACGGTTATCGTCACGTGTCGTGGGGCACCCACGCGATCCGTAGATCGATCTTGTATGCCGTGCCTTGCCCTCCAGTATATCTTGCAGGTCTGGCGCATTTCCCCGCGCCTTGGTATTTTTTGAGCGGCGCCGGGGTGCGGCTTGAGTTGAGGGCCGAGAGGCCTCTCTGTCGCGGCCACGAGGTGGCCGGTCAGCCATATCATGCGCTGGTGATGTAGGTTTGGGTGCTTCCTCCTCTAATAGGGGTAGCAACCTGCATTTTGGGTAGCTCTTGGAGGGGCGCTCGAGTTCATACTCTTCGTACGCAAGGACTTCGGTCCATCTGTTAGCTAGCAAGTCTTGGTCAGCTCTAAGTTGTTGCTGCTTTTTCATGAGGCTGCTTGCCGTGGCCATGAGCCTGCGTTTGAAATGCTCTTGTTCAACGGGATCCTCGGGCACGAAGAATTCGACGTCGTCGAGGCTTGCTTCATCTTCGGAGGGTGGCATGTAATTATCGTCCTCTACCTCTCTTTCTGCCGCTCTCTCATGAGGGTTGGCTTCTCCATCCTCCTGCGCTGAATCCTGCTGGAGTGGGTTGTCTTCGGCACTGTCCGGGGTGTTATTGTCTCCCGTGCCGGAATCACCGTTTTTGCTGTGGTGGGATTTAGAGCGGCGCCGCTGACGACGGCGCCTAGGCTGTTTCTTGGAGGGGTCATCCTCCGCTGTTTCATCGCCATTCCCATCTTTTGGGATGTCCACCATGTATATGTCATATGACGAGGTGGCCTTCCAGTGCCTTGTGGGCGCTGGTTCTTGGTCGTCTCCTGCATCGTCGTCCATGCCGTCGATGTCTTCGGATTCGAAGTCGAGCATGTCGGTTAAATCATCGACAGTGGCTACGAAGTGGGTGGTGGGTGGGGTTTGATTTTCTTCGTCGTCCGCATCCCAACCTTCCTGACCATAATCCAGCCAGGGCTCTCCTGATAAATAGAGAGACTTTAGTGAATTCAGGATGTCGCCAAAGGGCGAGTGCTGAAAGATGTCCGCGGCGGTGAATTCCATGATCAGCGCCCAATCGGATTCGATTGGCTAGGGCGCGGAAGGCTCGGAGTCCGGAGGGGAGTCCGGCACCATGGAGTCACGAGCTTCGGAAACGATGGGGTAGGTGTACGGCTCAATCACCGTAGAGATCACAGCCCCCGAGGCGGTGTCCAGCCACCCGTCCTTGATTGGCGCGGTCGGCTCTGAACTAAAGGTCGGAGCGGACTCTGGTGCGGCCTCCAGGACACTGTTCGGCGGCAGAGCTAAATCATGCCCCTCGTGACAGTGCAGCGCGCTTGGCTGTGGCTCAAACCCGTCGAAGATCAAGTCTCCACGGACGTCGGTCATGTAGTTCAAACTTCCAAATCTGACTTGATGGTAAGGGGCGTAGCTTTCAATCTGCTCCAGATGGCCAAACGAATTGGCCCGCAGTACAAAGCCGCCAATACGAAGATCTGTCCAGGGAGAAAAGTCTCACCCTGGAGCACATCGTTGTTGATGATCGGAGGAGCCATCGAGCCTAAAGATGACGACACAGAGTAACTCTCAATGAAAGCACCAATGTCGGTGTCAAAACTGGCGGATCTCGGGTAGGGGGTCCCGAACTGTGCGTCTAGGCGGATGGTAATAGGAGACAAGGGACATGATGTTTTTACCCAGGTTCGGGCCCTCTCGATGGAGGTAAAACCCTACTCCTGCTTGATTAATATTGATGATATGGGTTGTACAAGAGTAGATCTACCACGAGATCAAAGGGGCTAAACCCTAGAAGCTAGCCTATGGTATGATTGTTGTTCGTCCTACGGACTAAAACCCTCCGGTTTATATAGACACTGAATAGGGTTAGGGTTACACAAAGTCGGTTACAATGGTAGGAGATCTACATATCCGTATCGCCAAGCTTGCCTTCCACGCCAAGTAAAGTCCCATCCGGAAACGGGACGAAGTCTTCAATCTTGTATCTTCATAGTCCAGGAGTCCGGCCAAAGGCTATAGTCCGGGTATCCGGACACCCCCTAATCCAGGACAACCTCACCCACCATATGAATGCACACACACGCATGCCTTACCCCTATGAGCACCTTCAAGAGACTAAGTCGGCATATCATCTTTAGATTTACGAAGTCATCATAGGCGCAAAAGCGGGTCATGAGTGTTGTGAGGGCTGCCATGGATTTCGGCTTTTCATGTCCTAGGTGCCGGGCAAGCCACTCGTCGCGGATGTTGTGTTTGAAGGCTGCAAGGGCCTCGGCATCCGGACAATCGACGATTTGATTTTTCTTGGTTAGGAACCGTGTCCAGAATTGTCTGGCCGATTCCTCTGGCTGCTGAATTATGTAGCTTAGGTCATCGGTGTCTGGTGGTCGCACATATGTGCCCTGCAAATTGTCGTGAAATGCAGCTTCCAGGTCTTCCCAACAACCAATTGACTCTGCTGGCAAGCTGTTAAGCCAATGACGGGCTGTTCCTTTAAGCTTGAGTTGGAGGTATTTGATGGCGTGTAGATCATCACCGCGGGCCATGTGGATGTGAAGGAGATAGTCATCGATCCAAACCGTAGGATCTGTTGTGCCATCGTATGATTCAATGTTTATGGGTTTGAAACCCTCAGGGATTTGATGATCTATCACTTCATCTGTGAAGCATAGTGGGTGTGCGGCGCCTCTGTATTGGGCTATATCACGACGCAGTTCAAATGAGCTTTGTCTACTGTGTTTGGCCCGGCCGGAGTTGCCATATCCGGCGTGACGGTTATCGTCACGTGTCGTGGGGCACCCACGCAATCCGTAGATCGATCTTGTATGCCGTGGCTTGCCCTCGAGTATATCTCGTAGGTCTGGCGCATTTCCCCGCGCCTTGGTATTTTTTGAGCGGCGCCGGGGTGCGGCTTGAGTTGAGGGCCGAGAGGCCTCTCTGTCGCGGCCACGAGGTGGCCGGTCAGCCATATCATGCGCTGGTGATGTAGGTTTGGGTGCTTCCTCCTCTAATCGGGGTAGCAGCCTGCATTTTGGGTAGCTCTTGGAGGGGCGCTCGAGTTCATACTCTTCGTACGCAAGGACTTCGGTCCATCTGTCAGCTAGCAAGTCTTGGTCAGCTCTAAGCTGTTGCTGCTTTTTCTTGAGGCTTCTTGCCGTGGCCATGAGCCTGCGTTTGAAACGCTCTTGTTCAACGGGATCCTCGGGCACGAAGAATTCGTCGTCGTCGAGGCTTGCTTCATCTTCGGAGGGAGGCATGTAATTATCGTCCTCTACCTCTCTTTCTGCCGCTCTCTCATGAGGGCTGGCTTCTCCATCCTCCAGCGCTGAATCCTGCTGGAGTGGGTTGTCTTCGGCACTGTCCGGGGTGTTATTGTCTCCCGTGCCGGAATCACCGTTTTTGCTGTGGTGGGATTTAGAGCGGCGCCGCTGACCCCGGCGCCTAGGCTGTTTCTTGGAGGGGTCATCCTCCGATGTTCCATCGCCATTCCCATCTTTTGGGATGTCCACCATGTATATGTCGTATGACGAGGTGGCCTTCCAGTGCCCTGTGGGCGCTGGTTCTTGGTCGTCTCCTGCATCGTCGTCCATGCCGTCAATGTCTTCGGATTCGAAGTCGAGCATGTCGGTTAAATCATCGACAGTGGCTACGAAGTGGGTGGTGGGTGGGGTTTGATTTTCTTCGTCGTCCGCATCCCAACCTTCCTGACCATAATGCAGCCAGGGCTCTCCTGATAAATAGAGAGACTTTAGTGAATTCAGGATGTCGCCAAAGGGCGAGTGCTGAAAGATGTCCGCGGCGGTGAATTCCATGATCGGCGCCCAATCGGATTCGATTGGCAGGGGCGCGGAAGGCTCGGAGTCCGGAGGGGAGTCCGGCACCATGGAGTCACGAGCTTCACAAAGGATGGGGTAGGTGTACGGCTCAATCGTCGTAGAGATCGCAGCCCCCGAGGCGGTGTCCAGCCACCCGTCCTTGATTGGCACGGTCGGCTCTGAACTAAAGGTCGGAGCGGACTCTGGTGCGGCCTCCAGGACACTGTTCGGCGGCAGAGCTAAATCATGCCCCTCGTGACAGTGTAGCGCGCTTGGATGTGGCTCAAACCCGTCGAAGATCAAGTCTCCATGGACGTCGGTCATGTAGTTCAAACTTCCAAATCTGACCTGATGGCCAGGGGCGTAGCTTTCAATCTGCTCCAGATGGCCAAACGAATTGGCCCGCAGTACAAAGCCGCCGAATACGAAGATCTGTCCGGGGAGAAAAGTCTCACCCTGGAGCACATCGTTGTTGATGATCGGAGGAGCCATCGAGCCTAAAGATGACGACACAGAGTAACTCTCAATGAAAGCACCAATGTCGGTGTCAAAACCGGCGGATCTCGGGTAGGGGGTCCCGAACTGTGCGTCTAGGCGGATGGTAACAGGAGACAAGGGACACGATGTTTTTACCCAGGTTCGGGCCCTCTCGATGGAGGTAAAACCCTACTCCTGCTTGATTAATATTGATGATATGGGTAGTACAAGAGTAGATCTACCACGAGATCAGAGAGGCTAAACCCTAGAAGCTAGCCTATGGTATGATTGTTGTTCGTCCTACGGACTAAAACCCTCCGGTTTATATAGACACCGAGTAGGGTTAGGGTTACACAAAATACTTATTCCAATTGCTGCTGATCAATAAACAAATTTTATAGGTCATCTAATTTTGGTAGATTTTTTGGAGTTTAAGAAGTTTGCGTTAGTTACAGATTACTACAGACTGTTTTGTTTTTGACATATTCTGTTTTTCGTGTGTTGTTTGCTTATTTTGATGAATCTATGGCTAGTAAAATAGTTTATAATCCATAGAGAAGTTGGAATACAGTAGGTTTAAAACCAATATAAATAAAGAATGAGTTCATTACAGTATCTTAAAGTAGTATTTTGTTTTCTTTCTCTAACGGAGCTCACGAGATTTCTATTGAGTTTTGTGTTGTGAAGTTTTCAAGTTTTGGGTAAATTCTTTTGATGGATTATGGAACAAGGAGTGGCAAGAGCCTAAGATTGGGGATGCCCATGGCACCCCCAAGATAATCCAAGGAAACCAAAAAGTCAAAGCTTGGGGATGCCCCGGAAGGCATCCCCTCTTTCGTCTACTTCCATCGGTAGTTTACTTGGAGCTGTATTTTTATTCACCACATGATATGTGTTTTGCTTGGAGCGTCTTGTATCATTTGCGTCTTTGCTTGTTAGTCTACCACAATCATCCTTGCTGTACACACCTTTTGAGAGAGCCATACATAAATTGGAATTTTATAGAATACTCTATGTGCTTCACTTATATCTTTTGAGCTTGATAGTTTTGCTCATAGTGCTTCACTTATATCTTTTGAGCGTGATAATTTTTGCTCTAGTGCTTCACTTAGATCTTTTAGAGCATGATGGTGGATTTGTTTTAAAGAAACTATTGATCTCTCATGCTTCGCTTAGATTATTTTGAGAGTCGTTAATAGCATGGTAATTTTCTTAATATTAATATACTTGGTATTCAAGATATGTGAAACTTTCTTTTGAGTGCGTTGAATACTAAGAAAAGTTTGATGCTTGATAATTGCTTCGAGATATGAAGATGGTGATATTCGAGTCATGCTAGTTGAGTAGTTGTGAATTTAAAGAATGCTTGTGTTGAAGTTAGCAAGTCCCATAGCATGCACGTATGGTTAAAGTTGTGTAACAAATTTGAAACATGAAGTGTACCTGGCTTGTGCATCCTTATGAGTGGCGGTCGGGGACGAGCGATGGTCTTTTCCTACCAATCTATCCCCTAGGAGCATGCGCGTAGTACTTGATTTTGATGACTTCTAAATTTTTGCAATAAGTATATGAGTTCTTTTGACTAATGTTGAGTCCATGGATTATCGCACTTTTACCTTTCCGCCTTTGCTAGCCTCTTGATGCCGTGCATTGCCCTTTCTCACCTTGAGAGTTGGTGCAAACTTCGCGGTGCATCCAAACCCCGTGATATGATACGCTCTATCACACATAAACCTCCCTATATCTTCCTCAAAACAGCCACCATACCTACCTATTATGGCATTTCCATAGCCATTCCGAGATATATTGCGATGCAACTTTCCACCGTTCCGTTCATCATCATCATGACATACTTTACTTTTGTCATATTGCCATTGCATGATCATGTAGTTGACATCATATTTGTGGCAAAGCCACCATGCATTATTTTTCATACATGTCACTCTTGATTCATTGCACCATCCCGGTACACCGCCGGAGGAATTCATATAGAGTCATATCTTGTTCTAGTTTCGAGTTGTAATCCTTATGTTGTAACCAATAGAAGTGTGATGATCATCATTATTAGAGCATTGCCCAATCAAAAAAAAAGAGAAAGGCCAAAAAGAAAAAAAAAAGGAAAGGCCCAAAAATTAAAATACACAAAAAGGGCAATGTTACTATCTCTTTTTCCACACTTGTGCTTCAAAGTAGCACCTTGTTCTTCATGTAGTGAGTCTCATATATTGTGCTTCAAAGTAGCACCATGTTTTTCATATAGTGAGTCTCATAAGTTGTCTTTTTATACTAGTGGGGATTTTTCATTATAGAACTTGGCTTGTATATTCCTACGATGGGCTTCCTCAAATGCCCTAGGTCTTCATGAGCAAGCAAGTTGGATGCACACCCACTAGTTTTCTTTTCTTGAGCATTCATAGCTCTAGTGCATCCGTTGCATGGCAATCCCTACTCCTCATGTTGACATCAATTGATGGGCATCTCCATAGCCCGTTGATTATCCTCGTCAATGTGAGACTTTCTCCTTTTTGTCTTCTTCACACAATCCCCATCATCATATTCTATTCTGCCTATAGTGCTATATCCATGGCTCACGCTCATGTATTGCGTGAAGGTTGAAAAAGTTTGAGATTATTTAAGTATGAAACAATTGCTTGGCTTGTCATCGGGGGTATAGAAGTTGGGAACATCTTTGTGTGACGAAAATGAAGCATAGCCTAACTATATGATTTTGTAGGGGTGAACTTTCTTTTGCCATGCTATTTTGAGAAGACATGATTACTTTGATTAGTATGCTTGAAGTATTACTGTTTATTTTGTCAATATGAACTTTTATTTTGTATTCATTCGGATCTGAATATTCATACCACAATTAAGAAGATTTACATTGAAATTATGCCAAAGTATCACTCCGCATCAAAAATTGTCTTTTATCATTTACCTACTCGAGGACGAGCAGGAATTAAGCTTGGGGATGCCTGATACGTCTCCAACGTATCTATAATTTTTTATTGCTCCATGCTACTTTATCTACTGTTTTGGACTATATTGGGCTTTATTTTCCACTTTTATATTATTTTTGGGACTAACCTATTAACCGGAGGCACAGCCCAGAATTGCTGTTTTTTTTTTCCTATTTCAGTGTTTCGAAGAAACGGAATATCAAACGGAGTCTAAACGGAATGAAACCTTCGGGAACGTGATTTTCTCACCGAACGTGATCCAGGAGACTTGGACCCTACTCCAATGAACAAAATAGGCGGTCACGAGGGTGGGGCCCCCCTAGGGCGCGCCCCTGCCTCGTGGGCCCCCTGTTGCTCCACCGACGTATTCCTTCCTCCTATATATACCTCGCACTTCCCAAGCGATCGTAACAGGAGCCAAAACCTAATTCCACCGCCCCAACTTCATGTATCCACGAGATCCCATCTTGGGGCCTGTTCCGAGTTCACGGAGAGGGCATCCACCACGGAGGGCTTCTACATCATCACCATAGCCCTCCGATGAAGTGTGAGTAGTTTACTTCAGACCTTGGGTCCATAGCTAGTAGCTAGATGGCTTCTTCTCTCTTTTATTGGATCTCAATACAATGTTCTCCCCCTCTCTCGTGGAGATCTATTCGATGTAATCTTCTTTTTGCGGTGTGTTTGTTGAGATCGATGAATTGTGGGTTTATGATCCAGATTATCTATGAATAATATTTGAATCTTCTCTGAATTCTTTTATGTATGATTGGTTATCTTTGCAAGTCTCTTCGAATTATCCGTTTGGTTTGGCCAACTAGATTGGTAGTTCTTGCAATGGGAGAAGTGCTTAGCTTTGGGTTCAATCTTGTGGTGTCCTTACCCGGATGTAAAGGGTTGCAAGGCACATATTGTATTGTTGCCATCGAGGATAACAAGATGGGGTTTTTATCATATTGCATGAATTTATCCCTCTACATCATGCCATCTTTCTTAAGGCGTTACTCTGTTTTTAACTTAATACTCTAGATGCATGCTGGATAACGATCGATGAGTGGAGTAATAGTAGTAGATGCAGGGAGGAGTCGGTCTACTTGTCTCGGACGTGATGCCTATATACATGATCATACCTAGATATACTCATAATTATGTTCAATTCTGTCAACTGCTCAACAGTAATTTGTTCACCCACCGTAGAATACTTATGTTCTTGAGAGAAGCCACTAGTGAAACCTAGGCCCCCGGGTCTATTCTCATCATATCAATCTCCATTACTTTAATACTTGCTTTGTTTTTTACTTTGCCTTTTACTTTTCACTTTGCATCTCTATACCCAAAAAATAGCAAAAATATTATTTATCATCTCTATCAGATCTCACTCTCGTAAGTGACCGTGAAGGGATTGACAACCCCTAATCACGTTGGTTGCGAGGAGCTATTGTTTTGTGCAGGTACGAGGGACTTGTGCGTAGCCTCCTACTGGATTGATACCTTGGTTCTCAAAAACTGAGGGAAATACTTACGCTACTTTACTGCATCATCATCTCCTCTTCGGGGAAATCCAACGCAGTGCTCAAGAGGTAGCACTGACCTGTCAGAAAATGGGTTAAAATTTAAGAAACCGGCAATTTGACCTGACGTTGTTGGACGCAAAGGAGGCGGTGAATCCTCGGCGGTTGACGACCGGTAGGCGTGCGGTGGTGACCCGCGAGATGGTGGCACCCATGGAACCAGGACATAAGAAGGGGAGGGCTCACATGTGAGGAAGAGAGAGCTGGCATGTGGGCCTCACGTGTAACTTAACGGTCAAACAAACGGTTTACTTAAGTGCGGGTCCGACCTTTCAGAAAATGGGTTAAAATTTAACAAACCTGTAATTTAGGTTTTTTTGAAATAGTCAACCACTAATTTGGTAGGTATCAGTCATAGTAAACTGGTAGGTCTTTGAAACCCTAACCCGAAAGGTGATAGTTTTATGCTATTTTACTCTTGGTTTTAAAATTGAAGGACCAAATATAGACTTCCAAAGAGTTGAGGGACCAAAAGTATACTTTGCTCTATATTTAACAGTGTCGGTCTATCTTAATCTTATGTTGCATTTCAACTTGCATTGCCTCTCTTTTTTTCCTCCTCATGATCTATATTTGCCATTAAATCCATATATCATTTGCGCATGGGGAGAAAAATCAAATAGGCTCATTTTGCTAGAAATCTTAAAGAATTGGCGTAACAAGAGGAGCGTAGGAAAATTTATTTTTACTTCATGGGAAAGAAGCAAGAAATAATTAGACTGTTATACAAGTTCACTTAACGTAATTGCCATTATAGTTGCATAACCAGTAAAACTAAACTTGATTAGCTCGACACCCAAATGTTGTGAAGTAGTATGCAGATTCAGATATGCAGCATTCGTTGTGTGTGGCAGATTCAATTGTATTATGAAAACACACTATGTACTCCATTCCAAACAGAAGTACGACGTACTGGATGGCAATTGTAACCAGGGGACTACTTGGGTTACTCTTCTATATATTAGGAGCAACTGTAACCAGCGTCTCTTATTTGCAGGAAGTCATGTGTACCTTAGTTAGTTATCAAATGGTGTGAATAATTTATATACGTACAGAGGTGCTGAGATGAGATGATGAATAATTAGCAAAAGTAAAGCTTATGTAAATGCGTACCATTATATATTGCTGGAATCATCTCTTTGTGTTTTTCCGGTGGTTTACAATTGCTTATGTAACCCACGACCAAGACCCTTACAATTAGACTCGGACTGAAAGCACAGCATGGCACACAGCCCGACTCGGATGCTACAATGCGTGTGTTTTTTTCCTGATGAAAGGGAGGGTAGCCTCAGACCTCTGCATCATGGCAATGCATACAGCCACAATATGTGCAGAAAGTAAACCGATCAAGTCATGAACAATCATACTCTACTAGGAGTCTAGGGCACGAGACCTACCATAACCAACTAACTAGTATTGTACTCCCTTTAGAAAGAAATATAAGAGTGTTTATAGATAACTATAGTGAAACACTCTTATATTTCTTTACGGAGGGAGTGCTATACATGTTCAGATTACCCCAACAGACGATCACTAATCCTCAACCATCAATGTTGAGTTGGATGATCACCGATGGATTTTGTCATTCGTAGCGCTGTCAACACTGATGAGCATCGATCATCTCCTTCCCGTTGCCGGCAGCTCGGTCACCACTGCCGGTCCTCATTTCCTGTCCGTCGGTGATAACGTATTTCACGCATAGTAGACCATCCGTCAAATTCACTGGTGCCCGATTGTCCATAGCTGGTTTCTACATGTGTACTCGTATCAGGTAGTTATGGTATGGCTAATTGATTCTTCTGTTGTAATGTGTTGATTACCTACGCGATCGTAGATTGATTTGGCGTAATCCTTGTATAATCTTGGCAGTCACGTATATACTATTGTAGTAAATGAAAGCCGTTGGGGCTAATGGATCACGGCAAACCCATTATCTCTGATATGGTAATCGAAGCCCGATCTCGTCTCCCTTCCACTGCTGATGCCATCGTTTCCACCTCCGCCGGCATCCTCGTGACAATACCAGCACATTTCCTCAGGTCTCGATCGCGTAGATCAGAAACCCCGTCAAGGTGCACCGAGTGAGAGAAAATTTCCTCGTGGAAAACACAAGCCGTCCTAGCCCTCAGCTCTGATGACATGTACGGCTATAGAGTTGCTCCATCGTCGCGCTGTTGCATGCTAGCTGCCACGGACCGTCGTTGAAGGAACCAAAGACCCCTCCAAGAGCGTGCCAAGCTCAAGACTTCCTCCACTGGTGCCAGCAGGACCAGACGGTCATGATCTGATCGCCCTCCTTGGGTTGATGATTAAGGACATAGCTCACCACCTCAGCCACGGTGTGGAAGACGCTCCACGACATGTTCGTATCCCACAATCGGGCACATGTGATGTAGCTGCGCTACGAGCTCTCCAAATTGAAGAAGAAGGCTTTGAAGTTGTTGGGGCTAAATGGCTGGACGACATGATCGACGCGACCAGTGGCTCCAACTCAGGGAGCGGCTTACGCCCGACGGGTGTGAGGATGTCCTCAGTCATCAACTCAAGGAAGGTGGTCATGACCGTCTGGTCCTGCTAGTATCACCAGAGGAAGGCCAAGGATTGGTGATGACCCTCTCTATTGCGGGCCCCCAAGTTGGCGGGCCAGGCCATAGATGACATGTTCTAATTATGGTAATTCAATATAGCTTAATCATGTACCACATTCAAACTGGCATTGTCTTATCATGATCTGGCTTGACAGTGGAAACGCTGGACCCGAAGTTCTTCTGCAGGAACCTGCGCATGTGATTGATGCCGAAGCACATGAACCATCCGTGCATGTGCTTCCCCGCCTCTCGCCGTCAGAATCGTCCTCCCGGTCAAGGCTCCTACACACTCAATCCATCATGGCGGGCTCATTAGCACTGCCAGCAATTTCCTTGAGCGTCGCGAGCACCAACTTTAGGACCTTGTCGGCTTGTCGCCTTCCATGTCCTGCTTGTACATGTACCCGCACTGCACCATGGACATGTACACCCTCGGGGGAATAAATTTCGTGACGAAGTACACAACTTCATTGCTAAACACATGAACTTATTTCAAAAAAAAAAACTAAATGAATGAACTGTCATCACATTCGGATTTCGCTCCACAACTATGTAATGACCAACTACGGTAAGATTATGATGAGCTCCCCTTACAGGCCTAATAAATAAGCAACTCGGAATAGGAATGCAGCAAATTAGAGGCATGTCCATTTGTATCAGTTACGCAAAATTAGAGAAATGGAGCAAAGTTAGATGTGGGAGCTATCATGTTATTGTGTTTTAGATGTGGGAGGAAACTGAAAACACTAGTATATCATAAGTTACATGCAATGTGCGAGCACAAAAGAAGCCAAACCGGTGCGAGAGCGTGGTAAACGTATGGCTTAACTACAGCCTGTAATTGTCATATTTGGTTAGCACCTTTTGCTTGCCATGGGGCATCTTTACGTACCGACGTATGGGAGGAAACCCAACATCTAAGTGCATGGCAGATTACGAAAACACATTTCATGCTATTTTAAATCATAGTAAATCATTTTCTATTACTTTTGTTTACTGGATGTCAATTCTTATCAGTGGCTACTTGGATTACTCTATGGTATATTAGAACTAATCGAGGTATTTTCTTTACTGTGAGATGATTGAGATTAATTGAGAAAATGGTATTAGTTGTTCAGCACTCATGGTTGTGTCTGGTATCTGCACTCTCCAGGCCTATGCTTTGGGAGTCTACCGAAAAGAGCATCAAACTTTAGCAATTTTTCTTTCAAAGGACGATTCATCTCTATGTTTTGTGTTTCAAACTATTGGTTTCATTTGCTTCAAGAAAGGCTTGTCTGCTACTAGGTGATAATTATGTTACATTATGTCACAGGTTACATCTTCGTGAGCAATAGCTCTTGTTATTGGACCAGCTATTGGAGGATTTCTTGCACAGACGTTGAAAGATTCGATTATTTTGAGAAGGGTGTTGGCTCGATGTGGCATTTTATCATTTTTCTTTTTATGAAATGAACGAACTTCGTGAAGGTGGAAAAAGAAAGTGCAACAGAAGGGCTTCGAAGGCGGCCACCCATCCTAGTAATACTTGATATTGTAATATCCTTAGACGTAGCACAGAGATGCGTTCAGAATGTAAAATAGCAGAGTTTGAAGATTCAGTTATTTTAAGAAGGGCATCGGTTTCATGTGACGTATTATGTTTTTGTGGAATGAACGGACTTTGAGTAGGTGAGAAAAAAACAGAAAGTGGAATCCAACACGAGAACTTAGTGCTGGCATGATCGCATCTGACATTAAGACCGTTGAAAATTGTAATGTCCCTACATAGATGCAGCACAAAGGGGCGTTCGAATGAAAAATAACGGAGTTTGAAGGCATCCATTTTAGATCTACTCTGACAGATTTAACCAGGTAATACATGGAATCCTAATTTAGACATCAAGAGGTTCCGAAGGCACCCTGATACATGGTGATGGATCAGTTTGCCGAGTATTTCTGTGACAAGGCCTCATAGTGCTTCCTTTGCTGTGACCAACAGAAAGAAAAGGTAAGGCGGATGCTACCTACTATAAGAGGGTTTAGCAAAATAAATGATTATCAGAATGTCATGTACCTGTTCCGACACCGACGGCTTTATTTTAGACAGAGCTTGCTCAAAATGCGATAATTCAATCGAAGCAACTGAACACAATGAACTTATTGATAATGCCCCATTCTCTAGGAGTTCCAAACTCTCATCCAAAGCTTCCTTGGCTGCTTCGTCCACCTAATAAGGAAGCATGTGCGTGAGTTGCCTTGATGTTCTCTTAAAGTACATGCTTCATCACAAAGAATTAAAGAATGCCCGCTTTGAAAAATTTCTAACAGGACAACTCAATGAAAAGGCACAGAAATTACCAGCGATGCTAGGTCAGCGCCAGAGAGATTGTTGCACTCCTCAAGACGTGCAAATGCATCCAAATCAACAGTGCAGGATACAGGTTTCCTCTGAGAACATATTAGGGCTTTTAATATGGAATGCCGCTCATTAGCACTGGGCAAAGGTACAAAATACTTCTGCCCCAATCTACCAGGCCGTAGAAGAGCATCATCTATCACATCGATTCTGCACCATACATGAAACTGCATGTTGACGCCTTCCTTTCAAGGACAAATAAGTAAAAAGGAACAATCCGGTGGCTGATAATACCTATTTGTAGCTCCAATAACATAAACACCTTCACGCTGATCAGCACCATCAAGTTCAATAAGTAACTGCGATCAGAACAAGTAGAATAACGCTGAGCAAAGGAACAAACAAATTAATAAAGAATCTCGGTATTTTGCCAAACATACAGGTGATACATAACATGTCCAAACCTGGTTTAGGAGACGTTCAACAACCCATGCTCCCTCCATACCTCTTTTTGTTGTCAAAGCATCTATCTGGCACATCAGTCAATAAACACTTGAGAAACATATGATGAGAAAAGCACCTTCAAAACCAAGACCCACAAGTTGCTGGTCACTTCCAATAGCACAAATGTACCAAACATGCAAATTTGTTAAGAGACTGAGCCAAGTTCCCATCAACAGATTAAATTATACTACCTCCGTTTGGAAACAAGTGACGCTGTTTTAGTTCAAATTTATTTCCGAACGGAGGGAATACAAAAATAGCTAAACAGAAACTTTACCTCGTCAAAAAATAAAATGCACGGGGAGTTGAGTCGTGCACGGGCGAATGTCCTCCTTATATATGCTTCACTCTCCCCAACATACTTGTTCAATCCTTCAGGACCCTAAAGTTCCAGAGAAAGAAATATCTGAGCAGTCTGTACAGAACTGAAGAGGAAATTGCTTATTTACCACTGAATAACTCCTCAATAGCTCACTTGCTATTAAAAAGTGAATGTTGCGTATTTAGCATTGTAAAACTCAATTCGTTGCCAACATACCATCGCCATTATCCTATTAAAAGAATTCAGTTAAATCGTATAGAGCTGTTAGTTTCTCCCGGTAATGCCAAAACTACCCTCAATCAGTTGAACAGAAGGTCCACTCACAACAGCACCAGCACAATAACCAGATCAATTGATTTGTAAAAAAAAATCCGGCTGCCAGCGGCTTCCATGGATGGGATTCCATGGCTGCAAGAGGTACTATTTGTCAAGCTTCATGCACTGGCCAACGGAACCAAGATTCCGAACTGATGGAAAGGGCTAGGCAATCCACAATTCCACATATACACTTCAACACTATTACCAGATGATGCGATTCTATGGTTGCACAAGAGTGGTGTCCAGAGTAGCAAGGGAAAGCAAAGAAAGGGCAGCATCAATGTCCAAAGAAGTATTTTGAGAATAGCAAGGGCAAGAGAAGGAAATGGGCGACACAATATCCAGTTCGCAAGGGCTGTGGATATAGATGCCAGAATGGCAAAGAGGTTCATCCAGAATCATTAGAAGCCAATGCTGATGTCGCAAAGGCAAAGGTAACTGCACCGTCACTTTTTTCATTCTCTCTTATGACAGATAAGGTACAGAGTAATATTTTTATGCTCGTTTAGAAAGAAAGGAAAAAGATAAATTTAAAACCATTTAGCCGACGGAGTTTAACAGCCACTTAGCAGTCGATGGCATGTGAGCAATCAATTCCGTTTTTGACTGTTAAACAAGCAACACTCTTTTGAATGAGCAATAATCAGCAGTAAATAAGCAATTTCCACAAAAATGGAAGGAGTGTACTGACTAAGAATATGGAAATCTAAGCATCAATTTACCTTAATATGAATAAAATTAGCCCCTGCGTCGTGTGCAACTGCTTTTGCTATTAGTGTTTTCCCACAGCCCGGAGGTCCAAACAGCAAAACACCAGCTTGCATGTTGACTCCAAATTTCTTGAGAGGACATGAAAACATAAATAAAGGATAAAGAGAATGTTAAAGAAATTGCTTGAAAACGATATTTCAAATAAGCGCCACGGATGTCCTATGATTCGATTAGCTGTCCATACTGTGAAGAGGATTCAACTTTTATGGGACCAAATCACTATTGAAACCATATAACAGACTGAAGAAAGTTAAGATGGTGCACCTTATAAAATTCAGGGTACTTGATACATCGAACGATGGAGCGGTTCAATTCCTTCTTTAATGAATCAAGACCTCCGACACAAGCCCATGTGACATCAGGCACAGAAGAAAATCCTTCTCTTCTCAATGATGGTTGAACTATATCTTTGATGGCTTCCTTTAGCGATTGACGTAACAAGGTATGTTAGAAATGGGTCCCACTACCGAAAGCTAATAACAGAAGAAAACAGGATGGAAAAGCAGGGCACACAGCACAAGAAGAAAAACAATACAATATGAACAACATACTTGTGACAAGAAAAGAACATAAAAGACCATTCACGTCAACTTAGACACCATGAAATCAACACACATCATATACTTAAACAACACACAGTCAAGTAAGAGAGAAAAAGATAGTTATTGAATACAAATCTTAAACTAGATGAAATAAACGTAAGGATTCTAGCTAGGGATGTATATGTAAAGGGTGTTAATTACCTCAAAGTCATCCATAATAATACTTAGGCGCTGCACCTCGTGTTTATCCAAAGGATGCTTCAAGTAGTCCAGGTTGTTTCCTTCCTTCAGAAACTTGTCTTTTCTAGCATTAAAAAATCTTTTTATAGCTACACTCCCTGCTGTATCAACCAACGCCTTCAAGTCTGCACCAACGAATCCTGGCGTGGCCTTTGCTATCTTCAACAAATCAAATTGGCCTTCCGGGGGCAATCGAAGTTTCTGAGTGAGCCTCTCCAGTATCTGTTTCCGGGCATTCTCATCTGGAACACCAAGATATATTTCCCGATCAAACCTTCCTGGTCTTCGAAGCGCCTGGTCGACAGCATCAGGTCTGTTCGTAGCTCCAATAACAATAACGTAGCCAGGCTGCTTCTTCTCATATGATTGTGAATCATCCTCCATGTCATCGGCATCAGATGGAATGTTCTGGTGGAATTCATCCATGCATGTCATCAACTGTGTAACCACCCGTCGTTCCATTCCTCGCTGCATATCATCCCGCTTGGCTGCAATCGCATCTATCTCGTCTATAAATACAATTGAGGGAGCAGTCCTGTATGCCTTGTTAAACAGGGTTCTGATGTTCTCCTCAGAACCTCCTGCAAGAACAAAATTACTCCTGATAACTAAACTTTATCCACAAGAAGAGCTAGTAATGCACAAACTTGGTGCAAATTAAGAACCGAACCGCATACCGGAGACACCAGACACTAAATCGGTTGCCGAGGTTGGGTAGAACGGCACGCCGGTCTCGTCTGCAATTGCTTGGGCAAGCGTGGTCTTCCCACAGCCGGGTGGTCCGTGCAGCAGAATCCCGGCCACGGGCCGCACTCCAAGGTGCAGCGGCAGCTCCGGATGGCGCAGCGGGACAACCACCTCCAGCATCACCTGCTCTATCACCGACTCCATGCCCCCGAGGTCAGCAAACATTACCCTTTCTCGCTCACTGCAGCCTCCTTGAGCATCAGGCCGCGTGACAGCCTTCTCCACGGCGAGCTCCATCTCGAGCTGCTGGTCGGCGTCGGGGTCTCGTTTGGATGTTTGGGAGGAGTAGCAGGACCGTAGCAGCGATTTCGTGACGTCAAAGGCGGGGGAAGGCGGCGCGTGCGAGTGGGTGGTGGTGGAGGACGATGTGGCGTCATGGCTGCTGCGGCGGCTGGAGGCGCCGGAGGCGCTGTCTTCGGAGCAGCTGGCATCGCCGGGAGGAGGTAGGGAGGAGATGGCACGGCGGACGACGGAGGCGAATAACTCGAGCTTGTAGCGCTGGTACTCGCGGTGGCGGGAGCGGATGGCGCGGGCGACGTCGTCGGCGGAGGAGCCGGGGACGGCGAGGCCGGCATCTGATAGGATGAGTCGGCGTACGCGGGACTCCAGTGAGTAGGACCGGCGCGGGCGCTTCGCCATTGACGGCGGCGGCGGCGGTTGGGTAGGGTTTGGTGTTCTTTTTCTTTTCCTCAACGAAAGACATTGGCATCTGGCTTATATTATCAAGGAGAACACAGTAAATGCCTTTTTTTCTTTTTTTTGAGGATCAACGCTGCCGCAGCTAATTAAGGGAGTTATACGAGCAAGAGGAGATCATGTACAGGGAACGCTCGTGTGTGGATTGGCTAAGGCGGGTGACTCGAACACAAAATTCTTCCAAAACCGGGCAACTCATAGGAGGAGGAAGAATATTGTCAAAGCCCTACGACGGAAGGATGGATCCAGGTGCACTGTCAACGATGAAATGAGGGAACTTGCTGCTTCCTTTTATGAGCGTCTTTTCACGACGGAGGGCTCGCAAGGGGCCAATGAGCTTCTGGAAAATATTGATTTGGTGATGGACGCGGGGATGAATGAGAGGCTAACAACGACGATCACGGATGATGAGATACATAGGCCCTCTTTCAGATGGGGCCAACTAAGGCCCCGGGCCCCGATGGCCTTCCGGCTCTTTTCTATCAGCGCCACTGGGCTCTGGTAAAGGATGACGTGTGTCGAGCGGTCAAGGAGTTTTTGGCGGGGGCAGCCACACCGGAATCGTTTAATGCCACGGTTATTGTTATGATTCCTAAGATTAGCTCACCGGAGCTTCTCTCCCAGTTTAGGCCTATCAGCCTTTGTAATGTGTTATACAAGATTGCTACCAAGGTCTTGGCAAACAGGCTTAAGAGTATTTTGCCGCTTCTTATCTCAGAGGAACAGAGTGCTTTTGTGCCGGGTCGCCTTATTACTGATAATGTTCTGGTGGCTTATGAATGTGTGCATGCGATTCATACTAGGAAGCGGAAGAAACCTCTCTGTGCGGTCAAGCTGGATATGATGAAGGCTTGTGATAGGGTCGAGTGGACTTTTTTGGAGCAGATGTTGCACAAAGTTGGCTTTGCTGATCAGTGGGTTCAGATGATCATGAGATGTGTCAAATCTGCCAAGTTTTGTGTCAAGCTTAATGGAGGCCTTTCTAGGGTTTTTCTTCCTTCTCGGGGCCTGCGGCAGGGTGACCCTCTTTCCCCCTACTTGTTCCATTTTTGTGTGGAAGGTTTTTCTGCTTTGCTCCGGAGAGCTCAAGGGGAGGGGTTGATCAAGGGTGTTACGTTTGGGAGCACTGGCCCCCATGTCACACATTTTCTCTTCGCCGATGATAGCATTGTATTTCTGGAAGGGTTGAGGGAGAACATGCATGCTTTGAAAACAATCCTGCTAAAATATGAGAGGGCGTCGGGCCAGAAGGTGAATCTGCAGAAGTCTTCCATCTACTTTGGGAAGGGATGTGGGGATGGGCTCAAGACTGAGCTTAAAAGTGAGATTGGTATTTCTTCTGAAGCCTTGAGCGAGAGATATCTTGGGCTGCCAACTCAAGTGGGTAAGTCCAAAGAAGGTGCCTTCAAATATGTCACGGAGAGCTCTAAGGGCAAGGTTACGAGCTGGAAGGGACAAGGCATGTCAAAGAAGGCCAGGGAAATTCTTGTCAAATCGGGGCTCCAAGCAACCCCTACTTTCACCATGAGTTGTTTCCACCTCACAAAGAAAACGTGCCGGAATCTGACATCTATTTCTTCCAAATTCTGGTGGGGTGCGATGAATGGCGAAAGGAAGGTGCATTGGGTCTATTGGGAAAAGATGTGAGAATGCAAGGGTGTGGGAGGCATGGGCTTCCGTGACCCTGAAAAGTTCAACCAAGCTCTCTTGGTGAAACAAGCTTTGCGGCTCTTGATTGCTCCGGACAGCTTGGTGGCAAGGGTCTTAAAGGCTAGGTATTTCAAAGAATGCTCTATACTGTCTGCTACCTGTCCATCCAATGCGTCCTTTACCTTTAGAAGCATTCTGCATGGCCGAAACCTATTGAGAGAAGGTTTGATATGGCGAGTTGGGGATGGAAGCAGCATCAACATCCATCATGACAATTGGATCCTGCGGCAGGGCTCGCTAAGACCACTGGGTCGACTTACCTGCCGGGTATTACCAAGGTGGCTGACCTGCTGGACGGTGAGGGGTCGGGCTGGGATATGCACAAGATTGAAGCCATGTTCACTCCCTCGGATGTTGATGATATCAAGCAAATAGCTGTTGGGGGTGTTGGAACGGTTGACTTTTTAGCATGGAACGGTACAAAGAACGGTGTGTTTAGTGTGAGATCTGCATATCATCTAGCTGTTTCTTTGTGGAGGGTGAGGTCTGGACGGCCGGCCTCATCCACTTCAGTTCAGGACCATAAAGGTTATCTTGGTTTGTGGGGCACAAACGTGCCGGGGAAGGCTAAGATTCATGTTTGGAGAATGAATCGGAATGGCCTGGCAGTGGGTCATGAGCTTCATCGGCGCCGGATCAAGCCCGGTTTCTTTTGCGCCGCGTGCGGAAGGGAAGAAACGGTTCTTCACAGATTTTGGTCTTGTTCTCACTCCTCCCAGTTTTGGCAGATTTTGTCTTCAGAGAAGGGCGTCGCGGTGGCAGCTCCACCGCTTCCTATTGACTCCCAAAAGGCGCATTCAAGCTGGCTGTTGAGTTTCTTTGCGGGTGCTCCTGAAGATGAGAAGCAAGCGATGATCCATGCGACGTACGGGTTGTGGCTTGCCCGCAATGAAGCTCGTGATGGCAGGAGGATTGATCATCCATTGGAGGTTGTTGAAAGAGTCCACTCGCACCTGATGGAGTGGCGTCACATTCACGCTGTGGAGGCCAGATCGCCGAAACCTTGCCAAGTTCAGAGATGGGAGCCCCCAGGGTCGGGCTGGGTGAAAGTGAACTCAGATGGGGCCGTCTCTAAGAACAGGAACGCGGGCGGTGGAGGCGCCGTTATTCGAGACCATGAGGGTGCTTTCAAGGCTGGGGCATGTCATTTCTTCCCAAACACGTCGGATCCTGAAGCTTCTGAAATTCTTGCTTGCCGGCGGGGTGTGTAGCTAGCTTGCGGTGGAGCTGGGCTTTCAGCGTGTTCATCTTGAGCTCGACAGTAAGGCAGTTGTTCAGCTGTTAGTGCAGCCCGAGCGGTGCTTGAGTGTGGTGGGTCCGTGGATTCAAGAGATCAAAGCGTTGCTCAATTCATGTTTGGACTTCCGCGTTGATTGGGTTCGGCGTTCGGCTAACGTTGCCGCTCATAAGTTTGCTAGAGTCGGTGTGGGTGACGAGTTATGTAAGGTGTGGCTGGGGTCTCCCCCTGACTTTGTGCTTTCTGTAATCACAGTAAATGCCATTTAAAAAGTAAAATTATGTCAAAAATTATACTAATCGTCTTTTTCCTTCAATTGCTCATCATCCATCAAAGCTTAAAAGTAGATTAAACATGTTGTGAGGAATACGGACACCTGCAAAAGCCATCGCCGTACAAGGCTTTGAGCACCAAAATAGTCACTCACCGTGAACAAAGATCTCGTAGTCATTAAAGAAACATCGGTTGACGCAACACCCCACCATTGCAACCCCTCGTCACCAATGGGGTTGCAGAAAGCGGACATTGCCGTTGAACTAAATGAATGAAGAAGTCAAAGTCGAAGTTGATGCATCAATAACCAATCAGTTGCTTCCCTTGTTAAACACACCAACTGTCAAGATCCAAATAGAACCAACAGGCTGGTGAAACCTTCCAGGGCCGTCTCCAGGAATTTAGGGCCCCGGTGCGAAATGTGACATGGGGCCCAAAAATTACAAAAAAATGTATAACTAATATAACTAGACATATTATCACTTAATTATATAGCTTCGAATATGCGTTATTTCGTACAATATATGGACATATAACATAATGCTAAGAGTAAATGTAGTACTGAAACAACAATTTTTTTTATTTTGCGAATTGTATTGAAACGGTAAACTTAATCTTCTAAAAAAAATATCATCCGTCAAAGTATTTCTTGAAGGAAAATCTTTAATATGCTAGTAGTGTAGCAAGAGAGCACACAACCAAATTTAACTACTAGTATTAGAAATTAGATTATGTGTAATGTGTTAATCCAATTAATTTTGATTAAATGAAATAGATGCCTAATAGAGTAGCACTGTTGTACCGGTAGGGATTGCATTCGAATATTTGATATGAGATGAAAACATCCAAAGAACCAGAAAGAGAATGATTGTATCAAAAAGGAAATAACCCTAACTAGGGATTGCTTCGTTGATCTATTTTGATTTCTGGCCTATGGCTTATGGCGTACCTTGGAATATGTTCGAAGATGACTAGATGAGGCTGCTAAGTAAGGAAACAGGCGGCGACGGCCAGACGCACAGCGGACTCCCTGTGGCCGGTGGGCGATCGCTATCTATCGGCCTTCGTCCTCTCGCCGAAGCAGGTAGGTGGCGCCTCCCTATTCTCGCCGGTGTAAGTCATTTTTCTTGGAGAGAGATCGGTGTAGCAATTAGAGCATCTTCAACAGCCGCGCCGCAAACGAGGCGGGTGGCTCCAGCGGGGGCGCAAAAACCGCTGCTTATAACGAGTTAGGCGCTGATCGGAAACGCTTATCTCGCGGTGTATTTGAGCGCCCGCTTCACATGCAGCACACTCGAAGCCCACGCGCAGACTCTCTCCTCTCTCGCCTCCCTCGCCAAGCGCAAGGCCCGCGAACTCACCATGGACGCGCGCGCGCACCCCGCCACCCCATTGTATAGCCACCCTCACCCCCCACAAGCCGCCGCCAAAACCCTAGCGGGAAGCGTTAGGCGTCGCCATCACGAGTTCACGAGCATCGGCTCACATGTGAGCCTCTTCTTGTCGCCATGGATGACCACGCCGACGGGGAGCTGCCACGGCGCCGTCCCCGTGCCGCCAAGACTTTGAAGCTCCCCAATGCGACGCGGCCGAAGAAGGGCAAGACATCCGCGAAGAAGAACAAGGCGGCGGACGGCTCCGGCAGCTCGAAGGCGAGGGGAAAGGAGATGATGAGCTCAAAAATGCTATTGAAGCAATTGTGAAGGCAAGAAAAGAAGCCAACGAGATGAGAAAAATGGCAAGGAACCAAGATGCCGCGGCCAAGGAGAGGAGGTTGGCGGCCGAGGAGAGGAAGGTGGCTTTGGAGGAGAGGAAGGTGAGCAATGAGGAGCGAACTAGATTGTTGGAATGGGAGAAGCACTTGTTCTTCTTGGACACATACAACCTCAATGAAGCGCAAAAGGAATATGTCAATCTTGCCCGTGAAGAAGTGTTGATGCAAAAAAGAGCCATGATTCGCGCAATGGGTGGCGGTGGCCTTGGCGGCATGGGTGGTGGTGGCATTGGCGGCATGGGTGGCGGTAGCCTTGGTGGTGGCCTTGGCGGCATGGGTGGCGGTGGCCTTGGCGCCATGGGTGGCATGAGTGACTTCGGAGGTACCATGAGCGGTTTAGGTGTCATTGGAGGGATGGGTGCACCTCCGACCGCCGTTTTCTTTCGATAGAATCGAGTGAGAGCCAGCCGAAAACCAGCCCCATAGCGCATGAACCGGATCCTTTCATGTTTTTTTCTCACGATCGAGGCCCCTAGAGTAAATTGCAAAAAAGATCGACATTGAAGGCTAGGGTTGCACGAACCACGCTTCTACAGTTTTGTGCAAAAAACCACTAATTTCAAGGCTATATTTGCAAAAAACACTAGTTAGCGACTTTGGCCATTTTAACGATGATTATGATAGGTGGGTCCTGTATTTTCTGACGTGGCATAACGGTTCGTGATAGACGACGTTGGATGGGGGATTTACAGATATACAAAACAGTCCCTGTAATTTTATAAAGAGACCCTTCAATCAAAAAACAAAAAAGCAATCAAGTCCAGGATTTGGGCTGCCCGGCGAGCAGAACAGCAGCACGCCGGCCAGCCATGGTCTCGTCGCCGGCGAGGCGGGGGGGGGGGGGGTGCGGCGCCAGGATCTAGTGGTCGCGCCCCCGCATGCCACCAGGTCCGACGCGGCGCTTCGGAATGGCCTAGCCCCTGGCGAACTCGGGAGGGCAAGCAGCAGCCCCGCCGGCCGCGTACGCACAGCAACGGCGCCGGCCGTGCACGGGCGCAAGCAGCAGCCGGCCCCTGCGGGCATGCCATGGTTCAGCTCGGAGCTCGGAGCGATGGAGGGCGAGGTGCGCATGGGCAGCAGATGCGCCGGCCACGACGGGCCCGAGCAGCAGCCGTGCCGGCCGCGAGCGCCGGCCATGCCGCGGGTTAGCTCGGAGCTCGAACCGGTGGAGGGCATGGGGAGGCGGCCGGCGAGGGAGGGACGGAGCCGGGAGGCGCCCCGACAAGGGACCGACGGCGCCGGGAGGGAGGGGCGGCGCCAGGAGGACACGGCGCAGGCAGCCCTTTGCCCAGGGCTGTTTTTTTCTTTTTTGAAGAGGGGAGGGAGTTTTTGTAAAAAAAGATATATGTAACGACATCCAGCATGAACAGTTGTGCCATGTCATCATTTGCAGGCCTCATCTGTCATAATCGTCATCAAATGGGACAAAGCCGCCAACTAGTGTTTTTTTTTGCAAAAAAATAGCCTTGGAATTAGTGGTTTTTGGCACAAAACTGTAGAAATGTGGTTTCTGCAACACTAGCCTTCAATGTCGCTGTTTTCTGTAATTCACTCAGGCCCCTACGATTTGGGGGCCCTGTGCGGTCGCACAGTTTGCACACCCTCCTTGACAGGCCTGACACCTTCTCTCACAGGCCCTTCGTTAGCGTCGAATTGAACCTATCAAGGTAGAGAGAGACCGAAGAGACCTTGTTCGAACGCCTCATCGCTATCGCCACCTTGCCGGTGCCACTTGTGAAACAAAAGCCAAAGAAAAAATGACCTGAAAAAGCATCAAAGAGAGAACTAAGCCTAACTTAGATGGTTAGGTACTTTGGTTCCTTTTGGTGGAGCTAGCCTACCCAGGTTCAAGTCTCAAACTTAGCATGGGTGCTCGCATATTTTCTAGATTTATATCATGTTCTTCAGTGATATTCTTTCAGCGGGATGGCATCTACATCAACTGCGAGTTGTCTATGACAACTTCATCAATCTTAAGACTCGTTAGCTTGGTCTCTTAGAGGTGCTCATAGGGTGAGTGTGCATGCGTGTATTTGAGTGTCTGCGTGTGTTTCTTAAAAGAACAATGAGGAGGACGGGCACCACCCTCTAGCCGGTGGACGGAAAAGAGGAGGGAGGCCGAGATGGCGGTGGGTGGGTACGGTTTAGGGCCTAGTTTGGGGACAGGAAGTGTGACGGATTGACGGTACATTCAAAGACATTAAAATTGTGCTACTTTCCTGTCTTCTTGACGCATTAATAGAATTCGCAATCATTCTATCATCATTTTTAGGCATTTATGTCCGTTTGTTAGCTATTTTTAATGTAACATCCCCTCGCTTTGATCGCTACGAACAATCACTAAACGTGTTGGGTCTCTTCTCTGTCACAATTTTGGATGTTTACATCAAAGCTGGCCAAACGGGCCGGGCCAACCAAGCCAGCCCACGAGCACGCCGACACGGCCCGCCATGGGCCAGCCATGGCACGGGCTAAACAGGCCGTGCCTGGCACGCGGCATGCCTTGGGCCATGCCTGGGCCTGGAGGCTAGGCACACGGGCCGGCACGGCACGACCCGTTTTTTTTTTTTTGAAATATATAAATATATATGTCCTATGTAAATACCTATAATACTCTAATATGTTTAACATTTTTGTAGTGCTTGGATCTGAGTAGTTGTAGTGTAGTCTTTCTGTTTTTTTAATCTTTTTGTAATTCTAGAGCTTATTTTTTTATTTTTTAAATTCTTTGAGATGGAAAGTTTTAATGATGTAAGAGCTAATAAAACTCTAGATTCATCCCAAACAATACTTCACAGATTTTTTTAAATTTTCAACATTCTTTTGGCCTTCTTCCATGTTTTCCTAATGTATTTTCCGAAAAATTATACGTGCCGGCGTGCCTAAGCATGCCACGGGCCGGCCCATTTACCCCCGTGTCGTGCTTGGGCTGCTGCCTGCAGCATGTGAGCCGGCACGGCACGGCCCGGCTATTAATCGTGCCCCGGCAGGCCATGGGCCGTATGGCCAGCCTTTGTTTACATTCGGCTAGACCGCTGCTCTGAAAGTGGGAGCAACTAGTTAACGAGCGCTCCTTCGGGAGCCTCGCAACGATCAGCGCCACTTGGCACGCTCTCAGCCATTCACCACATGTCGCGCTCTGGACGCTCTTTTCGGATATTGTTTTTTTTATTTTTTCGCACGCGTTTTCGGCTTTTTAAACGGGTTTTTTTTTTGACGTTTTGGTTTTCCCCCGGTCTTTTTTAGCTTTTCGATCGAAAAAAAAATTCGAAAAAAAAATATTTTTTTGCGCGAAAAAACGCGTTTTCTTTTTTTTATTTCGCGAAAGTCACGGTTTTTCTTCCGCGAGAGGCACGGTTGTGCTTTATCGAGAGTCACGGCCGTGCCTTTCGAAAATGAAAAAAACGCATTTTCTGTTTTTTTTTCTTTCGCGAGTCACGTTTTTGCTTTCACCAGAGGCACAGTTGTGCTTTCGCGAGAGTCACGGCCGTGCCTCTCGGAAACGAAAAAAAATGCATTTTCTGTTTTTTTTGGGCGGGAGTCACGGTTTTGCTTCCGTGAGAGCCACGGTTGTGCTTACGCGAAAGTCACGGCCGTGCCTCTCGAAAAGGGGAAAAAAACGCGTTTTCTGTTGTTTTTTTTTTCTTTCACGAGAGTCACGGTTTTGCTTTCACAAGAGACACGGTTGTGATTTCGCGAGAGGCACGGGCGTGCCTCTTTCAAAAAGGGAAAAAACCGTGCTTCCGGTTCGGTTTTTTCGTCCGGTTTTTTTCATGAAAAAAATGTTCGTTAAAACCTATCAACATGGGATCTAATTTTGAAGATCTCAACGCGAGGAATCCAATGGTGAAAACGGTTTGAGATTTGAACGCACGGTTTAAGAGATAAAACGTTTTGAGTAAACGGATCTACGGAAAAAGGGAAAACTCCCTATTGCGACAAGTGGCGACGCTACTGCGTGTATACCACTTGTCATGACCCTGATAAGTGGAAAGATTCTTCGCAACAAGACTCTTAATTAGTGATTTCGGTGTCTTTTTTGGTATAACATATAACTTCTTTTTAGTTGGAATGGTTGCTCCTTTATTCAATTATCTCGACCAAGTCCAACCATAAACTAAATCCAACATGGGTCTAATCGAAGAATTCAATATCAATAATTTGTAGCCCACTTCAATTCGCATCAGACATCCATGAATTCAAACACCGGTGCTGCCACTGAGCCAACAACCATCTCCCAAGTGGTATAGTAGAAGATGGTGGATCAGTTGCAAACAATTCATGCAAGAATGCTGAAATGTGTATACAACTAGTGACAGTACAAGCCAAAATGAACAGTACCCAGTAGAAAATTGAACATTGAGCACTTCAGTATTTGTGATGGCATCTTGCAACCAATGGTTCAACCAACAGTAGCACACTGAAATCAATTACTATCATCACGGGTGAACATTAAGTTAGGCAATTGATTACACTGGTAATGGAGTAGCTTCTGACACGTCACACACAATACCATATTACCATGAGACTACAGCAGTCATAAACACAGTATCCAGCGCAGTAAGTACATCACTTACTAGAGAGCTTCAGATTATTAGAGACACGGTGGCTGAAATCACACACGATTTACATTGTACAAGATGCAGGCAAACCTAACGCACAATTTTAAAGGAGGCAGAGTCTTAACTTATAGTGACGCTACATGTTCCGAACCACTAACTGTCCAGTCCAGGCCATGTTCCGCTTGCAGTTGTGTTAGCGGCTGGGGCTGCTGCAGTTCAGGTGGCTGGGGTTGAGGTTGCGGCGGCGGCGGCAGCACTAGCGTCGGCTGGGGTTGCTGATGGAGCTGCAGTTGAGATTGCGGGGATTGCTGGGGCGGAGGTTGCAGCAGCAGTGGTGCCGGTTGCAGATGGAGCGGCAGTTGAGATTACACAGGTTCCTGTGGTTGATCCTGAGGATTGAGGCTGCAGGGGTTGCTCAGGTTGAGCCTGAGGATACAGCTGCAGTGGAGGTTGTAGGGGTTGCTGTGGTGGAGCCTGAGTATACGGTTGCAGTTGAGGATGCAGGGGTTGCTGAGTATACGGTTGCAGTTGAGGATGCAGGGGCTGCTGTGATTGAGGATGATGCAGTTGCGGTTGAGGTTGTGGAGGCTGCTGTGCTTGAGGATGCAGCTGCAGATGAGGTTGTGGGGGCTGTTGGGGTTGATTCTGTGGTTCTAATGCAGGCTCCTTTGGTTTGGCGGCTCCATTGTTCATCCTTGCTCGTGCTTCAGCAAACATTCTCTGCTGTTCAGCAACAGCTTCTTCTTCTGTCATCTCTATGCCAGTGAACTTGGTTGCTTTTGGAGAGTCCTGCGCAAGAGGAAATGTCAATATACTCTGCAACATTAGAAAAGGGAACAGTACGCATAGTCTTGAGGGTGCACAGCAGTACAAACCAGAGTTTCAAGCTTGTGCTGTTCGTAGGCTGCATAAACTTCTTCAACGTACTCCTTGAAGCCAAGATCCTGTGGATACAAAGATAATTGAGAAAACAATTAGGAATTCCACGTGCAGGTTAGTAATATCTATCTCATGTGATGTCAGTTCAGTTCGTATGATAAGGAATTAATTGACTGGTGTGGACGCTGATGATGAACGACTGCAAGCCTCATTATGTGCTATTCTGGTCTCTTCTCTTATTTCAGTCAACTCGTCGTCTGTTTGAACTATGGTCAATGGCCATGTTTGTCCCCGATGAGCAATTATTGTCTGTAAACTGTAATGACAACTGCCATGATGGCTTGATTCATTTTGAGCAGGCAAATCTGTTTGCCAGTTTTTTTTAAAAAAATGCATATCTCATGCAGCAAGCTGTTTGCCTAAATGCTAAATTGTAAAGGAAGATGGAAGATGCATACACTGATTGGCAAGATATTATTAAAGCAAAGTACCTTAAACGAGATTCGGTGGCCACGGTGAAAAGCAAGTTCTCTGATTCCCCTATCTGGAAAACTATTATGAAAGTCAAAGAACACTATATGGCTGGTAGGGAGGTGGTTCTTGGGTCAGGTAATATCGCTAGATTGTGGTTTGACTCTCTTAATGGGAATCATGCTATATATGTCAGGTTTCCTGAGCTTTTTGTCATTTGCAACCTGGCATAGTATCAATGTCAATGATTTCTTTAGGAGACGTCCGAACCCTATTTCTGGCCTCCCAATGGGGAGAGCTGTGTTCCTTTGTGATCAGGTTGAACACTTCTGATCCTGAAAGGGTGGTTTGGGCTCTGGGCCCCAAAAAATTCTTTCCCGCTAAGTCAATGTATGAGACGTCTGAACCCTATTTCTGGTCTCCCAATGGGGAGAGCTGTGTTCCTTTGTGAACAGGTTGAACACTTCTGATCCTGAAAGGGTGGTTTGGGCTCTGGACCCCAAAAAATTCTTTACCGCTAAGTCAATGTATGAGTTCCTAGAGAGAAATATCGCAGGTTGCGACTTTAAGTGGATTTGGAGAGCTAAGATCCCCTCTAAGATTCAAATCTTTGGCAACTTTTCCAAGATGCCGTGTTAACTAGAGATGTTATGAGCAGGAGAAACTGGGCGGGCAATCCTCGCTGCTCTTTTTGCAGCAAAAGGGAAACGTCCCAACACCTCTTCTTCTTGTGCCCAGTGGCTAGGGTGGTCTGGAGAACCGTGGGATCAGTTTTTGGCACTGATCTTTGTCCTAATAATGTTTGGCAATATTACCCATGGTGTTACACCATTCTACCCGATGGTAATAATTTTTATACTTTTGGTCTGGTTGCTATGTGTTGGGCCATCTGAAATTGTTGTAACCAGGCGACCTTTGAGCTCAGATTTCCAAAACCCCTTTTGAAGTGGTGTTCTCTCCATGTGTGTTTCTGGATTATTGGGCAGGTCTGCTGAAGAGTGAGCATAAAGAGGCAATGCGATGAGGGGCAACGATGCTCAAGGATAATGCGAAGAACCTGATGCGCATTTGTGCTGCTACTCAGTATGATGGGGCGAGGAACTGATAAGGCGCTGACCATTCTCTGGGTGTCCCTGTAGGCTGCCTCTGCTGGTTGTTTTCTTTTATGCTGCTGTTTACCCCTTGCGTGGATGCAGTACTTTGGCTGTGTTCTGTCTCCTTGTTGGAGTGTTGGATATTCTCCTTTCCGTTTGTTAGGATAGTCTTTTGTGAGTGTCGTCGGGTTTTCGCCCAATGGTGAATGTGTCGATGACGCATATTCGCAGTGGGTTTCCGGTGATGCTGAAATCGCTCCCCCTTTCCCGTTTCCTTTTGTGCTTGGTTTGGGTTCAGAACTAATGTATTTCCGCTATTCGTTAACGGAAAGGGGTGATGCCCGGTTCAAAAAGAAGAGGCAGAAATAACTATTGTAAAGGAAGATCATCCACAAATATGTTTTAGAGCCTGGAATTTTGGGTTCAGGATTCTATTATCCACAGGAAAACCTGCCTGGGTGGTTAGCAAACTGGTGGCTTTTGGCTGGTTCTCAGTTATTTGGCTTTTTTTTTTCAAAGATTCAAATTTAAGCTTTTGAAGAATTGATGCTTGGATCATTTATAAATAAAATTTCATCAGTGGATCACACAAGCCCCCTTGAGTTGGCCCTTTATTAGAAAAAATATTCCTATGAACCGGTATGACTGTTTTCAGAAGGTTTTTGCCATGCCAGTTTATATCACAGTGGCTCATCCTGGTGTAATAATCTAAGATATTATGAATTGCATTCAATTGGCTTTATCAGAACATCAAAACAATATGTGTTTATCAAACTATGAGAAGGTAGTTAAAATGTTGATGCAATCATGTTCATAATGATGACAAATAAAACGTATACTGTGACTATGTTTCCCCAAATAAAAACACTAATGTAATCATGCAGTGCACTGTAAGTAGAAGGAGGAAATGGGAAGACAAAAAACCTGCAAAGCCCTAATAACATGCTCAGGAGCAATAGTTTTCTTGTCGTCCCGGCTGCACACGTCATTGGATTCCGAAGAAAGAAGATTGATGAACTCTGAATATATCAAAAGCAGATACACAAGGTTATGCGATATCCAGCTTCTTACTGCCTATACTAACTGTCTCATGTTGTCTTAGTATTCCTACCTACCTTCACAGTGCATAAACAATAAGCATTGCCAAGCAAGTTACTACCTCTGTACCAAATTATAAGACGTTTTTGATACGGAGGTAATAGTATTTTTCATGGAGCTAGCACCTTGGTGAAAGTTTGAAAACAGAGGATGACAAATATATAAGATGAAACAGAGGGAGTGTGCATTTCTTCATTACCTACACAGCATTCAACAAGAAGATCTTGTGTATCTCTTGCTACTCGAACATCAGGCGGTAGCATCTCCTTGATAATCTTGGTCATTGTTGCTGAAACGAAAAGCAGAGCATTCAATCAATCATAACACTATAACCATCAAAACGTAGACAGAAAGCGTCAGTCAAACACTTGAATCCAGGATTCAAGCAAATCAATATCTTCTAACAATTATTATAACTGATAGCTGTCCCCAATGGTTGCTCCCGTGGTCAATTAGAGTAGGTGGGTGTAATTCGCCGGGAAAAGGGTTCCATTACATAACTAATCCCATGTCCAATTGCAAGCGTCATGGGATGAAGGTCGCAGACCTAACTTTCCCCACCATACATATGGCTGGCCATCTTCCCCGCCTCATAACGCCCTCCGGCTAGCTAGGTCGTCAATTTAGAGCGTAATCGCGCACGACGAGGGAGAAAGTACTAGCTTGCTTACATTTGGGGAGGGAGACGTCCTCCTTGGACTTGCCCACGATGTCCATCGGATCCATCCCTCGCCGTCGAAGGCGCGATGGAGCTTGGGCCTGGGGCGCCGGCGCCGGGATCGATGGGGCGGGGCGCTGCTAGGGAGGGAGGGCGGGAGGGCTTGGCCTTCGGCGATGCGCCCTGAGACACGACCTGGTTGCGGGAGGGGATTCTTAGCTAGGGTTAGGGTTAGGCGTGCGTGCGTGCTTGCGGGGGAGCTCTCTCCGTCATATTGGCCCCGATTCGCACAGGGCGTCCCGTGACTGGGCCGGCCCATGTAGCGAGTCCGCGGCCCGTGTTACTATAGCGGCCCGTGCTGTAGCGTTTTCTTTTTCCATTCCGTTCTTGTTTATGCAGGGTTTTTTTTTTTTGAGACAATCTTGTTTATGCAGGAGCAACTAGTTAACGAGCGCTCATTTGAGAGCCTCACAACTATCAGCACTTGGCGCGTTCTCAGCCGCACGCCACGTGTCGCGCTTTGGACGCTCCCTCCGGATTTTTTTTTCACACGTGTTTTCAGCTTTTCAAGCAGTTTTTTTAGGTTTTTTGACGTTTCAGTTTTTCATCGGTCTTCCTTAACTTTCATACCAACAAATTTGAGCGAAAAAACGCGTTTTTTCCTTTCGCGAAAGGCATGATTTTGCTTTCGTGCCTTTCGCGAAAGTGACGACCGTGCCTTTTGGAAACGGAAAAAAAAGTGTTTTCTTTTTTTCCTTCCACGAGAGGCACGGTTTTGCTTCCGAGAGAGGCATGGTTGTGCTTTCGCGAGAGGCGCAGCTGTGCCTCTCGGAAACGAAAAAAAAACGTGTTTTTTGTTTCGCTTCCGTGAGAAGCACGTTTGTGCTTTCACGAGAGGCACAGCCGTGCCTCTCGGAAACAGAAAAAAAACGTGTTTTCTGTTTTTTTTTCTTTCGCGAGAGGCACGATTTTGCTTCCGTGAGAGGCATGGTTGTGCTTTCGCGAGAGGCACGGTCGTGCCTCCTCGTAAACGGAAAAAAACGCTTTTCCTCTTCTTCTTTTTCCTTTCGCGAGGCAAAAACCAGTGTTCCCGGTTCGATTTTTTCATCTGGTTTTTTCATGAAAAATATCGTCAAAACCTATCAACATGGTATCTAGTTTTGAAGATCTCGACGCGAGGAATCTAACGGTGAAAACGGTTCGAGATTTGGACGCACGATTTAAGAGATAAAACGTTTTAAATAAACAAATCTAAAAAAGAAACTCTCATGTTGCAACAAGTGGCGTACATGCAACGTGCCACTTGTCGCAACCTGGGAAGGTGAAAATGATCTTTGAAATGAGTACTCCTTAACTAGTGATTTCGTGTTTATACAGGTAATAACAAAAGAATCGACGTTCAGCTTATCTATGAAGTTTTAGATATAGCAAAGCCCGGTCTTCTGGCATCCGAAAATGCCTTCCAGTTGCTTGTCGCCCATGGACCATATTGCCCATGAAGCCATGACGAACAAGTGCTATAGTCAATCTTTGAGTGATTGACAAAAAACTATCACTTTAGGGATTACCATCCCACAGAACTACCACTTTTTAAAAACTGGCTGAAAACTACTAAAATTTTCTAATTTTATGACAAAAACTACCATTTTTGAAAAATGACCAGTTTAGATGATTTAAACACGTTTATGACATGCGGGACCCACCCGTTAGGGCTGACGTGGCGGCAAAGTCAACTTCGTTAAGTTGACCGTTATTATAGGTGGGGCCCACACGTGAGCATCAACCTCCTTCTTCCTCCTCTCTCTCTGGCATTTCCTCCAACACCTTGTGTGCAGCTGCGAGCCACCTCCGCCACCCTCCATTGCCGGTGCTCGCGGTCGTGCTCTACACAGAATTGACTTTACTCCAATGTAGTGTGTGCCTATGGGGCAAGAGCTGCAGCTCAAGGCGCTCCTGGGACAGCTCGACCGGACTCCGCTGCGACTAGGTCCATGTGAGTGTTGCGGTTCCCCAACAACGCGGCCTTCCGGGGGGTGAGGGGGTACGACCGGTGCCTGTTCGAGAACACGTACGAGGGCCGCAGGGAGGTCTTTGGCTCCGACTTCACCGCCTGGGCGCGCCCCGCTGAGGACGACCTCGGCCCTCCCCCCCTGCCAGCGCCCTAGCCAGAGACCTGCTCGAGGAGTTCGAGGAGGAGGCTGAGGACGGTAGCAGCGTCGGTCAGGATCTCGGGCGGCCGCAGAGGCGGTACCGGCGACAGCACCTACTTGCCAGATCCCGCGGCAACGGCGGCTTCCTCGCCGGGTGTCGGTGTCAAAACCGGCGGATCTCGGGTAGGGGGTCCCGAACTGTGCGTCTAGGCGGATGGTAACAGGAGACAAGGGACACGATGTTTTTACCCAGGTTCGGGCCCTCTCGGTGGAGGTAAAACCCTACTCCTGCTTGATTAATATTGATGATATGGGTAGTACAAGAGTGGATCTACCACGAGATCAGAGAGGCTAAACCCTAGAAGCTAGCCTATGGTATGATTGTTGTTCGCCCCACGGACTAAAACTCTCCGTTTATATAGACACCGGATAGGGTTAGGGTTACACTGAGTCGGTTACAATGGTAGGAGATCTACATATCCGTATCGCCAAGCTTGCCTTCCACGCCAAGGAAAGTCCCATCCGGACACGGGATGAAGTCTTTAATCTTGTATCTTCATAGTCTGGGAGTCCGGCCAACGGTGATAGTTCGGCTATCCGGACACCCCCTAATCCAGGACTCTCTCAGTAGCCCCCGAACTAGGCTTCAACGACGATGAGTCCGGCGCGTAGATTATCTTCGGCATTGCGAGGCGGGTTCTTCTCCAAATTCTATATACTTGTCGAATAGTGTCCGGCTTCTGATAAATGCTGCGCTCCTTGGCTTCTACGCCCAATAATGGCCATCTTCCACGTGTTTGAATGAATGCGAAAAGCCGGGTATTTTTACACTTATCCCCTAGCTGCGCAAATGAGCCGCCTATAAAGGGACGAGGATCTAGATCTGAGTCACACCATCCCCCACCGCGAAGCTTTCATCGGGCGCCTCGCAAAAATCCATTCCATCATGGATGGTCGACGCGCTCCTCCTCTCGCCCCAAATTCGGCCGAAATTGGGAGAGATGCTCATCCCACATAGCGAGCTAGTGAAACTCCAAACCAAGGGATTTCTTCCCGGCCTTCATGGTTCCGGTTCGAGCGGACTCGCCACCTATAAGGGCGGAAAGCAAGCCGAGAGTGTCCCCGATCCTCCAAAGGAGAGCGGGTATGCTTTATCTCTTATCTAGTAAGAGGACTCGATTTCCAATTCATCCGTTTCTCCGGGGCTCTTGGAGTTCTATCGCCTCCAGCTTGCACCACCTTACGCCTGCCTCCATTTTGCACATCGCGGGCTTCGTGGCCCTTTGCGAACTGTTCTTGGGCGTCGGGGCTCATTTTACGGTGTGGAAGAGATTATTCTGCCTTGTACCCCGTTCTCATGAGGGGTCGATATATCAAGTGGGCGGAGCCAAGCTATGGCGCATCGCCGGGACCGGATATATATTTCGTGGGTTGACGGTGTTATTTCGTTGGCGGGACCACCAACTATGTCGGAATGTTTGGTGTGGGGCAGTGTGGTTGGGTCCGGGTTGTTATTTCCGGACTCTCCTCCCATAGTACGGATGGCTTGAAAAGCCTCTAGGAAGATGTTGGGGGGGCGGCATCGCGCTTTGCGCCAATGCGTGCAACACGCTCTGCTGCCTGGTTGTTATCCCGGCTATATGGTGAAATTCAAGCCACTCAAACCGAAATGACATTTTAGGACGGCATTGCGATAAGCTGCCATTTTCGGATCCTTGGCATCAAAGTCCCCATTTATTTGGGATATCGCAAGGTTCAATCCTCGCACCTCTAGGCGTTGAATGCCCATGGAGACCGCCATCCGGAGACCATGTAGAAGGGCCTCGATTCGCTGCGTTGTTGGAGTCCGTGTACATTATTTGAAGTACGTATTGGACTGTATCTCCGGTTGGGGAAGTCAGAACGACGCCAGCCCCCAGGCCGGCCAACATTTTGGAGCCGTCGAAGTGCATGATCCAGTTGGAATATGCGCCGTACTCTTTAGGGAGTTCGGCTTCAGTCCATTCGGCGATGAAGTCAACCAAAACTTGCGACTTAATAGCTCGTCGTGGCTTGTAGGTTATGTCGAACGGGAGGAGCTCAATGGCCCATTTAGCAATCCGGCCCGTTGCGTCGCGGTTGTTTATAATGTCATTAAGAGGTAATATCGAACACTCTTGGAAGTAGTGTCGCAGCTTCCGGGATGCCATGAACACCGCGTATGCTATATTTTGATAATGCGGGTACCGTGACTTGCATGGAGTTAGGACAGTGGACACGTAGTAAACTGGTTTTTGGAGAGGGAACTTGTGTCCGTCCGTTTCTCGTTCGACAACGAGCACCGCGCTTACAACTTGATGGGTTGCTGCGATGTATAATAGCATTGGTTTGCCCATGTTGGGCGCGGCCAGGACCGGATTTGTTGCCAATATGGCTTTGATTTCTTCGAGTCCGCCGTGGCAGCATCCGCCCACTGAAGTGTTCGGTGCGCGGAGGAGGCGATAAAGGGTAATGCCTTTTCTCCGGCGGGAGATAAAGCGGCTTAGAGCTGCCACGATCCATCAATTTTGTATTTGTTTGAGGTCTTTGGGGATATCCAATTGTGACAGAGCTCGGATCTTGGCTAGGTTTGCTTCAATTCCTCTACCGGATACAATGAAGCCCAAGAGCTTTCCGACTGGTACGGCGAAAACGCATTTTTCCGGTTGAGCTTGATGTCATATGTTCGGAGATTATCGAATGTGAGCCTCAAGTCGTCGACTAGGGTTTCGACATGCTTGGATTTGACGACCACATCGCTCTCGTATGCCTCCACCGCTTTGCCGATCTGGTTTGCCGACATGTCCGAATCATGCGCCGATATGTTGCGCCGGCGTTTTGAGCCCAAAGGGCATTGTGTTGAAGCGAATGGGCCGATGGAGTGATGAATGCCGTTGTGGCTTGGTCTGCTCTGCCATCTTAATTTGGTGGTAGCCGAGTATTCGTCGAGGAAACACAATGAATTGTGTCCTGCGGTAGCGCCGATAATTTGATCGATGCGGGGAGGGGAAGGATCCTTTGGGCAAGCCTTGTTAAGGTCCTTAAAATCGACGATAGGCGCCAGGATTTGTCCTTGTTTGGTACCATTACCAGGTTTGCTAGCCAGTCCGGATGTTTAATGTCTCGATGAATCCGCCTCCAATAGTTTGGCTAGCTCCTCTCCCATGGCCTGTCTCTTGGGTTCGAGAAACGCCAAGAGCTTGTTTGATCGGCTTGAATCCTTTTAGGATATTTAGGCTGTGCTCGCCAGCCGGCGTGGGATTCCCGGCATGTCCAAGGGTGCCGTGCAAAATGTCCCAATTTTCTCGTAGGAATTCTCGTGTGCGCGCCCACATCGGGTTTAATTGTGCCCGATGGAGGCCGTTTTTGTAGGGTCCGTTGGATGGACTTGGAATTTGACTATTTCGTCACCGGTTTAAAAGAGGTGGACTTGGATCTCTTATCGAGTATCACATCGCCTTTGTTCACCGTGGAGCGCAGCAGTTGAGTTCCTCTGCCGCTAGGGCTTTGGATAGTGCCTCAAGGGCAAGTGCGGCTGTTTTATTTTCGGTAGAGTGCTATGTCCGGTCACTAGAGAGTGATAATTCCGTTGGTCCGCGATTTTGAGCTTCATGTACCCGTAATGGGGTATAGCTTGAAAAATTGTGAATGCCTCTCGCCCTAATAGAGCGTGGTATCCGCTGCTGAACGGGGCCACTTGGAATGTGACCTCCTTGGACCTATAATTGTCCGGCGTGCCGAACACCATATCTAGTGTGATCTTTCCTGTACAGCATGCTTCCCGACTGGGGATTATTCCTCTAAAGGTTGTGCTGCTTTGCTCAATGCGGCTCCAGTCTATTTCCATTTTTCAAAGGGTTTCCTCGTAGATGAGGTTTAATCCGCTGCCGCCGTCCATGAGTACCTTGGTAAGGCGAAAGCCGTCCACTATTGGACTGAGGACCAATGCGGCTGGTGCTCGGGCTGTTCGGAATTTAGGTTCGTCACTGACGTTAAAGGTAATAGCCGTGTCACTCCATGGATTTATTGTTGCTATCTGGTAGACTTCGGCAAGGTTGCGGAGTGTTCATTTCCGCATATTATTTGATGTGAAAGTCTCGAGGACTGTTAATACCATACTGGTATTGCTGGGCTGGTGCTCTGGAGCTAAGAGCTCTTCGCCACTTTTGGCCACCTGCTGTAGTATCCAACATGCTCTAAGGCTATGAGTTGGAGTGGCGCCCTCTGTGCTATGAATTTTGCAGGGTCCATTGAGCCATCCCTCCAGTACGGTTCCAGGCCCTTTGGGTTTTTGCTTTTTGGTATGTAACCTGTGTGCTCGGTGATGATGCACCCTTTATTTCGGACTAGGGTCGTGTTCGGGGCCGGATTGTCCCAAAATTTGATTTCGGTTTTCCAGGCGCTCTCCATCGCACAGTACTTTCGTACTATGGACGCCAAGTCAGCGAAGCGTGTAATTTCACGACGACTTATGGCGTTTAGGATTCCCTTGTCCGTGCAATTATTGCAGAAGAATGAGATTGCGTCCTCCTCGCGGCAATCCTTTATCCTGTCCATAACCAGGAGGAATCTGGCCCAATAATGATGTATCGCTTTCACCGGCTCTTGCCGGATTTGGGATAGATCGCTTATGTTTGGGTGGGTGGGTGGAATTAAATTCTGAACCCCGTCCGATCTAAGATTCAGGGGCCAAGAAGTTTCCGAACTTGGAAGCTTGGGTTCTTGGAGGTTGTCCAATGAATCTAGCCCGCTGCCCGACTTTAAGTTCAGGGCTTGAGTGGTGTCCTCCTCCGCGAATCCGCATGGAGGGGTCAGAATCCGGACACAGCTAGTCCTTAAGGTAGGAGAAGAGTCGCCAGATTGTTCCTCTACCACAACAACGTGGTGGGTAACCAGGGTGAGTTGATCTCTCGATCGGTTTTAGGCCCAATCGATCGTAGTCCAGAAGCGACTCCTGGGCGGCGATGCGATCCAAGAGCTCGCTCAAGGAAGAGAGCTCCATCGGATCTAACCGCCGGCGAGTTCCGAGTTAACGTGAAGATTGCTTTCGATGACCGAGAAGTCATCGCTTGCGGCGCCGAACAGCGGTCATAAGAAAACCGCTTAGCCGGAGAGTTTGGCGGTGGCCAAAGCTCCTTTAACAACGGTGCCGTCTTTAAAGACGGATGAGGCATCCTTCCCGACAGCGACGCACGAGGAACTCTCAATGAAAGCACCAATGTCGGTGCCAAAACCGCGGATCTCGGTAGGGGGTCCCGAATCGACGCCTCTAGGCGGATGGTAACAGGAGACAAGGGCACAATGTTTTACCCAGGTTCGGGCCCTCTCGATGGAGGTAAAACCCTACTCCCGCTTGATTAATATTGATGATATGGGTAGTACAAGAGTGAATCTACCACGAGATCGTAGAGGCTAAACCCTAGAAGCTAGCCTATGGTATGATTGTTGTTCGCCCCACGGACTAAAACCCTCCGGTTTATATAGACACCGGATAGGGTTAGGGTTACACAGAGTCGGTTACAATGGTAGGAGATCTACATATCCGTATCGCCAAGCTTGCCTTCCACGCCAAGGAAAGTCCCATCCGGACACGGGGCGAAGTCTTCAATCTTGTATCTTCATAGTCTGGGAGTCCGGCCAACGGTGATAGTTCGGCTATCCGGACACCCCCTAATCCAGGACTCCCTCACCGGGAGATGGAGGGGCGGGCGCTTGTCGGATCCCGCGGCGCCGGCGGCTGCCTCACTGGGAGATGGACGGGCGGCTGCTCGTCGGATCCCGCGGCTGCCTCGCTGGCCGGATCGAGCGACGGTGTGGGTTCGGGAGCAGAGGTACTGGATGGAGCGATGGTGTGGTGCGGGGTCAGGGGCAGCAATTAGGCTTTTTTATTAACTGAGATTGGGGATTTAGAAGAAAAAAGCAATCATATTTGCTAGACTGACATGCGGGCCCCATTTATACTGATGGTCAACTTAACAGTCAAAATAGACACAGTTGACTTTGCAGCCACGTTAGCTCTGATGGATGGGTCCCATATGGCATAAACACGTTTAAATCGTCTAGACTGGCCATTTTTCAAAAGTGGTAGTTTTTAGTCACAAAATTAGAAAATTTTGATAGTTTTTGATCAGTTTTAAAAAAGTGATAGTTCTGTGGGACGGTAACCCTTAAAATGATAATTTTTTTGTCAATCACTCGTAGGTCTTCACAAGTTCAAGCCACACGACCAGCGACCTGCGCGGCGTGTCGCCTGAATTCGTAGTTTCCTCCAATGAAGCAGGCAACGACAAGGCACGAGGACCAAAAGCAAGTCGTCCAAAATGCCAACGTCCGAGAGTCTCCCAAATTCCCCTCCTCATCTACCTCTGTACAGCATGTAGCTATGTTATGTACTCTCTTTATTTAAGACAATGTCCATTCCATTGTATGCCGCCAAGTTCTGTAATCAACATAGCAATCTGCACTACCTACTGTGTAGTTATCACGCTACTTGGCAAGACGCAGTGAACTATCAATAGAAAATAGTTGGTCCTGATCACCCTTTTTAAATAGGACAGGATAGGCGCCGGCCGACCGGCTTAAATTTTTGGCCGGTCGGCCCTCAGCTATTCGATTCAGCTGTGCACAACCGTCCGATCAGATTCCTTACATCGTCTTCTTCCTCCTTCCTCGCCTTCGATTTGGGTCCCCATGTTTCTCTTCTTCCTTTCCTTGTGTTGGCGCGCGTCGGCCACCCACGACATCATGCTCGCCCCTAGCCCCCTACGCCACCCGTGCCGCCCTACTCGTCCTCGGTCCCGTGCTCGCCGGCAACTGGAGATGTCGCTTGTAAGAACATGCAGCAAAACACATCGTGCTCCGCCATCACTACAGTTGCAGCTCCGTCTAGACAGTTGTAACTCCTGTCAGTCGATCGCAGCTCTTGTCGAGACGGTCGCAACTCCTGCCACCATCAATACCATCACCGTCGCAGCTCCACCGTGAGCGGTTGTAGCACCTCTAGATGTTGGTTCTAGCAAAATCGACATCACCGTTCCAGCACCTAAAAACGCTCCAGCATCCCACATCACCAGTTCCAGCATTCCGAGCCACCGGTTCCAGCAAACAAAGATGCCGGTTGCAAAAACATTGTGACGTATGGTCGTCTCTGTCCTAGCTCACGGGCACAGGCCCCCTTGCCGGTTGTAGCAGCCGTGCTGTTGGTTCCAACATCCGCGTTGACTGGTTCCAGCAAAAAAAACGTCGGTACAAATTTTAGTAGCACAACACACCGTTGGTTCCAGCATCTCGCGACACTGGTTCCAACATCCCGCGCCATCGCTAGTAGCATTCTACATTGCTGGTTCCAGCATCGTTTTTTGTCGTTCGTAGGCACAACTCTCCGGTTGCTGTGGTGGCCATTGCCGCCGCCCCTAGCAAGTGGTCGCAGTCGGGTTGTAGCATGTGGCGGCGGTGGTTGTAGCACACGGCCGTGCGGTCGTCGCCCCGTCCAAGAGCTCACATGCCATGGTTGCCCCCTTCCTTGGAATCATCTGGAGAGGTCCCGAGGCGGCCGCCAGTGGTGTCCGCTGGTGGTGCGTGCTGGATTTAGTAGAAAAGAAGAACATCTAGAGGAGGAAGAAGGGACGTCGTGTGGACAAGGTGGGCGGAAGAGCTGCTGTTGGCCGCAGGATCACATACGATCCAATGCGTCACGCACGGCTGGCCGAGTCGGTCAGCGGCAAATGTTACCCTTTTGAATATCAACATCTTGTTCGTTGTTATATATACATGCTTGCACGTAGGATGGAAGGGTATGTCTTAATTTAGTCGTTTTGGCTATGTAGAAATGATTTGATTTTTAATGATAAAAATGCTTCTCCTCTACAAGTTATTTTTCGGTGTACACACTCGGTACATGGTCTATGCTACAACGACCGGAGTACCAACCACTGTTCAAGACAGTGTGTACGCGATTGGAGCAGGTGGCTACGGAGGTTTTTTCGCGACATGGATGGCAGCATAACCTACGGATTGGTCCACCACCTTCTTCGACATAGGCATAATGTCGGTCTATAGGACTCTACTGTTGCCGATTTGTCGGTTTGTATTTCATGATTTTTTTATCAGACTTTTGGTTTTGACTGTGTGCATCTTAGTTATGCAGAGGCCGGGTGTTATTCCTAATGCTTTGTATCCACTTGATGCTATATTTTAAGATAATAAAATCGCCCTTTATCGAAAAACATACATGCTTGCACGTGTATATTGATGCCATTTTTTATACTTCACAAAATGTCAGCCAAATCATGTCGAACAGATGAATGCACGCGCGCACACGTTACTCTCCATGAGCACTAGGATTTGAACGTTGAACCTGGGTGGGTTGGTTCCACTACAAGGAACCTAGTCATATGAGGTATATTCAGTTCGTGACATCCATGTCCTGCTTATCCATATATATACTTGTACTGCTACACGGACTTGTACACTCCTGAGGGCACAAATGTTGTGAAGAAGTACATAATTTGATTTCTAAATGCATGAATCGTCATAATCCCATTCACATTTCGCTTCACAACTATGTGATGACCAATTCCGGCACATTTATGATGAACTCCCATTACATGCTTCATTATATATAAGCAACTCGGGATAGCAATGCAATAAAAAATAGAGGCCTCGCGCCGGTATCATGTTTGAGATGTGGGACCTATGACGTTATCGTGTTTGAGATGTGGGGGAAAACTAGAAACATTGTACCACAAGATACGTGCAACGTGTGAGTACACACCAGTCATATAACAGATTAGGGATTTAAAATTCGCAAAGCAAGCATAAGGCATTGGGTTATATTTTGGTTTTGTCGGTGAGCACTATAATGAAACGTCTAAAGTTGAGTGAGTAGACTCTAAGAGGGTTATTATGTGACAATAGTTATTTTTGACTAGTAGTTGTTGACTGTATACTCTGTGTTCATGCATGGGCTACTTATTTTCTTGGAAGAACCGATACTTGATGTCATCAATAACCCTCTATTGTGGCTTCTCTCCATGATACTAGTTATCTCGTGCCAAACCTATATTTTGGTATCATAAACATATGTAACAAAATTTTAGTGCCAAAAGATGTTTGCGTTGATCTTCTTTATCATATACAAAATGATCAAATTAACTTTTAAAAATACGGAACTAAAGCAACTTTGCATGTGATCTTTTGAGCTTGATTGGGCTTTCTACAAGGAAGTCAGAGAGACTTAAGTCAAAAAGGTTTGGTTATTCCACTCGTAGGATCATATTACGCATTGCCAAAAGGGCATGCGTTATCTTCATGAAGAGTGTAGGCGAAGAAGTGTTCATCTAGACATCAAGCCACAAAAATATTGACAACTCCAATGCTAAAGTGGATGTGTTTGGAGCGTGTAAGTTAAAGAATAGGGATCACATCAAGGTTGTGATTGTGATGAGAGGAGCATACGTATATCTAGCACTGAATTAACGGTTGCGTTGCAGATCACTGAAATGGTGGATGCACATATCGTTAAGCTCAACCATGATGATATTATCGTCAGCGTATTGAAAGTGAGTAACTCCTTCCGGGATGAGGTGCGAGACCATTGGAGAAATGTGAACTGACCCAGCGGCCCAAGACAAAATACATGAGAGCGCATCAGCAACAAAGTTAAAAAGAAGCAGGGAGATGGGATCCCCCTACCGCAAGCCCCTACCATTGACGAAATAGTTACTAATCACACCATTTACAGCCAGCATTGTGACCACCGGTCACAAATTGCATAAGACGATGCACATAAGCCCCATGAAAACCCTTTGCCAACAAAACCTTGCGTAAAAAATCCCAGCTAACAGAATCATACGCCTTTTCGAAATCAAGTTTAAGGATCAAAACTTCGTCTTCCTCACCCTGAGGACATGCACGATTTTCTGAAGACTAAGAACCCTCCCTTCACCAAAGTGGATTGTGAGGGACTAAGAACTTTATCCGCAACCGGGGATAGGCGGACCGCAAAACCTTTGGCCGGAAACTTGGCTAGGTTATTAATGAGGGCAATCGGATCAATTACTATTTGACAGCACCCTACTCCTCCTCCAAGAAAGAAAGCTAGGGTTTCTGCCTCTCGTCGGCGCCGCCGTAGGTCCGTCTCGTCTCCGGTGGCCCTAGGGCCATGGGAGCGCGGTGGATCCTGCCAAGGGCCGGCGGGAGGGCTCCATTTTCAGTCGTTTTTTCCTGTCTTGATAGGGTTTGTGTCCTGCTCAGGAAGGCGAGGCGGCGGCGGCTCCCTGAAGATGGAATAAAGGTCTTCCCGCCTAGCCCCCGTTCCGGCGGTGCATCTAGCATCATTGGTGGGCGTGTGGAGGTGTGTCTCCAGCGGATATACCTTTGGTGGATTTGCTCGGATCTCGTCGTTGTTCGTCTACATTCGTGTGTCTTCGGATTGAATCCTTCCAACCTACGTTATTCTTCATCGGCGGCGGTTGCTGTTCTTGTACGCTGGTCCTATGAGGCCTTAGCACGACGACTTCCCGACTGTCTACTACAACAAGTTGTGCCCGACTCCAGCGATGAAGGGGTGATGACGGCGGCGCGCCTTCGGCTCGCTCAAGTGCTTGTAGTCGTCGCTAGGTGGTCTACGGATCTAGATGTAATTTTTATTTCTGGTGTTCGTTGTACTGCCATGATTGAAGATGAATAGATTGGAAGTTTTTCGGCAAAAAAAGAAATGAGGGCAATCGGATGAAACTAAGAAATAAAGTCAGCCTCTTTGATTTTGGGAATCAGAGAAAGGATAGCATACTGGAACAGAATTCTATGAGACCAAGTCTCACGGTTTAGCAGGTGAGACCCATCCTGACGGATGACACGTGGCATTCACAAATCACAAAGCATCTACCCCACCCCCACCTGAAATCAGGGGGGAAGAGATTAGATGCTTCACAAATCACAAAGCATCTACCCCACCCCCACCTGAAATCAGGGGGGGAAGAGATTAGATGCTTTGTGATTTGTGAATGCCACATGTCATCCATCAGGGCGGGTCTCACCTGATTTATATGAGACCTAGTCTCATATAATTTTTTTCCTAGCATACTTAAGCCGAGAAAGGTCAACTGTCCCAAACAGAAGCCCTGTATAATCCCACATACCAACGAGCGAAGCACAGACCAAAACTCTTTTAAGAAGGAAATAGAGAACCCATCGGGGCCGGGGCAGAGTTAGAATTAGAAGAAGAAACAACTGCCTCGATCTCTTCATGCGTGAGTACAAAAGAATCAAGAATTAACTAGTTTTTCATAAGTTTATTTCGCTAGTTTAATGTATCGGCTATGTATGATCGCATATGATCAGCAAAAACTTTGATTCACTCGCCGCCCGAATGTCATGACAAATTACCCAGCTAAACGCATGACCCGTCACAACTCACGGCCCCATTTCCATTTCGCTGCACAAGTGTGTAATGACCAACCAACTTCAGTACATCTATCATGAGCTCCTGTTGCCTACTTATATCAAAGGCAGCTCCGAATAGGAATGCAGAAAAATTAGCCACACATAAGAATGCAGGCAAATTAGTGGAGGTGTGTGTGTGTGTGGCAGGGCTTTTGGTACCGAGCGAAAAATCAGTTGCCGAGAAATCGCTCAGTGTGGAAATTATCGAGTTTGAGATATGAGAGGAAACTGAAAAAGAGTGAACACAAATGAAAAAGTTGTCGTCGCAGCGCTGGATAAACGCATGGCTAACAGCTTAACGTAACGATAAAGGGGAGAGGTAATCTGTCTAAGAAACATGAGCAACGAGGAAAAGGAGCCTTCGGATTTAGTCTCAGAAATATGTGGGTATTACATGTTCTAAAATGTAGCAACAAATTCAATCTAGCTTGATCTTATAGTTCATCCCAACCTGCATCGTCTTGTCATGATCTAACTTGAGGTTGGAAACGCCCGAGTTGAAGTTCTTCTGCAGGAACCTGTACATGTGGTTGACGACGAATCGCCCGAACCAGCCGTGCACGCGATTCCCGCCGCTCGCCGTCAGGATGGTCCTCCCGATCACGACGCTCACCCCGCTCCTGCAGGCTCGATCCATCATGGCGGCCTCCTCGGCTGTGCGGGCGATCTCCTTGAGCGCGGCGAGCACCGACTCTAGGAACTCCTCGCCTTCCATGTCCTGCTTGTCCATGTACCCGTACTGCACCACGGACCTGTACACCCCCGGTGGCACCTCCTCCTCCGCCGCGACGAGGAACCGCTCCTCGGGCAGCACCGAGGTCACCGGCAGCCTCCTGACGGTGACAAACAGCAGCAGCTCGCGGAGGCAGCCGGTGTGCTCCGCGTAGTGGCGCACGATGGGCGGGATGCCGTTCATCAGGTCCGTGAAGAAGAAGCAGACCCCCGGCACGCGGGCCGACTTGGTGACGACCATGGCGAGCTCGTTGCCGGAGATCATGTGGCCCGCCTCGTACTCGCTCTTCTTCTTCCGGCCGTAGGTCCAGGACACGGTGATCACCAGGAAGAAGGCGGTGATGGCGAACGGGACCCACCCGCCCTGCGCCAACTTGTTCATCAGTGAGCTCATGTACAGGCCCTCCACGGCCACGTAGACGGCGAAGAACACGGCGGCGATCGCCGGGTGCACGTCCCAGATCACCACCATCACCACGGTCATGAGCGCGGTGGTGATGAGCATGACCCATATCACGGCGACGCCGAAGGCGTGGCCGATCTCCGGGCCGCCCTGGAAGCCGATGGTGATGAGGACGCAGAAGAGCATGAGGAGGTAGTTGACCTCGGGGCAGTACACCTGGCCCTCGTACTTGTCGGAGGTGTGGCGCACCGTGGCCCTGGGGAAGTAGTCGAGCACGATGGACTGCCGGATGATGGAGAAGCTGGCGGAGATGAGCGACTGGCTGGCGACGATGGCGGCGAGGGTGGCCACCACGAACATGGGCCAGAAGAGTCCACCCGGGATGCTGCTGTAGAACGCCGTGCTCAGGTCGGCCGGGTTCTTGATCAGGTACGCTGCCTGGCCGGCGTACGCAAGGATCAGTGACGGGTACACCACCGTCGAGAAAGCCACCTGCAGGATAAATAAAATGATTAATTAGAATGGACATTAAGTATGTCATTAGGGTACAATTAATTTTCAGGGGCAGGCAATGTAATGTACCTGGATTGATCTCTTGTTGAAGTGACCCAAGTCGGCAAACATAGCTTCAGCGCCTGATGATTATATACGGTCACAAACTTCAGGTTTACTACAGTTTTTGTCCAACATTTTTGTGTTGAAATTGAGAAGCATGACAGAGATTTCAGTACCTGTGATGCAGAGGATGACGGCGCCAAGCTGCTCCCAGCCGGCGGCCCCGTTCCTGGCGAAGTAGCAGTAGATGTAGTAGGGGTTGACGGCCTTGAGAACCGGCGGGTAGTAGACGATGATGTTGTAGAGGCCGATCATGGCGATGGAGGCGAACCAGACGAGCATGATCGGGGAGAAGGAGAAGCTCACCCTGCCGGTGCCCATCTGCTGGAAAAGGAAGAGCAGCAGCAGGATCACCACCGACAGCATCACCACATGCTCTGCATTGCAACAAACAAACAAACAAAACAAATTGTTAACCGCACGTCAAATCACAACGATCTACTAGCAGATAAAGTAGTAACGAAATCTTCTTCTTCTTCTTCTTCTTCTCACTTTGTTCGATCTTGGGGGATCTCGATTGGATCCCTTGAACGGCCGAAAGAACTGACCGGAAACAAGAAACAGACAAAAAAGAGATCAAAATCAGGTTGTTACGGACGGACGGTTAGGGGAAAAAATCTGAACAACTTACCAAACGGTTCAAACAGAAGAAAATATTTTGTACGTACCTGAGATGGCCGGCGTGAGGGCGCCGTCGCCCATGACCATGGAGGTGCCGACGAGCACGACGTAGGTGAGGACCGACTGCGCGGCGCCGCTGCCCTCCAGGAACTTCTGCATGCGGGACGGCTCCGACCTCTTCTTCCTGCCGTGGAACCTGAGCTGGAGGTCGGACGGCAGCCGCGTGACCTGCGCCGGCGTGCCGCCCTTGAAGTTGACGTGCTGCCGCAGCAGCGAGTAGAGCGCGAAGGTGCCGCCCTCGCCGTGGTCGTCGGCGCGGAGCACGATGAGCACGTACTTGACCAGGCTCATGAGGGTGAGCGTCCAGAGGATGAGGCTGAGGATGCCGAGGAAGTCGCGCTCGCCGGCGCCGGGGAGGACCACGGACGGGAACACGTAGAGCGGCGACGTGCCCAGGTCGCCGTACACGATGCCCAGCGACTGGAAGCTCAGCAGCAGCGTCTGCGACACCGTGAACGCCTACATACACCCATCCATCCATGCAAAAAAAATCACGTCAGGATCGATCGATCTGGTCGAGAATCGGTGGAGATCGATCAACGATTCATGGATACTTGCCTGAGGTGTCCGGTGTCGCATCTTGTACGCCTGGCTGAAGCTCAGGGTCCGACCACCGCCTGTGCCACCGTCGCCGCCCTGCTGGTGCCCGTCGGCGCCGGGAGAGGCCATCTCCAGGACGATGTCGCCATTCGCGTCGGCGCGCCGCTCCATGGGGAGGGGCCGATCGAGCTCAAGGGTCCAACTCCAACATGTCCCAAAGCTGCATTTATAAAGCGTATATATATCTGCAAAAATGGTTGGTGAAATGAAGAAACCGCGTTTTGTTTTTGTGGGACCCAATTTGGCATGTTCAACTTAAAACCCCTCGAGGCTAGAGATAAGTGCATGCATAGAGAACCAAATTTATTTTTGTTCTTCTAATTTATTTTTTTCTTTCTTGCCGAATTTATTTTCTTCTTCTAATTCTTTTCCTTCGTGCTCAAGGGCTCATAATAGGGCAATATATTGCTTCTTTAATTCTTTGTCTTCCTTCCTCAACACAAACGCAGAATTTATTTCTTCTTTTAATCCATTTCCTTTCTGCTCATATGTGTGACCAAACGGGACCCACTCCTTGAGGCGGCTTATTTATTTCAATTCTTAGACATATATAAATTGGTGCGATGAATTGTAAGAAAGCAAGGTGGGACAATTTAATAGCTGAGTTTTCCTGACTCAGTTATTAAATTGGTTGAGGAGATTTGGTCTACCCCTTCCCCTTATAACTCTGCTATTGATACTTGGAGTTTTAAAACAAAATTTTCAGGGAAAAAGTGAAATGATGGAGCAGCAATATTGATGTTGCTATTAAGAAAAAAGAGAGCTGCTTTTAGAATTTGACATCCTTGATGTTTTTTCTGAGAAGAATTTGATTTCTGATGTTGATCATCAAAGAATGAAAGATATTCAAGCTGAATTGAAGGATATTTGGAGAAAAGAAGAAATTGCCATGTGGCAGAGATCTAGGACTAAGAAAATTCTGGAATGGGGTAATTATTTCCATGCCCTAGCCAACCAGAGGAGGAGGAAAGACCACTTAACTATGTTAATGGGGAATGAAGGTCCTGTGACCACTAATGTCGACATGCTGAATGTTGCCACTGACTTCTAATAAAACCCTTTTTGGTTTTGGACAAAAGGAGAACATTCATTTGGATCCCTCCTTCTGGTCTGAGCAAGAAAAATTGAATTATGCTGAAGTGGACGCTCTTGAAAACCTTTTTCTAAAGAAGAAATTGAGAATTCTATTATAGGATCCTACTCTTGTGGTGCTCCAGACTGTGATGGGCTTTCTTTTCTTTTCTACCAAAATTTCTAGAACTTATTAAGCATGATTTCATGGCTTTAGTTAGGGATTTTGACAATGGGGTATTAGATATGGCTAGACTTAATTATGCTATTATTACTCTGATTCCAAAAGAGCCTGGTGCCAAGCTTATGACATAGTTCAGGCCTATTAGCTTGGGCAATTACTCCATAAATTTTTTCAGTAAAGCCATGACTAATAGGGACCTATTAGTGATAAGCTGCTTTCCTCTTGCCAGTCAGCTTTTGTTAAAGGTAGGTACATCCTAGAAAGTGTGGTGACTACTCATGAAACTATTCACGAACTCCACTAGTCCAAGCTACCTGGGGTTGTCCTCAACTGGGACTATGAAAAGACTTATGATAGAGTTAACTGGGATTTCCTTGTGGAAATGATTTCTTCTAGGGGTTTTGGTAATGGATTAGTTGGGTGGTGAGAACTATTCAGGATTTTTCTTTCCGTGCGAGACTAAATGATAACAATGGCTCTTTGTTTGTTAGTGGGAAAGGGTTAAGATAGGGCGACCCACTTTCTCCCACTCTATTCAATTTGGTGGTTGATGTGTTTTCTAAAATGCTCATTAAAGCTTCCCAGGTAGGTATTATTGCTGGGGTTCTCCCCAATGTTGTCCCTGGAGGGATCATTAGCTTGCAATATGTTGATGATACACTTCTTTTCTTAGAATGTTAAATGGCTACTATCTTGTTTTGATGAATTATCTGGCATGAAAAATAACTTTAGTAAATGTGATCTGATCACTCTCAATGTTGAGTAGGAGATTTCTAAACTACTAGCCTGGATTTTTTGCTGTAAACTAAGCTCCTTCTCTTTAAAATATCTTGGTGTGCCTTTGCATTTTGCAAAGCTGCGCAGAGAGGACCTCCAGCCTATAATTGATAAAATTATCAAAATAATATGTGGCTGGACGGGGAGACTTCTTAGCTATGAAGTTAAATTGGTGCTTCTTTGAGCTTGTATTGCTAGTATCCCCATCTATTTGATGTCTATTATTAAATTTCCTAAATGGGCAATTAAGGCCATTACTTCTCAAATGACACACTTCCTTTGGGGAAACTGGGGATATCCATAAATACCACCTAGCCAATTGGGGTTTGGTTTATTAGGGAAAAGAATTTGTGGGTTTGAATATTCCTAACTTAAGGGAAGTAAACATGTCTTTGCTTGCTTCTTGGGCCAGGAGATACTTTGCTGGAGGGATACAATTGGGTGACTTTGGTGGATCATATAAATACTCAACAGAGAAACTTAACATCTTCTGGTGCAAGGAATGGGCTCCCCTTTCTGGAATGGGTTTACATGGGCTCTCGCTGGATCTAGGCCTCTATAGGTGGACCCCAGGGAATGGGAATAATATATCTTCTGGCATGACACTTGGGATTGAGATTTTTCTCTTAAAACTCAATACTAGGTGTTGTTTGATTTGTGTCAATAGCAGAATTGCACTATCAAATAAGTGTGGGAGGAAATCCTCTAAAACTTACATCTAGAAGGTGTGTTGCCCCTGATGTGTTGCATATGTGGAATGTGCTTAAAGAGATTGTAAGTAATTTCATTCCTTCTAGTGAGCCTTATAAGCTTCTGGTAACTATTCTACTAAATCCTTCTATAAAAGTATTAATGGGGAGGGGGGGGGGGATTCTACTCCATGTGGGATAAATTTTGGAAGATAACCGTGCTCCACAGGTACTTATAATATGGACGAATGGACCAAGACAATCGGAGGAACACACCTCCTGTTATTAGTAGGCTAGCAAATATGCCCGTATTTTGCAACGGGGGAACAATTCACCCCATTTCGACACTCCTAATTCAATTAGTATGGTTTCTTTCAACAAAAAATCCAGTAAGTATGCCCTAAAACATAAGTGATGATTTGATTGACCAACGTCAAATATCACTAACATGAAGAAGAATTATTCTTTCAAGCATACCATCTTTGCAAAAAGTCTAACAAATGTATGCACTGAAACTATGACAACGGGGAAGAAGGGATTGATTCACCATCAATGGAGAGGATGTTCACTCGTGGGTTGATGACTGCAATTCCGCCAGATCAGACCTCCATCTCGGTCTTCCCATTTGCCATCGGCCGTCCTCTTCTTTTCGTCGCTTCCTCGAGTGCCACCCATCTCCCCTCTTGAGGTTGCCAACTGCGTGATTGGTACCAATGAGCGAAGGTTTATTTCAGTCGCCTGCAAAAATCCTATCTTAAGTTGTTGAAAAAACATGAGAAAGTATTGCATGCTTTTTTTACATGCACAGCTCCTGACGAGGTCGAGGGCGGGATGAAGGTAGCAGGGCCATGTCTGGGATTAAGCTAGACGCTGTCATGCTGCTGGGAGGTCAATGGGATGATTACCTCGCCGGTGATCGTCCTGCAGTCTAGTAAGAAATTGTTGTGAAAATAGATCCCGCATGCACCCATTATGACACATACACCTTAATATAATGGGTCTGCCTATGTCACATCTAGATGTGAGATATTATCTCACATCTAACTCCCTCACCCTTAAAATTTGTAGGAGACTTTTAAAAAAAATCAAGAATGAGTAAGTGGAAGACTTTAAAAAAATCAAAGATGATTGAGTTAGATGTGAGATAATATTTTACATCTAGATGTGAAATAGCAAACCCGTAATATAATTTGATGCCAAAACCTACGTTGGCGCACATACCAGTGCAACATGGTGGACGTTGTCAGCGGAGACCTCCGCCTCTTGGTCTGAAAGAAGAAGAAGATGTGTGTAGTTATCACATCTTGTGTCAAAGTATCAACAAATTCCACAACTCCACAAAATCATATGCACCACCCAAATCTAGAGCACACACAGAGTAATATTAAACCTGCTTCATACAATATATAATACTGCATCTAGATGCGTGATGCAATCTGCATGTAGCGTACTCGCCATGGGCACCTAGCATGGGCCTCCTAATCACTTCACCTCATTGGGCGCAACACGCTGATCGGCTGATGCAACCTTAGTGCATTCTTCTTCTGCAACTGATATGCTTTCCTCTGTGTCCTTAAAGTACTACAAATGCAAGCCTAGTTTCTAGTAATGATCATTTGTGTGCATAGCGATATCAGTTAATTAAAACATGCACTAAACCGAAGTAGTACATCCAACAATACCACATCGTAGCCTTCAACATGGTGCCTTGTGTACACTAAAAAAAATAGACTCCCGTGATGATACGTGTCTGTCACAGTAGGTCACGTTTTCTGTCATGCATGTACATCCATGACAAATTTATGACAGAATCAAGATAGTCATACCTGTGCTGTCGTAGAAGTGTTACATGACATTACCAAAATTATCATCACGGAAATGTCCACTTTCATGACGATAAATCTCGCGTCACAGAAGTGCTTTCGTCAAGGATGACCAACACGTGGCATCCACCGTAACGGAACGCCGTTAAGCTATCGGGTCCGGTTTTGGATCCGATAACCCGTTCACAGCACGGACCAATGGGGATTTTCCACGTGTAAAATCATCATTGGTCGGAGGAAACACATGCTGCCTCACCGTTGGGACAGATGTCATCCACTCATTGGACAGGAGGCGCCTATGATAGGTCGACACGTGGCACGGCCCAACAGTGGCCCATTCCGGTGAAAAAGGCCGGCCCAGTAAAAAATAGCAGGCCGGCTCATATAAGGCCTACTTGTGTCAGGTCCATTTAAGCCCACGACCCATACGAGATGTGCCAATTCGGCCCGTCAACGGCCCGTTAAAAATTTGACACCATTACAGCCCATCGTCAGTTCGAGCCCGTTAACAGCCCGCTATATATTTGGGCTCAATATTGGCCCGATGAGATTTTGGCCTGTTAACGACCCATTTAGTGGATGGGCCAATTTTCACGATGTACATCTTTCGGCCTTTTAGCGATCCATTTAAATATTGGGCTAATTTTCGGCCCGGTGTGTCTTTCAGCCTGTTGACGGCCCATAAATTAGTTGGGCCATTTGTAGTCGGACCTGAGTTTCGGCCTTTTAGCGACCCATTTAAGTATTGGGCCAATTTCCGGCCCGGTGTGTCTTTCAGCCTGGTGACGACTCATATATCTGTTGGGCCATTTGTAGTCGGACCTGAGTTTTGGCCTTTTAGCGACCATTTAAGTGTTGGGCCAATTCCCGGCCCTGTGTGCCTTTCAGCTTGTTAACGGACCATAAATGAGTTGGGCCATTTGTAGTCGGACCTGAGTTTTGGCCTTTTAATGGCCCGTGTCCTTCATGGTCCAATACCAGCCCGGTTTCTCTTTCGGCCCGCTAAAGGCCCACAACACAGTTGGGCCATTTAAAATACGACCTGACTTTCGGCCTATTAGCGGCCCATGCTCTTCATGGTCCATTACAAGCCCGCTATCTCTTTCGGCCTGCTAAAGGCCCACAGTATAGTTGTGCCATATGTAGCCCAAACTTAGTAACGGCCTATTAACGGCCCGTGAAATCAATTGGGCCCACCTGTTGCCTGCTTCGATGTCAGCCTGTTAACGGCCCGGGAGTTAAGAGGGCCGACCATTAACTTTTGGCCTGGTAATGGCCCATTAACTTAATGGGCCCACTAAAGTTCGTACATGTCTTTAGGCCAAATTAGATAATTTGAGCCCATTACGACGAGCAATTATGCACAGGACAAAAACCGAACAAGCAAAGGCACGGCATACAGGAAAAAACGTTGCACATCCAGCATATATTACAGGAAATTACATCCACTGGGCAATCAAAGATTGATGGCAGTGCAAATAAATGAACAGAACCTAACGATCTACAATGTCACAATCTGCAACCTCAGTACGGATGACGCCCATAAGCGTGTGGGCAAATTCTTGCTGCTTTGCTACACTGTATTTGAAAACATTGATCAGTTGTTGTGTCGCACGACTCTGCACCTCTGATTCCTCCACCATTTCCGTCATTCCTTCAGCCATTAATTGGTTCATAAACATACATTTTTTCCGTTGCATTCGAGACAGAGGATACTGAACAGATTCAAATGGCGATTTTGGCAGGCTTGTATTATTGATAGTGGAGAGTGTCTCGACCACTGCATCAAACATAAATTAGGAGGGGAGCCAAATAGATTAATCATGAGTTATTGGCATATTACCTGGCCTAGATTTATTGGAAAGAAACAATGGGGTTGCCTTGCTGTTTTCAGATTTTGTCTTCTTATCTTCAGCAGCCTGCACCAAATTAAGACACTAGCATTGCTATCATTGGCCAAGCCAGATAATGGGAAAGCAACATTGGCACAACGAACATTTGGGCAACTAGCCAACAGCAAATTAACACAATATGGCACAACTATCATCAGCCAGATAAGGTAATACGAAAGCAACATCGACACAATGAATGAATGGGCAACCAGAGCAGCACTACAATTCAGTAATGTGCATGATATGAGATAGTACACTCATGCAGCTCAGTATGCAAAACTACCAGGCAGTTTTCTTTACAAAAATCAACATTGATGCCTGATAACCCACAAGTATAGGGGATCACAACAGTTTTCGAGGGTAGAGTATTCAACCCAAATTTATTGATTCGACACAAGGGGAGCCAAAGAATATTCTCAAGTATTAGTAGCTGAGTTGTCAATTCAACCACACATGGATAACTTAATATCTGCAGCAAAGTGTTTAGTATCAAAGTAATATGATAGTAGTGGTAACGGTAACAAAAGTAACGGAAGCAAAAGTAATATTTTTGGTGTTTTTGTAGTGATCGTAACAGTAGCAACGGAAAAGTAAATAAGCGAGAACCAATATAGGAAAAGCTCGTAGGCATTGGATCGGTGATGGAGAATTATTGCGGATGCGGTTCATCATGTAACAGTCATAACATAGGGTGACACAGAACTAGCTCCAATTCATCAATGTAATGTAGGCATGTATTCCGAATATATTCATATGTGCTTATGGAAAAGAACTTACATGACATCTTTTGTCCTACCCTCCTGTGGCAGCGGGGTCCTAATGGAAACTAAGGGATATTAAGGCCTCCTTTTAATAGAGTACCGGAACAAAGCATTAGCACATAGTGAATACATGAACTCCTCAAACTACGGTCATCACCGGGAGTGGTCCCGATTATTGTCACTTCGGGGTTGCCGGATCATAACACATAGTAGGTGACTATAGACTTGCAAGATAGGATCAAGAACACACATATATTCATGAAAACATAATAGGTTCAGATCTGAAATCATGGCACTCGGGCCCTAGTGTCAAGCATTAAGCATAGCAAAGTCATGAAAGGCATGACATATTGACATGTGTTCCCTCCATCCGGAAATAAATGGATGGGTCTAGGCGTATTTCAGTTCTAGATACATCCAGTTTTATCCATTTCTGCGACACTTAATCCAGACGGAGGGAGTATGATGTAAGAGCTAGGGATACGACAGGACAACACAGTAAAAAACACTAAAAACCCACTACAGAACCAAAGTAATCAAACCCACTGATATGAGATAGTACACTCATGCAGCTCAGGATGCAATACTACCAGGCAGTTTTCCTTACAAAAATCAACATTGTGGCCTTTAATCATACATTTTGCTACAACTAAATTTAGATCAGATAAAGGTTGGATTCACGTCAATTAACAAAATACATGCTGATGTAAAAATATAGTGATATACAACAGGTACTTACATCTGCATTGGAGTACAGAGAATTCCTGCAAGAATCTTTCCTCACAGACGATACCAGTGCAGAAATTCTTCTATCTTTTAAGCTTATTTTCTAAAAGAGAGATAGGTAAGAAACATGTAGAAAACATGATCGGCATGCTATAAAATTTCATGATGCAAGGATACGCACACGCTTGTTAGAATGGAGTTGACATATTTTTGCTGGGCTGGAGCGGACTAGTTCTTTGGCCACTGGAATTTGCTTATTATCAGTAGGAGTTGGGTTTCTCCGTGCTGGAGCAGTATCTATAAAAACTAGAGTTGGTTTATTATCTCCAGGCATTTGGATCTTTTGCAAAGACCTGGTTTGTAACCCTTCAGATTCTAACATAGTCGTCTTCCCCTTGAATGCCTTGTATAGAAGAATGGTGCTTCAATTATAAAACATGCTACAGCAGAGAGATGAAATAGGTACTGAAGAATAGAAAGGCATGACATATTGACATGTATTCCCTCCATCCGGAAAAAATGGATGGGTCTAGGCATATTTCAGTTCTAGATACATCCTTTTTTATCCATTTCGGCAACATGTAATCTGGACGGAGGGAGTATGGTGTAAGAGCTAGGGATACGACAGGACAACACAGTAAAAAAACACTAATTGAATGTAAAACTGTATGCTAGCGGAATATGTACAGAAAAAACTAAGGCAACACACACGTGTATGATTGGGAAACTAAGATGGCATTGCAACAGAGCACTAGAACATCACTTCAACGTAAAAAAACATGGTATGGTAGACAGATGAAGTACATACTGATGAATAACAGTGCATAAGATATTCAGAAGCATGATGTCCAAATTAAGCAGATGGCATTACGATAGAGTAGAATGACAATACTTGAATTTCAAAACATGTTATCATGAATGGAATAGGTACTGAAAAACAGGAAGGCATGACATATTTACATGCATGATCAGCATGCTAAGCACATGGCATTGCAACCAAGTAGATACACTCCAGGACATTATATGCATGTTGTACCCATATCACGGGCCAAGTTAGAGCAAGGACCTTGTGGGGTGAAGAGGATTCAACATCTTTCTGCAAGTCTTCTGAAGAACTGCCTTTACATGTTCCATCATATTGGGTATCATTGACATCAAGTTTATTGGCCTTTACATTGCTCCGTGAGGTTCTTGTGGATATATCAGTGTGTGCAATTATATCTGACATGCATGGAAGACAACTAGTAGTTAGATTTATGTAATGAGTGCCTGTAGGAGACGACATAAATAGTAGGACTGGGGTTAACTAGAAGCATCAGGTCTCAAAAACTAAAGGGAGAACACAGATGAAAGCTACAAAATATGTATCGTTTGTACTCGAGATTAACTAGATGGCACACAAAAGTATTAAAGAACAACATAGGTAATACTAGAAGTGGTATAATACTATAGTCACCAGCCTGTGGGATAGCATTGGCTGATGGATGATAACTATGGAACAACGTTACCTAAAGAACAAGTATCTTAGCTGAACTATGGAACAACGTTAACTCCTGAACAAGACCTGTAAGAGATCAGCATGAATATACATTGAAATGTGATAATCTATTTTCCATGCTTAGATGAATAACAAAGCCATAAATGTTGCGCACAAGTAAGATGAGGGTACAACCTATCTGGCCGCCATCCATAGTAGTGAGCATCATGTGCTGACTTGTCGATGGCCCTACAGTTGTTGTGGCTGTCCATGTCGGGCACGTGCATTCGATGCAGGGAACTGTTGAGTGGGGACTATAGCTCCCTTCTGGTGTATGCTTCCCTTGTTGGATCAGCTGCTGTGGGTCGGAAGACGGTGTGGCTGAAGATGCAGATAACGCATAATGTTAAGAACGACACATCTCTTTGATCTGAAGAAATACACTAAGAGATCAACAACAAGGTACGAGACTGGTCACAGGTCTATTGACTGAGACTAAATTGGGGTCACACGATTTTATTTTATTTTGGTACTGTCCGATCTACGCCGGATGGCTTGATGGCCGTCTTGTGCCTCCCGGCTGACACTGTTAGGAATTTTCCCCGAAGAGCCAGCAACCAACGGCAGAGCAGCTTGCCTTCGCCGTCCGTGGCCCCGGCCAAAACCCCGCTCCCGCCCCACCACACTGCCGTGGTTGCGCCGTCCCCGGGCCAATCCACAAAGACTCCCCGTCATCCAGATCCGGCGATAGCATTACCTTGAACCCACACAACTCTAAGATAGACATCTAAGCGCTGCTTCCGCGGCGAACTTGCGGCCCCGCACCCTTACGTTAGACACCAGCCAACCGGCAGCCTAGGAGCTCCGCCGCCTCGAGGGGTGCTGCTTCCCTTTGGGAATCGATTGGCCCAAAATAAAAATTCATACAACTGACGCCTAAATAAAGTCATTTGAGATGAGGGTGCGACCTATCTGGCGGCATGGTGAAGTAGGCAGGTCCAGCTGCCGAGTCGGTGAGGCCGGCGCGGTTATGGTATACCGGCAGGAAACAACGATGTCGTGACGGTCGACGGGTACGGGGAAGCAGCGTCGGGACTTGCTACGTCTTGAGCTTGCGTTGGTTTTCCCCGAAGAGAAGAGGATGATGCAGCAGAGTAGCATAAGTATTTCCCTCAGATTTTGAGAACCAAGGTATCAATCCAGTAGGAGGCCACGCGCAAGTCCCTCGTACCTACACAAAACAAATAACTCCTCGCAACCAACGCGAATAGGGGTTGTCAATCCCTTCACGGTCACTTACGAGAGTGAGATCTGATAGAGATGACAGATAATATTTTTGGTATTTTTTGGTATAAAGATGCAAAGTAAAAAAAGCAAAGCAATAATAAAGCGTAAGAAGATTAATATGATGAAAATAGACCCGGGGGCCATAGATTTCACTAGTGGCTTCTCTCAAGAGCATAAGTATTTTACGGTGGGTGAACGAATTACTGTTGAGCAATTGAAAGAATTGAGCATAGTTATGAGAGTATCTAGGTATGATCATGTATATGGGCATCACGTCCGAGACAAGTAGACCGACTCCTGCCTGCATCTACTACTATTACTCCACTCATCGACCGCTATCCAGCATGCATCTAGAGTATTAAGTTAATGAAAACAGAGTAACGCTTTGAGCAAGATGACATGATGTAGAGGAATAAATTCATGCAATATGATAAATACCCCATCTTGTTATCCTCGATGGCAACAATACAATACGTGCCTTTCAACCCTTTCTGTCACTGGGTAAGGACACCGCAAGATTGAATACAAAGCTAAACACTTCTCCCATTGCAAGAACTACCAATCTAGTTGGCCAAACCAAACGGATAATTCGAAGAGACTTGCAAAGATAACTCAATCATACATAAAAGAATTCAGAGAAGATTCAAATATTGCTCATAGATAATCTTGATCATAAACCCACAATTCATCGGGCTCAACAAACACACCGCTAAAATAAGATTACATCGAATAGATCTCCACGAGAGAGGGGGAGAACATTGTATTGAGATCCAAAAAGAGATAAGAAGCCATCTAGCTACTAACTATGGACCCGAAGGTCTGAAGTAAACTACTCACACTTCATCGGAGAGGCTATGATGATGATGTAGAAGCCCTCCATGGTGGAATCCCCTTCCGGTGGAGCTCCGGAACAGGCCCCAAGATGGGATCTCGTGGATACAGAAAGTTGCGGCGGTGGAATTAGGTTTTTGGCTCCGTATCTGATCTGTTGGGGGTACGTAGGTATATATAGGAGGAAGGAGTACGTCGGTGGAGCTTCAAGGGGCCCACAAGGCAGGGGAGCGCTCCCTAGGGGGGTGGGGAGCCCTCCACCCTCGTGACCGCCTCGTAGCTTTCTTGACGGAGGGACCAAGTCTCCTGTGTCTTATCTGATGAGAAAATCACGTTTCCGAAGATTTCATTCCGTTTGGACTCCGTTTGATATTCCGTTTCTTCGAAACACTGAAATAGGCAAAAAAACAACAATTCTGGGCTGGGCCTCCGGTTAATAGGTTAGTCCCAAAAGTAATGTAAAAGTGGAAAATAAAGCCCAATATAGTCCAAAATAATGAATAATATAGCATGGAGCAATCAAAATTATAGATACGTTGGAGACGTATCAGGCATCCCCAAGCTTAATTCCTACTCGTCCTCGAGTAGGTAAATGATAAAAAGAGAATTTTTGATGTGGAGTGCTACTTGGCATAATTTCAATGTAACTCTTCTTAATTGAGGTATGAATATTCAGATCCGAAAGATTCAAGACAAAAGTTCATATTGACATAAAAATAATAATACTTCAAGCATACTAACAAAGCAATCATGTCTTCTCAAAATAACATGGCCAAAGAAAGTTATCCCTAAAAAATCATATATTCTGGCTATGCTCTATCTTCACCACACAAAGTATTTAAATCATGCACAACCCCGATGACAAGCCAATCAATTGTTTCATACTTTTGACATTTTCAAAACTTTTTCAATCTTCACGCAATACATGAGCGTGAGCCATGGATATAACACTATATGTGGAATAGAATGGTGGTTGTGGAGAAGACAAAAAGGGAGAAGATAGTCTCACATCAACTAGGCGTTTCAACGGGCTATGGAGATGCCCATCAATAGATATCAATTGAGTGAGTAGGGATTGCCATGCAACGGATGCACTAGAGCTATAAGCATATGAAAGCTCAACAAAAGAAACTAAGTGGGTGTGCATCCAACTCGCTTGCTCATGAAGACCTAGGGAAATTTGAGGAAGCCCATCATTGGAATATACAAGCTAAGTTCTATAATGAAAAATTCCCACTAGTATATGAAAAGTGACAAAACGAGAGACTCTCTATTGTGAAGATCATGGTGCTACTTTGAAGCACAAGTGTGGTAAAAGGATAGTAACATTGTCCCTTCTCTCTTTTTATCTCATTTTTTTATTGGGCCTTTTTTCTATTTTTTATGGCCTCTTTTTTTTCTTTTTTTATTGTTTGTCCGGAGTCTCATCCCGACTTATGGGGGAATCATAGTCTCCATCATCCTTTCCTCACTTGGGACAATGCTCTAGAAAATGATGATCATCACACTTTTATTTTTCTTACAACTCAACAATTACAACTCGATACTTAGAACAAAATATGAATCTATGTGTGCCTCCGGCGGTGTACCGGGATATGCAATGATTCATAAGTGACATGTATGAAAGAATTATTAACGGTGGCTTTGCCACAAATACGATGTCAACTAAATGATCATGCTAAGCAATATGACAATGATGGAGCGTGTCATAATAAACGGAACGGTGGAAAGTTGCATGGCAATATACCTCGGAATGGCTATGGAAATGCCATGATAGGTAGGTATGGTGGCTGTTTTGAGGAAGGTTTTATGGTGGGTGTATGATACCGGCGAAAAGTGCGCGGTATTAGAAAGGCTACCAATGGTGGAAGGGTGAGAAAAGTGCGTATAATCCATGGACTCAACATTAGTCATAAAGAACTCATATACTTATTGCAAAAATCTACAAGTTATCAAAGCAAAGTATTACGCACATGCTCCTAGGGGGATAGATTGGTAGGAAAAGACCACCGCTCGTCCCCGACCGCCACTCATAAGGAAGACAATCAATAAATAAATCATGCTCTGACTTCATCACATAACGGTTCACCATACGTGCATGCTACGGGAATCACAAACTTTAACACAAGTATTCCTCAAATTCACAATTACTCAACTAGCATGACTCTAATATTATCACCTCCATCTCTCAAAACAATTATCAAGCATCAAACTTTTCTTAGTATTCAACGCACTCAAAAGAAAGTTTTACAAATCTTGAATACCAAGCATATTATTATTTTAAGAAAATTACTATGCTATTTAAGACTCTAAAAATAATCTAAGTGAAGCATGAGAGATCAATAGTTTCTTTAAAACAAATCCACCACAGTGCTCTAAAAGATATAAGTGAAGTATTAGAGCAAAACTATAAAGCTCAAAAGATATAAGTGAAGCACATAGAGCAAAACTATAAAGCTCAAAAGATATAAGTGAAGCACATAGAGTATTCTAACAAAATCCAATTCATGTATGGCTCTCTCAAAAGGTGTGTACAGAAAAGGATGATTGTGGTAAACTAACAAGCAAATACGCAAATAATACAAGACGCTCCAAGCAAAACACATATCATGTGGTGAATAAAAATATAGCTCCAAGTAAAGTTACCGATGGAAGTGGACGAAAGAGGGGATGCCTTCCGGGGCATACCCAAGCTTTGACTTTTTGGTGTCCTTGGATTATATTGGGGGTGCCATGGGCATCCCCAAGCTTAGGCTCTTGCCACTCCTTGTTCCATAATCCATCAAAAAAATTCACCCAAAACTTGAAAACTTCACAACACAAAACTCAACAGAAATCTCATGAGCTCCGTTAGCTAAAGAAAACAAAAGATCACTTCAAGGTACTGTAAATAACTCATTCTTTATTTAAATTGGTGTTAAACCTTCTGTATTCCAACTTATCTATGGATCATAAACTATTTTACTAGCCATAGATTCATCAAAATAAGCAAACAACACATGAAAAACAGAATCTGTCAAAAACAGAACAGTCTGTAGTAATCTGTAACTAACGCAAACTTCTGGAACTCCAAAAATTCATCCAAAATAGGACGGCCTAGGAAATTTGTTTATTGATCAGAAGCAATTGGAATCAATATTTTATCACGTTCTGGTGATTTTTAACAATTATTTTCGTGAACCGAAAGTTTCTGGAAATTACAGCAAGATCAAATAACTATTATCCAAGAAGATCCTATAGGTTTAACTTGGCACAAACACTAATTAAAACATAAAAACACATCTAAACAGAAGTTAGATGGATTATTTATTACTAAGCATCAAGGAAAAATATTGGGTTGTCTCCCAACAAGCGCTTTTCTTTAAAGCCTTTTTGGCTAGGCATTGAGATTTCAATGATGCTCACAAGAAAGACAAGAATTGAGGCACAAAGAGAGCATCATAAAACATGTGACAAACACACTTAGTTCTAACATACTTCCTATGAATAGGCATATTATAGGCAAACAAATTATCATCGCAAGCAAAAACTAGCATATGCAAGGAAGCGGAAAGGAACAATAGCAATCTCAACATAACGAGAGGTAATTTAGTAACATGAAAATTTCTATAACCATGTTTTCCTCTCTCATAATAATTACATGTAGGATCATAAGAAAATTCAACAATATAGCTATCACATAACATATTCTCAACACGATCCACATGCATGCAAAGTTGACACTCTTCCAAAATAGTGGGATTATCATTAACTAAAGTCATGATTTCTCCAAGCCCACTTTTATCAAAAACTTCATAAGATTGAACATTCTCCAAATATGTGGGATCTAAAGTTGACACTCTTCCGAACCCACTTTCAATATTATTGCAAACAATATTATCAATCTCATATTCATCATGGGGCTTAAATAAATTTTCAAGATCATAAGAAGAATCACCCCAATCATGATCATTGCAACAAGTAGTAGACATAGCAAAACTAGCATCCCCAAGCTTAGGGTTTTGCATCTTATTAGCACAATTGACATCAAAAGAATTTATAATAAAATCATTGCAATCATGCTTTTTATTCAAAGATCTATCATGAATCACTTCACGGATTTTAGACAAAACCTTATAAAGATAATCTAGTGCATCCAAATCACCAGGAATTGGTTCATCATAATTGGATCTCTTAAAAAGATTGGCAAGCAGATGAGGATCCATAGATATTAGCTTCTCTGTTTAGGAATAAATACTCAACTATTTCAGCCAAGCGAAAAAACGAGCCAATAAAGACATCAAGGCAAACGGAAAAGGGCGAATAAAACGGCAAGGGTGAAGTGGGGGAGAGAAAACGAGAGGCAAATGGAAAATAATGTAATGCGAGAGATAAGGGATTGTGATGGGTACTTGGTATGTTGACTTTTGCGTAGACTCCCCGGCAACGGCGCCAGAAATGGCTAGTTGTCGGGAGTCCAAATCTTGACTTGACTTTTGCGTAAGCCTCCCGGGGGCCATAGATTTCACTAGTGGCTTCTCTCAAGAGCATAAGTATTTTACGGTGGGTGAATGAATTACTGTTGAGCAATTGACATAATTGAGCATAGTTATGAGAGTATCTAGGTATGATCATGTATATAGGCATCACGTCCGAGACAAGTAGACCGACTCCTGCCTGCATCTACTACTATTACTCCACTCATCGACCGCTATCCAGCATGCATCTAGAGTATTAAGTTAATGAAAACAGAGTAACGCTTTAAGCAAGATGACATGATGTAGAGGAATAAATTCATGCAATATGATAAATACCCCATCTTGTTATCCTCGATGGCAACAATACAATACGTGCCTTGTAACCCTTTCTGTCACTGGATAAGGACACCGCAAGATTGAACCCAAAGCTAAACACTTCTCCCATTGCAAGAACTACCAATCTAGTTGGCCAAACCAAACGGATAATCCGAAGAGACTTGCAAAGATAACTCAATCATACATAAAAGAATTCAGAGAAGATTCATATATTGCTCATAGATAATCTTGATCATAAACCCACAATTCATCGTTCTCAACAAACACACCGCAAAAAGAAGATTACATTGAATAGATCTCCACGAAAGAGGGGGAGAACATTGTATTGAGATCCAAAAAGAGAAAAGAAGCCATCTAGCTACTAACTATGGACCCGAAGGTCTGAAGTAAACTACTCACACTTCATCGGAGAGGCTATGATGATGATAGAGAAGCCCTCCATGGTGGAATCCCCTTCAGACGGAGCTCCGGAACAGGCCCCAAGATGGGATCTCGGGGACACAGAAAGTTGCGGCGGTGGAATTAGGTTTTTGGCTCCGTATCTGATCTTTTGGGGTACATAGGTATATATAGGAGGAAGGAGTACGTCGATGGAGCTTCAAGGGGCCCACGAGGCAGGGGGTGCGCCCTAGGGGGGGGGCGCCCTCCACCCTCGTGACCGCCTCGTAGCTTTCTTGACGAGGGTCCAAGTCTCCTGGGTCTTATCTGATGAGAAAATCACGTTTCCAAAGATTTCATTCCGTCTGGACTCCGTTTGATATTCCGTATCTTCGAAACACTAAAATAGGCAAAAAAACAACAATTCTGGGATGGACCTCCAGTTAATAGGTTAGTCCCAAAAGTAATATAAAAGTGGAAAATAAAGCCCAATATAGTCCAAAACAATGGATAATATAGCATGGAGCAATCAAAAATTATAGATATGTTGGAGACGTATCAGGACTCTGGACGGATCCGAAGTTGGAGCCGCTCCGGGGCCGAGAACAACGGCGGGGGTGAATCGGCTCCAGTACGGTTCACGCGGCCGTCGTCGAGGCAGCTCCAGTAGCATGGAGTAAGAGGCACACGACCCAGTGCACAACGGCAAATGGACAACGTCTCCGGCATTAGGGAGGAGGGCGGCTGTGAAATTGGTGCGTTGGGGGCGCCATGGAGGAGGGGCTGAGGTTTCGCGGCTCGGGAGAAGGGAGCTTCCGGGGAGAAGGTGATTTGGCGCCCACGAGGTATGAAGGGGGGGGGGGGATTGGGAGGGAGCGGAACCATGTTTAATGGACGCATTTGTCTGAAATGTGAGGGGGAGTTACAGTTCTACCCCTGCCTTTAGGCTTCTCGGCTTGGGTCTATGTACTGAGGGTCGGGGATAGTAGAGTAACTTTGCTTCTCCCGAAATAGTGGGCGGGAGCGATTTCGGGCGAGGAGGGCATGTTTTGAAATATAGTGGGCGCGAGCGATTTCGGGCGAGGAGAGCGTGTTTTGAAATAGTGGGCGCGAGCTATTTCGGGCGAGGAGTGCGTGTTTTGCCAACCATGGTTTATGAATTATTCGGCACATGTCATTTCGGCCGAGGAGAAGGCGCGCTTGGATGAAGTTAAAAACCTACCCTCGATGCACAACGGGCCAATTAATGCGTCTCCCACATAGGACGGTAATTTCGCGTCTCCCATTTATTTGCTCGGGCGAATTCCACCTAGCAGAGGATGTTTAACGGTTCGCTCAAAATTTGGGAGAACGAGCATCCACGTCTACCTTACCAAGTTGATTCGAATCAAATTTAGAAATATTAGTTTGCCACTCTTTTTTAGATGGAGAGATGATGCTCGGGAGTAATGTGTTTTTACATGCTCGTTGCTAGCGATTTACTATATGACAAATAGTTGACCCACTAAAAAACGGGAATCAAACCCAAAATGAAATATCTCGATTCAATGAAATAGCTCGTTCACCAGGTCAAAATAGTGAACTAAATCCAAAATTGAACACCTCAATCGAATAGCATGTTGTACAGTATTATAGTACTCCATGAACATGTTGAAAGTCAAATTAATGAACTTGTTTGATATATGCATATATCCGTTCATGTGTGGATTGCAGATAACATGTTCTCCAATTTAAATATTTGAATGCAAGTTTATATCGAGACATGGTTTATATCAGTCTTTGATGCATAAAATGCGACCTCCCCCTCTCATGGACTCCTGCTCTCTCTCTCTCTCTCTCGCCGACAATCTTCAATTCTGTCGCACGCATCCAACACACAAACCTTGTTGGTCCTCTCTCTTTCTCTCCATCCCTCTCTCTCTCTCTCTTTGTGTGTGTGCGTGGGGGGGGGGGGTCTTTCTAGTTCGCATGCATATATACTCCATCTATAGGTCTCTCTCGGACACTATGTATGATTCTCTAGTCCAAGCTAGATATCTTGGGTGCACTCATCGTACGCACACAAATTCCTTAGTTCGTTGCCCATAACTCTCTCACGCACCACTTTGTCGTCTCGGAGCTCTTCCTCCTCTCTCTCAAACTCTCCATCTACCTGGGTCACAGATACACATGCATATCTCACTCGCACTCGATAGGCCCAGCTAAAACTCTATCTCTCTCCCTCGTTCTATCTCCATCTCACACGCACACACACACAATCTCATGCCTAGCTAGCCAAGTATGATGGTCTCTCACTCAATTGTAGGCACACGTAGTCCCCCCTATATGTATATGAATAGCTAATCTTAGCCTCCATCACAAACATGTGCCTGGTCTATCTCGATTTCTCTTGGGGCATCTTTCTATCGCGCACGCACCTCCATGTGTCCCTCTCGACCTTTGTTCCTTGTTGGCCAGACCTCTATTGGACATGTGCTATAGGGGTGTCTCTCTCTGTTGCAAACAATCACACACTAGCTATCTTCGTGTATCTCCTCGCCTCGCTCTTCTATCTCGGAGATGCATGCGTGATATGTTCACCTAAGAAACGAAAAAACACACACTCTCTCTAATTTATCGTTTGTTGTCACTTTCTATTTCACACACATACTCTTTTTGCACACTTACTCATTCTCCTTCACACACACTTGATCCCTCTCGACTTAGGCACTCTCCTCGATCCATATCATATTGATTTATTGAAAAGTCAAACATCACAAAGTTTGACCATGTACGTGGAGAAAAAAAATTACATCTGGAACGACAAACATATACCATTAGATTCGCCATGAGATGTAGTTTTGTATGATGTATCTTTGGTATTGAAGATATAAATAACATTTGTGTAAACCTGATCAAAGTTTCCAAAGTTTGACTTCTAAAAAAATTACATGCACTGCATTATCGAGCGGATGGAATATCTCTTTCCCCCTCTCAGCTATTTGACGCACCACTCAGCCATATCGGGGCACCTCAATCTCTCTCAAACTTTATATCTCCCTGGTTCACAAATACACATGTCTCGCTCGCGCTATACATATAGACCCATCCAACACTCTCCGCCCTTGTTCTCTCTCTATGTGACACGCACCCCCTAATAAGTACCATAATCCTCACTCCATCATAGGCGCAAGCACTCCCCCCCTAAGTATGATTATCTCTCACTAGCCATCAGGAACACACGTATTGTCTCCTTCCATCCATACGCCTATCTCGATATCTCTCGGGTATCTTCTATCGCACACACACCTTGTCACTCGATCTCCCACCCATGTAGTCCCATCACGATCTCCGGGGATCCTCTATGACAAACATACACTCTCTCCTCCCCATGTCTGCATTTTCTCCGTCGCCTCTCTTGACCTCTCTCCTTGTTTGTCGACCCCTCTTGGCCACGTGCTAGGGGTCTTGCTCTCTCGGTTGCAAACAACCACACACTATCTCCTCACCTTGCTTCCGTTGTCGAAGATGCATGTGTTGTATGTTTGCATAAGACACACACGTTTTTTCTCGACTTTTATCGAGTGTTGTCCATGTCTCTTTCACACATGCACACACACTTTTTTCACTCACTCTTTCTATTTCACTCTCTCTCTCTCTAGTTAGGGACTCTCTCACGTCCATAAGCATATGGATGTTTTGAAAAGTCAAACCTCAGAAAAGTTTGACCAGGTATATGTGGAGAAAAACATTTTCATCTGGAAAGATCATTAGATTCATCAAAACATGTACTTACTTCATACTATCATTTATCTTTGGTATTGTAGATATAAGTAATTTCTTTATAAACTTGGTCAAAGTTTCAAAAGTTTGAATTAAAAAAATGTTGGAACTACATTATCGAACGGAGGGAGTAGCTCTCTCTCTCTCTCTCTCTCTCTCTCTCTCTCTCTCTCTCTCTCACGGGCCTCCCCTCTCACGCGAACACTCTATACCGACGGATTATACGCTCACTGCGTCAGCGTATAGCTCCATATATTATTTAGTTGATCGGTCAACTAGTCCACATGCTGCCTTGTCAGCTCGTGTTCTGTATCTTCGTGTGCCGGCCCATGTGGCAGTGGGTGAAAATAAGTAAACTAGAGGACCATCTGACACGCGGTGAAGTAAACAAAGTTGAATTCACTCGGGGTAGCACCCCGCACGCTAGTAAATTGAGGGCGCATTGAGGACACACTTCTTCCGCGTGGAGGACACACTCGCGCACAATTCACCACTGCGCGGCGGCATGCACAGAAGGATGCACTCGCGCACACCCAGCACACAACACACACCAGCACACGTGTACACCGGCGTCGCCGCCGGTTGAGATGGACGGTGAGGCAACGAACAAGCGGAGGCGGCTCGAGCCTAAACCGCATCCGGCGAGCCTGGACTTCATCAGCAGCCTCCCCGACGACATGCTGCTCGTGATCATCGGCCTCCTCCCCACCAAACCTGTCGTGCGGACCGCCCTGCTCTCCCGGCGGTGGCGCCCCCTCTGGCGCCGTGTCCTCCTCAACCTCACCGTTGACAGCCGCCTCTGCGACGGGGATTGCAAACGCATGGCCGCAGTCTCCAAGATCCTTTCATCGCACCCTGGGCCAGCCAGACGCCTTGACATCTGCATGTTCAGTACCAACTGCAAGGTCCAACCCAAGTTCGACGAGTGGTTCTTATCCCCCGCCCTAGATCAGCTCGAGGAGCTCAGCTTTGAAGCTGGACGATGTCGCTCTCTGCCGCCGTCCGCGCTCCGCCTCGCGCCAACGCTGCGCCGCGCCGGCTTCAGCTCCTGCTATCTTCCCCAGATTAATGCTGCACCCGCCTTCTTCTCCCTCAACTCAAGCAGCTCGACCTCTTCGACGTTGTCATCTCGAAGAAGGCTATGGAGCACCTGCTCCGCAGCTGTACGACGCTTGAGTACCTTCCTCTTGAGCAGATCCACGGGTTCATTAGCCTCCACATCGCCTCGACGAATCTCCAATGGATTTATGTGTCTTGCTGGCCCCACAACAAGACATCATTGGGAAGAGATCACTCCAGCTGTTCCATGTTATGGTCATTGAGAATGCGCCTTTCCTTGAGAGATTGCTTCCAACAAAAATCAGGGTCATTGACGCGCCGAAATTGACAGCGTTGGTGCACTCGTCTGCCAAATTCTCCGAACTCTTTATTGGATCCGTAATCGTTCAGGTACAACACTCATCTTCTTCTCCGTCTTCTTGAAATTCACATTTTTAAATTTCTTCTTGATGTATTTACGACCGTCTTCCAGAAAATGATTCCCACAAGCTTGACCCAGTCTATGCGCACAGTGAAGATCTTGGCAATAAAATCTATCGGCCCCAATCTGGATCAAGTTGTTGGATTCCTTACATGCTTTCCGTGCATGGAGAAGCTACTCATCGAGGTGAAACTTATTTTCTATTAGTAAACAGTAATCGCAACGTAGCTCAAATTTGTCATAATTTTACCAAATTACAATGACAAGTGTAGTGTTTAAAACTGCATCTACGCACTGCACTGAAAGAAATGTTTATAGTATTTTTTTCTCATGTGATCACCTGCATCGTTTTTTTCTTGTACCACTATAGTAGCCTAGGCTAGTCATAGTGGTAAGTAACTTAGACTACTCCAGTAACTCTATGGTTACCCTAAGAGCAAGTACTACCTCCGTCCTGGTATACTCTTGCTATTTTGTAGTATTAAAATTTGACCATAGATTTAACTGACAAAATGTTAATGCATGTCACTAAGAACTATATCATTGGATTCATATTTGAACATAATTTCAAATGGTGTAATTTTTAGTGACATGCATTGGCATTTTCTTACATAAATCTATGGTCAAAATTTTATACTAAATAAGAGGTAGTACAAAAGTGGGCTATAACGGCCCTCCACTATGTAGGCCAAAACACGTGCCAAATTCACTTGTGATGCATTTGGCATCGATGCCCCTCCATTGCTCACCTGCTGCCCCAATCTGGATCACCTACTTTGCTCCGGTGCCAAATTAACTCACGCAATGAAAAAACACTTGCGTGGGAGAGAGAGAGAGAGGACTGAGGCAATAAAAACACTTGTTTGGGAGAGTGAGAGGCTGGTGTAGTTGGTTTGGTTGATTTGTTTATGCAGGTGGGTCTGTGTGCACAACGGTGCCAACTCTCTCACATCGCGAGAGCGGTGCCAAAATCTTTTGATTTGACATCGACGCGTATTATGTGGCATACTTTTGCGAAATATGGCATCGGCCACGTAGTGGAAGGCAACAAATGCCCAAGCTCTCCACATACTCCTAGGTAAATGAGAGGAAATAGAAAGAGAGAGAGAGAGAGAGAGAGAGAGTGAAAAAATATCACTAGCCAGCCAACCCTATCGTATGAGTGAATGATATTGGTACCTCTTGATGACACGACAATCTTATACAACCAGCTGCTCTAATATGTTCTCTTCTTTTGCAGATAAAAAAGACCCGAAAGTGAAAAATGTGCTGCACTATAACAATCTCATCGAATGCCTTGATCTCCGTCTTATAGAAATTTATTTGATCAACTACCGAGGCAGCACATCTGAGATTAAATTGGCTAGGTTCTTGGTTCTGGAGGCAAGTGTGCTCAAGGTAATGAGGTTTGGCGTTCTCTAGCGCAACAATGAATGGCGTGCTGATCACCGCAAGCGTCTAAGCCTAAATGACAAAGTCTCCGCAGAAGCTGAATTTGTTTTTGAAATATCAAGTGGCCAGAGACTCAAAAACTTATTTGCCCATTAGTGACTTGTCAGGGCGGTGGATTTTTATTTGTACGATAATGCTGCATCCACCTAAAGTAATGAAAGTTCTTACGTAAACTTCCTAGTAATTCCCTCTTCGTAGGTGAAGCAGTAGTCCTAACATTTGTAATATCAGTTTGAAACTTTTAATATTGCCGTGTCCTATTCCTGCGTTTTCAAAATCCTACGAATCAAACAGGTCCTGAGTTGGTGATGATGTTGTGCCTGCCATCTTTCACCAATAGCCGTCGGATCTAGATATGAGGCATACAAACCAAACTTCTCCAGTTTTGCAAAAGATGCCCGCACTTGTTACCTATTTATAAACAACTCCTTGTCTCTCACAATCAGCCTTATCTCCTCCCCGCCACATCTAGAAGGCCATGGAAAAATCTGGCGCGGTGGCTGCTGCCGGCGCCGTCCACCCCCCAATATTGGTGTTCCGTGCAATGCACAGGCATCTACACACGGGAAATTATGTCGAACACGGCTAGTTGTAGGCAGGCTAGTCTACAACCATGATGATAGTGACTGCAGACGGTGAGGCTGACTATGGTATGCCGAACACGGCGCCTATACTCAGGTGTCATCTCCAACGTAGGGTCTTTTCACTTCACTGTGAGGAGCAGCACGTAATAATTTGACCAACGGGTAGTACAGTGCTACTACATTGGTAGTACTACTACTACTAGTACTAGCACCACCGTCTGGATTTAGTAGTACTACCATGTCCATCTGGATTTAGTATTTGACTAGCAATATCTAGTAATGCATGTCACAAAAAATGTACTACTCCCTCTGTAAATAAATACATTGTGTATTGTTTTCTTCCTATCGGCAATATAACTTAATATCTTTTTGCTACTTAATAGGATTAATGCAATGAACTAACCACTGCATGTGATGTTTGGTAGTCTCAAATCATTGAAATCATGCACGGGCACGGAGGGTGACGCAGCTTCATTGACTTACTGCACCTGCCTTTGGGTGTATGACACGTGGGCCCAACGGGTGGCTGGCCAACCTGTCATACAGCCAAAGGCAGGTGTAGTAGAGGGGCGAGGAGTAGATGGCCAACATGCACGTGAATTCAACGCAGTCTGCACTTCTCATATAAAGGCTCCCGCTAGTCCAATCTACGAAATCCTACGCACCTACGCACCCAAGGGCAAGAGTGATCACTCCAATCGCAAGATCAGTTGACTAGAAGCTAGACCCATGGAGGCGATGAGCGCGAGCATCAGCCGGCTGTGCCAGATGGTCCATGACGCCGGCCTGCAGCCCGACTCCGAGGAACGTCTCTAGGTAGTGCTTGAGGCCGCTAGGGCGAGGGGCCGCTTGGACGACAACTTCGTCTCCTTGTTCGACGAGGTCCTCGTTGGCTTCCTCAACAAGTTCACCGTCGTCAAGAAGCTCGCGGACGAGCTTGACGTACGCCTCCAGCCCATGCGCCCAAGCTCTGCGATGCCTTCCACCCTCAACGGCCTCTATGGTGACAACCTCTTCGACGCACTGGTGGCCCTGCGACTGCCCGCCGTCGTGCCGGAGAATGTCCACCTCGAGGTCGCGCTCGCCGCGCTGCGCCTAGCGCAGCAAGCTACCATCGACATAATCACCCACGTCTACGTGTAAATCGTCCACAAGGACTACTACATGCAAGAGGAGGACGATAGGACGCTGGCCTTCTTGGACCGCAAGGCAACCTTGGACGGCATTGTTCAGAAGCACGTTGAGCTTGCCGCCAACGCCGCTGCTCGTCACACGTCGGTTGGTGACCCGAGGATGTCATTGATGGATCCGTATGTATCTTTATCTTTCCGTCAAATCCATGTAGTAGTATATGGTACTACTAGTAATTATCTTACCTTTCGCATCAACTTCATAATTTTCCTACGTACTCCATGCATGAACCGCACCATAACCAAACTTCTCATTACTCTAGGGAAAATCGTTATTTCTATCTACAGGTCGTGCCATGGAGCAGAACCGAACTTTACAAGTTACAAGTTCAAAAGGAAAAGCCTGTCGTGTTCGCGTCGCACCCCCACACGGTTGGTCTGGCAGGCTGCTCAAGGGGGAATGCGTGCTGTGTTGCATTTTCACTTACAAGTGGGACCGTAGTTGAGCAAACCGACTATCGGCAAACCCCCACCCCGCCCACCGCGCGATGGCTGAGAAAACAGGAGGGAGAAGAGATGGCTGTAGCACGGACTCCAAGAAAATTGGTGTCGGATGGGACTCGTGTGGGTGGCGTGTGCCGTAATGCTAGACATGAATGCTAGTTATGGCCCATGCCACCCCACTATATAGAGGTGTTGGTTACGTAGACCATATTTCCTGGAGTCCGTGCTCAGTCCTCCTCTATCTCTCTTCTCAGCCAGCCAGCAGACGCGTGGAGCCCATGGTCTGTTTGCTCATATGCGGTCCCACACGTCAGTGGAAACGCAAGAGGACCCACTAAACCTGCACATCTTTCACCTCGACGTGCTGGTGATGAAAAACAAATCCAATAAAGATCTTTGGTGGCCGCTTTTGAAGTTACTCAAGAGTAGTAAGATTCTATTTACAGTTAACCCAAGATGCACATCACGTGGCTTCAACTACCACTCTATTTTCTTGCATGACACGACCTGGATGCTGGATGTCCCACCTGTCGGCAAAAGGAGGAAGAACTCGACCAAATCTTCGGTTGTGCTCTCGGATTAGACTAGTTGTGCTAACTTAAAATTTTATTGTGTAGAATGGATGCAAGTTATGGTATTGGGAAGAAGAGTACAACGATATATTGATAGAGCGCAATTTAGTAGATGTTCTAGCACTTTTAGCTAGCATAGAGGCTAGAGATGAGACTAGTGCGCTTGTTGATAGAATAGAGGCTAGACACGTCTACTTCTTTACACTCGAAGAAGAAAGAAGCACGCAAGATCGAGCCTCCGCAGATCAACAATGAATGCATCGATAAGGCACTAATCCAACTTACAGGAGCAGTTATGGAAGTTGGATATCTTCTAAAATGTATTCTTGTGGTTCTTGTTTTCTTTGGCCTTGCTTTTCTAGTCAAAATTTTGGTGATGTATTTCCATGTACCAAAAAATCAATGATGAAAAAAAGATATGTGTTTGCAATGAAAAATGTACGCTGCCAGGATGCGATCGCGCGTTCGGCACACGACCACCGCATCCGAGAAATGGCCCGGACACGACCCCATTGCCCTACCCAAACGGACAGAATCCAGGCAAAACGGAGGTCCGTTTGGGGTCGTGCGTTGGAGTTGGCCTTACAAGTGGGACCGCAGTTGAGGAAACCGACTATCGGCAAACCCCCACCTCGCCCGCCGCGTGATGGCTGAGTTAGAGAAATGACGAGGTTGAAGAGATTGCTGTAGCACGGACTCTAAGAAATATGGTGTCAGATGGAAGTCATGCTAGTGGCGTGTGCCATACTCCTGGACATGAATGCTTGTTCTGGCCCATGCCACCCTACTACTCCTACTACTTATAGTAGTAGTATCGAGGATTCGAGGTGCTAGTTACGTACAGCGAACACATTAACATATGGCCCACCTCACACTGTGGCCAAATTTCCTGGAGTCGGTGCTAGGTTAAAAAGTGTTCTTTGTGAGGATGGGTGGCTGGTCTCAAGTTTAAAACTTGTTGTATTACGTACGTAGACGTAGAGATAGTGCAGTATGTAAAGCTAGTACAAATAGTGTACTATTGTTGATTGGCCTCATCCGATAACTGTAACATCCCAAAATTTTCCAAATTTTGGAATGTCAATAATAAGATTCATAAGATACTAAGAACTATGTTGGTAAAAATATGAAGCCCATAGTGCATTATTGAAACATGTACGTACACAAAATTATTGCTTATTTATTTATGTAACCACTTTTTCTAAGCTAGAAATAATCAATCAGAATATGTGAACATTTTTCTCAGATCTAAATAATAATTCTGAGAGAACAAGCCATTTATTCATTGATTATCTAGTCTAACATTTGTTATTAGTTATGCTTTCTCTCTATCAGCCCATCTAGCCCATCCATCTCTTCTTTTGTTTTTTTGTTTGCCCTTGGGCCACCTTTCCCACTAAGGCCCATATCTGTAAGTGCATCTAGTGCCCCTTAGTGATTTTGGTGTATTGAAGACTTATAGGTTAAGGGACTAATGTGTTTATGAGTGTACACAGGTCTATAAGTCCATGAGGAGTTTGATATTTACAGAGAAAGTCGACCCCTAAAAATGAAGTTCTTCGACTGAAGACTTTGTTATTCTGAAGACTTTCTGAAGACTTTGAAAGTGAAGAAATTGGTGTGACCTTGAAGACTTGGTATTCACTTGAGGAACATGAAGCATGAAGACTTTTGTTTTCGTAGTTTCATTTTCTCTTTCTTGACTCATAGGAAACACCGTACTGTTAAAGGGGGTCGTGGAAATACTAAGGAAAAATTTCCATGTGATGCTCAACTCGAAATCCTACACCTACCAGTCCCTTCGACTGAAGCCTTTGGAAATCTCATACAGTTCAGTCAATTTCTTCAGTGACAGAGACAAAGTTCTTCTGGTCGCTGAGGAATTTGTCCCGACTGAGGAGTTAGGAATTCGCCAGTGCGGATTGCCTACACAGTGAGTATCATGATAGCCCTGAGGAATTTGAGAGTCAAATTTCCTACCGTTGCTGTGCTGCGCGCCAGCTGTGCCAAAATATCTTATCCACCTAACGGTCATATCATTGAAGGGCATTTATGTCTTATCATGTCGGGCTGCTCCCTAGGCTATAAATAGCCGCCCCTACAACCACTAGCTGGTTGGCTGCTCCGAGAGAAACTGACACTTGTCAATTGAGAGCATCCCATCCTCCGAGGACTTTGAGTGAAAATCATCAAGTGAGGAAAACCCAAACCCAAACACCTACAAACCCAAAGTGATTGAGCATCATCAAGAGATTGATCCTGCATGGATCCGACGCTTGTTACCTTTGAAGATGTGCTTCTTCCGCACGGTTAGGCGTCATGGTCTAGAGCATCCAAGAGGAATTGTGGATCGCCGAGTGACCGAGTCTGTGAAGGTTTGGAAGTCGCTCAAGACTTACCACGAGGGATTGGATGAGGTCTGTGACCTTAGTTCAAGGAGAATACGGTGAGGACTTGGTGTCCCGAGCTGCGTGCTCAGCGATCGGGTGTCCGGACTGTGTCCTCGAGTTTAAATACTCACCGCTCCAACAGACGTATAACCGAGACAGCAGTTGGAACTGGTCTACCAAATCATTGTCTTCACCAAGCTTATCGGTTCTATTTCCTCAACTCTTTCATTTCCTCATTCTTGTGTTGAGTGATTGTTCATATCTGTGTTTGAAGACTTTGATCAAGACTTTCTCAATTTCCTCAATTAAATTTCTTCACCGCTTGTCTTCATCTTATGTTATCCTGTGATTACACTTTCTCAGACTCTGGCTTGTCTTCATTTCATCATGATGACCATGCCTCGATTCTGTTATGCTTACTTCGAGTACTTATTCTCGTGCAAGTAGTTCTTCGCTAAGGAATTTCCTCACCGCAAATTCCTCAGTGAAGAATTCATAAAAATCGCCTATTCACCCCCCTCTAGTCGATATAACGCACTTTCAATTGGTATCAGAGCAAGGTACTCCCTTGTTGTCGTGGTGGGCGCACGGCAGATGCCAAGGGATGGCTAAAGAGAGGAGGAGGCTCGAGGGCGCTGGTGGGCTTCGGAGGCGAGGTTGATATGCGCGGGCGCGGGACGCCGGACATACCCAGGTTTGGGGCTCTCCGGAGAGATAACACCCCTAGTCCTGCCGAGTTTAGTTGGATGGTTGATAGTACAATGTTGCTCCTGGAGCTGTTTGAGGAGGAAGGAGGCTGGCCAAGGCTCCGCTGCTCCTTCTCCTTGGTGTCGCTATGTCTCTGTTGAATATCTTGTGTCCTCTCTCTATATTGTCTCTTGTTTCCTATCTGGCGCGGACTCCTGGGGGGTTTTATAGACCAACCCACCCAGGGTTACAATGGTAATATGCCGAGTCGGTGGGCCCGTATAGTCGGTGTCCGGGGTGCCGGGCTGGGTCCCGCTTGGGGGCTTGTGGTTCGCCGGGTTCCCCTAGGTGCGGGCCCCGCGTGCCTAGGGGGACTGTGCGCCGTCTTGTCGATCGTCGTATGCGGGCGGGTCGAGTCACGCACAATGTTCTCCGTCAGCCTCCGCTTCTTGTCGCTGCCGTAAGGGCGGGAACACTTGCTGCCGTGCCATACCCGTCGCGGTAGGTAAGGGGCAGTGTTGCCACGTTCTGGCTGACCACGAGCATGGGCGGGGGCATTGTAGTCTTGGTCATCAGTGAGTGAGGTCTCGTCCCATCGTACGGCCTGGATGGGACGGGAGCTGACCCGTGGCTGGGTTGCCGTGGACGCCACGGGTGGGTTGGCTTACTGGGAAGCCAAGGCCGCGCTGGGTCGAGCTGCCTTGCGTCAGCCGCTGCGGCCGGGTTGACGTACCTTGCCGAGTCGAGGGTTTTGGCCGGGTTGCGCGCCTTGCCGGGTCGAGCGACCCGGCCTGGCGCACGCCGGTTTGCGAGGCGATGCGGGTCCCGCTGTTTTTGAAATATATCCGGGTTCCGTTGCCTGCCCGGGGTTCACCCCCCCGACAATAGTCCCCGAAGCTGTGAGTCCGCCGTCTTTGGATGAGGGGGCCTTCGCAGCTTCCCCTTGAGCAAGGCGGAGTCTGCGAACGCCGGGTCCGCAACACCCATCGTGTGCCGGTTTTCTGAACCGGATCGTGGCGCCCGGCCGAAGGGAACCGAGGAGTCCGCCGAATCTTGAGGCGATCCCTCGGGCTTTGCGTTGACGCCACGTGGTGCTCGGAAGCCGAGGGGCTCGACAGCCACACGCTGCGGCGGGACCGGGCGACGGTCGGGGCCCGCCACGCCGCTTCTTGGCCACGCATGCGGATTTATTGCAGCGTCTGGGGGCCGGTTGCACTTCCCCGCGCAGTTAGTGCGTATGTATGTGCGCACTTATTGCGGGGTAGTGGAACGGGCACGTGCAGACGATCCCACTTCCCCACGTTTGAACCGGGGCTTATAAATTGAGGGGGCAAGGAGCGGCGGCATTATTTCGCCGCGCCCTCCTCGCCCCTCGCTCACCCTGCTCCTTGCTACTGACGCACAGCTGCGCCCGCAGCCCCGAGCAGAGCTCTTCTCCGTCGTCCTTCTTCCTTCCGCCTCCATCCATGGCGCTGCCGTCGGGCTCTTGGATGGGTTCCAGTGTCACCGATGACGACATCACGCAGCTTCGAGCTTCGTGGCGCTTGCCGCGGGAGACGGACGTTGGTGTCCGCCTGCCGCGCGGCGAGCAAAGGCCCCGACCCGAGGGGCAGGAGCGCGCCATCTTCCTTACCCACTTCAAGCGCAGGCTCGGGCTACCGGCGAGCGCCTTCTTCCGCGCCTTTCTAGAGTTCTTCGGGCTTCAACCGCACCATCTCGGCGCCGGCGCCATTGTCCAACTCTCCGGCTTCGTGACCCCGTGCGAGGGGTACCTGGGGGTCGAGCCGACGATCGACCTCTGGGCGCGCTTCTTCTCCTTGAAGCAGCAGGGCCCGTCGGCCGGGGAGTTCGCCGACTGCGGCGCCGCCGTCATCTCCAAGCGGTCGGGGGCAGACTTCCCCAAGATTCCGCTCGAGGATTCTGCCAAGAAGTGGCAGAATTCTTTCTTCTACGTCCGCAATCTTGGCGCGGACCACATCAATCTCCCCCTTTTGCCATGCCGCCGCCGCGGGCGAAGACGAACTAGGGCTACTCGCCCCGGCGCCCGTCGCAGGAGATCGTTAGCCTCTGCGAGTGGGTGACGGTGATGAGGACGCAGGAGGGGCTCACCGGCATGGATCTTCTCACCGTGTTCATCACCCGCCGGGTCCTCCCGCTTCAGAGGCGCTCCTGCCTCATCGGCGAGATGATCGGCCTGCAGGACCCCAACCGAATGGGGTCGACGCGGCTGTCTGGGGAGCAGGCCGCGCGCGCCATCAACGCCATCTCCAGGGCCAATCTTGGAGAGGATTGGCGATTCGGCAAGGCGCCGTATAGCCAGGCGAACCCGGCGCCGCAGGTGAGCACCTGGTCTTCTTACTTTGCCACCGCACATCTTCTTGCTCGTCCCGATGCGTCGCGGGCGGTTCTTCTGAATGCAAGCCTGCATCCTTATGCCCGGGCTCCGCTACAGGTGGCGCCGGTGGCACCAGAGGAGCCCGTGGCCCAAGGCGGCGAGGAGGTGGCCGAGTCTGACGCCGGCGCTACGCGCCGAGCCGGTAAGCTTCGTGTCTTTCTCTTCTTCATTTTGTCTTGATTTGTTGCCCGCGTCGCGGTGAAGGCGATGCTGATGCCGGTTGCTTGGTGCAGCGGTGTTGGGCGGGGAGGCGGCGCTGCACGCGGAGCCGGGCCCTCGCGTGGGGTGGCACCGAGCCGCCCGCATGGCAAGGACAGCGTCGCGCTGCGACCCCGCGGATTCAAAGCGCGCAGCGGACCCGGCCGAGCCCGGAAGGCTGGCCAAGAAGAAGCGCGCGAAGCCGATCCCGGTCCCAGTCTTGATGGGGTAAGTTCTGTTCGCCTCTTGCGCCTAGATTTCCTATCTTTTTTGCTTATTTTGCCTTCCTCTTCAGGTCGCCGATCGCTCTAGCGAGGGTGGCGGCGGAGGCCGCGCCACCGAGGGGACCGCGTTCCGCAGGAGCCGGTCCGACCTCGCCGGTCTGGCCGGGGAGGAGGGGCGAGGCGGCTCGGACCTCGGCCTGGACCCGGACAACGCCGAGGCCTTGGCCTGGCGTGATAGGAACCGGGCCGAGGCGGAGCTGGAGGCGGCGTTGGTCCGGGCTTGGACCGACGCGGCGGCGGCGTGGGCGCGAGGCGGCTCGGAGCCGGCCTGACGCGTGATGCCGGAGGGCATGGTGGTGGAGGCGACGGTTTTTGAACCGTCGTCGGTGAGAGAGCGCAGCCGTGGGGGCCGGCCCGAGGTGGTGCTCCTCGACCAGGAGGTCGTGGAGGTCAGGGGCGATACCCCGCCGTGGGACGACATTGTCGAGCGCGTGGGGGCTGATGGTAGTGGAGGCGGCGTCCCGGAGGGGGCGCCGCTGGCGCGGAGCCGGAGGCGCCGTCGGCTATGGAGGAGGCACCGCAGGCGGCGGTGCCTGAGGTGGCGACCCAAGGCGCACCGGTGTCCGGATCGCCATTGGCGCCGGAAGGGGCGTCAGAGGAGGTGCTGGCCGCGTCGCAAGCGGCCAGCGGGGGGCACGCCTTGGTGCCCCGGCAGAGCGGGGGGCACGACAAGGGCCGGCTACAGGCCGAGGTGGAGCGTCTGCGGGAGCAAGCCGCCGTGGCGGATGAGGCCCGCCAGGACGAGGCTCGCCGCCATGAGGCGGCCGAAAAGGCGACCGAAGACAAGGACGCCGAGCTGAAGGCGACCCTTGCTAAGGCGGCCGATCTGGAGAGGGCGCTCGGGAGCGACGCGGTACGTTGCTCGAGGTGCAACACCTGGAAGAGTCCTTCTCCAGTAAGTGCTGCTTCTTTGTTGTTTGTCGGGTCGGGACCCGGCCCTTTCTTTCTTGTTGTCCTTCTGACTTGCTTCGCCTTTGGCTGCAGGGGCCTTTCCGGAGACGCAGCAGCTGGCGGAGGAAGCCGTCCGCTATCAGCGCGACCCGACCGACGTTGTCAGGTCTGGGACGGATCCGCTGACGGCTTGGACCTTCCGGGAGATCGTTGTCGCTGCTGAGGCCCGGCTGGGGGCCTTGGGAACGCAGATGGAGCAGCTGTCCCGAGCCGGTAAGGCGATGACGGCGGCCTTGTGGCCGGGTTCCGTCCATCTGCGTAGCTTCTCGCGTTTGGCGCGCTGGTTGGAGATGGGCCCAGATCGCCTTAGCGACTGGCGCGTTTCTGCCGCCCGGGCTGGTGCCGAGATGGCGCTCCAGGTCGCGCTGTCTTGGCATCCGGATTTTCAGCTGGACGTGCTGATGGGTCAGCGCGCTGGCTCGGAGCCGTTGCTGCAGGAGCATGCCAACCGGATCGCCTCCCGGGCCAGCTACATCGCCGGGTTCGCCTTCCATGACGAGTTCCATCCGGAATGGACGGAAGACGACGCGGTCGTGGCTGGCGACGACTACGGCTTGCTTCTTTGCGACCCAGAGGGCAGCTCAGAGGAGACGGGCGTCTATGGTGACACAGAGGTCGGAGAGGACACCGGTGCTTCGCTGGACCCGGAGGCCGGCCGGGGAGCCGCCGACGCTGTGGACGCTGCTACTGGAATGCCTGAGAATCTTTTGTAGGAAATTCTGTTAAGTAGCAGGTCCACCCATCCACTGGGGGGTTTCAGGGTGTAATGAACTCGGGCTGTTGGCCTTTGCTTGAAACATTTATGTGTAAATGTTGTGAGTGTTTATTTGCTTTTTGCCTTCTGCTTTTTTCGAACTTATTTCATGCATTGCTCCTCCCTGAAGCTTCCCCCCCGCGAGTCAGACGGCCGAGGCTCCGGTCCATGACAAGGGGTTCGGCTCTTCGAGAGGCGGCTGCAGGAGTTGGGTCCTTAAAAAATGTTGAGCGCGAGCGAAACACCCACTGGGCCGGCTGGCGGCAATCCGGCTTGGCCGGTTGGTGAGCAGCCGGTCGTGCGGCTAACTGAGTTGACGAGCGTCGGGCCGGGTTGGTCGACCCGGCGGCTTTGATTTAGTGTATGAATCGTAGGGGAGCTTTAGCCCGTTGTGCTTGCCCGCCGTCTGCCAAAGCTGGATCTGCGGTTTTAGGGTGAAGTGGGGGGCCGCGGCATCCTAACTTATCAGGAATCACTAAGCCAAGGAGCTGGATCTGCGGTTTTTGGATGGTTGATAGTACAATGTTGCTCCTGGAGCTGTCTGAGGAGGAAGGAGGCTGGCCAAGGCTCCGGCTGCTCCTTCTCCTTGGTGTCGCTATGTCTCTGTTGAATATCTTGTGTCCTCTCTCTATATTGTCTACTCATCTGGCGCGGACTCCTCGGGGGTTTTATAGACCAACCCACCCAGGGTTACAATGGTAATATGCCGAGTCGGTGGGCCCGTATAGTCGGTGTCCGGGGTGCCGGGCTGGGTCCCGCTTGGGGGCTTGTGGTTCGCCGGGTGCCCATAGGTGCGGGCCCCGCGTGCCTAGGGGGACTGTGCACCTTCTTGTCGATCGTCAGGGCGTGGCCGGGTCGAGTCGCGCACAGTGTCCTCCGTCAGGCCTCCGCTTGTTGTCGTCGCCGTAAGGGCGGAACACCGCTGCCGTGCCGCCACTCGTCGTGGGGTAGGTAAGGCGGTGTTGCCACGCTCGCTGACCACGGGCATGGGCGGGGCACCGTAGTCTTGGTCATCGCGATCGAGGTCTCGCCCCATCGTCTGGCCTGGATGGGACGGAGCTGACCTGGGTCGGGTTACCGTGGACGCCACGGTGGGTTGGCTTATCAGGAAGCCAAGGCTGCGCTGGTCGAGCTGCCTTTGTCCAGCCGCCGCGCGGGTTGACGCATTTTGCCGAGTCGAGGGTCTTGGCGGGTCGCGCGCTTTGCCGGGTCAAGCGACCCGTCTTGGCGCACGCCGGTTTGCGAGGCGATGCGGGCCCTGCTGTTTTTTAAATAGATCCGGGTTCCGTTGCCTGCCCGGGGTTCATCCCCCCGACACTTGTTCTGTGTGATTTTGGTTTAACCGCCTGGAGTTTTAGTTATGTCGACCGTAGGTGTCGGTGTCAAAACCGGCGGATCTCGGGTAGGGGGTCCCGAACTATGCGTCTAGGCGGATGGTAATAGGAGACAAGGGACATGATGTTTTTACCCAGGTTCGGGCCCTCTCGATGGAGGTAAAACCCTACTCCTGTTTGATTAATATTGATGATATGGGTAGTACAAGAATAGATCTACCACGAAATCAGAGAGGCTAAACCCTAGAAGCTAGGCTATGGTATGATTGTTGTTCGTCCTATGGACTAAAACCCTCCGGTTTATATAGACACCAGAGGGGGCTAGGGTTACACAGAGTCGGTTACAATGGGAGGAGATCTACATATCCGTATCGCTAAGCTTGCCTTCCACGCCAAGGAAAGTCCCATCCGGACACGGGACGAAGTCTTCAATCTTGTATCTTCATAGTCCAGGAGTCCGGCCGAAGGTTATAGTCCGGCTATCCGGACACCCCCTAATCCAGGACTCCTTCAGTAGCCCCCGAACCAGGCTTCAATGACGATGAGTCCAGCGCGCAGATTGTCTTCGACATTGCAAGGCGGGTTCTTCTCCAAATTCCGTGTACCTGTTGAATAGTGTCCGGCTTCTCATGAATATTGTGCTTCTTGGCTTCCACGCCGAATAATGGCCATCTTCCACGTGTCAGACGAATGCGAAAAGCCAGGGTGTTTTTACATTTACTGTAGGACCTTGAAGTATGTCTAGAGGGGGGGTGATTAGACTACTTGACCAATAAAAACTTAACCTTTTCCCAATTTTATAGTTTGGCAGATTTTAGCTATTTTAGGACAAGTCAAGCAATCATCACACAATTCAAGCAAGCATGCAAAGAGTATATTGGCAGCGGAAATTAAAGCATGCAACTTGCAAGAAAGTAAAGGGAAGGGTTTAGAGGATTCAAACGCAATTGGAGACACGGATGTTTTTCTCGTGGTTCCGATAGGTGGTGCTATCGTACTTCCACGTTGGTGGAGACTTCAACCCATGAAGGGTAACGGTTGCGCGAGTCCACGGAGGGCTCCACCCACGAAGGGTCCACGAAGTAGCAACCTTGTCTATCCCACCATGGCCGTCGCCCACGAAGGACTTGCCTCACTAGCAGTAGATATTCAAGAAGTAGGCGATCTCCTTGCCCTTACAAACTCCTTGGTTCAACTCCACAATCTTGTCGGAGGCTCCCAAGTGACACATAGCCAATCTAGGAGACACCACTCTCCAAGAAGTAACAAATGGTCTGTTGATGATGAACTCCTTGCTCTTGTGCTTCAAATGATAGTCTCCCCAACACTCAACTCTCTCTCATAGGTTTTGGATCTGGTGGAAAGATGATTTGAGTGGAAAGCAACTTGGGGAAGGCTAGAGATCAAGATTATATGGTAGGAATGGAATATCTTGGCCTCAACACATGAGTAGGTGGTTCTCTCTCTAAATGGTAAGTTGGAAGTGTAGGTTCAGTCTGATGGCTCTCTCCACGAATGAAGAGGAGGTGGAGGGTATATATAGCCTCCACACAAAATCCAACTGCTACACACAATTTACCAAACTCGTGGGACCGAATAGTTAAACTCGGTCGGACCGAATTAGTAAACCTAGTGACCGTTAGTGATTTTTGTGGATCGACATGCATCTCGGTGAGACCGATATGGTTAGGGTTAGGGCATAACGTAATCTCGGTGAGACCGACATACAAACTCGGTGAGACCGATTTTGGTAATTAGCTAACCAGAGAGTTGGTCGTAAACTCGGTGGGACCGATTTGCTCTTTTCGTGAGACCAAATGTTACAAAAGGAAACAGAGAGTTTACATTGCAATCTCGGTGGGACCGATCGCTCACTTCGTTGGACCAAACGTTACAAAGGGAAACAGAGATTGTAACCCCATCTCGGTGAGACCGAGATCCCTATCGGTAAGACCGATTTGCTTAGGGTTTGTGGCAGTGGCTATGACTTTTGGAATCGGTGGCGCCGGATAGAAAGAATCGGTGTGACCGATTTTGGCTTTAGGTTTAGGTCATTTGTGGATGTGGGAAAGTAGTTGAGGGTTTTGGAGCATATCACTAAGCACATGAAGCAAAAGGCTCATTAAGCAACACCTCATCCCTTCTTGATAGTATTGGCTTTTCCTATAGACTCAATGTGATCTTGGATCACTAAAATGTAAAATGAAGAGTCTTGAGCTTTTGAGCTTGAGCCAATCCTTTGTCCTTAGTATTTTGAGGGATCCACTTTCATCATCCATGCCATGCCATTCATTGAGCTTTCCTGAAATAATAGTCTTGGAATAGCATTAGCTCAATGAGCTATATGTTGTTATGAATTACCAAAACCACCTAGGATAGTTGCACTTTCAATCTCCCCTTTTGGTAATTGATGACAACATATAGATCAAAGCTTCGACAAATGATAATAAGATTTAAATAACATCGTCGCTTTGAGAAGTATGTGATAAGCAAGAGCCCCCTAAATTTGTGCATAGTTTTAGATTTGCTTTGGACTGCAAATGCACAATGAATTAGGCTCATGGGTTACTCTTCCATGTCACATACATCTTGGTGGAGCGCCAAAATAATAAACAATGAATACATGCACTCATCACCAAGCAAAGTGAGTGATCACATAAGATAGATAGGATAATATCAAGCATGCATAAGTGTAGCTTATGATCAAACACATGATCATCAATGTCTCACAAACATAGTATCTCAACCAAAAGCAAACAAAGTTTGAAAACCACCAAATAAAGCAAGAGAGAACAAAAGCAACACTCTCTCTCGAAGTTTATGATCTATACATTTTTCTCCCCTTTGGCAACAAGTTACCAAAAGTTCATAGAAAATGCATAGTGCTAGATCGACTCTCGTGCTTGATCTTCGGTGGTGGTGTAGAGATGGCTCCTTGGACGAAGACTTCAGCTTGATGTAGATGGAGCTGGAGCTGATGAAGGTGCTGGAGCTGGTGGCACCGAGGCTGTAGCTGGTGCAGATGAAGTTGCTCTTGTGTCGAAATCTGCACACTGATGACCTCTGGGCTCTAGGCACTCTGCAAACACATTTGTTGTAGTCTTGCCCTTCCTCTCCTGCATGTCCTCTTGTAGCTCCTCCACCGCAGTCTAAATCTCGTTACTTTCACATCTAAGTTATAGAACTTTTGTTCTATGATTCTCTCCAAGCTCTCCTGATTTTGAGTTAGGTGGCCAATCCCTTCTCAATCCTCAAGGTTGATGCTATTAAGTAACCAAGCTGCTCCTCGCTTGTTCTTCAAGAGATACTCAGATGCCTCCTCTTGAGTTGGCATCTTGGCAGCCTTCTCCTCTTTGCCTTCTCCTTCTTCTCCCGAGCTTGAACTGATTGTGGATCATCTTCATTCATGACAACCTCATTGTCCTCAAAGTCTGGATAAAGTGGAAAGTGTTCCTTATCCAACTGATATTTTCCGTGCCCATCTTTGAGTTTATCAATTCTTGAATCTGAGGTGCATATCCACAGCTCCTCTTCTCGATCTGCTGCAGTCCTCTTGATAGTTTCAATGATCAGGCTCATGACTTTAAACTTTGTGGCACATCAAACACATGCAACATGTTGATGGCATGCCCTCCGATCATGTTATGGTCACTGACTTGGGCAACAAAGTGTGCCTCGTAATCCAATTGATGGTTGGCAACCCCGACAAAGCAGATAGTGAACTGATCCAAACTTGTGAGTTGCTAATGCCTTGTTTGGAATTTCCTTGTACATGTGAGCCATTGAATTGTGATCCTTTTCTTCTTTGCATAGATGTCTAGGTCATCCTCATTCTCTTCTGGGCATTTATCAGCTTTGCCCACTCTTCAACAGTTGACTGGTACCTTGTACCTTCAGACATCCAAACAATTCTCCCATCTGGGTAGAAATGTGTTGTGGAGTAAACTGCATGATAAGCTCATCATTCCAATTTGTGAGCTTCGCCCAACAAAATCTGCAACTCCACAACTCACAAAGCTGTCCTGCACTCCAGGATAGTGCTCTTCATTCTCCTTGATGAAGTTCCAATGAACCATCTCATGTCACACACAATGGGCTTCTTGTCCAACAGAATGGTCTCATAAAAGTCCTGTTGTTCCTTTGTGTGGAACCCAGAATCAACAGCAGTTCTTCTCCTTGAAGCATATGGATCTTCCAATCTCCATTTCTCAATCCCGAGTCTTTCCCCGACTCTCATGTTCTCACCACAGGATGGGCATCATTGTGGTCTGGTATCTTTGGCTTGAGCTTCCTCGTAACTTGTCCTTCTTCATCTTCCTCATCAACCTCGTGCATTGGGCCTTGTTCTTCTCAGAGCTGGAATACTCCTAGTATTCCTCTTTGGTGCAGACTTGGCCTTGGGGGCAGCTTTGGGTGCTTCCTTGGCTTAGATGTGGCAGCCCTCGATCTGATTGCATCACCCATTAGCTTTGGTGCCTTTGGTGCTGGTGCAGCAGCTCTTCCTCTTCTTCATCATGGAAGGCTTCCCAATAACTCTGCCATGGTCATCTTGACCCTTTCCTTCCTCTTCTTGCTCTCAAAGAATCGGCTCTTTGGGATCAGGATTTTCAGGTAGTTGAGTTGATGTTCTGGCCTTAGACATTGGTTGTCTTCCTGCAGTCCTTTTGGTCTTAATGACCCTTTCCTTCTTGAGCACTTCTTTCTTTGAAGTAGCCTCATCTTCCTCAGCCCTGTAATCTTCATCCTCTGAATCTGAATTTCTTTTCCTCCTTTGCCTAGTAGCAGCCTTAGGCAAATTGCTAGGAGTACTTCTGCTCCCTTCATCTGAAGTTGAGGGACTAGTGCCCTCACTCAAGTTTATCTGCTCTTCTGACCTGTTCTGGCTGTCACTTTGATCAAACATACTACAAAAGCTGACTGCTGACCCTGTGAAGAGTTTATAGATGAGATAGAAAAGATGAGCATCACAAAATGCAGAGGTTTTTGCAAAAGAATGACTCAAAAGTTCAGTTTTAGTTTTCCACAGAAAGCATTTCGGATCCACCGATTTTCAAACTCGGTGATACCGCAGCAGTTTTGGAACCTAAACTGATGATCTCGGTTGGACCGAGTTTCAGTTCGGTGGCACCGAGACTGCTAGGGTTTCACAGAATTCTCAAATCGGTTGCACCGATTAGTAAATCTCGGTCAGACCGAGAGTCACTTGTGCAATGGCATATGCCAAATCGGTGAGACCGAGTTTTTCAACTCGGTGGGTCCGAGATGGTTCCGGCGGAAACCTAAACCTAAAAGTTTGAATCACAACTAATCTATGAACTACTTTGGCTGGATAGATGAGTTGCAATCGTGGCAAGATTGAAGATGAAAACAATGTGCTAGGAATCAGACGTGGATAGCACAAAGATCAAGTCCATACCTTAACTTGGCGGTGGACTTGCTACGGCGGCAACGGCGGGGTCGAAATCCATTGACGGCGGCGAAGACCAGCGAAAGGAGGCTGCTGGCGGCGAGGAGACGATCCGGAGACCACGATGGCAGAGCGAGCTGATGCGCGGGCGAAGGGTTTCAGAGAAATTTGCAAAATTTTGCCCGTGACTATATATAGCCCGACCCTGTCGGTGTGACTGAGTGGAACAACTCGGTGGCACCGAGATGCATAACTGCAAGCATTACAAAGAACTCGGTGAGACCGAAAGTTCAAATCGGTTGCACCGAGATTGAAAACTCAGATCAACTTGATGATCTCGGTAGGACCGAATGGAAGGATCGGCCGACCGAGAATCATTAAGAGGTTTTGGAAGTTTAAGTCTATGATGAATCGGGACTCGAGTGCTCCTCACACGAGTGGTTCAATCTGACTTGATCAAATTTTGTGATGTAGCATGAATAGAGTTTGAGACGAGAAAAGCATAGATAGCTAAAGAAGGTTCTTAGGCATTCTTGTCCATCCACTTGGCCAAAAGAAGAAAGAACCAATCAAACAAAACAACAAGTGGATGTCCTTGAATGAGTAAAATATGCACCAACATGCTCACACAATAAGATGGCAATTGAAATATGTGGCAAAGCATGCACAACCAATTCTAGCATCTATCAAACAATTGGCGATGACTAGGTCATCTATATATGAGTATATTGACTTAGGAGTCAAATGAGAACATTTGATCATAGGTCATACTCATCGCTTAAGCTCAAGTGGGGTTACCACTTTTACATAATGCATTAATGTGTTCACATCATTAGAGTAGCTTTGACTCAATTCTTAGAGTTAAGCTCCCCCTAGATGTGAGATCCCCCCTTAGAGGGTTGAACTAACCTTGGGTTTTGTCGATGATGACTTCATGTAGGTGTTGAAGATGTAGATGCTCAATGTTGATGTAGATCATTTGGAGCAATCCTTTGGAGTGAGTTGCACTTTCAACTTGCCTACATGGGTTAGTCCCACAAGGAACAAACAAGAATATCCATAGACATAGAGTGATGCACACACAAGATGATGTCCATGAAAACATTAGGTTACCTTGTCCCTTGCCTTACCAACATGAGGGTTTGTGACTCCTTGAACTAGTGCAAGATGTGAAAGTTGATTGCACTTGTTCTTGCCAAAATGATATGAGTGAAGAATGTTGGCGGAGTCACCCTCAAGAACTCTCTAGTTCTTCTTCTTCGGGATCCACAATCTTTGGGAGTTGTAGTTGTACTTGATGAAGTAGAACTTGACGTAGTCTTGGGGACCCACTCGAACGAGGCTTTAGGTGCTTCTTCAAATGCATCAATCTCTTCTTGAAGCTTGTCCTTGCCTTTGTTCTTGTGGTCTTGTGGTGGAAGATCATCTTGAGCTTGTGTCCCCTTGAAGGAAGTAGGATCATACTTCTCTTGTTGAGGAACAAACTTTGTCTTGGGGTATTGATCTTCTTCCCACTCAACTCCATTGGCGTTGAACTTTCGTTCAAAACCAACACCTTGATTCTTCCGGTGCCTTCCTTGCTTATGCATAATTTCCTCAATTGCTTACTCCCGCAAGGCTCTTGTAAACACCTTTCTATAATTCCTTCAATAAACTATTTTCTTGCTCAAGTGTAACTTGGCTAAGAGAATCATTAGTGGAATCAAGAGAACTACTAGAAGCAACAACATTGGATTTGACATTATTATTGTTACTACTAGAGGAAGTATCTTTCTTGTACTTGTTACTAGACTTGACTTGAGGCATGTAAGTAGATAAGAGTAAACGCTGGCAATGTAAGAAGAACTTTTCTTGCGGAGATCATCATTGATTGCCTTTAAGAACTCATGCTCTTGCTCAAGATTGAGCTTTTCAAAGCGTAACTTCTCATGAGCCCTTAAAAGTTCTCGATGATCTTCAAGATAGTTTCATGAGCCAACTTAAGAGTGTTTAGTTCTTTAGTTAGAAGCTCAATTTTCTCCTTATCATTGTCATTCGCTTGATTAGCATGATTAATTGACGCTTCATCATAGTATTCATCACTAGAGTTGTCAACAAGTAAATCATCATCACCTAGCAAGTCATCTTCATCACTATTGAAATCAACATACTGGGATGTGTTACCTTAGGACCTTTGGCCATGAAGCATCTTCCAATTCCTTCATTTGGTGAATCAAATATGTCGAGGAGTTGGTTGACACAAGTGCTAGACCGGCAACACCTTCATCTTGAGTATATTTGAGTCGGAGTGATAGCTTCTCCGGAGTGATGGTCGAGTCGGAGCCGAAACCCATTCACCAACATGAGCTTGATGTCTTCGCTTTGTGTAGCTCCTTGATGACTTGTCCTTCCTTTCCTAATCCTTGCTTCTCCGTGAGGGTCTTCGTTCATAACGATCATCTCTACTCCTCCTCTCTCTGGTGGTGATTCTTCTCTTTGCTTCTTCTTTTGGAGAATCTTCTCTCTTTTGTAGGGTGCCGTACACTCATTGAGTAGTGTCCGGTCTCCCACAATTGTAGCAATTGCGCTTCGACTAGAAGATCTTTTGTCATTGTAAGACCTTGACTTGGAGCTTCTTTCTTTGCTTCTACTTTTGTAGAACTTGTTGAAGTTCTTCACCATTAAGCTCAATTCTTCATTGAAGGTTGGTTTCTCACTTGATGATGTGGGGCTTCACTTGAGGCTTTGTAAGCACCACTTGACTTGTTGTGAAGTTCCTCCTTGTCCTTGAGTGACATCTCATGAGCAACAATCCTTCCAATGACTTCCGCTGGCTTGAGATCTTTGTAGTTTGGCATCATTTGGATCAATGTGCACACGGTATCATACTTTCCATCCAATGCTCTTAGGATCTTCTTGATGATGAATTTGTCGGTCATCTCTTCACTCCCTAAGCCGGCAATCTCATTTGTGATAAGAGCAAGCCTAGAGTACATTTCAGCGACACCTTCACCATCCTTCATTTTGAACTTGTCAAGCTGACTTTGGAGCACATCCAACTTGGATTCCTTGACGGATTCGGTACCTTCGTGCATATCAATCAAAGTATCCCAAATTTCCTTTGCATTCTCAAGACGGCTGATTTTGTTGAATTCTTCGGGGCACAATCCGTTGAAGATGATGTCACATGCTTGAGCGTTGTATTGCAACATCTTCAATTCTTCCGCATTAGCTTCACGGTTCGGTTCTCTCCCATCAAAAAATTCACCTTGCAAGCCAATACAAATAATTGCCCAAACGGCGGGGTTATGTCCAAGAATATGCATTTTCATCTTATGCTTCCAACTAGCAAAATTAGTACCATCAAAGTAAGGACCTCTACGGTGATAATTTCCCTCGCTAGACGCCATACTCTCCTAGGTTGTGAAACCAAGGCTATGACCACCAAAAGCTATGGAAATCAAAGCAAATGGAGACCAAAGCTCTGATACCACTTGTAGGACCTTGAAGTATGTCTAGAGGGGGGTGATTAGACTACTTGACCAATAAAAACTTAACCTTTTCCCAATTTTATAGTTTGGCAGATTTTAGCTATTTTAGGACAAGTCAAGCAATCATCACACAATTCAAGCAAGCATGCAAAGAGTATATTGGCAGCGGAAATTAAAGCATGCAACTTGCAAGAAAGTAAAGGGAAGGGTTTAGAGGATTCAAACGCAATTGGAGACACGGATGTTTTTCTCGTGGTTCCGATAGGTGGTGCTATCGTACTTCCACGTTGGTGGAGACTTCAACCCACGAAGGGTAACGGTTGCGCGAGTCCACGGAGGGCTCCACCCACGAAGGGTCCACGAAGTAGCAACCTTGTCTATCCCACCATGGCCGTCGCCCACGAAGGACTTGCCTCACTAGCGGTAGATCTTCACGAAGTAGGCGATCTCCTTGCCCTTACAAACTCCTTGGTTCAACTCCACAATCTTGTCGGAGGCTCCCAAGTGACACCTAGCCAATCTAGGAGACACCACTCTCCAAGAAGTAACAAATGGTGTGTTGATGATGAACTCCTTGCTCTTGTGCTTCAAATGATAGTCTCCCCAACACTCAACTCTCTCTCATAGGTTTTGGATCTGGTGGAAAGATGATTTGAGTGGAAAGCAACTTGGGGAAGGCTAGAGATCAAGATTCATATGGTAGGAATGGAATATCTTGGCCTCAACACATGAGTAGGTGGTTCTCTCTCAGAAATGGTAAGTTGGAAGTGTAGGTTCAGTCTGATGGCTCTCTCCACGAATGAAGAGGAGGTGGAGGGGTATATATAGCCTCCACACAAAATCTAACCGTTACACACAATTTACCAAACTCGGTGGGACCGAATAGTTAAACTCGGTCAGACCGAATTAGTAAACCTAGTGACCGTTAGTGATTTTCTGTGGGACTGACATGCATCTCGGTGAGACCGATATGGTTAGGGTTAGGGCATAACGTAATCTCGGTGAGACCGATTTTGGTAATTAGCTAACCAGAGAGTTGGTCAGGTAAACTCGGTATGACCGATTTGCTCTTTTCGGTGAGACCGAAATGTTACAAAAAGGAAACAGAGAGTTTACATTGCAATCTCGGTGGGACCGATCGCTCACTTCGTTGGACCAAACGTTACGAAGGGAAACAGAGAGATTGTAACCCCATCTCGGTGAGACCGAGATCCCTATCGGTAAGACCGATTTGCTTAGGGTTTGTGGCAGTGGCTATGACTTTTGGAATCGGTGGCGCCGGATAGAAAGAATCGGTGTGACCGATTTTGGCTTTAGGTTTAGGTCATTTGTGGATGTGGGAAAGTAGTTGAGGGTTTTGGAGCATATCACTAAGCACATGAAGCAAAAGGCTCATTAAGCAACACCTCATCCCTTCTTGATAGTATTGGCTTTTCCTATAGACTCAATGTGATCTTGGATCACTAAAATGTAAAATGAAGAGTCTTGAGCTTTTGAGCTTGAGCCAATCCTTTGTCCTTAGTATTTTGAGGGATCCACTTTCATCATCCATGCCATGCCATTCATTGAGCTTTCCTGAAATAATAGTCTTGAATAGCATTAGCTCAATGAGCTATATGTTGTTATGAATTACCAAAACCACCTAGGGATAGTTGCACTTTCAATCTCCCCCTTTTTGGTAATTGATGACAACATATAGATCAAAGCTTCGACAAATGATAATAAGATTTAAATAACATCGTCGCTTTGAGAAGTATGTGATAAGCAAGAGCTCCCCCTAAATTTGTGCATTGTTTTAGATTTGCTTTGGATTGCAAATGCACAATGAATTAGGCTCATGGGTTACTCTTCCATGTCACATACATCTTGGTGGAGCGCTCAAAATAATAAACAATGAATACATGCACTCATCACCAAGCAAAGTGAGTGATCACATAAGATAGATAGGATAATATCAAGCATGCATAAGTGTAGCTTATGATCAAACACATGATCATCAATGTCTCACACACATAGTATCTCAACCAAAAGCAAACAAAGTTTGAAAAACCACCAAATAAAGCAAGAGGGAACAAAAGCAACACACTCTCTCTCGAAGCCTATGATCTATACATTTTTCTCCCCCTTTGGCAACAAGTTACCAAAAAGTTCATAGAAAATGCATAGTGCTAGATCGACTCTCAGGCTTGATCTTCATGTGGTGGTGTAGAGATGGCTCCTTGTACGAAGACTTAAGTTGATGTAGATGGAGCTGGAGCTGATGAAGGTGCTGGAGCTGGTGGCACTGACGCTGTAGCTGGTGCAGATGAAGTTGCTCTTGTGTTAGAAACTGGCACAGCTGATGACCTCTGGGCTCTAGGCACTCTGGCAAACACATTTGTTGTAGTCTTGCCCTTCCTCTCCTGCATGTCCTCTTGTAGCTCCTCCACCGCAGCCTCAATCTCAGCCACTTTCACATCTAAGTTATAGAACTTTTGTTCTATGATTCTCTCCAAGCTCTCCTGATTTTGAGTTAGGGTGGCCAATCCCTTCTCAATCCTCAAGGTTGATGCTATTAAGTAACCAAGCTGCTCCTGCTTGTTCTTCAAGAGATACTCAGATGCCTCCTCTTGAGTTGGCATCTTGGCAGCCTTCTCCCTCTTTGCCTTCTCCTTCTTCTCCTGAGCTTGAGCTGATTGTGCATCATCTTCATTCATGACAACCTCATTGTCTTCAAAGTCTGGATAAAGTGGAAAGTGTTCCTTATCCAACTGATATTTTCCTGTGCCCATCTTTGAGTTTATCATTTCTTGAATCTGAGGTGCATATCCAGAGCTCCTCTTCTGATCTGCTGCAGTCCTCTTGATAGTTTCAATGATCAGGCTCATGACTTTAAACTTTTGTGGCACATCAAACACATGCAACATGTTGATGGCATGCCCTCTGATCATGTTATGGTCACCAGACTTGGGCAACAAAGTGTGCCTCAGAATCCAATTGATGGTTGGCAACCCTGACAGCAGATAGTGAGCTGATCCAAACTTGTGAGTTGCTAATGCCTTGTTTGGAATCTCCTTGTACATGTGAGCCATTGAATTGTGATCCTTTTTCTTCTTTGCATAGATGTCTAGGTCATCCTCATTCTCTTCTGGGGCATTTATCAGCTTTTCCCACTCTTCAACAGTTGACTGGTACCTTGTACCTTCAGACATCCAAACAATTCTCCCATCTGGGTAGAAATGTGCTGTGGAGTAAAACTGCATGATAAGCTCATCATTCCAATTTGTGAGCTTCTGCCCAACAAAATCTGCAACTCTACAGCTCACAAAGCTGTCCTGCACTCCAGGATAGTGCTCTTCATTCTCCTTGATGAAGTTCCAATCGACCCATCTCATGTCACAGACAATGGGCTTCTTGTCCAACAGAATGGTCTCATAAAAGTCCTGCTGTTCCTTTGTGTGGAACCTGTAATCAACAGCAGTTCTTCTCCTTGAAGCATATGGATCTTCCAATCTCCATTTCCTCAGCCCTGAGTCTTTCCTGACTCTCATGTTCTCAGCCACAGGATGGACATCATTGTGGTCTGGTATCTTTGGCTTGAGCTTCCTCAGAACTTGTCCTTCTTCATCTTCCTCATCAACCTCGAGCACTTTGGGGCCTTATTCTTCTCGGAGCTGGAATACTCCTAGTATTCCTCTTTGGTGCAGACTTGGCCTTGGGGGAAGCTTTGGGTGCTTCCTTGGGCTTAGATGTGGCAGCCCCTGATCTGATTGCATCACCCATTAGCTTTGGTGCCTTTGGTGCTGGTGCCTTTGATGAGCCTTTGGAACTTTTGGAATCGGTGGCGCCGGATAGAAAGAATTGGTGTGACGATTTTGGCTTTAGGTTTAGGTCATTTGTGGATGTGGGAAAGTAGTTGAGGGTTTTGGAGCATATCACTAAGCACATGAAGCAAAAGGCTCATTAAGCAACACCTCATCCCTTCTTGATAGTATTGGCTTTTCCTATAGACTCAATGTGATCTTGGATCACTAAAATGTAAAATGAAGAGTCTTGAGCTTTTGAGCTTGAGCCAATCCTTTGTCCTTAGTATTTTGAGGGATCCACTTTCATCATCCATGCCATGCCATTCATTGAGCTTTCTTGAAATAATAGTCTTGGAATAGCATTGGCTCAATGAGCTATATGTTGTTATGAATTACCAAAACCACCTAGGGATAGTTGCACTTTCATTTACCCCCCAAGCTATGTAAATGAGCTGCCTTTTAAAGAGACGAGGATCTAGATCCAAATCACACCATCTTCCCTTCGCGAGCATTCATCGGAGCGCATCCGACAGAGATCCATTCCATCATTGCCAGTCGGTGCAGCTCCTCCTCTCGCCCTCCCAGCCCTCAGCCGGGAGATTGGGAGAGATGCTCCGTCCCGCACAGCGAGCTAGTGACGCTCCAAGCCAAGGGGTTTCTCTCCCCAGCCTACATGGTCCAGGTTTGAGCCGGGCTTGCCACCTATAATGGTGGAGAGCAAGCGGAGAGCGTCCCCAATCCCTCCAAAGGAGAGCGGGTCTGCCTTGTCCCTTATTTGATAAGAGGGCTCGGATTTCCAATTCATCCGTTTCTCCGGGGGCTCCTGGAGTTCTACGGCCTCCAGTTGCACAACCTTACGCCTGCCTCCATATTGCATATTGCGGGCTTCGTAGCCCTTTGCGAGCTATTTTTGGGCATCGAGGCTCATTTTTCTCTGTGGAGGAAGCTGTTCTGCCTTGTGCCCCGTTCTCAGAAGGGGTCAATATATCAAGTGGGCGGAGCCGAAGTATGGCGCATCGCCAGGACCGGATATCCATCCGGAACCCCAAAGAAGGCGTCCAAAGACTGGCCTTTAGAATGGTTTTACATAGAAGATGTACCCCTGCCAGATCCTGTTCGGATCGGCCTCCCCGAGTTTGATAATGCTCCCTTGAAGAAGCGCCTGAACTGGCGTCCACGGAGCCCTCAGAAGGAAAATGACAAGGACGTTCTTTATCTGATGAGCCGGATAAGGCTGTTAGCTCATTCTGGACTGACCATGATCGAGGTCATGGCCACATGCATTATGCGGGGGGTGCAGCCGCTTCAGTATAGAGGCCACCACATGTGGGATTTCAACGGGGAGGATGATGCCACCCGCTGCGGCTCTAAGGGGCCGAAATCGGTTGCCGCTCTGACGAAGATCTTGTCCGCATTGTACAAGGGAGAAGAGGAGGAATTCCTCCGCGTCAATTCTCAGGGCAGATTTTCTATGTACAATCCTCCAAGCTGGGTAAGCGGACACTTCTTTTTGCCCATCCGTTCCATATTCCCATAGTCAAGTACCTTATCTTGTGATTTCGAGACAGGAATTGCGCCGGGCCGTATAGGATATAAACAGCCCTCCTCCACAACCCGAGGATCCGGAACGGTCCCTCGATCTGGCCTCCCAAGAGGATCCGGACATATCCGTGGAGCTGATCGATGGGGTATTTTACCAACTGAGCATCGACAATGCCTTGGTGGCTATTACAGCCGATTATCCTGGACTGCTCCCCGCCTCACAAGTAATCGAGTCCGAAGTCCTAATACTTTGAAGATGATCCATCCGTGCTTATTTTTGATCACCATATACCAATGGTGTTTCACAGAGGAGGATCTCGAGGCGGAATGCCGAGCCTGCGGCGACTGGCCAACAAGGGACCGTGAGGGTGGGCAGGCTAAAGAGACACGCAGTCCGGGCCGAGGCACCGGCGCAGCAGTAAGGCGCGCCGCCTTATTCCAAGGTATTATTCTTACGATGCGTACTAACGCCCGTCTCTCTTTTTTTAGGAAAAAGAGGGCTCGCCGGACTTTATCCGGAGAGATTGCCAATCGCGCCTCCAACAGCCAGGCTCCAAAGCCAGGTCCAGAAGCAGAGGCGAACACGAGGCGTGCGTCGGACACTCCTCCGACAGAGGATGCATACAGACTGTCCGCCACCAATTCCGAGGTGGAGAGTGCCATGAATCATAGGCGCCGCCGGACAGTTCTTCGCAACGCTTGTTTCTCCCAAGAGGCATTGGACGCCTTTAATTCGGGAGATTCGTACCTCCGTGCCGCTCAAAATGGTCTAGCCAGAGCCATGGAGCAGTATGTGAAAGACATATGGGTAAGAAAATTTGATGGTTATATATGTCAGTAGCCCCCGAGACTTGAAACAGTTAGAATAACTGATTTAAGGATCATTTGTTATGAAGGATCTTACAGAAAAGAATACCCAACTGTCCCAGGAGCTGGAAGAGTGCAAAGCCCAACTTGAGGCCGCACTAGCCGCGACAGGGGAGGCCAAGAAGACCCCCTCTGGTAATATATGCTTCGAAAGATAAGTATGTTGTGAAGTGCGGCGTGTGTGCAAATCTGACAATAACATTGCAGATGGCGCCGAAGTAGATCCGGACAAGCAACAACTCTTGCGCCGGTTAAAGGCCGGCGAGAGTGTGCTTATGAAGGTGAGGCAGGAGAAGAATAATCTCCAAGATGCCAACACCCAGCTGGTCGAGGAACTAAAGGATGTTCGTGCCCAGCTGTCGGACTCCGTGAAGGAGAATCGGCAGCTTCGACGGGGCATGTTTAGTAAGTGCTTGAACGAACTTTGGAAAAGAGTTCGGCGAGGAAGTCGACTAACAGAGTTATGTCTGTAGGTATGCTCATAGGTCGTCCTGCAGAGGAAATGCCCGATTCTAGGGGTGACCTTCTTCCCGAGCTCTTACAACTGCACGAACGAGTTCGGCAGGTGATGAAGGGCGTCGCCCAGGCCTTGTGGCCATCTGTCTCCATGCCCGAAGGCCTTGGAGAGCTTGCAGAGAGGCTTATGGGAGCGCGGCGGCGCTTCCAATTATGGAAGATATCGGCCTGCCGTCAAGGCGCCAGGGAGGCCTGGGCCATGGTGAAGACGCGGTACACGAAGGCTGACCCAAACCACATGGCCGAGGTATGACCTATGGGGGCCAATGGGAAGGAGATCCCTGTGAGCTTAGTGTACGACCAAGTAGAGTTGGCCGCCAAATATTCCCAATAGGACTGTAAACTAGACAACCTGTTGGATGGTATTGAAGAGGAATATGCCCAGTCAAATTGACTATGTAATTTAAGATGACATGTAAAATGCCTTCTAGCCGGATTGTAGATCGTTTGTCATGGCAGACCTTTCGCTTCGACCTCGGGACCCGATAGTCCGGAGTGTGTCCGAATACCCTCTCGGTTATGTAAGAACCGGGGCATGCATGGAGACCAGGCGTAGGGGTCATTAGTGCTTGAACATACAAGTGCCCAACTAGTTATGTTATATTACATGGTTAGTAAGAAACATCTTCCAGGGAGAATAGTTCCGTTAGGGGTTCCTTTCCCTGGGAGGCATGCCCTAAAGTGCATGTTCGGACTGCGAAAAAAGCAGAAAAGCATCTGGGGGTAGATAAATAAACAAGTGAGAAATCATCTTTAGTTCACCGACCGAATATTCCCTTAAGAACGCTAGCTTTCGGCTTCACCCAGTCTGAGGTACACATCCGGCTGACCTGGCAGTAACAATCGTAGAGGTGCTCCCTTTACCGCCTAGCCGAACAATCGGGAACGTAGGGGTAAGCACAGGAGCCAGGCAACCCAGCTTGGCCAAAACTTAAGTCATATCGATGCATATAATTGTGAACAAAGGTACATGCGGAAGTGTGACACATGTGTTGGGCATGAAGCCCGTATAAATAAGCTTTTGTTAAAGAAGCCCCCAGGTATAATGAGCGTGGATAGCGCGTCAGTTGTGTGTGAACGAGTCGCGAACGAGCCCTTAAAGGCTGTAAGAGAAAAGAAAAAGGGGGGAGAAGGAGAGAAATATAAGACAACTAATGTATAAAAAATAGACAGAGGAAGGAGACGAACACAGAGTCTGGCGCTAGGCGTAGAATCTTCGGAGACGGGCTGCGTTCCATGGGTTCGGCTCGAGTCGGTTGTCCGATGCATCTCGCAGACGGTACGCTCCACCAGTCAGGACTTGGTCAATAATAAAGGGACCTTCCCATTTGGGCTTGAGTTTGTCCTTTTTCTCGTCCGGCAGGCGTAGAACTAGCTCGCCAACATTGTAAGTTTTGGCCCGTACTTCTCTGCTTTGATATCTTTGAGCCTGCTGTTGATAGAATGCGGAACGGGCTTTTGCCACGTCACGCTCCTCCTCCAAGGCGTCCAAACTGTCCTGCTGATCGAGTTCGGCTTCTCTTTCTTCGTACATGCGCACGCGAGGTGAGTCATGAATTATGTTGTAGGGCAGAACCGCCTCTACGCCGTATACCATAAAGAATGGTGTGTATCCGGTGGTGCGATTCAGCGTGGTCCGCAGCCCCCAGAGTACAGAGTCAAGCTCCTCTACCCAGTGCGTGTTGGATTCCTTGAGGGAACGCACTAATCTGGGTTTGATGCGCTCATGATTGGACCATTTGCTCGCTCGACCGACCGTTAGTTTGTGGGTGATAGATGAAGCATAGTCGAGCTTGATGCCCATGTTTTTGCACCAGAGTTTGACCTCGTCGGCCATAAAGTTCGTGCCGTTATCGGTGATGATCTTTGTGGGGACGCCAGTAACGGTGTCTGACCCCGATATGAAGTCTATCACCGCACGGATTCGCCTTCTTAACAGCTTGGCCTCTATCCATTTGGTGAATTTATCCACCATGACCAGTAGGTATTTTCGCCAGGGGTTCCTCCTTTAAGGGGTCCAACCATGTCAAGCCCCTGACCGCAAAGGGCGTGTGATGGGTATAGTTTGGAGGCGGTGGGTGGCATATGGCTTTGGTTAGCAAAGAGCGGGCAACCGACGCATCGTCGGACTAAGTCTGAGCATCTGCCAGGCCACCGCCAATTAAATCCTGTCGGAAGGCCTTGCTTACAAGGGCCGGGCTGCGGCGTGGTGCCGCCGAGTCCGGCATGAATTTCAGCCAGAAGATTCCGCCTTCCTCTTGAAGATACACCTTGAAGGACTCGGTGGTGCTTTTCTTATAAAGCTCTCCCTCATGGACTTTATAGGCTTTAGATCACCGCACTATGCAGCGTGCCTCGTTTTGGTCCTCGGAAGTTCCTGCCTGGTTAGGTAGGCTAGGAATTGTTCATCCCACGGGGCAATGACTGCCATTATTACGTGGGCTGAAGATGTTACTTCGTTGGCAGAGCCTCCCGTTGTGTCAGAATGTTCGGTGTCGGGCGGTGCAGTTGGGTCCGGGCTGTTATTTCTGGACTCCCCTTCCCATAATACGGATGGCTTGAACAACCTCTCCAAGAAGATATTGGGGGGGGCGGCATCGCGCTTTGCACCAATGTGTGCCAAGACGTCTGCTGCCTGATTGTTTTCCCGAGCTATATGGTGAAATTAGAGCCCTTCGAACCGATCTGACATTTTTAGGACGGCGTTGCAATAAGCTGCCATTTTCGGATCCTTGGCATCAAAATCTCTATTTATTTGGGATATCGCGAGGTTCGAATCCCCGCGCACCTCTAGGCGTTGAATGCCCATGGAGACTGCCATTCGGAGACCATGTAGAAGGGCCTCGTATTCGGCTGCGTTGTTGGAGTCCGTATACATTATCTGGAGTACATATTGAACTGTAGAAGGGCCTCGTATTCGGCTGCATTGTCTCCGTTGTCCCTTGCCAGACATGTCTGAATCATGCGCTGATATGTTGCGCCGGCGTTTTTGAGCCCGAAGGGCATTGTGTTGAAGCAGAATGGGCCGTATGGGGTGATGAATGCCGTTGCGGCTTGGTCTGGCTCTGCCATCTTGATTTGATGGTAGCCGGAGTATGCGTCGAGGAAACATAATGAATCGTGTCCTGCGGTAGCATCGATAATTTGATCGATGCGGGGGAGGGGGAAGGGATCCTTTGGCAAGCCTTGTTGAGGTCCTTGAAATCGACGCATAGGCGCCAGGATTTGTCCTTCTTTGGTACCATCACCAGGTTTGCTAGCCAGTCCGGATGTTTTATATCTCGATGAATCCGGCCTCCGATGGTTTGGCTAGCTCCTCTCCCATGGCTTGTCTCTTAGGTTCGGGAAACGCCAAGGGCCTGCTTGACTGGCTTGAATCCTTTTAGGATGTTTAGGCTGTGCTCGTCCAGCCGGCGAGGGATTCCTGGCATGTCTAAAGGGTGCCAGGCAAAAATGTCCCAATTTTCGCGTAGGAATTCTCGTAGTGCGGCGTCTACATCAGGGTTTAACTGCGCCCCGATGGAGGCCGTTTTTGTAGGGTCCGTTGGATGGACTTGGAATTTGACTATTTCGTCCGCCAGTTTAAAGGAGGTGGACTTGGATCTTTTATCGAGTATCACGTCGTCCCTGTTCACCGTGGAGCACAACAAGAGATCGGTTCCTCCGCCGCTAGGGCTTGGATAGTGCCTCAAGGGCAGTCTTGTTGTCTTATTTTCGGCGTGGAGTGCTATGCCCGGGTCACTAGCAAGAGTGATGATACCTTGGGCCCGGGCATTTTGAGCTTCATGTACCCGTAATGGGGTATAGCTTGAAAAATTGTGAATGCCTCTCGCCCTAATAGAGCGTGATATCCGCTGCTGAACGGGGCCACTTGGAACGTGACCTCCTCAGACCTATAATTATCCGGCGTGCCGAACACCACATCCAGTGTGATTTTTCCTGTACAGCACGCTTCCCGACTAGGGATTATTCCTCTAAAGGTTGTGTTGCTTCCTCAATGCGGCTCCAGTCTATTTCCATTTTTCAAAGGGTTTCCTCGTAAATGAGGTTCAATCCGCTGCCACCGTCCATGAGTACCTTGGTAAGGCGAAAGCCGTCCACTATTGTACTGAGGACCAATGCGGCTGGTGCTCGGGCTGTTCGGAATTTAGGTTCATCACTGGCATTAAAGGTAATAGCCGTGTCACTCCATGTGTTTATTGTTGCTACTTGGTAGACTTCGGTAAGGCTGCGGAGTGTTCGTTTCCGCATATTGTTTGATGCGAAAGTCTCGAACACTGTTAATACCGTACTGGTATCCCTGGGCTGGTGCTCTGTGGATTCTGGAGTTAGAAGCTCTTCGCCACTTCTGGCCACCTGCCGGAGTATCCAACATGCTCTAAGGCTATGAGTTGGTGTGGCGCCCTCCGTACTATGAATTTTGCAGGGTCCATTGAGCCATCCCTCCAAAGACGGTTCCATGCCCTATAGAGGTTTTTGCTTTTGGTGTTTAACCCAGGTGCTCGCGATAATGCACCCTTTTATTTCGGACTGGGGTTGTATTCAGGGCCGGATTGTCCCAAAATTTTATTTCGGTTTTCGAGGCGCTTTCCATCGCACAGTACTTTCGTACTATGGACGCCAAGTCAGCGAAGCATGTAATTTCACGGTGACTTATGGCGTTGAGGATTCCGTTGTCCGTGCAATTATTGCAGAAGAATGAAATCGCATCCTCCTCGCGACAGTCCTTTATCCTGTTCATGACCAGGAGGAATCTGGCCCAGTAATGGCGTACTGTTTCTGTGGGCTCTTGCCGAATTTGGATAGATCGCTTATGTTTGGGTGGGCATGTGGAATTAAATCTGGAACCTCGCCCGATCTGAGACTCAGGGGCCAAGGGGTTTCCGAACTCGGAAGCTTGGGTTCTTGGATGTTGTCCAATGAATCTAGCCCGCTGCCTGACTTTAGGTTCAGGGCTTGAGTGACGTCCTCCCCTCCGCGGGTATCCGGCTTGGAGGGATCGGGAATCCGGACATAACTAGTCCTTAAGATAGATGAAGGCTTTCCGCATTGTTCCTCCACCACTGCAACGTGATGGGTGACCTGGGGAGAGTTAATCTCTCTCGGATCGGGTTTAGGCCCAATCTGATCGTAGTCTGTAGCGACTCCCAGGGCGGCGATGCGATCCAAGAGCTCGTTTAAGGAAGAGAGCTCCATCGGATCTAACTGCTCGGCGAGTTCCGAGTTGACATGAAGATTGCTTTCGATGACCCGAGAAGTCATCGTCCGCGCGGCGGCCGAACAGGCGGTCATAAGAAAAATGCCTAACTGGAGAGTTTGGCCGATAGCCAAAGCTCCTTTAGCAACAGTGCCATCTTTAAAGACGGGATGAGGCATCCTTCCTGATGGCGACGGCACAGCGGAACTCTCAGTGAGAGCACCAATGTCGGTGTCCAAACCGGCGGATCTCGGGTAGGGGGTCCCGAACTGTGCGTCTAGGCGGATGGTAACAGGAGACAAGGGACACGATGTTTTTACCCAGGTTCAGGCCCTCTCGATGGAGGTAAAACCCTACTCCTGCTTGATTAATATTGATGATATGGGTAGTACAAGAGTAGATCTACCACGAAATCAAAGAGGCTAAACCCGAGAAGCTAGCCTATGGTATGATTGTTGTTCGTCCTACGGACTAAAACCCTCTGGTTTATATAGACACCGGAGAGGGCTAGGGTTACACAGAGTCGGTTACAATGGGAGGAGATCTACATATCCGTATCGCCAAGCTTGCCTTCCACGCCAAGGAAAGTCCCATCCGGACATGGGACGAAGTCTTCAATCTTGTAGCATAGTCCAGGAGTCCGGCCGAAGGTTATAGTCCGGCTATAGGGACACCCCCTAATCCAGGACTCCCTCAGCAGGTATGATCAAGGTCTCTGCTGGCTGTCCTACCTTCGATGGGACAGACTACCCCTACTGTAAGAATAAGATGCGAATGCATCTTGAGGCAATTGATAACGATCTCTGGTATGTTGTGGAAAATGGTGTTTCCACTGTCTCACCCTCACTGAACGCTACCGATGTGAAGAGATTCAAGCAACTTGATTCTCAAGCGAAGAATATCATATGTGGCCATCTGAGCAAAGGACAGTATGGAAGAGTGAGTGCTTTGGAAACTGCTAAGCTTATCTGGGATAGGCTATCCAAAGTAAATGAAGGAGTCTCAACTCAGCGTGACTCTCGAGTTGATGTTCTTCGCAATCTATTCAACCGCTTCAAAAGACTCGACAATGAAAATATTCAACAAACCTTCGATCGCCTCACTGACATCTCAAATGAGCTTCAAGCGCTTTTTGCCACTGACATCACCGACCATGAGGTGGTGAAGAAATTGTTGAGATCGCTTGATTCCTCATTTGATACTCTGGCACTGATGATGCAAGAACGTGCTGACTACAAGTCACTTGATCCCGCTGATATCCTCGAGAGGCTAAATACTCATGAGTTCCAGCTTGCTGAAAAGAGAGATCTCTATGGTTCGATCTATGGAAAATCACGTGCCCTGAAGGCCAAGGCAGTGTCTGAATCTGAATGTGAAGATTCTGGTAGCAGCCTTGGTGATCTTGAAGAATTGAGCCAGGAGCTAGCACTGCTCGTGAAGAAGTTCCAGAAGTTCTCAAGACGTGGTCACTTTGGAAAATCCTCAAGGAGTAGTGATTCCTCATCCAGTGACTATAAGAGAAGGCTATGCCACAAATGCAAGAAACCTGGTCACTATATTCAAGATTGTCCTCAGTGGGAAAAGGAATTAAATAAGAAGAAATACAAGGATTACAGTTCTGATGACGCTAAGAAGAAGAAGAAATCGTCAATTCATCATCAAAATCATCGAAGTCTTCATCTCACAAGAAGAGCAGCTCCAAGAAGGCTCGGGCATTCATTGGCAAGGAAATGGACTCTGAAGCTGAATCTGAGGAACATGAGGAAGAGGAGGCATCTGAAGAGTCCGAGTCTGGTGTGGCGAGTCTGGCTCGCCATCGTGCATTCGCTCGACAAGTCTATCTTCAACTCTGAAGAAACTGACCTCACCAACAAGGCTGATGAAGATAATGATGACTATGCTCCCACCTATTGCTTCATGGCAAAGGGTGCCAAGGTACTCAAATATACCTCCTCTGAATCTAGTGAGAATGAATCTGATGAAGACCTCAAGCCCAGCTACTGTAAACTTGCTAAGATTGCTGTAAAACAACAAAGGGATTTTGAAAAGGTTCAAAACATGCTAGACAAAAGTGATGATATGTTGGGTGAAGAAATGGATCGCACTAAAGCCCTGACTGAAAATCTTCAAAGACTTCAGTCTAGGTTTGATAGCCTTCAAGGTCATCATAACACTCTCTTGTCTGATCATGATAAGCTTTCTTATGAATTTCTTCAAAGAAAGCAAGATCTTGATAAGCTAAGAGTGAGTTATGAAGATCTTCAGAAGGAGCGCGATTCATTACTTGCTCAACAAATCAGCGCGGCTCAGGAAGAATTTGTTCCTCCATGCTTAAAGTGCATTGAACGTGAATCTGCTAATTCTTCACCTGAATGTTCAAATGCTTCAATTGTTACAAATTCTTCTCCTGCCTCTGCTATCACTAATTCCTCATCTGAGGACATTGCTAGTATCACTGACGATGCAGGGCTGAAGGAATTGTACATGACATGCATGTACAAAAGCCTCAAAGGGCATCAGACTCTTTGTGATGTGCTTAAAAAGCAGATACTCAACACGAACCCTAGGAAAGAGGGTATTGCCTTTGAGAGGAAACTCAATGCTGATGGAACATATTGGAAGCCTGAGCAGTACCCCAAAACCTCATGGGTTGCTGCAAAGGGACCTCTAGTTGATCCATCTAACTTGCCTGGCTTTACATGTGAATCTCCTCATTCTTCTGATGAGTCATTTGACTGCAACTATAAACTGTTCAAAAATCAGAATGATGAAGTATTTGCTAGATATATTGGCACTAACTGCAGGAACAGTTCCCCTATGAAGAAAATCCGGGTTCCCAAAAAGTGCCTTGAAAGTCTTCAGGTGAATGTCCTCATGACACCACCTGTGAAGAATAGGAACCCCAGATCAAACTCTTCATATGGACCAAATTCTTCATATGGATCCAAGTCCTCATACGGACCAAATTCCTCACGTGGATCAAATTCCTCAAAAGGATCAAAGTCCTCATATGATTATCAACGTGCTAACAACTCTGTTTCGCAGGGTAGAGCTAAGGGCTATGAATATGTGCATTATTCTTCAAACCATTATGTTCATAAGTCCTCGAAGAATTTCTCTGCTTATTCATATTCTTACCCTAACCCCTCTTATGTGAAACGAAATGGATTGGCTTCTATGCCACCATTCTCATATGGAGCTCGTAGAGTGATGAACTCTTTGCCACCCCTTCAGATGTGGGTGGTGAATAAAAAGAACTAATCTCTTCTGCAGGGTCAGGTCTCCAGACGTGCTTTAATGTCTGAAGAATTTGCTGGGGGCCTGACAAAATTGCCTGAAAGGACGCAGGCTAATCATGAAGAAATGAACTTTCATTTCACACGCCCTCATACTGCTATATCTGTTTTACTGCTTGATGAGATTCATCTGATGAATTTGATATCATATTCTTCACTGATGAAGTATATGAGTTCGTAAGTTGCACTAATTCATCTGTAGGATGATCTTCCCAAAGCCTCTGAGTGGGTCCTTGATAGTGGATGTACAAATCACATGACTGGTGACAAGAATCTATTGATGGATGCTCCCTTATCACCATCACATCTGAAGCATATCATCTTTGCTGACAAAGGCAAAAGTCAGGTATTGGGTCTAGGTAAGGTTGCGATCTCTAAGGACATACACATGGACAAAGTCATGCTTGTTGAGTCCTTAGGATACAACCTCATGTCAGTCTCAATGCTTTGTGATCTTGATATGGTTGTTGTCTTTGGCAAGTATCGTTGTGTTGTGATTATGGAAGCTGACCATTCCAAAGTCTTCAAAGGCTTTAGGAGAGGAGACTTATATATTGTTGATTTCTCTACAGGACCACAACCAGCCGTGTGCCTACTTGCAAAAGCTTTAGAAGGCTGGCTATGGCATCGACGACTTGGTCATTCAGGCATGAGGAACTTGCACACGTTTGTGAAGAAGAAGCATGTCATTGGCATTGAGAATGTCTAATTCCTCAAGGATCACTTGTGTGGAGCCTGTGAAGCTAGAAAAATGACCAAGGCCAAGCATCCAATAAAGACTATCATGACCACTACTCGACCATTCGGATTGCTTCACATGGACCTCTTTGGTCCTAATCATTACTCAGCAGTCACTAATGATGCATCTCTATATGGCTTTGTTATTGTTGATGATTACTCTCGTTACACATGGGTACACATTGTTACTTACAAACATGAAGTGCAGGAAGTCTTCAAACGATTTTCCTCGAGGGCTTCAACCAACTTTGGTGTGAAGATCAAGCACATCAGGAGTGGCAATGGAACTGAGTTCAAGAATTCCGGTCTTGATGGCTATCTTGATGAACTTGGTATTACTCATGAGTTATCTACTCCTTATACTCATCAGCTAAATGGCGTCGTGGAGCGCAAGAACAAAACTCTTGTTGAGATGGCTTGCACTATGATTGATGAATACAAAATGCCTCGTCGTTTTTGGATTGATGCAATTGATACCGCGTGCCACATCATCAACAGGGTATATCTTCACAAATTCTTCAAGAAGACTGCCTATGAACTCCTCACTAACAAGAAATCTAATGTGAGTTATTTCAAAGTCTTCGGTGCTAAATGTTGGATTAGAGATCCTGATCACAATGCTAAATTTGCACCGAAAGCACATGAAGGTTTTATGCTTGGTTATGGAAAGGACTCGCACACCTACAGAGTCTTCAACAATGTTCTTCACAAGATTGGTGAAACTGTAGATGTGCGGTTCGATGAAACTAATGGCTCGCAAAGAGAGCACCTACCTTCTATGATAGATGAACCAGCACCTGAGGAATCTATCAAGTTCAAGGCGACTGAGGATGTCATTCCTACTGAAGAATCTGTTGAAGAATTCATTCCAGAACATGAAGAACGTCGAGATGATGCACCTGAAGATAATGCTGAAGAAAATGGTGCTGAAGAAATTGCTGATCAAATTCCTCGACGACAACCAGCTCATCCTCGCATTGCAAAAGAAGTGCAAGTTGAAAAGATCATCAATGACATTGAAGCACCAGGTCCTCTCAGACGCTCAAAAGCTTCACATTTATCTAACTTTTGTGGGCACTATGATTTTGTCTCTATCATAGAGCCCATTAAGGTAGATGAAGCATTTCTGGAACCTGAGTGGATTCATGCCATGCAAGAAGAATGACATCAGTTTGAGCTCAACAACGTCTGGGAACTGGTCAAATGTCCAGATCCTCGCAAGCATAATATCATTGGCACAAAGTGGATCTACCGCAACAAGCAAGATGAAAATGGCCTTGTGGTGAGGAATAAGGCAAGACTTGTAGCTCAAGGCTACACACAGGTTGAAGGAATTGATTTCGATTAAACTTTTGCACCTGTTGCTAGACTTGAGGCTATTCGCATATTACTTGCTTATGCTAACCATCATGATATCACTTTATATCAAATGGATGTGAAAAGTGCATTCCTCAATGGTAAGCTTGAGGAAGAAGTATATGTTGCTCAACCCCAGTGTTTTGAAGATCCAAAGAATCGACAAAGTCTTGAGACTCAACAAGGCCCTCTATGGCCTCAAGCAGGCCCCGGGCGTGGTATGATACTTTGAAGGAATTCCTCATGAAGAATGGCTTCACACTCGGTTCACTCGACCCTACTATCTTTAGTAAATCTTATGATGGTGAACTGTTTGTGTGCCAAATATACGTTGATGATATTATCTTTGGCTGTACTGACCAACGTTATAGTGATGAATTTGCCTATATGATGAGTGAAGAATATCAAATTTCTATGATGGGAGAGTTGAAATTCTTCTTAGGTCTTCAAATTCGTCAACAGTGCAATGGCATATTCATTTCTCAGGAGAAATACCTCAAGGATGTTCTGAGGAAATTCGGCATGCAAGATTGCAAAGGCGTCAAAATTCCTATGCCCACAAATGGCCATCTATGCACTGATGAAAATGGTATTGGCTTTGATCACAAGATATACCGCTCCATGATTGGTTCTTTATTGTACTTATGTGCATCTAGGCCAGATATAATGCTTAGTGCTTGCATGTGTGCTCGATTTCAAGCTACACCGAAGGAATCACACCATAAGGCTGTGAAGCATATTCTTCGATATCTAGTTCACACACCAACACTAGGATTATGGTACCCCAAGGGCTCTGCTTTTGATCTCATTGGATATTCTGACTCTGACTATGCTGGTGATCGTGTGGACCGCAAGTCAACATCTGGTACTTGTCATTTCCTCGGACGATCTTTGGTCTGTTGGTCCTCGAAGAAACAGAACTGCGTATCATTGTCTATTGCGGAAGCTGAGTACATTGCTGCTGGTTCTTGCTGTGCTCAATTGCTGTGGATGAAGCAAACTCTCAAGGACTATGGCATCAACGTGAAGAATGTGCCTCTCTACTGTGACAATGAGAGTGCCATCAAGATTGCTCACAACCCAGTTCAGCACTCGAAGACAAAGCACACTCAGATTTGTCATCATTTTCTTCGTGATCATGTGTTGAAGGGCGGCATCTCCATCGAGCATGTGAAGACTGAAGAACAGCTAGCCGATATCTTCACAAAGCCCTTGGATGAGAAGAGATTTAGCAAGTTGCGGTGTGAGCTAAATATCTTAGAATCTTCGAATGTTCTTTGAAAAGGACACTCATCCTAACACTTATGCAAAATTGATGACTTAAATGTGCAACACGTGAAGACACGTTTTTCTTCAATCAATGAAGAACAACACTCTATGTGTGAAGAAATTAATAAAGAATTTGATTCTCAGAACCCAACGACAATTGTACGCGGTGTCTGAAATCATCATTCTTATACGGTGGGTCACGCCACCACAAAAGTTGAAAATATTCAATTTGAGTTTTTCCTCAGTTTTTCAAATTCTTCAACTTTGCAAAATCTTCACCGTTTCCGTCGTTTTTCTTCATTGGCTACATATATATATATATATATATATATATATATATATATATATATATATATATATATATATATATATATATATATATATATATATATATATATATATATATATATATATATATATGGGTTTATGTCCTCTACAACATTAACTTATGGCTATTTCTTCAAGTTGCATTTTCTGCTAAGTGAATGTGATCGGACCCTTCCCCCTCTATGCTATACTCAACCCAATCTATTCACAAATTCTTCATGTGCGTTGTATTTGAAACTCCTTCAAAATCTTCACTGTGTCCTTGTCAGCTGAAGAAATTGCAAATGGAACTTTAAAACTAATCTTATCCAAATTTTCGGCTTTGCCGCCCAAACCGTTCCGCTTCCTACGATAGACTTATCTATTCACCCACGATCTAGCACGATCTCCACTTTTCTGTACGTGGGTGACACATGTCAGCGAATGAGAAGGGTCAGGCACGTTAGTCCTAAATCTTGAGCGAATAGTTTTTCACTCGCGACTATAAATACCCCTCTCCCTTCCTCACTTCCTTTACTCCGCTCGACCGCTCTCTCTCCCGCTCGAGCTTCTCAAACCCTAGCGCAGCCGCTACTCCATCGTCACTGGTGAGGAAGAGCTTCACTGCCTCGACCTCATCGCCGTCGTACTCGCGCCGGCCGTGAAAATCTTCACTCCGCCACCTCTGTAGCTGTCTTCCTCTGCCGAGTTAGGGCGTGGAAGATCTGAACTGACGAGCTTCAAATCTACTCTTCTCAATTCGTCGTGTTCTTCATCCAGGGTAATTAAAAGTTACTTTTACTGCCCTCTTTGATTCAAATTTTCTCTACAAAATCTTCAAAGGTGTTTTATTCTTCAAATCCTCACACACAAAACACCTCACTAGTCATCTGTTCTTGATTCGTTTCTCTAAGCATCATTTTTTCTTCAAGATTCCTCAACTGTGTGGATCCTCGATCTATACAACTCTGGAATCTAAGACAAAGAACACTTAGTGAAATTCTTCAAGGCTCATCTGGTCAAATTCCTCAAACTTGTTCTTTTCGGAAAACCTTCTGAGAACGCATATGACCTCTCCAAATTCCTCGCAACTATACTCTGTTCACAGGTACTCATGTCCGCTGCTGAATCACTAGGTTCTCATCAACTTAACTCATTTGCAGCGTTCCTCGAAGAAAAGTTGCATACTTCTTGAGAGAATTGATTGTTCAAATTCCTCAACCAAGAATATGGCGACGGTAAGAATCCACAAAAAGGAGGAAAGAGGCCCGAGGTCATGACTGCTTTTGAAATACCCGAGGACATCTATGCCGACTATTGCACACCGATGAGGCCAAGTTCGGAAAGGAGAACAAAAATCAGCGCAAAGGTGCGCATCTGAGAGGATTGAAAGGAGATGGGCAAGAGAATGGAGGAGTACAGGTATGTAACTCCAAAGTATATGAAGAAATTCGCACTTAATCCTCCATGACCAAGAGCTCCATTGGCACTGCCAAGAAGTCGACCCCACCAAAGATCAAGCGTGGTGAGGATTTTCCTGAAGAATGGGCCAAGCGCCAAGCCAAATTGGCAAGACAAGCCAAATAAGCAGTGAGGAAATTCAATGAAGACTCTGCTGCTGCTGCTGCTGCTGCCACTAAGGCCTCTGTCAAGCCTAGGAAATCAATGGCAAAGAAGCCCGCGCACAATCCAAGTGCTTCACCAACTGTGCCCTCACGGCCAAGTTCCTCAGCAATGCCATCACGGCCAGAATTTTCAAAGCCCTCACGGCCAGTTCCTCATGCTGCTCCCTCTCCTCCAAAATCCTCAGCTCCTCCTCCAAAGTCCTCAGCTGCTCCGGCAAAGTCCTCAGCACCTGTGCATCTTGCCACGTGCCAAAGGACTGCAGGCATCTCTATTGCCTCTGGTGTCTCGGCCAGTTCATCAGCTGCACCAAATTCTTCATCAGGCCCCACTCTGCTGAAGACAAAGGCAACGACTGGACGAGGTCCTCGGCCAAGTCCGAAGAAGAAACAGGTTGCCTTCCAAGTGCCATCTGACGATGAAGCTAATGATGATGAACTTGCAAAAATCATCAGAGACAGACAAGAAAGGGCTGCTAGAGCCAAAGACACACCTGTGCCACTGCTTTTGGATCCTAAGATGATCCTCGATTACATTGATCTCTGGCACAAGGATCCAAACACCCCTATGCCTGATTTTCATTTGACTCCTGGCCAAAGTCACATGCTGACCCATTTCATCTCTGAAGAGAAATGGAAATTTGAGAAGGCCAGACAGATCAAGAAGGCTCAGTTCAGGAAAGAGAAGTTCCTGAGGAAAAACGTTGTCAAAATGACAACTGATGAACTCATCAAAATTCAGTCTGAAATCAAAGCCCTCAGCGACAACTTCAACGCCTACTATGCTGATTGGCAATGAGCCAAAGTCAGGTTTGTTAAACTGACTGAGAAGCTCACCAATGTTGCAGCTCCAACGCAACAAGAAGTTCCTCAGGCTGAAGCCTCTGCTCAGCCTACTGAAGAACATGCCAGCACCGCTGATGACTTTCAGACTGCTGAAGAAAATGCTAGTTCCAGGGCTGATGACTCCATTCCAGCCGCTAAAGAAATTGCCAGGGCATCCACTAGTGGTGCACCTGAAGAAAATGAAGAAGTCAGGGCAACTGCATCAGTTGCGCCTGAGGCAATTCAACCAGATTCCCCAGCTCCTCCTACGCCTACACCAACTCCTATCCTTCCATCTGCATCAGATGTGAAGAAGACCAAGGCTGCAGAGCGAGCTGCAGTGAAGAAAAGGAAAGCATCAGCTGCTTCAGATTCTTCAGCTCCGAAGAAAATGAAGCCTATGACCAGCTCGCTTGAGAATCCCATTGATGCTATTCCGATCTCAACCATGCCATCAAAGGACCTTGTTCCTTTTGGTGAAGAATATGTGATCCCTAGAGGATCTGATGAAGAAAATCATTCTGCTGCTTCGTCAGAGTAGATTGATGAAGAAATTGAAGTGGATGTGATCCCTTCACCACCAGTTGTTTCCTCGCCAATGCATCAGTTCACAGCTGAAGAGGCTGGCGTTGAAGAAATTGAAGATGAAGACGTGGATATTGGATGCACTACGCCAGTGATGAATGATGACTTTTGGGGAAGTCAGCACCCCAATTCTCCACTCCTCACCCCAATACAACAAATACCTCAGTCCCCTGCACCAACCATTCAAATGGGCTCTGAAGAAACTCACCCCACCTCGCATATGCATGAAGAAATTCCAGCCACTAGTGCTGAAGAATCTGCTATTGCTGATCCTTTGAACATGCAGACTGCCACTGAAGGGGAACCAGAAATTCCTCAGCCTGAAGAACCTGAGATTGCGATTCCTGAGGTTGTGATGCAACTCACTGATACTCCTGTGCCCAAACCAAAGGATCCATTCTCAAGCAAGCAAAAGTTCAAGGCTGAAGATTTCTTCGGCGAGCATGTGTTCTTCACTGACTACAACCCATATGACTCTGCTCGCATAAGGAAGAGGCGTTTCTGGACTGCTAGTCAAGCCAATTTCTATTCCTCAGTGCTATTTAACAAAGAGAAAGTCTTCGATCATGCACACATTCCTCACGTGGACATGGAATCTCTGCCGGGCTTCGAGCCAGTCCTTAGTGTTCTTCACGATGCTGGATTGCTAAATTTCTGCACTGACATATGTGATTGGAATGAAGAACTCATTCTTCAATTCTATGCGATGCTGCACATCACAGGAAATTCTGAAGATGTGAACTCATGGGTGCTGGACTGGATGTCAGAAAATACTCACTACAAGGCACCAGCAACTGAATTGCTTCGTGCCCTCCCACTCAGTCCTCCCCTTGAAGGTGCTCGTTGCGTCTACAATGAACCTGAGCTTACAAATCATTACATGCAAGTGCTGATGAAGCCTTTGAAGCCAGGGCAGGCCCCTCGAACCAAATTCCTCGTCAAGGAATTATTGTATGTGCCTCGGACTGTCTATCGCATTCTGACGAAGACAATGAGTCCTATCAAAGGCCACAACTCAAATGATGAAGAAGTCGTTGGCATCATGAAGAATATGCTTTTCAATATCATTCATGGCGTTCCCGTCAACTTCCATGATTTCTTAATGAGGACTCTGGCAAATATTGCTATGTCACCATTTGAGCTGAAGCCTTATGCACCATGGATTATGAGATTCATCAGGACAAGGTCTTCACTCAATGACAAGGCTGATACTCTGAACCACTGCAGCTACTTGCCTCCGATATTGAAGTCCTCAAATGGACATTTTCCTCAGCTGATGACAAAGGCAAGGCAACTACTGTGATAGATGAAGGCATTCGTCCATTGGATGGTCAATTTCGCATGGCAACAACTCTGCCAAGCAAAATCCTCAAGCCACAGCACCCAGGGTGATGACTGATCGTGAGTTACTCCTCAGTCTTCATCAGAAAGTTGATGGCAATCATAAATGGGTCAAGCGTCAGTGTGGTTCAATTCTTCACAACATGACCTCAAAACACAATGCAGTGAAGAAAAACCAATACTACCTCCATGAAACCTTCAACCGTACCTGGGTTGTTCTGTCTCATGTCTACATCGAAGAAGATCTAAAGAAAATGGGTCTGAAGGAAGAATTTGACTGGTCTGCACCTCCACCGAAGAAATACAAGAAGGTCAAGGTTCCTTCCTTGGTGGCCAGCTCCTATTCTTCATCGCGCGACACTGATGAAAATGAAGACTTGGACGACACTGTGGCAGGCCCTACTACGACAACCGACCCCGACAACGCTGGCGCTCCTCCATCAACTTGATATTCTTCAGGGGCGTTAGTCCTCAGTTTCGATCCTTTTGGTCATTCGATGATAAAGGGGGAGAAATTTGAGTTAGTCTTCAAGCGGGTCTATTATATGGGCGTTATGGGCGTTTTTTCGCTAAGTTACAACTCTTGCTCTTCTGAAACTTTTATTGGATCGAGTTGTAATCTTAAACCCAATGGTGCTCTGATACTTTTGATGTGTTCCTCTGCATGCTTATTCCTCATTATATGTTAATGCACGCATGCTGAATTACATCAGTCACCATATTTCATCATGCATTTCAAATTCTTCATATTATATGTCAAATGCGTGTATGAATTACAAGATATAGGGGGAGATCTCCATGATTCAACTCTTGAAATGTGCATTGTCTCAAAAGCAAATTCCTCACTATGCACATCATCAGGGGGAATTCTTCTATATCTTGCAATCAAATTCCTCAATATCAGTATTTACACTTCATATGTTTATCCCCATTGAAAAACTAACCTATATTGTCATCAATCACCAAAAAGGGGGAGATTGTAAGTGCATCTAGTGCCCCTTAGTGATTTTGGTGTATTGAAGACTTATAGGTTAAGGGACTAATGTGTTTATGAGTGTACACATGTCTATAAGTCCATGAGGAGTTTGATATTTACAGAGAAAATCGACCCCTAAAAATGAAGTTCTTCAACTGAAGACTTTGTTATTCTGAAGACTTTCTGAAGACTTTGAAAGTGAAGAAATTGGTGTGACCTTGAAGACTTGGTATTCACTTGAGGAACATGAAGCGTGAAGACTTTTGTTTTCATAGTTTCGTTTTCTCTTTCTTGAGTCATAGGAAACACCGTACTGTTAAAGGGGGTCGAGGAAATACTAAGGAAAAATTTCCATGTGATGCTCAACTCAAAATCCTACACCTACCAGTCTCTTCGAGTGAAGCCTTTGGAAATCTCATACAGTTCAGTCAATTTCTTGATGTGAGACGAAGTTCTTCCGTCCTTGAGAATTTGTCCCGACCGAGGAGTTAGGAATTCTCGGTCGGATTGCCTACAGTGAGGATCATGATAGCCCCGAGGAATTTTAGAGTCAAATTTCCGACCGTTCTTTGTCTTCTTGCGCCACTGTTCCAAAATATCTTATCCACCTAACGGTCATATCATTGAAGGGCATTTATGTCTTATCATGTCGGGCTGCTCCTAGGCTATAAATAGCCGCCCCTACAACCACTAGCTGGTTGGCTGTTCCGAGAGAAACCGACACTTGTCAATTGAGAGCATCCCATCCTCCGAGGACTTTGAGTGAAAATCATCAAGTGAGGAAAACCCAAACCCAAACACCTACAAACCCAAAGTGATTGAGCATCATCAAGAGATTGATCCTGCGTGGATCCGGCGCTTGTTACCTTTGAAGACTGTGCTTCTTCCAGACGGTTAGGCGTCATGGTCTAGAGCATCCAAGAGGAATTGTGGATCGCCGAGTGACCGAGTCTGTGAAGGTTTGGAAGTCGCCTGAAGACTTACCATGAGTGATTGGACGAGGTCTGTGTGACCTTAGTTCAAGGAGAATACGGTGAGGACTTGGTGTCCTGTGCACTCAGCCGCTCCAACCAGACGTACAACTGAGACAGCAGTTGGAACTGGTCTACCAAATCATTGTCTTCACCAAGCTTACTGGTTCTATTTCCTCAACTCTTTCATTTCCTCATTACTGTGTTGAGTGATTGTTCATATCTGTGTTTGAAGACTTTGACTGAAGACTTTCTCAATTTCCTTAGTTCAATTTCTTCAGTCTGTTTGTCTTCATCTTGTGTTATCCTGTGATTACGCTTTCTGTACTCTGTGCTTGTCTTCATTTCATCATGATGACTCTGTATTCTGTTATGCTTACTTCTGAGTACTTATTCCGCTGCAAGTAGTTCTTCGCTAAGGAATTTCCTCACCGGCAAATTCCTCAGTGAAGAATTCATAAAAATCGCCTATTCACCCCCCTCTAGTCGATATAACGCACTTTCAATATCTTTTCAGCCCAACCGATCTTCCTCCTCCCATCGTTCCTTACAGGAACATGAACAACAAGCTGCAACCATGGACGCCTCCACCTCTTCCTCTCCTCATCTCCCTTCCCCGCACCCAGTAACCCTCAGAATTGGTTCCCCTCTCCTCCCTCGACCCCTCCCATCCCTTAGTGCGCCATCAATCGAGGTGTAGTGGCCATTACAGAGAAACTGAACCGCCACCATTATGGCCCTTCATCTGCTCGAATTCGGACATCCCCGAGCCCTATAAAAAGCACCCCGCGAGCCCCTCTCAGCCCTCGTCCGAAGCACTCTTATTCCGGGAGCTATCTCCCTCCCCATCCCGATCAATTGCTCGTCGGAGTTCAGCAGCTCTGGCGGCCGCCCCACACCGCCACGGGACGAGACCGAGCCCGGGACAATTCCCAACGGACTTCCCTCGTCGACATCTTCGCCGTCCTCCTTCTACTTGACGTCAGGGAGTTTCTTCCACAACTCCGGCGACCTTCTTCCCCTACTCCGGGGACCAACTCCGGTGAGCTCTCTCTAAATCCCGTAATTCTTTCTTTTCAGAAAAATATCAAACTTCGGAAATTCATATCTCCCAAACCGTATGTCCGATTTTGACGAATAAGATATCCCCGGATTGGCTGAAACCTGTACATTTTTATGAAATTATAAAATCTCACTTTTGGGCAAATTAAAATTTAGTTTTGATTTAAATGTTAATATGAGTATTTTTACTATATCTTTTATTCTGTAATTCATATAAAAATGTTTTATATATGAAAGTTGGACCTTAGGACCTGACCTTTCTGTTAGCACTCATTGCATGAATTTTCAGCAATGCTTAGTTGAAGTTTTAACATCAACATCTTAGTTTGACCTTCTTTGATGATCGTTTAATAACTTTGTTAAATTAGAATTTGACTATAGGTTAAATCTCTTAGATGGATCCCTAGAAACCCTCTCTGGTCATTTGAAACCACCGCAAAATTTGGAGTTACAAGATTAAGAATTTAATTCTCTTATCTTGAACTTATGCCATACCCATTTCCATTTAACACAAGTCAAAATATTTCGATCGAACCCATTATAGACTTTGTTGTCGCAGAACCCGGTCTCACAACCCTTCAAGCCAAATCCTCACTTAGTATCAATATTAACCAATCCTAGAATATGACTGTCATATTTTCTTCATAGACTAAATCTGATCCTATATCAACCCTAACCATGCCCTAGAAATTATGATAGTGGCAACCGAATAATTTGTGTTGTTATTTGGATCTTCATTTGGATTTTTATTGTATGTTGAAGGCTTGCTTGATCCATTGTTATGTGAATGTGGATATGCCGAGTGGCTTACTTGAGTTATTTATCGCGTTAGATTACGACGAGTGCGAAGGTGAATTCTACGAGGAGGTAGAACCTACTGCAAAACCGAAGGCAAGTTGCAAATTGATCATGCTCTGACCTATGTTTTCATATTATGCATAATCCTTTGTATTTTAACACTATGCATGTTTTTATAAAAGTTTTACAAGTATTATTACTAGCTAGAGCCATAGGTTCAAGACTTATAACCATGCTTGGCCATGCTTGCACAAAATGGGTGGGATGAAAACCAAAGTTGTTTTAAACCTTTTACTTGCCTCTTTTGGGGCAACGTTTTGTGAATACTTTTGAAAAACAAAACTATATACTATTTTACTTCTACTCCCTGGGCGGAATGGTATTGACGGGAGCGTCTACAAGTGATTGCGCCCATCGGGGTCTTGCAGTGAATGTGCCCGACTGGGGTCTTGCACACATGTTTTTGGTGGGGATTGCAGTCCAGGGGAATGAGATCTTCCAAGTACAGTTTGATGTAGCTTCCAGTACAGCCACATGCTACTATGGGCTCTGGCTTAGCTTAGTACTAACGGGAAACCCTACCCCACGACCGCCATCGGGGAGAGGACTTCGTGCCAAAGTTGAGGGCGGCTTGGTGGTATAGGGGGCTGTTACGGAAAGCCTTCGTCACAACCTCCTCCTAGTCGTACACCCAAGTGTGTAACGATAAACGGGGTTGGTTGTGTCATGTGGGGAACTTGTACGACCTCTGCAGAGGGTTTAACCTAATCGATTAACCGTGCCCCGGTTATGGGCAATTTTGAGCAACTGAAGACTTGGACTGAAGAAGAATCTCCCCTCTCTTTTCTAAAAATCTGTTTTAAGGGTTAAAGTTGAGGAATGAGCACAGTGAATGTGTTTCACTTCAACCTTATGTATTTTTAAGCTGTTTTGGAGAATGAGCACTGGTGCGTATATCCAAGTGTCTCACTCCTACCTTTTATACTAAAAACTATTTCTATTTCAAAAGAAGTTTACAAAATTTACTATAGGAGAAAATTGGCTTTATGCAAAGGAAACCTCCATCAATACCTACCCTGCATATATAATCTGTTATACTTTCCTTTGCAACTTGCGAGTACATTCCACGTACTCATCTGCACCTGTTATGTGCAGATCTCGACATATTAAGAGACGATAGGGTTATGGTCTACACTCAACGAGCCCAGTGGCGTTGATGGAGCCTAACTTAGTGACTACGTATAATTCCGTTGTATTATCTGCCAGCTTGAGCTGTGCCTAAGGTATGATTTATATATATATCTGGATCTACCATTGTAGTAGAATGATGTATGTCTTACTGATATTCATTTTTGTTACTGTGTGTGCTAGCTATGATCCAGGGATAGCACAGTAAGCACAGAGACTTGGATTCTACCCAATCCGGGTCGTTACAATAACCTGTTGCAATGCACGTACAATTATGTATTCGGAAAATATTTTTTTCCTTGTCGCATCACCCACTCAGAGAAGCGACTTGAAAGCCATTCATAAATTTAGTAAGTTTATCACAGGCATATCATTTTATTACATACAACAGGTCATAAACCCACTACAACAACGAGGATACATTATAAATACTAAAGTTTTCATCACACAACAAATAACAAGCAATGAAATGAACTTCAACTCAACCAATCCTCGGCGTTGGAAACGCTTGCTTTGAACCACAAGCGATTCTCTGGGAAGAGCCAGCTACTGTCAATCTCGAGACCAACGCAGGACTAATCATCCAGGCTGAAGCGGCCTACTATATCACGACCAGGGTAGGGAACCACCGCAATGTACGACGTATAGATACAATTGCTTCTCATAAATGGTAGTAACGTTGTGTCAACAGCAGCTGAATCGCCTTTAACCATCATTGGATAGTTTGGTCCAAGGAAGAGCGAGTTTCCTCCAAGACTACCAATACTGTACCAGGGAGATGGTGTTGGCACTAGCACACTAGTGTCCATCCCGAATACCCTGCAACGGGTGTTGGAATAGGTCCGGAGAGTGCGACCATGGGAGACAACACCTGCTCCCTCAGTAGTAACATTAGAAGTGGGTTGTATACAGACAAGAAGAGGTGATCCATCGGAAGTTGCCAGGCGCCACTGAGTATATGGGCCCTCCTCATCCTCGTCCTCATGCTCGTGATCATCACCATCTTCATCTCCCCCTTGGTTATAAATTTTTTCATGTATAGGTGGTGGAATGTTCACAGGACCTTGGAAACACAAGAAGAAGGTTAATTAATAGAGAAGAGAAACTTGCTAACTCGCATGCATGTGGATGAAACAATTATAATTACGGTCGAAGAAAAATGTACCAAAACTACGAGGATCCCATGCAAAAATAGTGCCACGAGTGGTGGAAGCAAACACAAGACCCTCGTATTCAATTGCATCACACTACACATCCGTGTATAGAAACTGATTTTTGAGCAATATCCATCCAGTCGAACCACGAAGGACGGCAACAAACTTGTCGAAGATAGCAACAACTTGATAGTTCTTGTAATTCCAAGAGCGGTTGGGAACTCGAGAAATTGCTATCTTTCGTAGACGACAGTCACCATGATTATATTTGAACGTACGTAGATCATCTGTGTGCTCAACCTCTGGGCACTCGGAGATTTTTGGAAGTGGCATCCGCTGACGAGTGTACATTCACAAGTTCCCACTCGCAATTGTACCCAATATAAACAACCGAATCTCCATTTGCGCCTGCCCAAGCCTTGCCCTCAAGCGATGGCATCTTAACATCATACATATCATTATCAAGCGGCATCAACTTGCACAAGGCGAGGCCTCCCTCGTCCCCGCGCCAGTCAGCAGGGTCACGGTGAAGAAGATAGGGGAGATCAAACCGCTCCTAGACCCTTTGGTTCCTTGTAATGATGTTATTAGTTGAGTCGAGAATGTTCTTGAATGAACCTGCCATGCTAGGCGAGGTGATAATGTTGTACCAATCAATGAGTTCCCCCACCACGTCATCTTTTATATCGGGGCAAGAATAACGGGGTCGTTTCCGACTTGTTCCCTCCATGGAGAAGACGATCGAACAGTGGCAGAAGGAAGGGTGAAGGCAAATGGAGGAGGGAGGAAGAGCGTGTGACAACAGTTCCAAATCGAGAGGGAAAGGCGAAGAGTCGGTGGACGTTTGCCAGTTTGCCACGGTACACGAAGAGGCGCCCCGGCCTACACGTCCTTTCGGAAATTGTACAAAAGGACTCGCCGTGTTCTCACTGACATGTTGGAACCGGACCACATGTCAACGAAACATGGTGTGTAATTTCTCGTGCAAAATGTAATCTGGCCGCATTGGCCCGAGGTGCCGCATTAGTTATCGACCTTTATTTTTTAACATACAATCTGAGTGGATAGCTCCTGTGGTCATCACATGTGAGTGGATATATAGGTGGGCTAGGTGGGCAGGCGGCAACAATCTAAGTGCTAAAAGGGTTGATCACGAAAAAAGAGTTGATCCAATGCTTGGTTTTGTTTGGATTTTCCAACTATGACCATTGGATAGAGTGAATCAATGGCTTACGTTCAAAGTTATTCTCATACTATAGAATGGTATAGGAACATGGAGAGATTTGGTTGATTTTATATCGCTAAATAATATAAAATATTATGAGTGCAGACGCTCCACCCCGAGGTTTGTAGCTCCTTCTCGGTCGTCGGGAATCTATGTTCTTCCACTCTTTTGTTTAAGACATGAGCTTTGTTCATCCTGTTGCCGACACGCGGGACATCTATATGTCTCCATTTTACAAAATCATACTATATGCCTCCATGACACGCGGGACATCTAGCATCAAGGTGGCGTCTCATGCAAGAAAATGGAGATATGCAGTGCATAAGTGAATCGTGCACTTCGATGGCACCTAGTACTACGCAATATTTTTTCTCCTCAATGGCACGTGAATAGTGCACGTACTCAATGACAGAGCACGGGATGGTAGCCATGGACATGGCTGGCCCTTTTTGAAGAGAGTACTAATAAATACGTTACTTTGATGTGTCCCGTCAACTCGCAGAACGACGAGAAGCTTGCTTACTACGCCTTCTCCCTCGCCAACGCGTGTGCGGTGGCTCGCAGCACGAGGAGAAACTTTTGCTTACAAGTGGTGGACGTGCAGCAGTTCATTTGGTGTCAGATTGCCAGAAGTAGTACAATACCATCATTATTGTTCGACTTCCGGAAGAGGAGAAGAGCCAAGCGCTAGGTCACCTACTAACCTAGTACAGTACTACTACAGCCAAAGCTGGTCCACCTATTTAGAGCATGGTTAATTTATATAGGCGGCTCTTGCAGCGGCACATCATTTAGAGCAAGTACTCTCTTCGTAGGATCAAAGGAAGTGAAACAAAAGTTGGAGTGGATGCTAGATTGCGAATTAAAACATGATTACATAGGAAAAAAATCCTATAGCATTCTATCCTATGAATCAAACGACCAAAGTAGGAAAATTGTGAGGGGGTTCTCTCCAACAGTGTTCCTCGGCTCGCACCTAGCATCACGGTGCTTGAACTTGGAGTCATTCATCCGATACACGTGGCATCTCAGATCTGGTACTCCAATTTTAGGTTGGCTCTATGTGATGTGGCAACTTCATATACTAACCGGATGCTGGCTATACTACTACGGTACTCACATTCCAAGAAGTGACTCGAAAACCATTCATAAATTGAGTCTATGACACGCATTTGCAAATGTACCATTCATTACTCTAACATCCCAAATTTTCAATTTGGAATGTTATACATTAGGTCATCATGCATATCATATTTTCTCGCATTTTTTCCGATCCTAGAAATTTCACGCAACTCAAGGACCCTCGGAGAGAGTTGGAAGTTTCATTATTTTCATAATTGGGATTTTCCAAATTTTGAAAATAGGATCATTGGATTATTTAAATTATCTTCATAAAGTTTTTCCTATAAAAACATTTCGAGAGGGAATAATATGACTTTCCCAAACAATTAGGAAAAATGAAGGTATTATAAATAAACCAAATTTGGTTTTGGAAGATTTATTTTGCTTAGGCAAAAATGAGCATTTAAAAAAATTATGCATGTATATTGTTTTTAAAGTTCATTTTGTTCGACTCATTTTTAGGAGTCGGGGAAAATTTGTTTTATTTAAATCCGAGATCGTTTGGTATTTTTTTTATTTGTTTTGGTTTTAATTAAAAAAAAAAACAGCGCCCCCCCCCTGACCGAGGCCCAGCCGGCCCAAGCCAGCCAGGCCCAGGCCAGCGCCCCGGCCCACCTCCCTCCTCTCCCTCGCGCCGCCGCCCCGCTCGGTGTCCCGCCAAGACGCCATCGCCGCCCGCCTCGAGTCCGCCCGACCCCGCGCCTGCCCCTCCCCAAGCCACCGCCCCCCCTCGCCTTTATAACCCCCGGACCCCCTCTCTCTCCCCAACCCAGCCCGCGAGCGATCCGCGCCCAGCCGACGCCGACCCGCCGCCCTTGATGGGCCTTGCCCGCGCCGCCGCCCGCCCGTGGACCCCCACCCCTCGGCGCGAACCCGCCGAGCCCGCGGACCCCGCGGACCTCGCCGGCGATCGCGGAGGTAGCCACCGCCGCCCCGCGCCGATTCGGTTTTTCCCGTGAACCGTCCGGTTTATTTTTTTTTTAAAAAAAATATATGTTCGGTTTTTAAAAAAACCTAGATTGGTTTTATTTTTTCGGTTTTCTTATTTAACGAGCGTTCACGAACCGTTCGTTTCAATAAACGCGTTCGTTAGATTCGTTACATTATGAACGTTCACTATTTAACTCGTTAAATCGTTTTTCTTTTAATCGGAATTAATCCGTTATTTTCGATTTGATTTGAGATCTGATTTTCAAAACTGTTTTATTTCTCGCTCGTTTATCGGAATCGGGTGATTCAAGCGCTGGAGTTTAAATGTGAAACCGCCGTTCCGATTATCCTACTTTCACAGAGTTTTGCTACTGTGAAATTTTGACCTAACTTCAGTTCGCTAAACCGAGTCGTTCTCTCTCGAGTTTCGACTTTCGGAGTTTGTTTTGATTCGATTCTTTTGCAACCAGGGTTCTTAAGTTGAACTTTCTGGTTAGATCTTTTATTCGAGATTTTCCCTGTGCATTAGATGAGTACTTATTGTATGCTTGTTGTTTGTCTGCGTTAGATCACCCGGAGTGCGCCGCTTGTTACTTCGAATCTCTAGGACTCGCGGATCATCAGCAAGGCAAGTAACACTTGATCATACCCTTTTCTCATACCCAGTTTTTTATGCATTAGATCAAACCCTCAAACACTTGCATGGTTAGGATCTAATTAAATTGTGGGATGGGAAGTAGATTGAGGTAGTACCTATTACCTGTTTTACTTATGAAACCTTGGGAGTTACTTCTACGTTTGCTTGTTCATGCCATGCTATGCTAGTAGACGTGGATTGGGTGAGTGAATATCCATGACAGATGTGAGATTGTTAATTAATGGTTTATCTAAGGTGGCAACCTAACACACATCTGGGTGGATTGAGGCACCTGGTTTCTATCAGGACTTACTGTATTTCTTGGACCGCCACCCGTGCTCTAAGGGATCATAAGATTATTCAAACTGGAAACTTCCGTGTGCAGCCACAAGCCAATTATGGGCTCTGGCGTAGTTGACTAAGTCGTGCGAACTCTTACGGGTAGGCTAGCTGATGTAGGGGATGTAGGTTGGTGCGGTCTACCCACATGTAAGGTGTTAGCGCTTACGAAGACTATGTCTCGGTCATCCGTCTCTCAAACACCATGTAGTCACGAGAATCAAGCGGAGGCGATCGAGTCTTGTGGGGAAAAGTCATAAACCTCTGCAGAGTGTATAAACTAATCATGATTAGCCGTGTCCCGGTTATGGACAATTTGAGTATCCGGTATTTGATTATCATGTGAATCTCAACATGTTACTTCTAAATAAAAGTTATTGGGTTTTGATGAGTACTATTTAATTGGGATTGAGGATCTGTCAACCATTCTCAATGTTTAACAACCACCATGATAGTTAAATAAAATTATTCCTTTGATGTAGGGAAAAATCAGCTTTATGCAAATGTAACAGTAGAGCCTTACCACCAGCCAAATATGCATGTAGTATAGGCTTATTCATTCATTGCTCTTATGTGTTACATTGCGGCATATTCCATGTCTGACCCGTTTTGGGCTGCAACTTTCATGTTGCGAGACTTTTCGAACGACAAGTAAGGTGTTAGGTCGTGGTTCTATACTCGATGATGCCGTTGGAGTTGATGGACTCGCTTATCTTCCAAGCCTTCGCTGTTATTATTAGATGGCCTTAAGCCATATTATTGTATTCAGTTCCCTTGTGGACAACGATGTAATAAGTGTGTGATTGCTACTCTGCTATAAATCCTTGAAATCTTGTGTGGTGTCGGCATTCTGATCCGAGGATGACACGAGCACGAGACTTGATCCATTTGGGTCTGGTCGCTCTGAGAGAATGGTATCGAGCACACTGATGGTGTGGACACGACCACTAAGTTAAAGCCATAGATCACCCTCTCTTCCCATTTTCTAACTTCTCATCTTTTCTACTCTCTTTAGGATGACGGACGCCAAGATCAAGTACACCCAACGGATGAAGGCACACCTTTTGGATTTCACTTGAAGGAAGTTACTAAGTACTGAACATTGGATTACCAAGCTTCACGGGACTTTCAACGCCGCTCTGCTCAAGAGGAGCGCTGGAAGATTCATGCTCACGTTCGGGAAGGACATTACGCCCCAATCACCAAGCCTATAGATAGTGTTTTGATTGCACCCACTTGGAGTGCAGGAAAGAGCATGGCAGCTCACATCACTATGGGGCGCATTGGAGAAGTTTATCAAGAAGACCTCAAGGACACCATCTACCAGATTTGCGGACGCCGAGATGACAAGCGGGGCGTCGTCAACACCAAGAAGGATAGGTCCATTGCAGCTTTCATCCAGGAGTTAAATCAGCACATTCGACGCCAGGAGAATCAAATGTGCAATGACATGTTGGAGTTGCAGAAGACGAAGGAAAGGATCATCGAATTGGAAGAAGAACTAAAGACTACACGCAAAGACTACATGGACGAGATCGTAGCTCTGGCAAGACACAATAACGATCTTAAGTACGAGATCGAAGAACTCAAGAAGAAGTTGGCGCTCAGGAATGAAGACCAGTATGTCGAACACCCAATCGACTACATCAACATCGACGACACAGATTCGGATCCAAGTGAACCCGATTTTGAAGACGAAGTGGAGCGGACATCATGGAGTCTTCCACGGTTCAAATTAGTAGAAGTCCCCATATATTAGTAGTATTCCTCCATGTAAACATTATAGTACCGCACTTTTGCGATAGTTAGATCGTTGTAACCCTTGTTTGATTGAATGAAGTGATTTTGTGTGCATTTGCTCATGTGCATTTGGGTAGTGATTCCCCTTAGACCTCATTCTATTCTACTTTTCTCTTCTCTTCTAAACCCATCAGATGCCTCCGAGATGCGACCCGGATTCGTTTTCCGCCAGAGATCACCCAATTGATCCAGCAGCGAATACCTGATTCAAACATTGGTGCGAAACAACAACAACAACAACAACCCACCACCACCACCACCACCGCGGATCATCGACTCGTTTCCTTAGACTGAACCCGCGGTGTATTCCAAGAGCACCGAGCCAATTGTAGCAGATGGTGGCTCCGCAACATAGGAAGGAGCTGACCACTGCAGGATGCACAGATGGTGAAAGAGTGAAGTTTGCAGCACATCAGCTTGAAGGACCCGCAGCAGACATGGTGGGAGAATTTCACAGCCACTTACCCGTGAACACTTTGTCACATGGGACCAGTTTCAGCAAGCTTTCGCACAGCCCATGTTTCAGCAGGAGCCATGGCCATGAAGAAGCGTGAGTTTAGCAACTTCGCCAAGGAGGAAGGACTGTTGGCGATCGTGGATGACTTTAGCAAATTAGCACGTTATGCCCCGGATAGCGTTGCTACGGATGCAGCTAAGCAGAGAAGTTTCTAGAAGGACTGAATGATGAGTTCAGCATGCCGTTGATGGTAGCAAGTTTCAACAACTACCAGGAGTTAGTAGACCGAGCTCTCATGATTGAAGGAAAGCAGCAGACAAATTGAGAACATAGCGGAAGTATGGACAAGGGAAGTATAACTCGGATCGATGAAGCCTCGTTATACCCTAAATCAGAATTCAGTTTCAGCATACCCATGGAGGAGGTAATTCGCACAACCATAATGGCACCAAGAATGGGAGCAGGGAATGGAGGAAGCAGCAGACAGAACCGCACCAACCCGTCTACACCATCCAAGGTAGACTTGAGTCACATTACTTGCTTTAAGTGCCGCAAGGCTGGGCACTATGCAAATGATTGTCGAGAAGGCGAATGGAAATGGCAATGGAAGCTCTGGAAAGAAGCCCAACCCTTTCAACAGGGGACAGGTGAACCACATTGATGTGGAGGAGGTTGAAGATCAGCCCGATGCAGTAATCGGTAAGTTTTTGGTTAAGTCTTTTACAGCAGTTGTTCTTTTTGATACTGGTGCATCGCATTCATACATATCAAGGGGATTTGTGGATAAGTACAAGTTACCAACCCAAGCCCTTAGGTCACCCATGCTAGTAACCTCACCCGAGCAGAGTACATGGCTAGTAAATGGTGTGATCGATCGCCACTAAGGTTTGGTCACTATGTTTTCCCCTCGGACCTAATAGTTACGGAATCCCAAGGATTGGATGTGATATTAGGAATGGATTGGTTATCAAAGTATGGAGGAAACATAGATTGTACCACAAGGTCAATTTTGCTCACCACACCAGAAGGAAGGAGGATTAAGTATGTATCACGGCACGAGCCGAGGAGAGCACAAGTTAATTGTTTATCAGGAGTGGTACAGGAAGAAGTACCAGTGGTGAAAGATTATCCTGATGTATTTCCGGAAGAGTTACCAGGAATGCCACCGGATAGAGACATTGAGTTTCTGATCGAGCTGTTGCCAGGAACAGGCCCGATATCGAAGCGACCGTACAGGATGCCCGCAAAGGATTTGGCAGAAATCAAGAAGCAGATTAAGGAACTATTGGATAAAGGTTTTATTCGCCCAAGTTCTTCACCTTGGGGATCACCCGTTCTGTTGGTGGAGAAGAAGGATGGATCGTTGAGAATGGTTGTTGATTATCGTGGATTGAATGAAGTAACAATCAAGAACAAGTACCCACTACCTATGATAAATGATCTGTTTGATCGCTTGCAAGGAGCCAAAGTGTTTTCTAAGATCGACTTGCGATCGTGGTATCATCGATTGAAGATTCGGGAGCAGGACATACCCAAGACAACATTTACCACGAGATATGGACTGTATGAGTATACCGTTATGTCATTTGGATGACTAACGCACCAGCCTATTTATGAACCTGATGAACAAAGTGTTTATGGAATTTTTGGATAAGTTCGTCATGGTGTTCATCGATGACATTTTGATTTTCTCGAAGAATGAAGAAGAACATAAGGAACATTTGAGATTGGTTTTGGAAACGAGGGAACACCAGTTGTATGCCAAGTTCAGCAAATGTGAGTTTTGGTTAAAGGAAGTTGGATTTCTCGGACATGTTATATCCGGAGAAGGGATAGCATTGACCCCACAAAGTTGAGACCGTAACCAAGTGGGAAGCACCAACGACAGTTGGAGAGAATCGGAGTTTCCTTGGACTCGCAGGATACTACCGAAGATTCATTGAGAATTTCTCAAGGATTGCAAAGCCTATGACTGAATTGTTGAAGAAGGAAAACAAATTCATATGGACGGAGGACTGTGAGGCAAGTTTTCAGGAGTTGAAGAAAAGATTGGTTACCTCACCAGTTTTGATATTGCCAGATCAAACTAAGGATTATGAGGTATATTGCGACGCTTCACGTCGAGGACTTGGAGCAGTGCTTATGCAGGAAGGAAGAGTTGTTTCATATGCTTCACGACAACTTAAGCCCCATGAGTTGAATTATGCCACTCATGATTTGGAGTTAGCAGCCGTTGTGCATGCCTTGAAGACGTGGAGACATTTTCTCATTGGAAATCATTGTGAAGTATATACGGATCACAAGAGTTTGAAGTACATATTCACACGAAGGAATTGAATCTCGATGAGGAGATGGTTAGAGTTAATCAAGGATTACGATATGAGATTGCATTACCACCCGGAAAGGCTAATGTAAATAGCAGACGCATTGAGCCGTAAGAGCCACGTCAATGCCCTAATGATGGGAGGAATACCCAATGAGTTAGCCGAGGACCTTGAGAGCTATGTTTGGAAATAGTTCGAGAGGCTATATAGCAGCATTGGAGATTCATCGACATTGATGGACAAAATCGAGAAGCCCAAAAGGCGGATAAGGAAGTTGCCGCTATAAAGGAGAAAATGAGCAAAGGAAAGGCTAAAGGATTTGAGAAGATGAACACGATACCCTATGGTTTGAAGACCGTGTTTATGTGCCCAATGACCTAGAGATCAGGAAGTTGATTTTGCAAGAAGCCCATGATTCACCCTATTCGATTCACCCAGGAAATACCAAGATGTATTTGGATTTGAAAAATATTTTCTGGTGGACCGGAATGAAGAAGGATATTGCGGAGTATGTAGCAGTTTGCGACGTATGTCAGAAAGTAAAGGCAGAACATCAGAAGCCAGCAGGATTGTGCAACCATTGCCGATACCCGAATGGAAGTGGGATAAACTAGGCATGGATTTCATCACAGGTTTGCCAAAGACCCGTTCAGGATATGACTCGATTTGGGTCATAGTCGACCGTTTGACCAAGGTAGCTCATTTCATTCCAGTCAAGACTACCTATAGCAGTGCTAAGTTGGCAAAGATATACATGACCAGAATTGTGTGCTTACACGGAGTTCAGAGGAGCATTGTATCAGACAGAGGAACCCAGTTTACTTCGAAATTTTGGAACCAGTTGCACGAAACATTGGGAACCCGATTGGAATTCAGCACAGCTTTCCACCCACAGACCGATGGACAAACTGAGAGAGTCAACCAGATTTTGGAAGACATGCTGAGAGCTTGTGCACTAGATTACGGATCTAGTTGGGATGATAATTTGCCGTATGCAGAATTTTCCTACAACAACAGTTACCAAACCAGCTTAAAAATGGCACCTTTCGAGGCCTTGTATGGAAGAAGGTGTAGGACACCATTGTCATGGGACGAAACTGGAGATCGTCAGTTATTTGGACCAGATTTGATTAAGGAGTCTGAACAGAAAGTTAAGTTGATTCGAGACAGGCTCAAGGTAGCCCACCTCGAACGGAAGAGCTATGCGATTCAAAGCGCCAGCGATTGAGTACGAAGTTGGAGACAGAGTATATCTCGAGTATCCCGCTTGAGGAGTTAAGCGTTTTGGAGTTAAAGGAAAGTTAGCACCCGTTTCGTTGGACCATATAAGATTTTGCAACGCATGGGAGAAGTTATGTATAAGTTGGAATTGCGGAAGGACTGTCGAGGAGTTCATGATGTATTCCATGTTTCTCGATTGAAGAAATGTCACCCGAGATAGCAGAGGTACCGTTAAGAGACACGGTGCCACTTTGGAGGCAATTCAGTTGAAGGATGACTTGACATATGAGGAAAAGCCGGTTAAGATTCTCGATTATGCCAGAGTCACTGCAGACAAGGTTATCAAGTTTTGCAAAGTTCAAGGAGCCACCACACCGAGGATGAAGCCACAGGGAAAGAGAGGAAGTTTTGTAGGACCACCCTCACCTATTTTCTAGCCAACCCGAATCTCGAGGGAGATTCATCTTAAGGGTAGGTTTGTAACATCCCAAATTTTCAATTTGGAATGTTATACATTAGGTCATCATGCATATCATATTTTCTCGCATTTTTTCCGATCCTAGAAATTTCACGCAACTCAAGGACCCTCGGAGAGAGTTGGAAGTTTCATTATTTTCATAATTGGGATTTTCCAAATTTTGAAAATAGGATCATTGGATTATTTAAATTATCTTCATAAAGTTTTTCCTATAAAAACATTTCGAGAGGAATAATATGACTTTCCCAAACAATTAGGAAAAATGAAGGTATTATAAATAAACCAAATTTGGTTTTGGAAGATTTATTTTGCTTAGGCAAAAATGAGCATTTTAAAAAAATTATGCATGTATATTGTTTTAAAGTTCATTTTGTTCGACTCATTTTAGGAGTCGGGAAAATTTGTTTTATTTAAATCGAGATCGTTTGGTATTTTTTTTATTTGTTTTGGTTTTAATTTAAAAAAAAACAGCGCCCCACACCGAGGCCCAGGCCCAAGCCAGCCAGGCCAGGCCAGCCCCCCACCTCCTCCTCTCCCTCATGCCGCCGCCCCTTCGGTGTCCGCCGCAAGACGCCATCGCCGCCCGCCTCGAGTCCGCCCGACCCAGCGCCCCCCCCCCCCCAAGCCACCGCCCCCCCTCGCCTTTATAACCCCCGGACCCCCTCTCTCTCCCCAACCCAGCCCGCGGAGCCGATCGCCGCCCAGCGCCGACGCCGACCCGCCGCCCGCGATGGGCGCCAGCGCCGCCGCCGCCGCCGTGGACCCCACCCCTCGATGCGAACCCCGCCCGAGCCCGCGGACCCGCCGGACCTCGCCCGGCGATCGCGGAGTAGCCACCGCCGCCCAGCGCCGATTCGGTTTTTCCCGTGAACCGTCCGGTTTATTTTTTTTTCAAAAAATATATGTTCGGTTTTTAAAAAACCTAGATTGGTTTTATTTTTTCGGTTTTCTTATTTAACGAACGTTCACCGAACCGTTCGTTTCAATGAACGCGTTCGTTAGATTCGATTACATAACGAACGTTCACTATTTAACTTGTTCGTCGTTTTCTTTTAATCGGAATTAATCCGTTATTTTCTGATTTGATTTCAGATCTGATTTTCAAAACTGTTTTATTTCTCGCTCGTTTATTGGAATCAGTGATTCAAGCGCTGGAGTTTAAATATGAAACCGCCGTTCGATTATCCTACTTTCACAGAGTTTTGCTACTGTGAAATTTTGACCTAACTTCAGTTAAGCTAAACCGAGTCGTTCTCTCTCGAGTTTCGACTTTCGGAGTTTGTTTTGATTCGATTCTTTTGCAACCAGGGTTCTTAAGTTGAACTTTCTGGTTAGATCTTTTATTCGAGATTTTCCTGTGCATTAGATGAGTACTTATTGTATGCTTGTTGTTTGTCTGCGTTAGATCACCGGTCGCCGCTTGTTACTTGAATCTCTAGGACTCATGGATCATCGACAAGGCAAGTAACACTGATCATACCCTTTTCTCATACCCAGTTTTTATGCATTAGATCAAACCCTCAAACACTTGCATGGTTAGGATCTAATTAAATTGTGGGATGGGAAGTAGATTGAGTAGTACCTATTACCTGTTTTACTTATGAAACCTTGGGAGTTACTTCTCGTTTGCTTGTTCATGCCATGCTATGCTAGTAGGCGTGGATTGGGTGAGTGAATATCCATGACAGATGTGAGATTGTTAATTAATGGTTTATCTAAGGTGGCAACCTAACACACATCTGGGTGGATTGAGGCACCTGGTTTCTATCGAGACTTGCTGTATTTCTTGGACAGCCACCCGTGCTCTAAGGGATCATAAGATTATTCAAGCTGGAAACTTCCGTGTGCAGCCACAAGCCAATTATGGGCTCTGGCGTAGTTGACTAAGTCGTCACGAACTCTTACGGGTAAGCTAGCTGATGTAGGGGATGTAGGTTGGTACGGTCTACCCACATGTAAGGTGCTAAGCGCTTACGAAGACTATGTCTCGGTCATCCGTCTCTCAAACACCATGTAGTCACGAGAATCAAGCGGAGGCGATCGAGTCTTAATGGGGAAAAGTCATAAACCTCTGCAGAGTGTATAAACTAATCATGATTAGCCGTGTCCCGGTTATGGACAATTTGAGTATCCGGTATTTGATTATCATGTGAATCTCAACATGTTACTTCTAAATAAAAGTTATTGGGTTTTGATGAGTACTATTTAATTGGGATTGAGGATCTTCAACCATTCTCAATGTTTAACAACCACCATGATAGTTAAATAAAATTATTCCTTTGATGTAGGGAAAAATCAGCTTTATGCAAATGTAACAGTAGAGCCTTACCACCAGCCAAATATGCATGTAGTATAGGCTTATTCATTCATTGCTCTTATGTGTTACATTGCCAAGATATTCCATGTCTGACCCGTTTTGGCTGCAACTTTCATGTTGCGAGACTTTTCGAACGACAGTAAGGTGTTAGGTCGTGGTTCTATACTCGATGATGCCGTTGGAGTTGATGGACTCGCTTATCTTCCGAGCCTTCATTGTTATTATTAGATGGCCTTAAGCCATATTATTGTATTCAGTTCCCTTGTGGACAACGATGTAATAAGTGTGTGATTGCTACTCTGCTATAAATCCTTCGAAGTACTGTGTGGTGTCAGCATTATTGATCCAGGGATGACACTGAGCACAGAGACTTGATCCATTTGGGTCTGGTCGCTACAATTACATACAAGAAGTCATCAACACACAATGACAACAATGATACATATTGGATTATAGATTATTTCCAACAAAACATTCCAGTAAATACTGGAGTTTTCATCACACAAAAAATAACAAGCAATGAAATTAACTTCAACTCAACCAATCCTTGGCGTTGGAAACGCTTGCTTTGAACCATAGGTGCTCTGGGAAGGGCCAACTATTGTCAATATCAAGAGCAACGCAGGACTGATCATCCAGGCTGAAGCGGCATATATCAGGAGCAGGGTAGGGAACCACCGCAATGTCCGAGGTATAGATACAGTTGCTTCTCATAAATGGTAGTAACACTGTGTTAAGAGCAGCTGGATCGCCTTTAACCATCATTGGATAGTTTGGTCCAATGAAGAGCGAGTTTGCTCCAAGACTACCAATACTGTACCAGGGAGATGGTGTTGGCGCTAGCACACTAGTATCCATCCCGAATACCCTGCAACGGGTGTTCGAATAGGTCCGGAGAGGGCGACCATGGGAGACAACACCTGCTACCTCAGTAGTAACAATCACAGTGCACTGTATACAAACAAGAAGAGGTGATCCATCGGAATTAGTTGCCAGGCGCCATTGAGTATATAAGTTCTGCTCGTCCTCATGCTCATGATCATCACCATCGTCATCTCCCCCTTGGTTATAAATTTTTTCAAGTATAGGTGGTGGAATGTTCACAGGACCTTGGAAACACAAGAAGAAGGTTAATTAGTAAAGGGAAACTTGCTAACCCGCATGCATGTGGCTGAAACAATTATAATTACGGTGGAAGACAAACGTACCGAAACTACGAGGATCCCATGCAAAAAAAGTGCCACAAGTGGTGGAAGCAAACACAAGTTCCTCGTATTCAATTGCATCATAGTACTCATCCGTGTACAGAAACTGATTTTTGAGCAATATCCATCCAGTCAAACCACGAAGGACGGCAACAAGCTTGTCGAAGATAGCAACAACTTGATAGTTCTCGTAATTCCAAGAGCGGTTGGAAACTCGAGAAATTGCTATCTTCCGTAGACGACAGTCACCATGATCGTATTTGAACGTACACTACAAAAAAGACACATCCGTGACATTTTGGGCCGAACTAAAATCTTTTCTGTCATACTTATGACACTTCTATGACGATAATTGTGACAAAACACGGTATCATCATAGATGTGATGAGGTCCTACTTCTATGACAAAAAATCATGACAGAAAATGGGCTTTTCATCCTGGGCGGGCCGGAGACGCAGCTGCATGACATTCTTTGGGCCGTCCATGATGGAAAAAACCGTGGAAGAAGCGAGGGCACGGAAAATATCAGGGAGTCCCCGGTTACGGTGGGTGGTCGAGGGCTGAGCGATGCGCGTTTCTCTCGTACGTACGCGCGTGTGTGAGAGGCGTTGGGATCTAACTGTACCCGAGTGAGGCGTTGGGATCTAATCAACCCGGCGATTGCTGCGCAGCTACGCGTTCTCGAACCCGGCGATTGCCTGCGCAGGCTACGTTCTCGAACCCGAGCGATCGATCGATGGCTGTTAATCGAACCCGATAGGCGATTCGCCGCTATTGCTGCTAATCTGAAGCCGATCGATGCTGCCTCTAGATGAGCGATGGCGTTGCGGGGGTTTGGATGAACAGTTCCGGTGGGGGTGGATGAACAGGACCCCATGGTGTTGCCTCGGATGAGCAGTACCCGATCGATCAAGCGGTTGGGGCTGGATGAACAGGACCCCGTGGATGGCTGGATGAACAGGACCACCCATGGAGGGCAGGATGAGCGATGAGCGATGGAGGGCAGGATGAGCAGTAGCCCATGGAGGGTGGTTGAGCAGAGCTCGTGGAGAGGATAGTTGAGCGATGGCGGTGGAGTAGAGCGCGATGGAGGCTGGATGAGCGAAGCCCGTGGATGAGCGATCGCATGTGGAGGCTGGAGGAGGTCGACGGTGGATGAGCGAGAGCCGTGGAGGCTAGAGGGGTCGACGGTGGAGATGAACGGTATCCGTGGAGTCCGTTACGTGATACGCCACACCCTCCCGATGAACAGGATCCCTATTTCGACCGTAGCGCTCCAACACAAGTCCGTTTCCTCCGTTTTGCGGTACGCCACACCCCTCCCGATCAACAGGACCCCCGTTCTGTTTCCTCCGTTTTGCGGTACGCCAGACCCCTCCCGATGAACAGGATCCCGTTTCGAACATGGCTGGTCGAACACAAGGCCGTTTCCTCCACTCTGCGGTACACCAGGCCTCATTTCCACCGGCTGTTCTGTCCAAGCCGATTGGCTCCCACGCATTCCGTTGCCTCCCGATGAACACGACGCATTCCATTGCCCCCCCCCCCCCATGAACATGACGATGACATTGTTTCTCCATTCCGACGCAGCCATGTACACGAGCCCTGGCCGTACGTATGCGCGAGTAGGCGTTCGAGACCCTGCCCGTATGTACGTACATGGCCATATTTTCTTTCTTGCACACTGGCCGCTGTACGTACGTGTACATGCTACGTGCGCGCCTCTACATCGACTAGTATGTACATGCACGTTCGCGACCAGAATGACAGCGCTATGTATGCTTCGACCAAGTGGGTCCCGACTGTCAGGCACTTCCTTGCGTGTGAAGATGTAGCTGGTGGGTCTCAGCAGTCAGGGGGGCGAATCATTCTTTTTGCCCGGACGCACTTCCTTGCGTGCGAAGATGTAGCTGATGGGTCCTAGCAGTCAGGGGGAAACGATTTTTCATGAAATACGGCGGCCCGTCCGGTGCGTCCCCACTGTTAGGTGAAGGAATAATTATTTTACACGTAATAAGGAGGCACTTCCTTGTTGCGGCCGTGGACCTAGCTGTCAGCCTCTCCACGTACAGTCCATGTCCGATGGAAGCCGTTCCCTGACCACGTTGACCACGCCGCGCCGAGAGCACTAGGGCGGTGGACGACGGCGAGGCCTAGGAAGGGAACGACACGGAGCCGGGGAAGACGCAGTAGTGGAAGCCCGAAAAGAGAGGGGTATGAGGGTTCTCTGGTTCAGCTGTAGTGTGAGTCTGCCGTCGCCGCAGGGCCTGGCCAGCGGTGGGAATAGTAGGGGGCGGTGAGGCCTCCGCGGCAGCACAGCCGACCACGAGAGGCGGGAGCATGCGGCACGACCGGGCGCTGCTTTGGTATTTGGAGCAACAAGACCAGAGGTTGAAGAAGCACTACGGTCGTTGGATGGACATCGTACTGTCACTGGAGCTAGAATCGTTCATATTGACTAAGTTGACAAAGCACTCCGTCCCCTTCAACTTAGTAGGCCCACAAGTCAGCCTCCCACCAAGGTGGGTCCCAACTAGCAGGGGGAGTATTCATTTTTTTGTGCGTAATAAGGAGGCACTTCCTTGCGTGCGAAGATATAGCTGGTGGGTCCGACCTGTTAGCGGTGGGAACGTTTTTTTTTTCACAAAATACAGAGGCCCTTCCGGTGGGTCCCAGCTGTCAGGTGTAGGAATCATTATTTTGCGCGTAATAAGGAGGCATTTCCTTGCGTGCGGCCGTGGACCCAGCTGTCAGCCCCTCCACGCACAGTCTACTTCCGATGGTGTCGTTCGTTGACCATGTTGACCACTCCGCGCCTAGCGCATCCAAGGTGGTGGACGACGGCGAGGCCCCGAACAACAACGAGCCGGAGATGGGAAGACGCGGGAGTAGAGTCGCAGACGGAGAGGTGTACGAGGGTTAACTGGTTCTGGTGCGGTGTGGTTGGCGGTCGGTTGAGAAGAATAGGAGGTGTGGAGGGTGGAGGGATGGCCTGGCCAGCGGTGGAGTAGCACTTCACAAATGAGCGTGTGTGAGCTGCTAGCAGCAGGAGGCAGGAGCAGGTGGTCCCGGCGGCGCTGGAGGAAGAAGACGAGAGATTGAAGATGGATGCCGGTCATTGGATGTAAATCCAACGGCTAACGATGTTAGAATCATTTTTTGACTAAGTTGACAATGACTTGCATTGGCTTCGGCCTATTGGCCCACATTTCAGCCTCCAAAAATGTGGCATGTATTCAACCCATTTTTTCAGAATTTACAGTCTTTTTTTGCGGGGTAGAATTTACAGTCCATTTGATCTCTTTTTCTCCTTAATTATAGTCCATTAGTTGGGATGGGTGAACAAATAATGTAGCGTCCATGCGACCCATTTATGTTTTTCCTAAAAAATTACAGGCCATTTGCACTTTCTCGAAATACACGATTTTGCTGGGCTGATTCTAATTATAATGTTGGGGTGGCGCAGCAATGTTATCAAAAAATAAACAGGGGCTGAGCATTTTGTTATATATATATATATATATATATATATATATATATATATAAATAATAAGTGATTTATTATTACATTGGTCCTTAAATCTTACCAAGCTTTTGTACACAATCACCAGGATTTTCGTTGCCAAAAAAAATCCAGGATTTTATTGTTAAGAAATTATTTTTATAAGTTAACAAGATGTGGGATATTGTTTTCTTACATATGTAAGTATCTGTTAAATATATGATGACAATAACAATAATATAATAACATATAAAATAATTTAAATGTATATAATATAGTTTGAAGGGAAACATAAGTTGGACTAGGCGTTCCTATTCTTATATAGAAAAATAGAACATACCTCTGCATTTTCTTCAAAAAATACATAAATTGGGCTGCCGATGTTTCAGGAAAAATAAAACCTCGGATGGGAGGTCCATAGGCCGGTCGATACATGACAGCTCTTAAGAAAATACAAACAGCCTTATGGACCTCCCATCCGAGGTCGTGGGCTGCGCATGTTAAAAAAGAAAGCCTAGATGGGGCAGCCCAAAACCCAGCTGATACTTGCTGCCCCAGTGATAATAAATGATACCTGCCAGCTCCCCGGCTTCGTTGTGAATTTATCTCCTATAGTAACTACGTTGAAGCACCTAAAAAAATGTAACTATGTTGACAAACCCGTGGGCCCCAACGTCGGTATAGCATTAGGAGGAAGTATTTTTTTTGATGAGGCACTTGCTTGCGTACGACCATAGACCTGGTGGGTCCCGACTGTCCCCCTCTCCACGTACAGTCCTCTCAAAATTCCTCTCGTTTGTTCAGCATGTTCACAACGGTAGACAGCGGCGTTGTGGCGAGCGCACAAAGGCGCAGGAGGAGATCCCACAACCTGAGGAAGTGCCTTATTAGTAACGAAACAACTGAACTAGCTCAGTGGCCGAGTGACACTACCCGACAGCTGTTCCGCCCGGGTTCGATTCTACCTGTGCAGAGAAAATATCTCCAATATTTTTTTCCTTTTCCTTTATTGACATGTGGGTCCCAATTGTCATCTACGCACACCACGTCCTACACTTGCCAAAACTTCATCCCTTTGTTTTCTCTGTTTTTCACACACTCGACATTGTGTGGGCATTTTGAAAATAGCATATCTTTTTGACTGTGCATCATATGAAGATGTGCTATGCATGAATGTTGATCAGCATGATGTTAACTGGCTGGTAGTTCCAGTTTCGACCATGAATAAAACTTCCAGCATGATGTTAACACTATTTGAAAAGGCCATGTTAATATAAATGCTCTGCCTCTGAAAGTTACAGTTTCTTATCTGAAACTGAACTTGGAGTTTCTTCTCTGAGAATCACATTGTCTGCACTTTTATACTCCTATGAAACTACATTTTTTTAAGTGCTAAAAATAGATCTCTAGAATTCATAAAATACTTCGTATGCTCAATACTGCAAATATGAAATTCAAAAGACATTCATATCTGAAAGTACTCTCAAAATACACAACACAAAACACAATTCACAACCTGCAAATACTAACAACCCTAAGCTCCTCCTGACAATTCACAACCTGCCCGACTATTGGTCTAGGGGGGGGGGCAAATCCCTCCTATTCCTCGGCGGCAGACAACCGCCCCGTGAGACGATGTGAATGGAGAGGGAGAGGATGGCGGAGAAGCGTCGTTGGGCCAACTATTTTTCTCCTCTTGCAGTTGGGTTCGGTCGACGAAGACTCCACCGGCTCGCTCTGGCACATCACCATCACAAACGGCACCCTATAGATGCTCGATCCTTCAATCTCTGGTGGATGCTCCATCTGGGATCGATACTCCCACCACCGCTCCCTCACGATCGGATTCGGTGAATATGTTTGCTCCATGGCCTAGAGGAGCAGCTCTATGTACTCCTGCGCGACTCCATCCGGGAGTATCGCCGCCTTTTCGCTCTGTTGCAGATATTTGGCCATGGATGTCGCTGTCGCCGCTTGTTGGTCCTTGTTGTCAAACCAAGACTGTATCTCCAACATCCTAGCTAGCTTCATAGGGTTGCCGTCTGTGATCCTCATGTACCGGTTGTACTCCTCCATCGATCTACTTCACCACAGCAACTTCACTCGCCGGCGGTGGTTTTTTAATGGAAGAGGAGAGGAGCAGCGCTGGTTTTGGTTTAGAATGGGAGAGGAGCGATGCTGGTTTTGGATTGGATCAGGAGAGGAGGGGCGGTGGTTTTGAAATGGAAGAGGAGAGGAGCGGCGCTGGATTTAGATTGGAACAGGAGAGGAGCGGCGGTGGTTTAAGAGGAGAAGAGCGGAAGAGCGGCGCTGGTCTTGGAAGTATTTTTTGTTTTGCTTATTTTGGGTCAAATTTTGACCACGTCTTGTGTTTTGACAAGCAAAATGTGAAAGCATGTCACCAAAAATTGTATCGTTTGGTTCAGATATCTGAATGTACTTTCAAATTATATTATTTTTGCAGCGTATAACATATATTTTATTTGCAAAAATCATGGTCAATTATGACCCGAATAAAGGGAGACTAGTTAATGTGGGGTCGCTTTGTTAATTGAAGGTAAATTGATTTTGATTTTGATCCAGATCCACGCCACCGGCCCTCTCGTCCAATCCTAAATCGCTGCCGCACGCTCCTCTCCCTCTTCTCCATTGCAAAACCACCTCCTCTCCTCTCCATCATCTCCATTCCAAAACCACCGTCTCGCCTCTCCCTCTTCTCCATTGCAAAACCACCTCCTCTCTCCTCGGACGAGGATCCCCTGACGTAGCCCATCCTGCCATTGAGACACTAACACATGGGTCCCACCAAGCGCGGGGCCCACCTGTCAGCGACCGAAAGGCAGGGGAACCTCTCCTCTCCATCATCTCCATTCCAAAACCACCGTCTCGCCTCTCCCTCTTCTCTATTGCAAGACCACCGTCTCTCCTCCCATCTTCCAAAGCTAGCACTGGACCACTCAGAAGGACATCTATGGAGCGGATGCAGCAGAGAATCTGGCAGATCGCCGGCGGTGACCAAGCAAAGTTAGCCAGGTTGAAGGAGATCCTTACTTGGTTTGACAATGAGTGGGAGATTTCGAGGACGGTGAGGGCCATGTGGCAATGTATGCGAAAGAGCGAGACGACGGTGATGAGGGCGGCGATGTACTCGTCGACGCAGTCACGCCGCAGTCCTTCAAGTTCATCGAGTATCTCCGCTGGGCAATGGAGCAGACAAATTCTCCCTTGGCGAAAGTCAGGCGGAGGTGGTGGGCGTACAGGTCGAAGGTCGAGCACCCAGAGGATAACGAATCGATCGAGTACAGTGTGCCATTCGTGAGGGTGCAGAGCCAGCCGGAGCCACATGATTATTCATTCTCCCACCGCAAGAGGAGGCCAGTTGGCGCGACGTCACTTCCCCGCCTTTCTCCACGGTTCCCTTGACGCTCGCCTCATTTCAACGGCGTCGGTAGGGTTTAAGGTAAGCTTCGCACTAACCTAATCGTCCATCTGCTCATGCTTACAATCAGTGTGACAACTAATAAAAATCATGCTTACAATCAGTCTCCGAGTACTACGCCAATCGCCGTAAAATAGCTCTGGACCTTTGGGTCAAAGTTGTGACACTGTGTACAAATAAACAAAAATAGATTGGGGCTTCTTTCAGAAAAGAGTACACCCCTAGAAAAATGCCAATATAAGCTATTAGTGTTTTTTTAAAGTCTAAGCTACTAGTATTTGGTTAGAGGATTTGCTGCCGAGAAAGATCCGTCCACTGTGAGTGCCACACATCCCACTGATGGTGGTGGATGCCAATGCTTAGATGGAGCAGGGTTGGTGTCAGTAATTTTTACTTGGCACCTCGCGCTCTGCATATATGCCGGTTCCATTCGTACATTTGTGCAGTTCCACCAAAATGCAGATGAATAACCCTGTTTGCAGAGATAATGAAAAGGTGTGATTACATTATAGTGGCACTAGTTGATGAAACATACACTAATAAATAGAAGAACATATTACATCATACTGGAAATCGACCCAAGTCTCCCCGATACACCTTCTGCCAGTGATGAACATTAGTGTACATCGGTAGTACAAGGAGGGGCCTTGAGACATTCAAATCTCTATTTTTGTGCAGATCAACTAATATTAAGCACCCCAGTTTGCAGAAACGCTTAAACATTAACAATGGGACAAGTTGATGAAACATACATTATAAAAAGAGAAGCACTTTCTTTATCTACATTGGAATGAAATGATAGAGAGGACACTCGCTCTATTTTAACTGTATTATTAATTCATTTTATCAGTGACACAAGGGTCGAGCAGGTGGCAAACGAGGTGTACCGTGCATCGCAAGGATGAAGGCCAGGGGTGCTTAGACTGGGATACTGAAGCTGGCTCTTTCAGTCCCTATCTTCCCCCTGATGTTTCTGTGGTAGCATTTGGGTTGTAATTCAAACTTGGTCGAGCTGGTGTTGCGTCCCCCTACTTGCCTAGCTTATGTGGCGAACTTGTCTCCTGCTAGTACTCAGTCCGTTCTAGTAGTAGTTGCATAATTGCCCGTTTACACTGAGATGTTGTCGAATAATGGTTCTCTATGGTTGGGTTTCTTTAATGAAATCGGAGGGAACCCCCTCTTTCGATATATAAAAAGAACAGTGGCACTAGCGGTGCCAAAACATTGCCTCAAATTAATAGTGCCACTAGATTAACGTGCAAAATAATAACATTACTACTTTATCATGGCAGTGCCAAAACAGTAGCACAAGGGCAGGATCAACATGCAGGATCTTTGGCAAACGGTCAGACCAAAAAGGAACATACCTCGTGATGGAAACCATATCTGCAGTCAACGTTATCATATAAGGGATGACACTAGTCACCAACATGGATGATTCAATTCATGGGACCTTTTGGTGCAGTTCACCTAAAATGAAGCAATGTCCCATGAGCTAGCAGCTTCTTCTTCTTCTTTTTTTAAGAAAAGGGCTCCAGCCCCGGTTCCATTTCCATCAGAAAACGAAACCCACAGAGCTTCTTGCTGCAATAAAATTGAGCAACATCAAGGTTGGTCGTGAAGCTCCTGGAGAGTAGGCGGACCAGGATAGTTGCATCTACAACAAAAAGAAGCAACTTATCTTAATGGGAAATTTAGCAGGACATGAAAAAAGTGCCATTGATTCATATTACTGGAGGCATTACATTGAAAACAACATTGGTTTAACGTGTCCTTACTTTTAACAGTGCGACTGCTACATTTTACATGTGGCATTACATAAGAGCGGCTCGGGGCAACAAACATCAGAAGAGGATATCTGGGTTGGTCCCATTTTCGTTTGGTATATAGCCACCTTATACTGTGTGAGGCTAGCAAATCTAGTGTTGGACTTACTCTGTTGACTTGTCCCCCAGTCCCCACTTTCTTTCCTTTTTCAACCAATAGATCAGGTTTATATTGAGTTTGTACTGCGTTCCCTTTATTTCCCTATTAGACCTAGAGACCAGTTGGATAGCCAGCCTCTTCTACTTTTCGCCCCCATTATTTCCTCTTTCGACCAAGTCCTAGATTCAGGTAACAAATATTCCCCCACCCCACACCCCCTTTCTTCCTTGTTTGAACCATGTACTACTAGATTTGAGTGCATGAACTAGTTTTACCTCTTAACAATAAAAAATTAGGTGGTTTTCGAACAGCCGATCGATCCTATATACACGTCAGGAGCTCGGGAAGTAGAGCAAGGCCGGTTTTGAAGGAAGTTATACCCGAGGGTTGCCGGGATGTCGCTAGGTGGGTGGCGGGAGGCCGGATCTGCCCACACTACGGCAGCGAGGAAGAAGGGTTGGGAGGGCCTCCCTCGCCAGCGATGCTTGGGAGAGAACGACAAGGCACACTGATCGGGACGTGCCGGCAGTGGGTAAGAGTCGTCGCCGAGGACGACCGTGTGAATGTTGCACCTTCCTCGGCGGAGAGGATCCAGCTGGATCTATGACCAGCGGTTAGTAGAGAGAGAGTGTGTGGCCACCGCTGTCGTGTTTAGATCTGGAGAGGACGAGACAGTGTGAAGAGAGCAACACTAGCAAGCAAGCGCGGAGGCTCCTGCCTATATAGTGTAGTACTAGTTTTCTTTTGTCTACCGGCCGGAGCCGGCTTGACCTCGGCAATGACTGTCGAGAAGTCTTCATGCACGTGCCCCGGAGGCGCAGTTGTCGTCATTTTGATCTGAAGCACCGGATTATAACATATAACACGAAAGAAATGCCACATGACAAGAAATCATAACCTCACTGCCCAAAGGAGACAAGATGAATCCCGACGGACAAACTAGACGAGGATCAAAGCTCATATAAAAGATAAACTCGTAGAAGAGGGGTCCGTCGATAGATGTCCTAATTAACATAGCCGGCTTGACCTAGATGGAAGCCGAGTAATCTTCGTGCATGTGCCCCCAATGACTAGCCCAACTCAGTTGTCGCTGTTTTACCGTCGCAGTGATCCGAAGCGCATGACACCTAATTTTGCTAGATGACAAGAAACCGTTTTTAGATTTCTCACCAGAACTACAGCCCTGTACAACACAGCCTGCACGATATGTAGACGATAGCCAATCCAGGCGTGTCTGCTGGAGTCTGGTCACATGCATGGACGAATTGATCTTCCGTGTCTTGCAGGGTTAGTCCAGGTACCAAGGTGGAGTATGTGCTTCTATTAACTCAGCCGACTTGCGGGGCCGGGGAGTGTGCCTATGGTCGGTTCTCAATTGCGGTCCCACATGTGTGTGCAAACGCAATATGGCGCGCATTCCATTCGGAGATTGGCGTGCCAGACCGACCGACCGTCTGGGGTGCGACGCGAACGCGATGGGCATGTTGTATACTCCGTACATGTCTACCGCCGTTTTCTTCAGGCTTTGCTCCATGGAGCAATCCGTGGATACAAAATTACTATACTATACTATTTAAAAGTCGAGGGCGGGGCTTTTCCCGTGCGGTAGGCGGGGCAGTTCCGCCTAGTCGGTTCGACAGAGACGCGAGAAGATGAGGGAGTAGGCTGCTGCAAACGTAGGGTTGTGTGATTTGACACTGAGTTACTGCTGGACAGGTGGGGCCTGGTGATTTGACTTGCCATTATCATTTTAACTGAGGCGCTACGACCGGCTTGAGTCTCCCGATTCCTGACCACCTCCATACAGGCGCCTCTCCCGATGCTCCACCATGTAGAGGCTGGCTCTTGCTTGAGAGCCCACTCCTCCACTTTTTCCTTGCCTCTTTCCCCCACATATGCAAAAATGCCATGTAAAGCGGGCTTATAGCCCACTATTGTACTTGATCCTACATGTGCTAAGCCTGCCACATAGGCATAAAGTCTGATGTGGCAAGTTAATTAAGAAGAGAGAGACTAGTTTGGTGACCCCAGGAAGAAACGGTGCTAAGCGCGTGTACCTAGATGAAGCAAACTTAGCAATAAAAAACTAAGCACCTATGCATTGGGGACTTGAGTTGCTAAGCCATTTAATGCCCATAGCACCTCATCTAAGCACCATTTCATTGGAAGAGGTCACTCCTTCACAAATGCAATAAATACTACGAAGAAAGAGATAGAGAGAAGTAAACAAAAAATACTCTTATAGCCAACCTTATAGCTAACCTTGTTGTATGAGTGACTAAGTGATGACTATGTATGACATGCCAACATTAGATAGCCTAACACACCGTGTTAAATCTCCAAGGGCGCGACCGCGCGAGTGAGGCGACGGTCGTGGTTGGCACGACCATGATACGGGCTGCTGGCAGCCCTTGGATCTGAGATCGAACGGTCGCATGCTAAGTTGCTGAAAATTTGCAGAATAACCCTCTAGGATAGGATATTCACCCATAGGTCTAGAATCACGCCATGCAACCGTTCGATCTCATATCCAGGGGCTCTCAGAAGCCCGTATCATGGGAGAATGGAAAGCTTCGTATCACCTGTAATTTTCCTGACGCTTGACATGACATCGAAAGCCATTTAATTGGGTGTCGAGTAGACATGACATCTAATTGGGCCCCCATAGTACTGTGCATGAATCCATTTATCCACCAGGCAAGGCACTACCACGCCATTCGCCGCCCCCACTCGACATTTTTACAATCGATAAACCGCTCCTAGTTGTCCCGTCCTTTCACATTACAGCAGTTCCACTAATCCTAACCCTCCTCCCAAATCCATGGCGTCCCAAATCTCCATGATCGGCGGTGAGTACAAGGTTAGAACCATCACCAGCGATGAGTTCGACGTCATCTACACCCGTTCTTCCGCAACGGTGAAATAATGCCTTGCTCGCTTCAAATGCATGTTTGAAAACTCAAATGATGAGTGGGTCACTAGGCTAGATGTTGAGTACACCACAGTCCTGGGAAGCGTGAAGAATCTAAACGAGGCAGAGAAGAAGAAGCCTGCTGTGATCCAGGTTTGCATGCATGACTTATGCTTGGTCTACCACATATGCCATGCCGACGTTGAGTGCGTGGAATTTAAGAAGTTCTTCAAGGGCGGCCGAGTCAAATTCGTTACTGTAGACTTTACGAACGACAAGGGAATCCTGGGTCAGATAGGCCTCGTTGTAGGCGACCCCTTTGACCTCCAGAAGGAAGGGCTGGTGCCCTCCCTTGATCAGCCTTCAATGCTGACCCTGGGAGGAGCCATGGTTCATCCTTCGTATGGTAAATTAGAGAAACCTCCCTACACGTTTCATCGTCGTGCATGGCAGTGGAATGTACTAGATATGGACCACATCTACTATGCTGCAATGGATGGATACCTTTGTTTCAATATCTACAAGGGTTGGATGAAGAGCAAGAACCAAGTGTGCGGTTCAAGCAAAAAGTATCACGTAAGAGGAAGAGGGACAAGGACAAAGTCGAGGACGTGGACGAGGACTCCGAGTAAGGTGGCAATGTCGTTGCTCATGGTGGTTCTAATGCAGTTTCTACCGGATAAGTTGCTTAGTTTAATTTCTGGTGTGCTTAGTTTTATCTGAGGGGTGTGTTTGTGCTGAGCACCCAGCAGAACTATGTTATGTTTCTTCTCGTTATATTTCGTACATTTCATCTTTTAGTTGGTATAGTACTACCACTCATTTCTTGACATTATATAAATACAATATATATGGCCAACATCATATAGCCAGTAGTTTAGTTATCAAAGAATTTCACGGTGCTTAGTTTTGTCAAAGAATTCTAGGGTGCCTAGTTTTATTTGAGGGGTGTGTTGTGCTGGACACCGTTAACTTATCATTGTGAGAATCGGCTTATTTTTGTCATGTAACATGGTCAACGGGGTTTGACGTGAAAATAACAATGTCTAATGGCATTTCTGAGCAAACATCTAACTTAACGATGGCATTTTTAGATATCTAATTGCATTTTTGAGCAGGCATCTCACGGGTCGATGGCATTTTTTGAGTAGTTGTAACTTCTAATGGCAAAACTGAGTAGTGATACACAACTAGTGGCATAAATAGTAAGAACCCAAGAATTAAATAGGGATAATTTCTTTTTTTCTTTATTTCTTTATACCTTTGTGTGCGAAACAATATACGCTGCTTACCGCCAGATTTTCTTTACAGAGGCAACATAGAACTATATGAGTGCCCTGTTAAATTTTGGAATTATTCCAGGTTCGTTTGGCCTTTTTTATACATTAATGAGTTTCTGATCATTTAATGTGCAAAATTCAAATTTGAACTACAAGCACATGCTCCCGTGCACCAAAGTTGACTGAAAAATCACATGTGTGTCATCGGGTGAATTTCTAGGTCCCATGCAAGAAATGGGAAGGAAATTCAAACATTTGGGCATCGTGGTTCGGTCGAGAACATTGAGAAGCTTGGTTTTAAAATTCTTGTAAATCCAAAACACACCTGAAAATCATGAAACTTGGCATGGTGTCATGTCATGGTACTACCATGCTGTGGTAAAAAATGCAGAATAGGAACAAGTTTTGGAAGTTTATTGCAAACCGGAGCTTCTCTCAAGAAGGCTCGTGGTTCTGAGAGGGAACGTGTCACCTTTGTGTGCATAATTCAAATTTTAAATACATCCACATGCTCCAGTGCACCAAAGCTGGTTGAAAAATCACATGTGTGTCCTCGGGTAAATTTCTAGGTCCCATGCCAGAAATGGGAATGAAATTCAAACATCTGGGCGTCATGGCTCGGCTGGAAACATTGAGAAACTTGGTTTTTTAATTCCTGTAAATCCGAAACACGCATGAAAATTATGAAACTTGGCTTGGTGGCATAACATGGCACCAACATGTTGTGGTAATTTTGCTGTCCGATTTGCGAAGGCGCACACATTAACAATCAACAAAGTCATTTTGGAACAAGTGCTGTCACGTTACAATCGGAAACACAAGTATTATTGAAACCGTGGGCGTTCTATTTAACATTTACGTTCCGCCACGCATCCCCTTTTTTTATTAGCTAGGAGGCGTCGTGCAGGGTAGCTATTTGAGTACGGGAGGCGTATGATCAGACCCCTGCGCTTGCTTATCGGGAGGAGAGCCCTTTGACCTCCATCTGCCGTCCACCTCTGTCCCAAGGTACCATTAATGGCGCCCGAGCCTCTGTTTAATGGTGTGGCAATGTCTCACTCGACTGAGATTTAAGAGAGAAAAAAGAAAATCTGAAAAGAAAATTTTGCATGGATCTTGATGTAAGATCCGACGGACCTATATAGCATCTACTGCGACTTATAGCAAGACTGATGAATATATATAAGGACGACGAGAGTGGATAATAATTGTCTTACACAATTAGGAAGATAATTAAAAAAGCCACATGCGGCTATGCCCGAAATACACAAGGGCGAAAGAAGAAGGAAGACGCATGCAACGATCTAGCTCGCTGATCTCTACTTTCTTTATGCGCTGCAGGTTGCGGAGAATAGTTCTCGCGGCAGGCGATGATCTCTTTCATTAGTTTCATGTCCTTAATAGGCTGCTTGGCAGCATCCATGGAGTCCTCCACCAGCCTGTTGCACTCGATGTGGAGCATGGCATTCTCGTCCATAAGTTTCTTGATGATAACGCCCGTCCTATGCAACACGGCAGCGGTCTCCTCCTCCTGCTTCTCCCTTCCGGTGATCTTCGCCATCAGCAGGTCACGCTCGCCCCGGAGCTTCGCATTGCCCTCCCCGAGTTGCCGGATGACGCCGGGAGCCTCATCCTGCATCCTCGCCCAGCCGGAGATCTGATCAATCTGGCTATGGACTATCGCATGCATGCGCCTGTAAGAGTCCTCGCCTGCCCGTAAGAAATTTTTCCAGGCCGCCGTGGCGCGGCAGGACCTCCCTGCTGCTTTGACAGCGCGGCGGGACATCTCTGCTGCTTCGGTGGCGTGGCCGGACCAGTCTGCTACATCGCCAGCGCGGCGGGACCTCCGTGCTGCTTCGGTGGCGCGGTGGGACCACTGTGCTGCTACTGCTGCGCGGCAGGACATGTCGGCTGCTTTCGCGGCGAGGCGGGACATCTCTCGTGCTTCCTCTTCCATGCTCACCTCTCCCTGGTGGAAATCTCTCAACCCAGAACTCATGCTGGCTATGGCTTGATTGTTTCTTGTGGATGAGGAGTTGAGAAGGAACGTGCAGTCATCTTAGCATAGTAGTATTTATAACCGAGTAATACTAATATGCTCCTAAGTGGGAAACCGTTTAGGTTGTGATCGGTGTGAACAGGTTTGCAATTAAATATAGCGTGGTGGTAGTAGTAATTTGGAATGTGACGAGACGCGCTCAAGATTTATTGACGGTTCTAGTTTCGAAGTGCGGCACTATTCCCGGATGGTGTAACGTCGGCACGTTTTCTTGGCCGTGGTGTAGCATATGGCATGGTACTACTAGTTCTTTTTCTACTGCTGTGTACATGCAAAAGCTGGCACCGTCAGATACATATCTTGTGCTTGGCGTTCGACAGGAATAGCCTCGTGGCGAGCTATAGACTAGTCTTCTTTTCAGACGCATTACACCTATCTCTCGGGACTTCTCGCATGCACCATCACTGCTCCCTAGGCCGATGCCACCCACATACAGTTGTACTCTGAGAAGAGGTGCACGCACGCACTCGTCCTCTCTCACACACCCATATGTAGCTACGAATTGTAGTGTTCTCAACCATCCGATTGGCTCTATCATAGGTTTCACGTTGCTCCTTGGCCTTGAGATTGAGATGTTTTAAACGCGGAGGTGATACATCTCCAACGTATCTATAACTTTTGATTGTTCCATGCTATCATATTATCTGTTTTGGATGTTTATGGGCTTTATTATACACTTTTATATTATTTTTGGGACTAACCTATTAACCCAGAGCCTAGTGCCAGTTTCTGTTTTTTCCCTTGTTTCAGTGTTTCGCAGAAAAGGAATATCAAACGGAGTCCAAACAGAATGTAACCTTCGAGAGATTTATTTTTGGAACGGAAGCAATCCAAGAGACTTGGAGTGCACGTCTGGGAATCAACGAGGAGAGCACGAGGCAGGGGGGCCATCTTCATCATCCCGGCGCTCTCCATGATGAGGAGGGAGTAGTTCACCCTCTGGGATGAGGGTATGTACCAGTAGCTATGTGTTTGATCTCTCTCTCTCTCTCTCTCTCTCTCTCGTGTTCTTGACATGATACGATCTTGATGTATCGCGAGCTTTGCTATTATAGTTGGATCTTCTGATGTTTCTCCCCCTCTACTCTCTTTTAATGGATTGAGTTTTCCCTTTGAATTTATCTTATCGGATTGAGTCTTTAAGGATTTGAGAACACTTGATGTATGTCTTGCCGTGCTTATCTGTGGTGACAATGGGATATCACGTGATCCACTTGATGTACGTTTTGGTGATCAACTTGCAGGTTCCGCCCATGAACCTATGCATAGAGGTTGGCACACATTTTCGTCTTGACTCTCTGGTAGAAACTTTGGGGCACTCTTTGAATTACTTTGTGATGGTTGAATAGATGAATATGAGATTGTGTGATGCATATCGTATAATCATACCCACGGATACTTGAGGTTACAATGGAGTATCTAGGTGGCATTAGGGTTTTGGTTGATTTGTGTCTTAAGGTGTTATTCTAGTACGAACTCTGTGATAGATCGAACGGAAAGAATAGCTTCGTGTTATTTTACTACGGACTCTTGAATAGATTGATCAGAAAGAATAACTTTGAGGTGGTTTCGTATCCTACAATAATCTCTTCGTTTGTTCTCAGCTATTATTGACTTGGAGTGACTCTTTGTTGCATGTTGAGGGATAGTTATATGATCCAATTATCTTATTATTGTTGAGAGAACTTTCACTAGTGAAAGTATGAACCCTAGGCCTTGTTTCCTAGCATTGCAATACCATTTGCGCTCACTTTTATCATTAGTTACCTTGCTGTTTTTATATTTTAAGATTACAAAAACCTATATCTACCATCCATATTGCACTTGTATCACCATCTCTTCTCCGAACTAGTGCACCTATACAATTTAACCATTGTATTGGGTGTGTTGGGGACACAAGATACTCTTTGTTATTTGGTTGCAGGGTTGTTTGAGAGAGACCATCTTCATCTTATGCCTCCCGCGGATTGATAAACCTTAGGTCATCCACTTGAGAGAAATTTGCTACTGTCCTACAAACCTCTGCACTTGGAGGCCCAACAACGTCTACAAGAAGATGGTTGCGTAGTAGACATCAAGCTCTTTTCTGGCACCGTCGCCGGGGAGGTGAGTGCTTGAAGGTATATCTGTAAATCTTGCAATCAAATCTTTTTGTTTCTTGTTTTATCACTAGTTCAGTTTATAAAAGAAAACTAAAAAAATGGAATTTAGTTTATCTCATACGCTTCATCTTTTTAATATCTTTCGTAACTATGATGAAAAGGAAAATTGTGCTCAAGTGCTAGAGGAAGAAGTCTATAAAATGTTTGGCACTCAATCTTTGAATGATGAGCATGATTGCAATGTTGTTAGTATGAAATCTTTGAATATCCATAGTACTAATGATGATTGCACTAGTTATGATGAAAATGTCTGCTATAAACATGTCAATTTTTGTGGAGTGCATTGGGTTTTCAAGTACACACCAAATAGGGAAGATATATATTGCAAGAGGCATAAGCATTTGGAAACTAAATGGTTGCAAGAAAGGCTAAATGTTAGTGCTGAAAATTTAAAATATCTTAGCCATACTTGTGAACTTCACAATGAACATGGTCATTTAAATATCAAATGCAATTTTTTTCATGATCGAATCGTGTCCAAAAATTGTGATGACTTGATTTCCCTTTCACATCATAATGAACTTAGTTTGATTTTGGGTTATGAAGAAATGAAACATCAAACTAAGCTTATTCCAGAATATAACCTCGAGAAATTCCTCGCTATTGATCTAGAAGAAATTTATATGTATTGTGCGGTGAATTGCATTTAAAATCCTTATATTTCCAATTACATAAAGAAAAGAAAACAAGTAGAGGATGAAGAGAATACTAATGAAAGGGAAGAGGCTTCCCAATATCCTCCTATTATTTCTTATGATGAATCAGGTAACGAGGAGGAGCCTTCTATCCAACCAATCTCATTAATAAGGAGCTCCAGAAAGAGGATTGAACCCACACATGATGTGAAGAAGAAAAAGAAAAGACGTAGAAGCAAAGGTAGAAAGGTATCTCTCCTAAATGACGTTGCTCCTATTATTAATTGTGATGATGATAATTTCTATACTATTGATGCTATCCATACTATTAATGATGAGAGTGATTATGCTTATGATATGAAAAGGCCCAAGCATGGGGATGCTATGTTTGATGAAGATGATGCTTTTGATAATATATTTGCTGCAATTAATGTTTTTCCCAAGCTTGGGGATGCTACGTTTAATGAAGATGATATTTTTAGTCTCCCAAGTTTTGATATGCAAATTTATAACAATGATAGCATGCCTCTTACTTATGATGATTATATTGATGAAAGTGGGTTTGGAAGAGTGTCAACTTTAGGAAGTAATGATCCCACTATTTTGGAGGATGTTGAATCTTATTATGATAATTATGAAAGTGGATTTGGAGAGGTCATGACTTTATTTAGCAATGATCCCACTATCTTGGAAGAGGTTTCAATCGATTATGATGAGAACAAAGTTGCTACTTGTGATGATTATTGTGATGATACATATGCTATAAAAAGTAGTGATGATTATATTTATAAAACTTGTCATGATTATGATTACCCTTTTTCTGAACATTACTCTTTTAATGTGGAAACAATTTATAGTATTCGAGTCTCTTATGATACTCCCACTATTCCTCATGAGAAGAAATTTGCTTATGTGGAGAGTAATAAAAATTCTATGCTTGTAGATCATGAAAAGAATGCTTTAGGTGCTGGTTATATTGTTTAATTCATTCATGATTCTACTGAAAATTATTATGAGGAAGGAATATATGCTTGTAGGAATTGCAATAATATCAAGTTTCCTCTCTATGTGCTTAAAGTTTTGAAGTTATGCTTGTTTTGCCTTCCTATGATAGTTGATTATTGTTCCCATAAGTTGTTTGCTCACAAAATCCCTATGCATAGGAAGTGGGTTATACTTAAATGTCCTATTCATATTCTTCATGATGCTCTCTTTATGTTTCAATTCTTATGTTTTATGTGAGCATCATTGAAATCATCATGCCTAGCTAGGGGCGTTAAACGATAGCGCTTGTTGGGAGGCAACACAATTTTATTTTAGTTTCTTTCTTTTTGGTTCTGTTTAGGAATAAATAATCTATCTAGCCTCTGGTTAGATGTGGTTTTATGTTTTAATTAGTGTTTGTGCCAAGTAAGACCTATAGGATCTTCTTGGATGATAGTTATTTGATCTTGCTGAAAATTCCAGAAACTTTCTGTTCACAAAAACAATTTTTTAAAATCACCATAACGTGATAAAATACTGATTCCAATTGAAGCAGATCAATAATAAAATTATATAGGTCTTCCTATTTTGGTAGAATTTTTTAAGTTCCAGAAGTTTGCGTTAGTTACAGATTACTACAGACTGTTCTGTTTTTGACGGATTCTGTTTTTCGTGTGTTGTTTGCTTAATTTGATGAATCTATGGCTATTAAAATAGTTTATAAACCATAGATAAGTTGGAATACATTAGATTTAACACAAATACAAATAAAGAATGAGTTCATTACAGTACATTGAAGTGGTGTTTTGTTTTTTCCGCTAACGGAGCTTACGAGTTTTCTGTTAAGTTTTGTGTTGTGAAGTTTTCAAGTTTTGGGTAAAGATTCGATGGACTATGGAATAAGGAGTGGCAAGAGCCTAAGATTGGGGATGCCCAAGGCACCCTAAGGTAATATTCAAGGACACCAAAAAGCCAAAGCTTGGGGATGCCCCAGAAGGCATCCCCTCTTTCGTCCTCATCCATCGGTAACTTTACTTGGAGCTATATTTTTATTCACCACATGATATGTGTTTTTCTTGGAGCATCATTTTATTCTCTTTTGTTTTGCTCGCTGTATGAATAAAATACCAAGATCTGAAATTATTAAATGCTAGAGAGTCTTCACATAGTTGCATAATTATTCGACTACTCATTGATCTTCACTTATATCTTTTGGAGTAGTTTGCCGTTTGTTCTAGTGCTTCACTTATATCTTTTAGAGAACGACGGTGGTTTTATTTTGAAGAAATAGATGAACTCTCATGCTTCACTTATATTATTTTGAGAGTCCTAAACAGCATGGTAATTTGCTTGGGTTATGAATTTAGTCCTAATATGATGGGCATCCAAGAGGGATATAATAAAAACTTTCATATAAAGTGCATTGAATACTATGTGAAGTTTGATTCCTTATGATTGCTTTGAGATATGCGGATGGTAATATTAGAGTCATGCTAGTGAGTAGTTGTGAATTTGATAAATACTTGTGTTAAAGTTTGTGATTCCCGTGGAATGCACGTATGGTGAACCGTTATGTGATGAAGTCGGAGCATGATTTATTTATTGATTGTCTTCCTTATGAGTGGCGGTCGGGGATGAGCGATGGTCTTTTCCTACCAATATATCCCCCTAGGAGCATGCACGTAGTACTTTGTTACGATAACTAATAGATTTTTGCAACAAGTATATGAGTTCTTTATGACTAAGGTTGAGTCCATGGATTATACGCACTCTCACCTTTCCACCATTGCTAGCCTCGCTAATACCGCGCACCTTTCGCCAGTATCATACACCCACCATATACCTTCCTCAAAACAGCCACCATACCTACCTATCATGGCATTTCCATAGCCATTCCGAGATATATTGCCATGCAACTTTCCACCGTTCCGTTTATTATGACACGCTCCATCATTGTCATATTGCTTTGCATGATCATGTAGTTGACATTATATTTGTGGCAAAGCCACAATTCATAATTCTTTCATACATGTCACTCATGAGTCATTGCACATCCCGGTACACCGCCGGAGGCATTCATATAGAGTCATATTTTGTTCTAAGTATCGAGTTGTAATTCTTGAGTTGTAAGTAAATAAAAGTGTGATGATCATCATTATTAGAGCATTGTCCCAGTGAGGAAAGGATGATGGAGACTATGATTCCCCCACAAGTCGGGATGAGACTCCGGACTAAAAAAAACAAAAAAATGAGAGAAAAAGAGAGAAGGGGCAATGCTACTATCCTTTTACCACACTTGTGCTTCAAAGTAGCACCATAATCTTCATGATAGAGAGTATCCTATGTTGTCACTTTCATATACTAGTGGGAGTTTTCATTATAGAACTTGGCTTGAATATTCCAATGATGGGCTTCCTCAAAATGCCCTAGGTCTTCGTGAGCAAGCGAGTTGGATGCACACCCACTTAGTTTCTTTTTGAGCTTTCATACACTTATGGCTCTAGTGCATCCGTTGCATGGCAATCCCTACTCACTTACATTGATATCTATTGACGGGCATCTCCATAGCCCGTTGATACGCCTAGTTGATGTGAGACTATCTTCTCCTTTTTGTCTTCTTCACAACCACCATTCTATTCCACCTATAGTGCTATGTCCATGGCTCACGCTCATGTATTGCGTGAAGATTGAAAAAGTTTGAGAACGTCAAAAGTATGAAACAATTGCTTGGCTTGTCATCGGGGTTGTGCATGATTTAAATATTTTGTGTGATGAAGATAGAGCATAGCCAGACTATATGATTTTGTAGGGATAGCTTGCTTTGGCCATGTTATTTTGAGAAGACATGATTGCTTTATTAGTATGCTTGAAGTATTATTATTTTCATGTCAATATTAAACTTTTGTCTTGAATCTTATGGATCTGAACATTCATGCCATAATAAAGAGAATTACTTAGAGAATTATGTTAGGTAGAATTCCACATCAAAAATTCTGTTTTTGTCATTTACCTACTCGATGACGAGCATGAATTAAGCTTGGGGATGCTGATACGTGTCCAACGTATCTATAATTTTTGATTGTTCCATGCTATTATATTATCTGTTTTGGATGTTTATGGGCTTTATTATACACTTTTATATTATTTTTGGGACTAACCTATTAACCCAGAGCCTAGTGCCAGTTTCTCTTTTTTCCCTTGTTTCAGTGTTTCGCAGAAAAGGAATATCAAACGGAGTCCAAACGGAATGAAACCTTCGGGAGAGTTACTTTTGGAACGGAAGCAATCCAAGAGACTTGGAGTGCACGTCAGGGAATCAACGAGGAGAGCACGAGGCAGGGGGGCACACGCAGCGCGCCCTCCACCCTCGTGGGCCCCTCGTGGCTTCCTTGACCGACTTCTTTCGCCTATATATATCCATAAACCCTAAAAACTTCGGGGAACAGAATAGATCGGGAGTTTCGCCGCCGCAAGCCTCTGTAGCCACCAAAAACCAATCGGGACCCTGTTCCGACACTCTGCCGGAGGGGGATCCCTCACCGGTGGCCATCTTCATCATCCCGACGCTCGCCATGAGGAGGAGGGAGTAGTTCACCCTCTGGGCTGAGGGTATGTACCAGTAGCTATGTGTTTGATCTCTCTCTCTCTCGTGTTCTTGAGGTGATACAATCTTGATGTATCAGGATCTTTGCTATTATAGTTGGATCTTATGATGTTTCTCCCCCTCTACTCTCTTGTACTGGATTGAGTTTTCCCTTTGAATTTATCTTATCGGATTGAGTCTTTAAGGATTTGAGAACACTTGATGTATGTCTTGTCGTGCTTATCTGTGGTGACAATGGGATATCACGTGATCCACTTGATGTACATTTTGGTGATCAACTTGCAGGTTCCGCCCATGAACCTATGCATAGAGGTTGGCACACATTTTCGTCTTGACTCTCTGGTAGAAACTTTAGGGCACTCTTTGAATTACTTTGTGATGGTTGAATAGATGAATATGAGATTGTGTGATGCATATCGTATAATAATACCCACGGATACTTGAGGTTACAATGGAGTATCTAGGTGACATTAGGGTTTTGGTTGATTTGTGTCTTAAGGTGTTATTCTAGTACGAACTCTATGATAGATCGAACGAAAAGAATAGCTTCGTGCTGTTTTACTAAGGACTCTTGAATAGATTGATCAGAAAGAATAACTTTGAGGTGGTTTCGTATCCTACAATAATCTCTTCGTTTGTTCTCAGCTATTAGTGACTTGGAGTGACTCTTTGTTGCATGTTGAGGGATAGTTATATGATCCAGTTATGTTATTATTGTTGAGAGAACTTGCACTAGTGAAAGTATGAACCCTAGGCCTTGTTTCCTAGCATTGCAATACTGTTCGTGCTCACTTCTATCATTAGCTACCTTGCTGTTTTTATATTTTAAGATTACAAAAACCTATATCTACCATCCATATTGCACTTGTATCACCATCTCTTCACCGAACTAGTGCACGTATACAATTTACCATTGTATTGGGTGTGTTGGGGACACAAGAGACTCTTTGTTATTTGGTTTCTGGGTTGTTTGAGAGATACCATCTTCATCCTACGCCTCCCGCGGATTGATAAACCTTAGGTCATCCACTTGAGGGAAATTTGCTACTGTCCTACAAACCTCTGCACTTGGAGGCCCAACAACGTCTACAAGAAGAAGGCTGCGTAGTAGACATCAGGAGGCTAAGATGGAGGCGTGAGGTTTTGGTTAATGTGCGGGCCGCACACGGCACCAACACGACACGAGCTTCGTCTACCTGGTGCGCATGCAGTCGGGTGAGTTGTCCAAGTATAGACACAACCAAGCCCTCGTTGGTATCCGCGCCTCGACTTTGGCTGGTCATAGTGGAGAGTAACATAGACCAGTTACTAGTCTATGTTACTAGTACCTTCATAGTGGGTAGTGTCTTATAGTATATGCATAGTTTTGGTCCATGGCGCAATCCATCGATACTACTACTTTACAAATGTCTACATTTTTAAAAGGCTAGAGGACGGGGCAGTCTAGCTTGGTCCTTTTCACGAGAGGCGAGGACCTTTGTGATTTGATGGCTCATTACTGCAAAGGCGGGGCCTTGTGATTTGACTGCTCGTATAAATGTGCCGACGACCTGAGGAGGAGCAAGAACCGTGCGGTATACTCAAGTTTTCCACTGGAGTACGAGGGAGGAGCACGAAACACGACAACCCAGTGCCATATCCTCTACTCTCTACTCATTATATATTACTAGCAAGAGGCATTGTTCTATCGGCGATAAAGAATGATCTAATTTGCTAGTTATCTCATTTTTAGCATTGTTCTATTCATGCCTCGCAGAGAAGGTGACACGTGCGGCGAAACACCCGAAGCAAAATAAGAAACACAGGAGCAAAAGAAGAAGGTGTATTATCACCCCCAAAAAAGAAGGAAGATGCACACACAAGTCTAGGGCGCTGCTCTCACTACATGAAGGGTTGCTGGCCGCGGAGTCGTAACTGCTTCTTCATCGCCTCCACGACCTCCATCTCCTTGCGCGTCTCCTCCGCCATCTTCATCATTGTGTCCATGATGCGGGATTTCTCGACGCGAGCCTTCATCATCTGTTCCATGGCCGCATTACGTACCTTGACAGCAGCCGGGTGCTCGATGCGGAACTTCGCCAACTCCTCCTTCTGTTCCATGACGAGGGCCTGCAACATCTTCATCGAGGAACTACTATTCTCATGCAGCTTCTTCCAGCCAGTGTTCTCCTCCTTCAGCAGGTCGAGCTCGTGCCAGAGCTTCGCGTTGTCCTCCTGAAGTTGTAGGATTTCTCCAGTCGCCTTCTTCTCCAAGGCAATGCGCTTCTTTAGCAGCATCACCAAGCCGGCAGTCAACACCCCCTGCTCATTGAGCTTAGCGGGAATATCACCGAGGCTCTCCTTCAGCAGCTCCACCAAGCCGTGGATGAACTCCTTCTGCTTATTGAGGTGCTTATTGAGCTGATCGGGCATGCCGTCGAGGGATAACGACTCCAGCACCGCCAGCTCGGCATGTTTGCCTCCGTGGCTAGGGCGCTCCTGGGAGCCATCGCCAGACCGTGAGAGATCTTTCGAGGTCTCTGTGTGGCGGCGAGCCCTCTTTTTTTTCTGCAGCCTTGGTTGCCGCTCCCTTGTTACGAGTAGTTCTTGACCTAGAGCTCTGCGCACCGGACATAGCAAGGACGGACGAAGAATAAGCACTTATGAGGAGGAAAGGTAGAGTACTTTTTGGTTAGGTAGTTCCCCCTTTTATAACCTAAGTACTAGCACTAGTACTAATACCTGCATAGTGGGAACACGTTTAGGTTTGGTACGTACTAGTAGGTGTGATCAGGCTTGCACTTAATTATAGCACTAGTACTTTCGAATGTGATGGGAACAAGGTAAAGATAAATTGACGGGTTTTGGTTTCGAGGCCCGAAACGGCTCTCGATGAGTTTAGTGGAACATAAATTTCAAGTAGACTACACTGCTCAGATGCGTAAATATTATGTTACTGGCAAAAATTGGCACAAAATATGAAGGAGACAAATGGAACTACTGCTAGCAACCCATGATTTAACTACTCGCATGCGCGCAATGGAGTAGTAATTAATGTCTTTCTTCCGCCCTCACGTCCACTCAATTTGCATGCACTGTATTAATTGACCATCAATGAAGTGAAGGACTTTACACGCGTGAAATTATCACATGGGGTGGATCTTGGTACAAAATTGCATCCGCCCGTGTACCCGCATGTGCGTGCGAGGGAATAAGTGCGTGCGTGGCATTCATGCGCATCTTCGCTTCGTGCATGTACCGCCAGTGCGGCTCAGGGAGGACGAGTACATTCTTTTGGAACCAGCAGCACATCACTGTGATCAATCCACACAAGGATGTCGTGACAATGCCTCCACATGTGCCACGTGCCCACGTGGCTTCATGAACTGTAAGAGAGACACTGTGTAGCGTGCCATTGTGTTTTGCACATACTCAAAGTAGTAGTAAGGTACACATGCATTGCACGCGTCAGATTTTGCAACCAAATTACGAATAAATACCACATTGTAGCATGTAAGCTCTGAGTCATATATTCCTGATGTAGACCTTCGTTTAATTCTTATAGTTCATCTCATTCAAAATCAATTAGTTTTTATAAAAAACCTAGGGCCCCTTTGATTCGTAGGATTTCCAAAACGCGGGAATAGGAAGAACATGGGATTAGAGTGGAATGTCGTCTTGAATCCTACAGGATGGTACGAGTGTTTGATTGTGCATAGGAAAAATGCAGAATTCTTTCAAAGAGATTTGAGTGGACAGGATGTTTCCTATCAAATCTAGTGCAAATGAATCATATGGAAAAATTCCTATGGTTTACAATCCTACGAATCAAACAACCAAGATAGGAAAAAATCCTAAGGATTAGAATCCTCCAAAATTCCTTCGAGAATCCTTTGAATCAAAGAAGCCCTTAATCTATTTTATGATTCATGGAATTGTGCATTGTAAAGCATAAAGTATAAACAAAGAATGGCAAGTCAACTAGAAAAAAGTTTGGGCAGTTACGATACGGAAAATTCTAGAACAAAGGAGAACCACTGTTGTTTTGAGATTTGTGCATGATGCTTAAGTTCAACCATGGAGTCTGCTAGATTGTACATGTGGCAAAATCCGGTGGGGGGCTAGGAGATGGTGGGAGGGGCCAAGTGGAGGGAGACTATGAAGGATTGCACAATTGCGAGATCGATATTTAGAGAGAGGGGGCGAGAACGTGCGCTGTTGCGCGCAGTGGCGGAGCCATGAAAAATGTCCAATGAGCTAGGGGGGCAAGCATTGCTAATCCTTTACGAGGAGGGCCAATTCATCAACTTAAACCATTTCTACCAGCAATTGTCTAATGATCACATTCATATTAGCCTCGATATATAGTGATGTTAGGGGGGGGGGGGCAGGGCCCTTGCTGCCCCTGTCTTGGCCATTGTGCGCGCGTCTGAGAGATGAAGCGGAAGGCATGGATGATGAGAGGGGGGCATTGGATATATAATTAATGTGGGTGTATTAGCTATATATGTAATCCTATGTAGAGAGGTATATATTGATCAATGTGGACGTGGGAAAGAGGGTGAGACCTCACTAGATATATAGATTGATCAGTTTATGTGGAAAACTATGAAAGACCTAGCTATACACACTGTAACATCCCAAAATTCTAAATTTTGGAATGTTATAATAAATAGATAGTTTTGATTGATTGTTTGATTGATTGATTGAAAGTGAGTGAATTCGAAACTTTTTGAAAGTTAAATGAGAGGGAATAAAAGGACTTTCCCAAACTTTCAATTTTGCTTTTATGCTTTTCGTGAATTCAAGTACTCTTCATCACAAGAACCCTGGAGAGAAGATGACATGACTTCTTCCATTTATTTAAATGACAAGGGGTGCTGAAAATATTTGAATTTCATTTGGAAAATATTTCCAATTCTGAAACTTTATGCAACTCAATGATTTTCACGAGCGAAGATAAAATGACTTCTTCAAAACATATGAAATATGAGTAGGAGTTTCAAAGAAATAAATTCAAAGTTCTTTTGAATTTATTTTCAATTGGAGTTATTTGAGTTTTATTCAAATTATTTTTCTCCAAAAATAAAATACATGGAAAATAGGGTAACATGATTCCCTACATCAGAAAATTGAGAGAAATTAATTTGAAGTCATTCGGTATTTTTTTAAATGATTTTATTGGATTTTATTAGAGCTGAAGCACTCTTTGCTTTATTTAAATTTGTGTGTATTTTATTTAATGCTATAATAATGTCCATGTTGTATAAAATCTTTTTCTGCAAATTTTGGTATATTATATGCCTATATAAAAGTTTTAGTCATTTTTTTTTTATTTTAGTTCACTGAAAATTTTGTTTAAAAAAAAAATCCGCAGCGCCTTGGGCCAAAGGCCCAAGCCGCTAGCCGCCGGCCGGCCAAGGCTACAAGGCCATCGCGCACTCACCAAGGGAGCCAGGGAGCCGCCTCTTGTTTCCTAATCCTAATCTATTTCTTGTCCCCTACCCCAAGCAAAACCCTCCCCTCCCCAATATAAATACCCAAGCACCCCCTCTAACACATCAAATCAACACCTCTCCGCCTCTCCTCTCCTCACCACCACCTTGCCCCCTCCTCCCGCCGCCCCCCCCACCGCCGCCGCCTCACCGCCGCCACCACCAACGCAGCCGCCAGCCGGAGCCCCTCGCCTCTTGAGGTACTAGCCTCACCACGTCACCTTTTCTTTGCCGTTCGATTTCCGTTCGGATTTTTCTAGATCGGTTTTTCGTTTGGTTTTCTTTCCAAACCCTAGATCGGTTTTTCTTCACCGGTTAGTCCCTGATTTTCAAACGGCTATAACTTTTTACTCGTTAGTCCAAATCCAACGAAACCAACGCCCACTTCTTCGTTACGATCCCCTCTATCCAGTAATACAACTCAAACATGTTTTTGAAAGTTTAAAATTTGAATTAGATCAGATTTGAATTTGAACTTCGTTTGATCATAACTTGAGTTTCGTAACTCCGATTTTATTGAATCTTTTTGCAAATCGAAGCTCTTGACCTAAACTTTCTGATAAGGCCAAATTCACATAATTTTGGTACTGTTAGAAATTGTTTTATGTTGCAAGAGTTATTTGCTTGGTTTTGATGTTTTCGAATCGTTTTCTTCGATCTTCCCGATCTTTTGAGTGATTGCTTATGAGTGGTTACTATTGATTGATTACGATAGATTGACCGGAGTGTGACGAGTAGAACTATCAAGAGTTTTGAGTGCGAATCATCTTCATCAACATTGCAGGCAAGTAACACTTTGATCATACTTTCTCATACCCAGTTTTTATGCATTAGATCAATCCTCAAACACTTGCATGAATAGGATCTAATTAAATTGTGGGATGGGAAGTAGATTGAGGTAGTACCTATTACCTGTTTTACTTATGAAACCTTTGGGAGTTACTTCTACGTTTGCTTATTATGCCCTGCTACGCTAGTAGACGTGGATTGGGTGAGTGAATATCCATGACAGATGTGAGATTGTAATTAAAGGTTTATTTAAGGTGGCAACTTAAACACACATCTGGGTGGATTGAGGCACCTGTTTTCAAGAAGGACTTGCCTGTTTTTTTCGGACCGCCACCCAGGCTCAAAGGGATCATAAGATAATTCATACTAGTAACTTCCGTGTGCAGCCACAAGCCAATATGGGCTCTGGCATAGTTGATTAAGTCGTGCGAACTCTTATAGTGGTGGACTAGCAGATGTAGGGGATGTAGGTGTACTGGTCCACCCATCGTAAGGTGCTAGCGCTTCTGAAAGACTATGTCTCGGTCATCCGTCTCTCAAACACCATGTAGTGCGAGAAACCAAACGGAGGCGATCGAGTCTTGTGGGGAAAAGTGCGCAAACCTCTGCAGAGTGTACAAACTAATCATGGTTAGCCGTGTCCCCGGTTATGGACATCTTGAGTATCTAGTTCTTGGATTATCCTGTTGATCTCATCATGTTACTTCTAATTAATATTGTTGGGTTTTAATGAGTACTTTTAATTGGGATTGAGGATGCTGTCAACCATTCTCAATGTTCAACAACCACCATGATAGTTAAATAAATTTATTCCTTTGAAGTAGGGAAAAATTGGATTTTCGCAAAAACTGTAACCATAGAGCTTTCCACCAGCCATATATGCATGTAGTATAGGCTTGTTCCTTCATTACTCTCTATGTGTTACATTGCCAGCATATTCCATGTGCTGACCCGTTTTGGGCTGCAACTTTTCATGTTGCAGACTTTTCGAACGACAGTAAGTGATACGTTAGGGTTACGATTTCCTATACTCAACTTTGCCGTTGGTGTTGATGGGAATCCACAACCTTGTTGCTTCCGCTATATTTTGGATCGAGGTAATAGTATTTACGTTATTTATACATGTGATTTACCTTTGTTATAAATCCTTCGAGTAATCTTGTGTGTGTCGAGATACCGATCCAGGGATGACACGAAAGCACAGAGACTTGATCCATTCGGGTCGGGTCGCTACAAGATGGTATCAGAGCACATGTTGACTGTAGGACGTGACCCTAGAAAATGGCAAGCCCATAGGAAAGATTTTTCTCTACTACTTCATTTTCAAAAAAGGATCTTTTACCTCTCTTCTCTTGTGAGTTTATTCAAATATTCCCTTTTAGTGAGACCATACCCCTTTTCCCCTTTTGACCACTCGAAGTTTCGACTGATGAGACCACTCCAAGAAGTATAAGATATCGGACAACTAAGACCATTTGGAATGAAGAAGATTTTACTGTGTAAATGGAAACTACAACGGTGAAGACTCCGAGGACTAGGAGATTTTGAAGGCTTTGAAGAATATCCAGATTTGTATGACCTAAGAAGGCACCCCTTATGGAACTTGGCAGATTATGGAAGTTATCAATACCCGAGATGAAGGTGTATCGAAGAAAGACCGGAACATGGAGCATCCGAACTCAAAGTTTTTGTTAAGAAAACCCTAAGGCAGGAGATATCAACTATGGAATGATAGCTAATGGAAATGACAAGAGCAGAAACACACTATCTATGATGTTATCGCCCGCTTATGCTATTGTCACCGTGCTGAGTTAAGCATGCATATGCATGAAAGGATTGGATGGTAGAAGGCTGATGAAGCACCTATCAGCAAGATGAAGTTTTTAACCTCAGCTGATGTAACACCGGGATCTAGAGTAGTACATCAAGGATTTTAAGATGGACCTACAAGAAGCAGTATTTGGTAAGGAAGCAGTTCGTGAAGAACTCAGGACCCAGAAGCTGAAAGTAGACAAAGCTGAAGGAGCAAAACCTCGAGATACCGGAGATTTGTCTGGACTGAAAGACAGTAGGATCATGGTTCATGTCAAGGAAGTTGAAGTCAGAAGTTGGAATGCCACTCCAGAAATATTAAAGGACGTCACAAGAGACTTCGTGTCAACAGAGATGATCTGGCAAAAGAACTTGAGCAGGACAAGCACGATTGGAAGAAGCCATCGGAGACATGAACAAGACTTGAAGAGTTTGGTGACGTTGAAGATCTATTGACCTTTAGAAGACCAAAACCGTGTTTATACCTACGTTAGATGCGACGATTGTGAGCTGTCATTTGTTTGTTGTTTTTCCGACAGCCAGAATAAAATCTGTCTTTTCAAAACAATTGTTTGCATTGTGTGCATCCCTCTCAATCCCTCTTATCTCACCCCATAACCCATGGACCCAATAGATGATGAATGGAGAAGAGCTTATATTTTCTGGACCAATGAGTCAATTAAAGACGGACCGATGGATTCAGAACATGGAGGATCACATGGAGAATAACCCTATACCCAGAAAGGATATGGCCCAGCATGCTCTTCAATGCTTTGAAAGAGGTGCCGCTACTTGGTGGAGGATGTACCAAACCATCAATGGATGGCAAGGAGTAACCAGTTGGAAAGAATTTAAGTGGACTTTGTTAAAGTCTTGGCTAGTGTCCCAGAAATTGAGGCCTTATGGAAAGGATATGAAGAAACCTTGTGCATGCAAGCTCTGTGGAGAAATAGGACACACCCATAACGAACACAAGGATGAATGCCCTAATTGTGAAGGAAGCCATCCAGCTGAAGAATGCCCAACTAGGCAGATCACTTGTTTCTTGTGTGAAGGGACTACCCACTACCCTGCTCAGTGCCACATTTACCCCATGGTACAAAGAACCATCCAACAGAAGAAAGAAGAAATGAAAGGAGCCCTCACGGAAGTTCTAAGGGAAGCTGTGATAAAGGAAGAGAAAGAGAACACACCCAAAGAGGAACCAATTAAACCCTGCACCAAGTCTTGCTATTCATGTGGAGAAGAAGGACACATCTCCCAAGATTGTCTGAATGGAGATCTAGTAGAATTCCCGACGGAGGAAGTAGAGTATGACCCACAGGAAATAGAAGCCCTGATTGTAATGGAAAAGTCCAGAAAGAGAAGTAGATTGGATTCCAGGAAGGATCTGAGTCATGTCACCTGTTATAGGTGCAAGGAGTCAGGGCACTACCTCAGCAATTGCCCAAAAAGGAAGCCAAGGACCCAAGGAGGCTATATAATCACAAGGAAACCTCGAAACCTGTCAGAAGTAATATGTTTCCGTTGTAATGTAGCAGGGCACTTTGCCAGAGATTGTCCGAAGGAGAAGGAGACTGGTGGTATATAGTTGAATTTGCAACAGAAGAAATGGAGTAGTAGAAGTGAGAGCTTTTTCTTTTATATTGAGGTGTTAAGTTGAGACATGTAATGGAAAAGCGAGAGATTGTAATAATTTAAGAATCAATAAAGTTAGCAGTGTTGGTACTGCTTTGGATTTTATGAGTTACCCTATGAGGAAAGATGTTGACCAATTTCGAGGATATGAGAAATATGGTCTATGGAATATTGGAACATTTTAAGGTGGTAGTACCCTGTAAGAACCGTTGACCCCTGGAAAAGATAAGGATACCCACTGAATGGATTTCAGACAAAATGAATATGAGTTTTGTCTCGATATGTTTGATACCCCAAGAGAGTGTGGGATGACGTTGGAGACCGTCAGTTGTTTGGACCAAATGTAATCAAGGAGTCGGAAGAGAATGTTAAGTTGATCCGAGATAGACTGAAGGTAGCTCAGTCCAGGCAGAAGAGTTATGCAGACTTAAAAACGCAAGGAGGTAGTCTATGAAATCGGAGACACATCATATCTTTGTGTGCCACCTCTGCGAAGAGTTAAACGATTTGGAGTTAAGGGAAAGTTAGCCCCGAGATTTGTAGGACCATACCGAGTTTTGGAACGTATGGGAGAATTGGCTAACAAGTTGAAATCACCCGAAGGACTGTCAGGAGTTCATGATGTGTTTCACGTTTCCTAGTTGAAGAAGTGCCATGCAGAGATGGCCAATATTCCCATGTAAGGACACTTGACCCTGGAAAGGATAATGATGTTCCCCGAAGTGGAGTATGGACTTCATAAGTATAAGTTTTTATCACGGAAGGTGGGATATCCCACGAGGATGAAGAGATGAAGTACTATTGGATATAAATAAGGTATGATGATGTAAGTACAGAATCAATGGAAATTCCATGATGAGTCTGAGTAATCATGTCCTAGTTTGGTGCCAATAGAAGGAAGTAAGACAGTAAAATTGGATGGATTTAAGAATACTAGGAAGTTGGAAGTTGGAATAAGGATCAGTTGCCCAGATGATGAGTTTAAGGATTACAAGTGATGAGATGGGCCATAACCCACAGGCCCCAGGACCTGCCAAGAAGCAAGCACACTCTTGCTGAAGGAAAAACCCTGGAAGAGTTACGATTTTATCGACCGACGATTCTATAGGAGTTTACGCAAACCTGAGAGTTGTTAAGGAACGATAGATGTTTGTTTGGCTTGCAGAATCAATGGATTTTCCGAACTTGGTTCGTCGACAAGATAAATTCTGCAATGCTTGTGAGGATGACCGAGTGTTAGAATGCGAGATTCGCTAAACCATGTACAAGGCAATGATTTGGATGCGGGATGGATTGATCACCATACCGACTTACTCTTATTATTCGCTTTGCTATATGGGATGGTAAATCTGAGTGACTTACCTATAGTAGTGAGACGACGATCAAAACCTTGTTTAAACCTTAGAATGGTATATGTATTTTTTTATTTTTCCCTTGTACACGGCAGTTGTTGCCAATCGTAGGTCATACGGCGGGGTTCAACCCAGACCCGTTTTCTGCAGGAGAAACCATAAATCGTTGACCACCATGAGATATCGATAGTTGTTTAGTATTGGCGCCAGACCCGACAGCTATGAAGACCCAATCTCGGAATAACCTTAATGAAAGGACAGAAGAATTGAGGAAAAAGGTTATGCCACCACCGGAAGAGCCAGAGAAGGAATTATCCTTACAACCTGAGAAGATCGACACTGTCAGTAATAAGGATGGAGTATATGAGTTTTGATGGAACCGTAACAATGCTTCTAAGGGTGGTAGCACCCGAGACCCCGAAGATGATCGATGGATTTCTGAGAAGACCCCCAAACCCTAACCTATTTCTTTCTAGCCTCTTCGAATCTCTAGGACGAGATTCATTTTAAGGGTGGTAGGTTTGTAACATCCCAAAATTCTAAATTTTGGAATGTTACAATAAATAGATAGTTTTGATTGATTGTTTGATTGATTGACTGAAAGTGAGTGAATTCGAAACTTTTTGAAAGTTAAATGAGAGGGAATAAAAGGACTTTCCCAAACTTTCATTTTTGCTTTTATGCTTTTCGTGAATTCAAGTACTCTTCATCACAAGAACCCTGGAGAGAAGATGACATGACTTCTTCCATTTATTTAAATGACAAGGGGTGCTGAAAATATTTGAATTTCATTTGGAAAATATTTCCAATTCTGAAACTTTATGCAACTCAATGATTTTCACGAGCGAAGATAAAATGACTTCTTCAAAACATATGAAATATGAGTAGGGAGTTTCAAAGAAATAAATTCAAAGTTCTTTTGAATTTATTTTCAATTTGGAGTTATTTGAGTTTTATTCAAATTATTTTTCTCCAAAAATAAAATACATGGAAAATAGGGTAACATGATTCCCTACATCAGAAAATTGGAGAGAAATTAATTTGAAGTCATTCTGGTTTTTTTTAAAATGATTTTTATTGGATTTTATTAGAGCTGAAGCACTCTTTGCTTTATTTAAATTTGTGTGTATTTTATTTAATGCTATAATAATGTCCATGTTGTAGAAAATCTTTTTCTGCAAATTTTGGTATATTATATGCCTATATAACAGTTTTAGTCCTTTTGTTTTTTTTTATTTTAGTTCTCTGAAAATTTTGTTTTAAAAAAATAAAATCCGCAGCGCCTTGGGCCAAAGGCCCAAGCCGCTAACCAGCCGCCGCCAAGGCCACAAGGCCATCACAAGACGCACTTTCAAGGGAGCCAGGAGCCGCCTCCTTTTCCCAAGTCCTAGTAGGACTCTTTTCCTACTTCGTTTATTCCGTAATCTATTCCTAGATCTATTCCTCTTGTTTCCTAATCCTAATCTATTTCTTGTCCCCTACCCCAAGCAAAACCCTCCCTCCCCAATAAAATACCCAAGCACCCCCTCTAACACATCAAATCAACACCTCTCCTCTCCTCTCTCTCCTCCCACCACCACCACCGCCCCTCGCCGCCGCCGCCCACCCAGCCTTGCCGCCCCTCACCGCCGCCGCCACCCAACGCCGCCGCCGCCGGAGCCCCTCGCCTCTTCGAGGTACTAGCCCCGCACCACGCCACCTTTTCTTTGCCGTTCCGATTTCCGTTCCGGATTTTTCTAGATCGGTTTTTCGTTTCGGTTTTCTTTCCGAAACCCTAGATCGGTTTTTCTTCACCTGTTAGTCCCTGATTTTCAAACGGCTATAACTTTTTACTCGTTAGTCCAAATCCAACGTAACCAACGCCCACTTCTTCGTTGCGATCCCCTCTATCCAGTAATACAACTCAAACATGTTTTTGAAAGTTTAAAATTTGAATTAGATCAGATTTGAATTTGAACTTCGTTTGATCATAACTTGAGTTTCGTAAATCCGATTTAATTGATTCTTTTTGCAAATCGAAGCTCTTGACCTAAACTTTCTGATAAGGCCAAATTCACATAATTTTGGTACTGTTAGAAATTGTTTTATGTTGCAAGATTTATTTGCTTGGTTTTGATGTTTTTGAATCGTTTTCTTCGATCTTCCCGATCTTTTGAGTGATTGCTTATGAGTGGTTACTATTGATTGATTACGATAGATTGAACGGAGTGTGACGAGTAGAACTATCAAGAGTTTTGCGTGCGAATCATCTTCATCAACATTGCAGGCAAGTAACACTTTGATCATACTTTCTCATACCCAGTTTTTATGCATTAGATCAATCCTCAAACACTTGCATGAATAGGATCTAATTAAATTCTGGGATGGGAAGTAGATTGAGGTAGTACCTATTACCTGTTTTACTTATGAAACCTTTGGGAGTTACTTCTCGTTTGCTTATTATGCCTGCTACGCTAGTAGACGTGGATTGGGTGAGTGAATATCCATGACAGATGTGAGATTGTAATTAAAGGTTTATTTAAGGTGGCAACTTAAACACACATCTGGGTGGATTGAGGCACCTGTTTTCAAGCAGGACTTGCCTGTTTTTTTCGGACCGCCACCCGTGCTCAAAGGGATCATAAGATAATTCATACTAGTAACTTCCGTGTGCAGCCACAAGCCATTATGGGCTCTGCATAGTTGATTAAGTCGTGCGAACTCTTATAGTGGTGGACTAGCAGATGTAGGGGATGTAGGTGTACCGTCCACCCATCGTAAGGTGCTAGCGCTTCGAAGACTATGTCTCGGTCATCCGCTCTCAAACACCATGTAGTGCGAGAAACCAAACGGAGGTGATCGAGTCTTGTGGGGAAAAGTGCGCAAACCTCTGCAGAGTGTACAAACTAATCATGATTAGCCGTGTCCCCGGTTATGGACATCTTGAGTATCTAGTTCTTTGATTATCCTGTTGATCTCATCATGTTACTTCTAATTAATATTGTTGGGTTTTAATGAGTACTTTTAATTGGGATTGAGGATGCTGTCAACCATTCTCAATGTTCAACAACCACCATGATAGTTAAATAAATTTATTCCTTTGAAGTAGGGAAAAATTGGCTTTTCGCAAAAACTGCAACCATAGAGCTTTCCACCAGCCATATATGCATGTAGTATAGGCTTGTTCCTTCATTACTCTCTATGTGTTACATTGCCAGCATATTCCATGTGCTGACCCGTTTTCGGGCTGCAACTTTTCATGTTGCAGACTTTTCAGACGACGAGTAAGTGATACGTTAGGGTTACGATTTCCTATACTCAACTTTGCCGTTGGTGTTGATGGGAATCCACAACCTTGTTGCTTCCGCTATATTTTGGATCGAGGTAATAGTATTTACGTTATTTATACATGTGATTTACCTCTGTTATAAATCCTTCGAGTACTGTGTGTGTCAGCATACCGATCCAGGGATGACACGAAAGCACAAAGACTTGATCCATTCGGGTCGGGTCGCTACACACACACACACACATAGAGGAACGTCGATCGTTGCGAATGCACGTCAGAGATAAAGAATGCCTGATATGATGGAGAGGGGGATGTGTGTGTGTGTGTGCCTTCATGGGAGACCGACCTGAAGATAAAGATTGCATGTGTGCGATGGATAATGCCGACTGGTAGTGTGTGTGCATGCATGCACGAGAGAAAGTTAGTGGTACAATTATAAAGAGAAGCCAATGTGTGGGTGTAAAAGACTAGGTGAGGTCATAATCAATGTAAAGTTGAATTCAAATATTTGAATAAGAGATCATGATGTTTGAAACCCATGCATGCAAGAATATAACGGAGATATGCGCGGTGTGGTTTGGAAATGAGCATGTTGAAATGTATACACATTGAACAAGGTCAGATTAGTTTGAATTTGAGATACCGATGGCAGACATCGTTTGGCCACATTGCATCTGCGCATGGACAAACTATTCTAATTGGAGATGATGGGTGTGAGGGAGTCCTGGATTAGGGGGTGTCCGGATAGCCGGACTATAATCTTCGGCCGGACTCCTGGACTATGAAGATAGAAGATTGAAGACTTCGTCTTGTGTCCGGATGGGACTTTCCTTGGCGTGGAAGGCAAGCTTGGCGATACGGATATGTAGATCTCCTCCCATTGTAACCGACTCTGTGTAACCCTAGCCCTCTCCGGTGTCTATATAAACCGGAGGGTTTTAGTCCATAGGACGAACAACAATCATACCATAGGCTAGCTTCTAGGGTTTAGCCTCTCTGATCTCGTGGTAGATCTACTCTTGTACTACCCATATCATCAATATTAATCAAGCAGGAGTAGGGTTTTACCTCCATCGAGAGGGCCCGAACCTGGGTAAAAACATCGTGTCCCTTGTCTCCTGTTACCATCCGCCTAGACGCATAGTTCGGGACCCCTACCCGAGATCCGCGGTTTTGACACCGACATTGGTGCTTTCATTGAGAGTTCCGCTGTGCCGTCGCCATCAGGAAGGATGCCTCATCCCGTCTTTAAAGACGGCACTGTTGCTAAAGGAGCTTTGGCTATCGGCCAAACTCTCCGGTTAGGCGGTTTTCTTATGACCGCCTGTTCGGCCGCCAGGCCGACGATGACTTCTCGGGTCATCGAAAGAAATCTTCACGTCAACTCGGAACTCGCCGAGAAGTTAGATCCGATGGAGCTCTCTTCCTTAAACGAGCTCTTGGATCGCATCGCCGCCCTGGGAGTCGCTACAGACTACGATCAGATTGGGCCTAAACCCGATCCGAGAGAGATTAACTCTGCCCAGGTCACCCATCACGTTGAAGTGGTGGAGGAACAATGCGGCAAGCCTTCATCTATCTTAAGGACTAGTTATGTCCGGATTCCCGATCCCTCCAAGCCGGATACCTGCGGAGGGGAGGACGTCACTCAAGCCCTGAACCTAAAGTCAGACAACGGGCTAGATTCATTGGACAACATCCAAGAACCCAAGCTTCCGAGTTCGGAAACCCCTTGGCCCCTGAGTCTCAGATCGGGCGAAGTTCCAGATTTAATTCCACCCGTCCACCCAAACATAAGCGATCTATCCCAAATTCGGCAAGAGCCGGCAGAAACAGTACACCATTACTGGGCCAGATTCCTCCTGGTCATGAACAAGATAAAGGACTGCCGCGAGGAGGATGCGATTTCATTCTTCTGCAATAATTGCACGGACAACAGAATCCTCAACGCCATAAGCCACCGTGAAGTTACACGCTTCGCTTACTTGGCGTCCATAGTATGGAAGTACTGTGCGATGGAAAGCGCCTTGAAAACCGATTTTTTTTTGGGACAATCCGACCCTGAATACAACCCCAGTCCGAAATAAAACGGTGCATTATCGCCAGGCACCTGGGTTAAACACCAAAAAGCAAAAACCCTCTATAGGGCATGGAACCGTACTGGAGGGATGGCTCAATGGACCATGCAAAATTCATAGTACGGAGGGCGCCACACCAACTCATAGCCTTAGAGCATGTTGGATACTCCGGCAGGTGGCCAGAAGTGGCGAAGAGCTTTTACTCCAGAATCCACAGAGCACCAGCCCAGGGATACCAGTACGGTATTAACAGTGTTCGAGACTTCAGCATCAAACAATATGCGGAAACAAACACTCTCGCAGCCTTACTGAAGTCTACCTAGTAGCAACAATAAACCCATGTAGTGACACGGCTATTACCTTTATTTCCAGTGATGAACCTAAATTCCGAACAGCCCGAGCACCAACCGCATTGGTCCTCAGTCCAATAGTGGTCAACTTTCGCCTTAACAAGGTACTCATGGACGGTGGCATCGGATTGAACCTCATTTACGAGGAAACCCTTCGAAAAATGGAAATAGACTGGAGCCGCATTGAGCGAAGCAACACATCCTTTAGAGGAATAATCCCCAGTCAGGAAGCGTGCTGTACAGGAAAAATCACACTGGATGTGGTGTTCGGCACGCCGGATAATTACATGTCCGAGGAGTTCACGTTCCAAGTGGCCCCGTTCAGCAGCGGATATCACGCTCTATTAGGGCGAGAGGCATTCACAATTTTTCAAGCTATACCCCATTACGGGTACATGAAGCTCAAAATGCCCGGGCCCAACGGTATCATCACTCTTGCTAGTGACCCGGACATAGCACTCCGCGCCGATAATAAGACAGCTGCACTGGCCCTTGAGGCACTATCCGAAGCCCTAGCGGCCGAGGAACTGACTGCGCTGCGCTCCACGGTGAACAGGGACGACGTGATACTTGATAAAAGATCCAAGTCCACCTCCTTTAAACCGGCGGACGAAATAGTCAAATTCCAAGTCCATCCAACGGACCCTTCAAAAACGGCCTCCATTGGGGCGCAATTAAACCCTGATGTAGACGCCGCAGTACGAGAATTCCTACGCGAAAATTGGGACATTTTTGCCTGGCACCCTTCATACATGCCAGGAATCCCTCACCGGCTGGCCGAGCACAGCCTAAACATCCTAAAAGGATTCAAGCCAGTCAATCAGGCCCTTCGGCGTTTCTCCGAACCTAAGAGACAAGCCACGGGAGAGGAGCTAGCCAAACTACTGGAGGCCGGATTCATCAGAGATATAAAACATCCGGACTGGCTAGCAAACCTAGTGATGGTACCAAAGAAGGACAAATCCTGGCGCCTATGCGTCAATTTCAAGTACCTCAACAAGGCTTGCCCAAAGGATCCCTTCCCCCTCCCCCGCATCGATCAAATTATCGACGCTACCGCAGGACACGATTCATTGTGTTGCCTCGACGCATACTCCGGCTACCATCAAATCAAGATGGCAGAGCCAGACCAAGCCGCAATGGCATTCATCACCCCATACGGCCCATTCTGCGTCAACACAATGCCCTTCGGGCTAAAAAACGCCAGCGCAACATATCAGCGCATGATCAGACATGTCTGGCAAGGGACAACGGAGGCAACGCAGCCGAATACGAGGCCCTTCTACATGGTCTCCGGATGGCAGTCTCCATGGGCATTCAACGCCTGGAGGTGCGCGGGGATTCGAACCTCGCGATATCCCAAATAAATGGAGACTTTGATGCCAAGGATCCAAAAAATGGCAGGTTATCACAACGCCGTCCTAAAAATGTCAGCTCGGTTCGAAGGGCTCGAATTTCACCATATAGCTCGGGAAAACAATCAGGCAGCAGACGTCTTGGCACGCATTGGCGCAAAGCGCGATGTCGTCCCCCCAATATCTTCTTGGAGAGGTTGTTCAAGCCAACTGTATAATGGGAAGGGGAGTCGGGAAATAACAGCTCGGACCCAACCGCACTGCCCGACACCGAACATTCTGACACAACGGGAGGCTCTGCCAACGAAGTAACATCTTCAGCCCACGTAATAATGGCAGTCATAGCCCCGTGGACAGAACCATTCCTAGCCTACATAACCAGGCATGAACTTCTCGAGGACCAAAACATGGCACGCTGCATAGTGCGGCGATCTAAAGCCTATAAAGTCCATGAGGGAGAGCTTTATAAGAAAAGCACCACCGGAGTCCTTCAAAGGTGTATCTCCGAAGAGGAAGGGCGGAATCTTCTGGCTGAAATTCATGCCGGACTCGGCGGGCACCTCGCCGCAGCCCGGGCCCTTGTAAGAAAGGCCTTCCGTACAGGATTTTATTGGCCGACGGCCCGGGCAGATGCTCAGGACTTAGTCCAACGATGCGTCGGTTGGCAGCTCTTTGCTAACCAAAGCCATATGCCACCCACCACCCTCCAAACTATACCCATCACCTGGCCCTTCGCTGTCTGGGGGCTTGACATGGTTGGACCCCTTAAAGGAGGAACCCACTAGCAAAAATACCTACTGGTCATGGTGGATAAATTCACCAAATGGATAGAGGCCAAGCCTGTTAAGACGGCCGAATCCGGACCGGTGATAGACTTCATATAAGGGGGTAGTACACCGTTACGGCGTCCCCCACAGCATCATCACTGATAACGGCACAAACTTTACGGCCGATGAGGTCAAACTCTGGTGCAAAAACATGGGCATCAAGCTCGACTATGCTTCAGTCTATCACCCACAAACTAACGGTCAGGTCGAGCGAGCAAATGGTCTAATCATGAGCGGCATCAAACCCAGATTAGTGTTCCCTCAAGGAAGCCAACACGCCTTTGGTAGAGGAGCTCGACTCAGACTGGGGCTGCAGACCACGCCGAATCGCACTAATCGGATACACACCATTCTTTATGGTATACGGGCAGAGGCGGTTCTGTCCTGCGACATAATTCATGACTCACCTCGCGTGCACATGTATGAAGAAAGAGAAGCCGAACTCGATCGGCAGGACAGTTTGGACGCCTTGGAGGAGGAGCGTGACGTGGCAAAAGCCCGTTCCGCATCCTATCAACAGCAGACTCGAAGATATCAAAGCAGAGAAGTACGGGCCAAAACTTACAATGTTGGCGAGCTATAGTTCTACGCCTGCCGGACAAGAAAAAGGACAAACTCAAGCCCAAATGGGAAGGTCCCTTTATTATTGACCAAGTCCTGACTGGTGGAGCGTACCATCTGCGAGATGCATCGGACAACTGACTCGAGCCGAACCCATGGAACGCAGCCCGTCTCCGAAGATTCTACGCCTAGCGCCGGACTCTGTGTTCGTCTCCTTCCTCTGTCTATTTTTTATACATTAGTTGTCTTATATTTCTCTCCTTCGCCCCCCTTTTTTTTCTCTTACAGCCTTTAAGGGCTCGTTCGCGACTCATTCGCACACAACTGACGCGCTATCCGCGCTCATTATACCTGGGGGCTTCTTTAACAGAAGCTTATTTATACGGGCTTCATGCCCAACACATGTGTCACAGTTCCACATGTACCTTTGTTCACCATTATATGCATCGATATGACTTAAGTTTTGGCCAAGCTGGGTTGCCTGGCTCCTGTGCTTACCCCTACGTTCCCGATTGTTCGGCTAGGCGGTAAATGAAGCACCTCTACGATGGTTACTGCCGGGCCAGCCGGATGTGTACCTCAGACTGGGTGAAGCCGAAAGCTAGTGTTCTTAAGGGAATATTCGGTCGGTGAACTAAAGATGATTTCTCACTTGTTTATTTATCTGCCCCCAGATGCTTTTCTGCTTTTTTCGCAGTCCGGACATGCACTTTAGGGCATGCCTCCTAGGGAAAGGAACCCCTAACGGAACTATTCTCCCTGGAAGATGTTTCTTACTAACCATGTAATATAGCATAACTAGTTGGGCACTTGTCTGTTCAAGCACTAATGACCCCTACGCATGGTCTCCATGCATGCCCCGGTTCTTACATAACCGAGAGGGTATTCGGACACACTCCGGACTATCGGGTCCTGAGGTCAAAGCGAAAAGGTCCGCCATGACAAACGATCTACAATCCGGCTAGAAGGCATTTTACATGTCATCGTAAATTAGATAGTCAATTTCACTGGGCATATTCCTCTTCAATACCATCCAACAGGTTGTCTAGTTTACAGTCCTGTTGGGAATATTTGGCGGCCAACTCTACTTGGTCGTACACTAAGCTCACAGGGATCTCCTTCCCATTAGCCCCCACAGGTCAGACCTCGACCATGTGGTTTGGGTCAGCCCGTGTACAGCGTCTTCACCATGGCCCGTGCCTCCTGGCGCCTTGATGGCAGGCCGATATCTTCCATAATCGGAGCGCCGCGCTCCTTAAGCCTCTCTGCAAGCTCTCCAAGGCCTTCGGGCATGGAGACAGATGGCCACAAGGCCTGGGCGACGCCCTTCATCACCTGCCAAACTCGTCCGTGCAGTTGTAAGAGCTCGGGAAGAAGGTCACCCCTAGAACCGGGCATTTCCTCTGCAGGACGACCTGTGAGCATACCTACAGACATAACTCTGTTAGTTGACTTCCTCGCCGAACTCTTTTTCAAAGTTTGTTCAAGCACTTACTAAACGTGCCGCGTCGAAGCCGCCGATTCTCCTTCACGGAGTCCGACAGCTGGGCACGAACATCCTTTAGTTCCTCGCCCAGCTGGGTGTTGGCATCTTGGAGATTATTCTTCTCCTGCCTCACCTTCGTAAGCACGCTCTCGCCGGCCTTTAACCGGCGCAAGAGTTGTTGCTTGTCCGGATCTACTCTGGCGCCATCTGCAATGTTATTGTCAGATTTGCACACACGCCGCACTTCACAACATACTTATCTTTCGAAGCATATATTACGGAGGGGTCTTCTTGGCCTCCCCATGCTAGTCGGCCTCAAGTTGGGCTTTGCACTCTTCCAGCTCCTGGGACAGTTGGGTATTCTTTTCTATAAGATCCCACATAACAAATGATCCTTAAATCAGTTATTTTAACTGTTTCAAGTCTCGGGGGCTACTGACATATATAACCATCAAATTTTCTTACCCGTATGTCTTTCACATACAGCTCAGTTGCTCTGGCTAGACCATTTTGAGCGGCACGGAGGTACGCATCTCCCGAATTAAAGGCGTCCAATGCCTCTTGGGAGAAACAAGCGTTGCGAAGAACTGTCCGGCGGCGGATGTGATTCATGGCACTCTCCACCTCGGAATTGGTGGCGGACAGTCTGTCCGCATCCTCTGTCGGAGGAGCGTCCGACGCACGCCTTGTGTTCGCCTCTGCTTCTGGACCTGGCTTTGGAGCCTGGCTGGTGGAGGCATGATTGGCAATCTCTCTGGATATAGTCCGGCGAGCCCTCTTTTTCCTAAAAAAAGATAGCACGAGCGTTAGTACGCATCATAAGAATAATACATTAGAATAAGGCGGTGCGCCTTACTGCTGCGCCGGTGCCTCGGCCCGGACTGCTTGTCTCTTTAGCCTGCCCGCCCTCGCGGTCCCTTGTTGGCCAGTCGCCGCAGGCTCGGCATTCTGCCTCGAGATCCTCCCCTGCGAAACACCATTGGTATACGGTGATGAAAAATAAGCACGGATGGATCATCTTCGAAGTATTAGGACTTCGGTCTCGATTACTTGTGAGGCGGGGAGCAGTCCAGGATAATCGGCTATAATAGCCACCAAGGCATTGTCAATGCTCAGTTGGTAAAATACCCCATCGATCAGCTCCATGGATATGTCCGTATCCTCTTGGGAGGCCGGATCGAGGGGCCGTACCGGATCCTCGGGTTGTGGAGGAGGGCTGCTTATATCCTTTACGGCCCGTCGCAATTCCTACGTCGAAATAACAAGATAAGGTACTTGACTATGGGAATATGGAACGGATGGGCAAAAAGAAGTGTCCGCTTACCCAGCTTGGAGGATTGTACATAGAAAATCCGCCCTGAGAATTGACGCGGAGGAATTCCTCCTCTTCTCCCTTGTACAATGCGGACAAGATCTTCGTCAGAGCGGCAACCGATTCCGGCCCCTTACGGCCGCAGCGGGTGGCATCATCCTCCCCGTTGAAATCCCACATGGGGTGGCCTCTATACTGAAGCGGCTGCACCCCCCGCATAATGCATGTGGCCATGACCTCGATCATGGTCAGTCCGGAATGAGCTAACAGCCTTATCCGGCTCATCAGATAAAGAACGTCCTTGTCATTTTCCTTCTGAGGGCTCCGTGGACGCCAGCTCAGGCGCTTCTTCAAGGGAGCATTATCAAACTCGGGAGGCCGATCCGAACAGGATCCGGCAGGGGGACATCTTCTATGTAAAACCATTCTGAAGGCCAGTCTTCGGACGCCTTCTTTGGGGTTCCGGATAGATATCCGGTCCCGGCGATGCGCCATACTTCGGCTCCGCCCACTTGATATATTGACCCCTTCTGAGAACAGGGCACAAGGCAGAACAACTTCTTCCACAGCGCGAAATGAGCCTCGATGCCCAAAAACAGCTCGCAAAGGGCTACGAAGCCCGCAATATGCAATATGGAGGCAGGCGTAAGGTTGTGCAACTGGAGGCCGTAGAACTCTAGGAGCCCCCGGAGAAACGGATGAATTGGAAATCTGAGCCCTCTTATCAAATAAGGGACAAGGTAGACCCGCTCTCCTTTGGAGGGATTGGGGATGCTCTCCGCTTGCTCTCCACCATTATAGGTGGCAAGCCCGGCTCGAACCGGGACCATGTAGGCTGGGGGGAGAAACCCCTTGGCTTGGAGCGTCACTAGCTCGCTGTGCGGGATGGAGCATCTCTGCCAATCTCCAGGCTGAGGACTGGGAGGGCGAGAGGAGGAGTTGCGTCGACTGGCCATGATGGAATGGATCTCTGTCGGATGCGCTCCGATGAATGCTCGCGAAGGGAAGATGGTGATATTTGGATCTAGATCCTCGTCTCTTTAAAAGGCAACTCATTTACATAGCTAGGGGGGTAAATGTAAAAACACCCTGGCTTTTCGCATTCGTCTGACACGTGGAAGATGGCCATTATTGGGCATGGAAGCCAAGGAGCGCAATATTCATGAGAAGCCGGACACTATTCAATAGGTACACGGAATTTGGAGAAGAACCCTCCTTGCAATGCCGAAGACAATCTGCGCGCCGGACTCATCGTCATTGAAGCCTGGTTCGGGGGCTACTGAGGGAGTCCTGGATTAGGGGGTGTCCGGATAGCCGGACCATAACCTTCGGCCAGACGCCTTGACTATGAAGATACAAGATTGAAGACTTCGTCCCGTGTCCGGATGGGACTTTCCTTGGCGTGGAAGGCAAGCTTGGCGATACGGATATGTAGATCTCCTCCCATTGTAACCGACTCTGTGTAACCCTAGCCCTGTCCGGTGTCTATATAAACCGGAGGGTTTTAGTCCGTAGGACGAACAACAATCATACCATAGGCTAGCTTCTAGGGTTTAGCCTCTCTGATCTCGTGGTAGATCTACTCTTGTACTACCCATATCATCAATATTAATCAAGCAGGAGTAGGGTTTTACCTCCATCGAGAGGGCCCGAACCTGGGTAAAAACATCGTGTCCCTTGTTTCCTGTTACCATCCGCCTAGACGCATAGTTCGGGACCCCCTACCCGAGATCCGCCGGTTTTGACACCGACAGGGTGGCTTTCGCATCAACTGGTGCAGAGCTGGCAAATTTGAGCACTACTGGCCGTTGGATATCATCTAGATTCCACCAGATTTTGCCACATGTACAATCTAGAATACTCTATGGTTGAACTTAAGCATAATGCACAAACCTCAAAACACAAGAACTTCTTCTTTGGTCTAGAATCTTCCGTATCAGAATTGCCCAAATGTTTTTCTACATGATTTGTTTTTACTTTATGCCTTACAACGCACAATTCCATGAATCTTAAAATAGATTAGCTTTCTTATAAAAACTAGATGATTTTGAATGAAATGAACTATAAGAATTAAACGACTACATCATGCATATGTGACTCAAAGCTTACATGCTATAATGTGGTATTAATTCATAATTTGGTTGCCAGATCTCATGCGTGCAATGCACGTGTACCTTACTAGTCTAAATGGTGTCTATGTGTGTGTTGTGCGTGTTAAGCACATTGTACGTAGTATATCATACTAGTCTAAATTGTGTTTTTTTTTCTTTTGGGTACACGTTAAGCTTGTTCTCCCGAAATTTCAAGCCGCGCCTTGTTATGCCAAAATTTCCAGCTAGCGTCTCTTCTATCGTGCTGCGAAACTCCCGCCTCTTCAACCTGCGCCTTGTTAGCCTGAAATATTTAAGATATATCTTTGTCTCATTGTGATCCAACAACTCCCTCCATCTCAACCGGCGCCTTGCTATTCCAAAATTATAACGCGCGCGAAAACTCCCACCTCCTATGAAATCCCGACACGCGAAATGCCATTGGTACCCCTGAACCGAAAGAACCGCCTCAAATCGGTGGGGGTACTTTCATAACTTACCCCACATTTCGGACAAGCGCGTCCCTAAGCCATGGTTCCACACTCCCATCCCATCCGCCCACCCATTCGTACACCGAGGCCGGGAAAACCCGCGAAGCCCCGCATCCTCCTCCGTCCGCCACCCAGCCAGAGCCTCTTCCCCGACGACGTCGTCCATAGCAACACCTGGACGTCCCTCATCCACCGTACTGGATGAGGATCCGTCGTTGATCTGGTCGTCCCGCCGGTTCAGCCACCCCCTCCTCCACCTCCAAGGAGTTGCCCCGACGTTCCCCTCGTCTTTCGCGCCACCTCCATTCCCACACCGCCGTCTTTACCTACACAACCGGAAGAGCATCAGCATCACCGTTTCCTCGGATGAAGCTGTGGCCTAATCAGCGCCACCAAAGAGGTTGTACACTAATCGCCGCATTTTCTTCTTGATTCGATCTCACGGTGCTGCCGGCGCTTGGTCCCGAGCAGACACGGCGCGACTCCATCCACCGCGGCATCGCCGGCCACTTCCTCCACGGCGTCGCTCCCTCGGTGGCGACGTCCACATCAGTAGGAGCTGCTGTTGCTTTAGCTCTCGCTCGCACTGCTGCTCGCTCTTGCTCTCAGTCCCCTGCCTGGTCTGCTCTTGCTCTTGCTATTGCTCGCGCTGCTGCTTTCGCTATTGCTCTTGCTTCCGATGCTGCTCCGATTTAGCTACACTTCAGCCGATTGAATCGACTTTTGGGTCAGTCGATTTTCAGGGGGTGGGGGGGGGGGGGCTCGCCGGAGTTAAGGAAGAACCAGTCACGGCGGGGAGGGGGGCCCACCGGAAAAGTACCCCACTATCTATCTTAGGGTTCAGGGTGGGGGCAGTGGTCGCCGGCGGTAGTGGGGCGGTGGCGTGGGGATCGCCGGAGAAAAAGCTCGGCACGGGGGTGCCTAGAGGGATGGCCGGGGCGGCGGCGGACCAGCGGTGGGGTGTGTTTTTGGGGCAGGCGGGGCGGCTGTTTGGCTGGTGGTGGCTGGCGGCTCAGGGGGGTGGAGGTTGAAGATGAACTGTAGGCCCTTGATTTCGTATCCAACGGCTGCAAAATCGACTGACTAGAGATGAAAAAGTCAGTCGACTGACGTGTAGCCTCACCTCTAGTGCGTTCAGTTTCGATAGTAAAATTCAGTTTCGACAGCAAAATTCTGTTCCGACAGTTAAGTTCAGTTTCGACAGTTAAATTCAGTTTCGACAGTTATGTTCAGAGATGAGCGGCTGATGTATACATCTAGCACTTTGTGGTTATGTATTTTAGGTCACCTATTGGAGATGCTATTAGATTTCCACTCAGGTTAACATTGTCTCTCTTGTCCTGCTTCAGCCTCGGCGTTGTACAACACACCGGAGCTGCTCCAACAACGAAACCCTCCATCACAGCGAAGCAGTACCTCGGGCTCCATCTCTAGATGCCTAAGATCTTCTTCCCCTCCTCCGACAGCGAAGTCAGCCGGAGCATCCTCACCGACCAACCCAATCACGTGAGATCGACATGGCTTCGGCAAAGAGGTTGTACACTTGTTGCATATCTCTTTTACTCTACATGTTATATATATTGTCCACTGAGCACACGGAGTAACAGGAAATATGATTATTTTATCCTACTATATGACAAGCAGTGAGGTACCAGGAAACTTAGCTATCCGTGATGGACTCTCTTGAACGCCATCATTATTTATCTCTGCGTGTTTGAGCTGTGCATTTGTTGATGGCCCTGGGAGTTGAGCTAGTAGGGCAGTGGCATGGTCCAAAGTAATAGAAGTAGCACAAAAACATTTTTAGTGTAGGCTTTTCCTTGCTCAAGCCTGCCTACTGGAATCGCCAGTGCTTGAAAGGAAAAGTGAATGAAAAACATAGGAATTTGAAAGTTTCGTATGGTACTACTTTTCATGAATTTGGTGCAAAGGAATGGAGCAAAGGAAAACTGTAGGATTTGTTCCTTTAGTGTCGCCTTGAAAGAAAAACCGTAGGAATTTTAATTTCCACTTGTCCTCCTTTTCAAATTCCTATTCATGAAGCACAAGACTAAGAGATAGTAGCATAATAGCATTATAACCGTACATTTTCTTGTGGTTTGACTTAATCTAACCATGCTTCTTTGCATCCTGTGATCTTCCAATTCTTGTGAACCAAACACCCAGATTGGCAGAAATCCTATGTTTTTAAATTTTGTTTTTTGCACGTGCATTCCTATCCTATTCCTCTCTATTTCCTATCTCTGCATTGTTAGAATCCTCAAATTCAAACAAGCTCTTACACAATTACTTCTATTACATATATGTGTCAAAGAAAACCTTGTGTGGTTTGTCCTGCTCCTGCAGTGTTGTGTTCCACCCCAGCTCAGCTGCTCCAACGACGGAAGGGTTCACCACAGCAGGGATCCGCTCTCCAGACTGTCTTTCGCCGCCTCAGATCTTCTTCCCCGCCCCGGCAGCCACGCCAACTGCATTACCATCATCAATTGAGCAGATAACCTTGAGGACTACATGCAAGAGAGGTCGCACTCTTCCGTGTCTGCTTACATTATGCATCGCTTAATATGATGACATGCTACTTTATCATCGTGTTCATCTATTAGACTCCGAGTCAGGTCCAAACTAATGCTGAAACTTGAGTTTTTAAATGGTTGTGGGGTACATATTGGGGCATCAATCAGTACTATCTATCTACTATCTAGTTAATCTCGGTTGTCTACTATGAGTTTCATGTTGGGTGCAAATAAACATTAAAGGAGCCATTATCTATATTTTTTTAACTAAAGCTATTATCTGCCTGCTATCATTGGTTTTGGGTCAATCCACAGTTTGCTACCATCACTCTGGATTTGTGCATGCACTCCTTACATAATCTCACTATGTTTTATCCCTATGCATGTCAGTTATTGTACACAATGGAACTCAACATGTAGAGCAAAAGAGACGAGCCTCTGGTGGCAATAAAATTTCATGCAGACGTCGCTCCATGGTGGGCGCAAAGGTAGCCCCCCTCCACCCATTTCGGATCATAATCAAGAGGAAGATAACTGTTCTGAGGGGGATTCAGAAGCAGAAGACCACCCCTATTTACCCCATGAGGTCTTCGCTCTAACTTGGCATGCTGATGTTGGTTATATCATCCATATGGTGCCTTGAATTGCTTACTTTATACATCAAATATGTCAACTGCTTAGTTTAGACATGCTTTGTGTGAATGCCATCTGTTTAGTTTATTTATCGTTTATGTGAATTATGCAATGCCATCTTGTTTAGCCAGGCATCATATATGCGAATTTTGCAATGCCATCCTGCTTAGCCAGTCATCTTATATGTGAATTATATCAGGCCAACCTTTTTTTGTTACGTATTATAGTTGTCAACGATGTTAGTACATTCAACTACTCTTCGTGTGCATCAGCCATTTGACACGGTGATGGAAAATTCTGGAGCGAAAACAACGTCTTCAGAGCAGACTATGTTATATGACGAAGCGCATATCTTGCTGGTTACGGATAGCTCCTCAGAGGAGGATTCAGAGACAGATGACCAGTCCTATCCCCCCCCCCCCGAGGTGTATGCTCTAATTAACTTGGCAGGGTTATGTTGCTCATACCGTGCGTATGGCGTCTTGCATTGCAATGTCATTTGATTAATTTAGACATGCTTTGTGTGAATGCCACCTGTTTAGTGTCTAATTACCATATATGTGAATTATGCATTGCCATCTTATTGCAAGACATTATATATGTGAATTATGCAATGCTATCTTGTTGCAGACGCATTATATATGTGAATTATGCAATGCCATGCTGTTGAGCCAATCATCATGCATGTGAATTATATCATGCTATCATTTTTTTGTATTACGTGTTCCATTTGTTGACAACGTTTGAATATTCAACTACTCTTCCTCTGCATCAGCCATTTGAAGCGGCGATGGAAGTATCTGGAGTGAAAACAAGGTATTCAGAGCAGACAAAGCTACCTACTGAAGCATACATCTTGCTGGATACAGAGAGCTCCTCAGAGGAGGATTCAGAGACTGATGACCAGTCCTATTTCCCCCCTGAGGTCTATGCTCAAACTTGGCAGGGTTATATTACCCATGTCATGCATTTTGTCTTGCATTGCTTAGTTTTTACGTCATATATGGATTTCCATCTGCTTACTTGCTTACTATATAAATCATATATTTGAATTATATCATGCCCTCATGTTTACATACACAACATCTGTCTGAATTATGGCATGGAAACCCATTTAATAAAGACATCATATAGTTATATCATCTCATCCTGTTTAGTGTTTACAGTCATCATATTTTGAATTATGTCATTCTATCCGGGAATTATATCATGCTATCATGTTTCCATAGGCGGCATGTATGTGAATTATGGCATGCCAACCTATTTAATAGACACATTACATAGTTATATCATGTCATCCTGTTTACATAGTCATCATATTTTGAACTATGTCTTTCCATCTTTTTTAGTTAGCCATCATAATGTGAAATTGTATCATGCTATCTTGTTTAGTTAGCCATCATATATGTGAAATTGTGTCATGCTATCCTGTTTGGTTAGACAACATAAATGTGAATTATTTCATGCCCTTTTTTATTCCCCACTATCCATTGCACCTGTCTATCATACAATGTATGTACATTCAATTACTTTTCTTGTTTATCAGCCATTTGAATTGGAGAGGGTGATGGCAGTATCTAAGGCAGTAACAACACGGTCTTCAGAAAAGATAGTGCTACCAGTTGATGCAGATAGAACCACGGTTGTACTTGCCCAAGAACCAGCCCCACCACACATAACCCAGACTCTCGCAGATTGTACCCCTACCCAATTGGACACAGAACCAGCTATACCCCTTCTAACCCCAACCCTAGCAGATAGTAACCCAGTTCCAGTTGACACAGCACCGTCTCCACCACAGAGCACCCAAACACGAGCAGTTAGTAAGGGAACTGCAGTGCCCAAAGCACGAGGACCACCACTCTGAACCCCAACTACACGCTTAAAGGAGAAGAAGAATTGTTCTCAGGTCAGGTTCTGTAGCTATGGTTCATACTCCTTTGCTCTTGCATCACTGTATTTACTCAGACCAACTATTTTCAAATTTGAAGGATGGAATTGAAACTCCAATGGCGCAACAGGTGTGTTTTAAACTTGTTTCTTTAACTGGTTTGATGTTGTAACTTGCTCTATATTGATTTCAGTTTCAATTGAATAAACAGTTATGTTTTCATGTCATGCACATTACAAGTGTCTCTATAGTTTCCCACACTTATATTCTGTCTATTCTGCTTTGTCTTGAACAAATATTATTTGAACTGTGTCTCTATCTTGATTTGGCAACAAAAACTAGAATGATATAGACCATAAAGTGACCATGGTACATAGATATATGTTTGTTTCATGTTGTTATCCTGTGCACTTTACTACTGAACTAATTTACCAAAATGAGTTTCATATACAATATGGTAAACCTGTGATGTGTCTGCTTGTTACTCTTTTAGAATGCGGACAAAATATTGGAGAACAGTACCCCATTATGCATTGGTGAAGGAAGTAATGCAGATAAGGTTCAAGATAGTGAGACATCCCTATTGGTCTCCAAGAAAGCTGATAAAATCTACCTTGACGACAGTGAGAGAACACAGAAGTCCTATCTTGATGTAGTGTTCGAGTTACTGGCCACTACCGCTGGCACAAGCTCTTTGAGCTCGCTGCCTGAATCAGTTCGTCTTCTTGAGTCTCAGCTACAAGTTGAAAGCCATCGATTAGATATGTTGTGACAGGAAGCTGAAGGACTGAGGAAGTCCCTGCATAATTCAGATGCATACTTTCTGGTGCAACAATAAGCGCTGGAGGATTTAAGCACCAAACAAGAGAAAGTTAATAAGCTTGCTAAGCATCTTGCCGGCATTATGGGTACCCAGGATATTGTTTCTTGAGATCTTCTGAAGTGGTTTCAGTTCTGGACATGTTTTGCTGCGGCATTTATTTGCACTGGTCACCAACTTTGACAACTAGTGTATATGATATGCTGCTTTGTGCCCTATATTTGCACTGGTGGCGAACTTTGATGCCCAGTGGATGTAATATGTGTAATAGCCGTGATAGCTTAGCGTAAGTTGCTTGGTTATTTATTTCCTTGGTGTCTTGTTTATTTGTTTGCTTGTAGTCAGTGTTGTTCTTTTTCCGCGGTTTGCTAGTGGCCGCAATAACCTTTTCTTTTAAACTAGGCCATAATAACCATGGGCTACATTTAACTGTAGTGACACTGGGCCTTCTACGGGCCGTTGAAACAATGGGCCTACTACGGGCCATAGAAACAATGGGACTTTTATGGGGCGCAGAAACAATGGGCCTTCTACGGGCCGTATCATCAATGGGCCTTCTACAGGCCGTATTATCAATGGGCCTTCTACGGGCCGTATGATCGATTGCCCAAACATGGGCCAATAACATACCGCTTTATGGCTGTAAACGGGCTAGAGTTGGAATCGTCCGTTCATGGGCCGACCATAATGGGTCGTCGTTAATCGGCCATATTTGATGACGCTTTGAAAACGGCCCAACGTATTAACGGGCCACAAACGGGCTGACTGTAAGCACGGGCTGAATTTGGCCCTAAGCGAAAAATACAAGATGTGGGCCGTAAGTAACCGAATGCTGGAAATAAGCCCAAGAATAAATGGGCCGTGAGAAGGCCGAAAGATAACATGGGCTGGAAACAGCCCAACAGAATAATGGGCCGTTAATGGGTATAAAGTGATACACTGTTCATTACGGGCCAGTTATACCACGGGCCATTAACGGGCCGAGGGTTACTAAGGGCCTCAGATGGGCCAAAAGACTTCATGGGCCATACATGGGCCGGAAGTTAAAACGGGCTCGAATTATATTGGACGGCCCAGATGACGTTACTGGGCCTAATTCGGATAGGTCGTAAACTGGCCCTGGGTTAGCGGGCTGTAAATGGGCTATATGCGAACAGGCCGTTAACAGGCTTGCCATGGGTCGGCCCGCCACCTTTTGACCAAGTCAAATGGGCCGGCCTTTTCACAGGAATGGGCCTCTGTTGGGCTGTGCCACGTGTCGACGTATCATAGGCACTTTGGGTCCAATGAGTGGATGAAATCTGTCCCAACAGTGAGCCGACACGTGTTTCCTCCAGCCAATGATGATTTTACACGTGGAAAATCCCCATTGGTCGGGGCTGTTAACGGGTTATCGGATCCAAAACCGGACCCGATAGCTTAACGACGTTCCGTTACGGTGGATGCCATGTGTCGGTCACCCTTTTTGAAAGAACTTCTGTGATGCGTGATTTATCGTCACGGAAGTGGACACTTCCGTGATGATAATTTTGGTAATGTCATGGAACACTTCTACGACAGCACAGGTATGACTATCTTGATTCTGTCATAAGTTTGTCATGGATGTACATGCATGACAAAAAACGCGACCTACTGTGACAAACACGTATAATCACGGAAGCGTATTTTTTTGTAGTGGTACGTAGATCATCTGTGTGCTCAACCTCAGGGCACTCGGAGATTTTTGGAAGTGGAATCCTCTAACGAGTGTACACATTCACAAGTTCCCACTCGCAATTGTACCCAATATAAACAACCCAATCTCCATTTGCGCCTGCCCAAGCCTTGCCCTCAAGCGATGGCATCTTAACATCACACGTATCATTATCAAGAGGCATCAACTTTCACAAGGCGAGGCTTCCCTCGTCCCTGCCCATGCGAACAGGCTTATAGCAAAGAAGATAAGGGAGATCAAACCGCTCCTGGACCCTTGGGTTCCTTCTAATGATGTTATTACTTGAGTCGAGAATGTTCTTGAACGAACCTGCCATGCTAGCCGAGGTGATGACGTCGCACCGATCAATGAGTTCCCCCACCACGTCATCTTTCAGATCGGGGCAAGAATAACGGGGTCGTTTCCGGCTTGTTCCTTCCATGGAGAAGACGATAGAACAATGGCAGAAGGAAGGGTGGAGGAAAATGGAGGAGGGAGGAAGAGCGTGCGACAGCAATTCCAAATCGAGAGGGAAAGGCAAAGAGTTGGTGGGTGGTTGCCAGTTTTCCACGGTACACGAAGAGGCGCCCCGGCCTACACGTCCTTTCAGAAATTGTACAAATGGACTCGCCGTCGTCTCACTGACATGTTGGAACGGGACCACATGTCAACAAAACATGGTGTGTAAGTTCTCGTGCAAAATGCGATCTGGCCGCGTTGGCCCGAGGTGCCGCATTATTTCTCGACTTTATTTTTTTAATGGCGTGTCATTCTGTTTTGAAAATATAAACTACTCTACCACTACTCCACCTCTAGTACTAGTAGTATAAAAAAGATATATAGGCTGGAGTTTCAGAGCTTTCTTGCTAAGGGCTGCCCACTTGCTTCTCACACTATCACCCTCTCTCCAGATCCAAAAAAGATGGCCTCTCTCTCCCTCCTCACCGATGGTCACAGATCCGCCGAGGAAGTAAAGGACGTGCAGTGTTGACGCACTCGTTGTCGCCGAGCGAGGTCACGCACTGACGACAAGTCCGTCCTCTCAGACCTAGCGCTAGCGCGGGATGGCCTCCGTCCCCAAGCTTGCTGCCGTAGTGCGACAACGACCACGAGCGAAGCCACTTCCCGCCGACCCTTAGGTATGCTACCTCTTTTTGAACCGTACCCTTGTTCTATTGCCCCATCTGCCATGTCGCTTCATGTTGATCTTTTTCCACTCCACCATCTTCCCAATTTGCTATCCTCTGCTTTGCTGGTCACACAGACGAAAACCTTAATTTGCACTATTAAAGGAAACCCTACTTCATGCAGACTAATCCATGTCTGGGTTGAATAAGGAATGGAAGGGATACTATACTGTCCAAGAGAGTAGGCATCGAACCCGCATCTAGGTTGAAAAGGGGAAAATCACTAGCTAAGGAACGAGTCTCGTTTCTCTTGGCTGAAGAAGGGTAGAAAGGCAAGACAACGCAATAGGGAATGACCAGGTCGGTCGGTTTGTTGTCCTCACATAGGAAAAAGGTGGCTAAACATAACAATAACTACTCTACTGTTGCACTAGCCATTGGATTAGTGTATATTTGTAGTATTCGAAATTTCGAATGGTGTTGCATTAGCATATGGACATAAATAAAGTGTGGCAAGCTTTCCCAAATATGTGCTCAGGAAAACAGTTACCTGTTTTTCTAAATACTACTCCCTCCGTTCCTAAATATTTGTCTTTTTAGAGATTTCAAATGGACTACCACATACGGATGTATATAGACATATTTTAGAGTGTAGATTCACTCATTTTGCACTGTATGTAGTCACTTGTTGAAATCTCTAGAAAGACAAATATTTAGGAACGGAGGGACTAGACGTTTGGGTACTTTAAACTGAACTGCGAAAACGTCTTATATTAAGGAATAGAGTGTGTAGAGTTCACTCAAATTATCCCGGTAAAGCTAGTCACACCTTTGTTAAAATTAATGTTCATTATGTTATCGGAAGAGGTCTGTATGTTTGTCTCTAATGCATGTCGACTACATACCTGACATCATGATGTAATGTTAAGTCATTTCCTTTTGTACAATGTCACTGAATTGTCAAGGCGGTGATGGCATTTTATTTTAGTAGAACTGCACAAAATATGCTTGAAAGAAGAGGAAAGGTCAGTAATCGACCATTCTTTCAGAAAGAACTATATATGCCTCTCTGACATCAGCCGATGTTGCCTTATTTATTCCTTCAAACATGTGTTTAGAAACAGTCTTGCTACCTTTTCCCATTAAGAAATTGGAATGCTTATATTTGTGAGTCTATGCTTCAACTAGTGCCACTTTTATAGTAATCACACTTTCAATATCTATGCAAACAGGGATGCTCGATTTTAGTGGAACTGCACAAAAAGTCCAACTGGTTCAACATTAGTAGCATGTTTTCTTCCAAACCTTTATATCCAATTGGTGGCACTATGAGCTGTTCATTAAGAAGGTACATCATTTGCTACTATCTTGCTACTCTTTATGTACTGTCATTAGATAGTAATACTAGTGGTTTGCATGTGAATTTATTGGCATGGTGGACCTACATTGGAGGTGCAGGACAGGATTCAATGATTGGATGCTCAATTTCGGTTGTATCGATTTCACCTCTTCCATCACCGCGAACATGGATATCCTTGGTTTGATGAAGAATAGGTGCTATATTTATGCTCTGAACAAGCAAATCAATTCAGTATGAAATTGTCCAGGGCAAAACATGACTGTATCAAATTGTCTAGTGCAAAACATGACAGATGCTAAGCGGAAGAGACATGTTTAAACCGAAAATACAAGGTGGGGTATATGTTTACTAGATGCTTGATATTTGTGTAACGCCCCCGATGCGGCTATATCTCCCACGTGTCGAGGCACGACTTAGAGGCATAACCGCATTGAAAGCAATGTCGCAAGTGAGGTAATCTTCACACAACCCATGTAATAATTAAGGGAAGGATACATAGTTGGCTTACAGTCGCCACTTCACACAGTACATAAATAAACATCCATCATTCAGAGTACACTCAAGGTCCGACTACGGAACCAAAATAAAAGAAGATACCCCAAATGCTAACACAGATCCCCGAATCGTCCCAACTGGGCACCACTACTGATCATCTGGAAACGACACATAGTAACGACCACGTTCCTCGTCGAACTCCCACTTGAGCTTGGTTGAGTCACCTGCACTGGCATCGTCGGAACCTGCAACTGTGTTTGGAAGTATCTGTGAGTCACGGGGACTCAGCAATCTCACACCCGCGAGATCAAGACTATTTAAGCTAATAGGAAGGACAAGGTAGTTAAGTGGAGCTGCAGCAAGCGACTAGCATATATGGTGGCTACATCGCAAAAGAGAGCGAGAAGAGGAGCAAAGCGCGGTCGTGAAACTAGTAGCGATCAAGAAATGATCCTGAACTACTTACGTCGACATAACTCCAACATCGTGTTCACTTCCGGACTCCGCGAGAAGAGACCATCACGTTACACACGCGTTGATGTGTATTTTAATTGAGGTCAACTTTGGGTTTTCTACAACCGGACATTAACAAATTCCCATCTGCCTCATAACCGCGGCACGGCTTTGAAAGATATTACCCTGCAGGTGTCCCAACAGCCCATTATAAGCTCTCACGGTCAACGAAGGATATTCCTTCTACCGAAGACCCGATCAATCTCGAATCCCGGACTACAAGACATTTCGACAAAGAATAAAACCAGACCAGCAAAGCCACCCGAATGTGCCGACAAATCCCGATAGGAGCTGCACATATCTCGTTCTCGTGGCACACCGGATTGTCCAAACTTCCGATAGGCCAGCTCGAGTTGCCCCGATGGCCACCGCGGCGGTCACAGGTTTGGACCAGCACTCGAGAGGAGAACTGGCCCGGGTTAAAATAAAGATGACCCTCGGGCTCGCGAAAACCGGGGAAAAGGCTTAGGTGGCAAATGGTAAAACCAAAGTTGGGCCTTGCTGGGCGAGTCTTATTCAAAGCGAACTGTCAAGGGGTCCCATAAATCACCCAACCGTAAGGAACGCGAAATCAAGGAACATAACACCGGTATGACGGAAACTAGGGTGGCAAGAGTGGAACAAAACACCAGGCATAAGGCCGAGCCTTCCACCCTTTACCAAATATATAGATGTAATAATTAGAGCAGATATATTTATATTGTGATATCCCCAACAAGTAAACATGTTCCAAAAAGGAACAACATCTCCATGTTCCAACAAGGAACAAACTTCATCTTCACCTGCAACTAGCAACGCTATAAGAGGGCTGAGCAAAGCGGTAACATAGCCAATCAACGGTTTGCTAGGAAAGGATGGTTAGGGGCTGACATGGCAATATGGGTGGCATGATATAGCAAGTGGTAGGCATCGCAGCATAGGCATAGCAAAAGAGCGAGCAACTAGCATAGCAAAGATAGAAGTGATTTCGAGGGTATGGTCATCTTGCTCGCAATGTTCTCGAGTTGTCGAAAGCTTGATCCTCGGCGTTCTCAACAGGCTCCTCGTTCACGTACTCGTCTCCGACTCTACCCAAAGCAACAACACAAACAAAGGAACCACAATAAATCACGGTGCAATGCACAATCAACATGATGCAAAACATGGCATGATATGCATGATGGGATATGCAATGCTTATGTGCGCTCCGGAAGGTAAATGATGAACCAGGCATCAAATTGGCAAACCAAGCATGCCACTGAAAGATGAGATGATTTCGTTGAAATCGATATAAAGATCACCGAATCGGATGCACGGTTTGCAAATGACAAGCAAAACAAGAATGGCACAAATCTGCCATTAACAGCATGATGCCACTTAGCAAGCAACAAATAATTAAGCTACTGCACCCAAACGTATCAACAAAGCACATGGCAGTGATCTACACATGATGCTCGACAAAAGATGAGCACTGAGCTACGGCTAGTTCACATCATAACAGGTTCAAACAAGCATGGCAAAAGTGCAATAATAATCAGGCTGGACATGGCAAAAACAGCATCAGGTTGCAATGTTCAGAGCAAGAAAACTACATGCTACAGGAACTTAAAATAGCAAAACATGGCATGGCATGAATCTACTCAAAGCCTAGAACAAAAGTCCCTTACTGACCATAAGCCAAAAAGGACTAGAAAATATAGTAACACCCATGTCAAAATTGAAAGTCTCGTTAACAGATTCAGCAACATGGCATGTCAAAAACTGATAACGAGATGACATGTTTACAAGCTCAATGCACTCACTACAGAGCCTCAAATGATAATCTAAGCATACATACATCAAGAAGACATGACATAGAAGACATACATGGCAAGAACAATAACATAGCATAAATGGATCAACCACAACAAGCTTGGCAAAATTGAATAACCTGTAAACAATCTGCCAGGAAACATTTGATAGCAAAAGTAGAGCTCGATTGACTCAAGCTATGGCATCCCATAATTGCAAACAAAGGCATGGATAGATAGAGCAAGACATGTTTTACAAAACACCCTTACTGAAGTATCTCAAAATATGCATAGATCTCTCGGTATCATCAAGTAAACATGGCATCAAAATCAGCTAAAACAGGGCTGAAATCAGCAACATTAGGACACCTACTTTGCATGCTTGTGCTAGTCACCACATAGATCACAAAAATACATGGCATACACCCCTGGAAAGATGACATGGCATACTTCAAAACACATGTAGGACTCAAATTCATAGGGTGCACACAATAATCATGGCAAAAATAACAAAAGTGCAAGTTCTGATAAAAATCAGCAACTAACATCACATAGCACTCTTCCAACAGCATTTCGGGCATCCAGATGAGCTCGAATTAAAATGATGCAATGAGATGAAATGATCTACTCTTCGAGGCGAACATTTTGACATATTATACGCGAAAAATGGACCTACGGATGGGAAGATATAGCACGTCGAAAATTGCACAAAATTACCAAGATGCTAAAAACTTAGAGAAATAAGGAGGGGAGAGAGAAGTCAACGGCGGGGTTCCCGAGGCCGGATCGATCGGATCGGCGCGGGCGGCGGCTCCGGAGCTCGCGGAGAGGCGCCCGCGAGGGGGAGGCGGCGCCGAGGGCGGCGGCCCGGTGGCAGCGGGCGGAGGCGGCGGGAGCCGGCGGGAGGCGGGCGCGGGCGCGCCGGGCTCGCCGAGGAAGGCGGCGCCGAGCGGCGCGCTTCCGGGCGGGCGGGAGGCGCGCATGGCGCGAGGGAGGCCGGCGGCGGCGCCCGCCGACGAGGCGGCGGGCGGAGCTGGCGACGGGCGGCGGAGTCATGCGGCCCCTCGGCGGGTGTGCGCCGCCGCCCCGCGCCGCTGAACGCCCGGACACACCCGCCGGTGGTCGTTACTCTGGCGGGATCTAGACTGGCCCCACAGATCAATACTAGTCTTTTCGCGCACTTTGTCCTCACTCGTGCGCACCCGGAGCAACTTCGGTCGGTCACCCATCCCGACACTACTCCAAGCTGACCACGCTTAACTTTGGAGTTCTATCCGAATGGGCTCCGGAAAGAAGGAATTCCTTATTGATATGAGTAGTCTATCATCCCTAATAAGCCAGGCTATCGCATACACCCCCACTCGGAGGAACCGACGTCCTCGTCGGGCCACAGAACGCTCCTCTTGGCACAAGCGTCGTGCTTCCATCCGGTACATGTGCCATGTCGGGTGCCACGACGGGTCACAAACGTCATGAACAACATGACCACGCACCTGTCCGCAACCATCCGTAACCGCGAGGGTCGGCTCGATACCAACTTATAACGCCCGGACACACCGCCGGTGGTCGTTACTCTGGCGGGATCTAGACGGCCCCACAGATCAATACTAGTCTTTTCTCGCGACTTTGTCCTCACTCGTGCGCACCGGGGAGCAACTTCGGTCGGTCACCCATCGACACTACTCCAAGCTGAGCACGCTTAACTTTGGAGTTCTGTCCGAATGGGCTCCCGGAAAAGAAGGAATTCCTTATTGATATGAGTAGTCTATCATCCCTAATAAGCCAGGCTATCGCAATTTGTGCAGACAGAGATGCCTGCCCATTGCTATTTGGCAAACACACAAAGTGACCGCAATTTTGGTTGAACTACACAAGAGAATAGTATAGTCACTGCATGCAGTGCCATTTGAAAATAGACACAGAAAGATTGGATAGTCACTTCATGGACTGCAGAAAAGTAGTACTGTACTATTTATTGGCAAACACTAGGTGATTCATTGCTTTGGTCTGATTATACAATGGGCATCTATTTGCCTAAGTTAAAGTTTCTATTCCGAAAATAGTCTCGCCGTGTGATCGAGAGAAGACCAAATCATATTGCAGTGGATGTTCCTCCATCATGTGTGGTTCATTCTCATGGTTCCAGCTGTTGGTGAAACCACTTACGTTTGCAAGAGGAATTGTAGACTTCACAAACAAATTTGTCTTTCAGTCTGTACTGAATGTTGGCCAAGAGAAGCATCCATGTTAGTAGGAAGAACATATGTTTTTTCTAGATCTTTGCTTTTGGAGCTACATATTTGTATATGATATGTGAATCATTGAGATGCATTAACATGTTGATCTTATGTATGGGAATCGTACTAGTTGGTTTTAGTTGTGGCTAATCTTTGCTTTTGGAGCTACATATTTGTATATGATCTGTGAATCATTGAGATGCATTAACAGTTCCTTATATCTGTTCGCTCAGTGTTTACAAGTTACTGATCGATCACTAGCTAGCCTACAAATGCGCTCCTGGCAGTTTTAGTTGCGACACAAGATATGAAGTGGCAGTTTTTTGAATAAAAATGCCTACCTCTGAAGAAACTGACAAGATGCCCTGAAGAAAATGCCATGCGAATCTGAAGAAACTGCCAGCGAAAACGTTTGCAAATGCCTTATCTCCCAGCTAAAGTTCATCAACTAATGCACTCGGCTGCGACTCGTTGCATGTTGCTCCGCATACTGGCTACGAGCGATTTTGAGTGCCTGCATGTAGCCGGCCGTAATTAAGGCAGCTAACTGATGCGAAAAAGATGCGCTTTAATTGTTGCGGGCCTTTTAAATCCGTGGAATCATTATTGACAAGGAGGGAGATGATTCGAGTGCACTCGTTTGACCGTCATGCCGGCGTGCGACCCAGCACGGACGGGACGGGACGGCATAGTCCGAATTTCAGTTTCTCTAGTTTTCCACGGCAAGCTGGCGCGCTAAGCCATGCCTTCTTAATTATGCATTGAATTCCGATGACCGTCGCGCTACCGTCCGCCTATAAGTACTGTTTCCCGGCCTTCTATGGTGGCACCGTGACCCAACTCACCCATCCTCATAAGCCCCCACCGGCCCGACGTCGCTCGCCACTTATCCTCGCTCTCGCCACGTCCGCCATGCCCCCGCCCGTCCGCGATAGGCGAGGCCGGAGGCAGTCACCGCCGGAACTAGTGTTCAGTTTTTCACCGGAAGGCAGACGGAGGGAGGAGGCATTCTATCGGTCTTTAGATGGCAATGTGGAGATCGAGGACTTGTTGGAGCGCGACCGCCTGGCGGAGGAGCAGGAGTTGTTGGAGCGCGACCGCTTGGCGGAGGAGTAGCGTATCGCCGATTTGCACCGCCAGCGGGACATGGAGCAGCAGCGCACCGACGCTCTGAGTCGCGAGCAGAGCGCCTGCAACTGGGCCGACTACATGGAGGTCGGCGCCCGGCAAATAGCCCTGGAGGCTGTCGGGCACCCCCGCGTTCGCAACGCCGATTTTTACTACCAACTCATCAAGTGGGTTTCCCGCTTAGAAGCTGAAGCTTCGCTGGACCACGCCTGAATGGAAAGGGCCAACGCGTGCGAGCAACGCGCCCTATCGCACCTCTGTCAAGTCCGAGGCAAGGCGGAGGACGCCGGTGCCGGCGTTTAGCGTGTACCACAGATGGCGGCCGACATCGTCTAGTTAGATAAGAGTACGTAAGTACTTATACGCTACTAGAGTATTAGTGGGAGTAGATAGTTAACTTGGCTATGATGGTTGTCAACGTGGAAACTCAGTACTCTATATGTGGATCAGACCTGTTACTTTTCCCTGAATGTTGAACTTTCCGTTTGAACGTATGGAATGGGTTGTTATTTTTTTAAATGGGTTGTATTTGTCCTCCACGGGTTTAGAGGCTGACTTGTGGGCCTACCAAGCTGACCACGTACACAATCAGGAGATGATTGTACGCGGAGAGGATGACAGCAGGGACCCGCCAAGGTCATGGCAATACGCAAGCAAGTGCATCCTTATTTCAAGCCAATAAAAAAATGGCTCCTCCTAATGGATTTCTGAAATCTGGGTCCCATGCCATTGTCAACGTAGTCAATAAACGAGAGAATTGCACAACGAGCGACTGACACGAGGGACCCAGCAGCTCGCCCAATTATTTTTGTTTTGGGTTAATTTGATAAATGCCACTCCAAATCTGGTGTTTAGAAATGCCATCGCAATTTCAAACTTTGAAAATGCCATTTCGGTGGGCATTTTTCAAGTCTGAGTGGCATTTTCAAAGTTTGCAAATTGCAGTGGCGTTTTCCAAAGTTTGCGAAAATTGCAGTGGCATTTTTCAAAGTTTGGAATTGTAGTGGCATTTTTATGAATCGCCATAATTGGAGTGGCATTTATCTAATTTTTTTTGAGACGGAAGCAGGGTATCAACTGGGCTGTGCGGGGCACTCTGGCCTGTCTAGACAACCTCCTCTTTTATGTTTACCACATACCAGCCCAGTAGTTTTTTTCTTTCTGAAAATGACTAGCCCAGTTTTTTTATGATTTGCCAAGTAAGTCGCTTTGTCAGGCCTGTTGGGATGCAAATCTTTCAAGATGAGGAGAGCTTCATTCGGATGGACGAGAAAATGGTCTATCAGTAATGAGAAATGGGCTGTACATTTTTAAAACACATCAAACCGACAATTAGTTTCAAATTTCTTTTTTTTCATTTCAAGATTTTAAATTGCATTAATTTTTATGCATGGACAATTTGGTGGATTTTATATTTATATACATTTATTTTTTAAATCAGTTTGAATGTGACTCAAAATTTCGGGATTAGAAATAGTTCGGACCGCGCCGAAATATGCAACATTTCATATAACTTTTTAACCGTGGCCACAATATGGGCTGTAATGCTAACAAAAAGAATATGGGCTCCAAGAAAAACCTTCAGAATTAGCAAATGGGCTGTAAATTATTAGAAATAATGGCAGATGGGATGTATGATGTTTTCCACAGGTTTGAGGCTTTTCTAAAAAAAAGGTTGACGCACAAGCAGTGATGTTGGATGTCCATCCAACGGCTGTCGTGCTTCTTCGATCTCTGCTCTTCCTGCTCCAGCCGCTCAAACAAGCGCCGGCGGGACTGCCTGCTCCCTCCTCCCCGCGGCCAGCTGTGCTGCCCTGCAGGCCTCACCGCCCCACCATACTCCCGTCGCTGGCCTAGCCATCCCTCTACTCACCCACACCTACTGTTATTCTTCGGCAACGGCAGACGAACCAGTAAACCCTCGTACAGTCGTACCCCCCTCCGCGTGGGAAACAACTGCCGAGTCTTCCCTGCCTTCGTGTCGTTCCCTTCCTAGGCCTCGCCGTTGTCCACCGCCCTGGTGCTCTCGGCGCGGCCTGGTCAACGTGGTCAACGACCGACATGCATATGAAGTGGACTGTACGTGGAGAGGCTGACAGCTGGGTCCATGGCCGCACGCAAGGAAATGCCTCCTTATTACGCGCAAAATAATGATTCCTCCACCTGACATCTGGGACCCACCGAAAGGGCCTCTGTATTTCATGAAAAAAAAACGTTATCGCCGCTGACAGCTCGGACCCACCACCTATATCTTCGCACGCAAGGAAGTGCGTCCTTATTACGCACAAAAAAATGAAAACTCCCCCTACTATCTGGGACCCAGTATAGTGGCAGGCTGACTTGTGGGCCTACTAAGTTGACGGGGACGGAGGGCATTGTCAACTTAGTCAATATGCACGATTCTAGCTCCAGTGACCGTATGATGTCCATCCAACGGCCGTAGTTCTTCTTCAACCTCTAGTCTTCTTGCTCCAGCCGCCCAAACCAGCGCCGGTCGTGCCTCGTGCTCCTGCCTCCCATGGCCGGCTGCGATGCGGCGGAGGCTTCACCACCCCCTACTACTCCCACCACTAGCCAGGCCATCCCTCTACTCACCCACACCCCCTGTTATTCTGTGGTTGTCGTGGGAACGATTCCGACAATAAGAGAGGGGCAGGATAATGGAGCATGATCTATCGAGATGCAAATGGGTGACACGGTGATTTTTGCGAGTTCGGGCCTCTCACGGTGGAGATAACAACCATACGTCTCGTGCTCCGGAGAGGCTTTGTTTTATCTTAGTGTGTATCTGGAGATTACAATGAGAGGAGAATGGATGCCCGTAGTCCTGAGAATAATGGTCAAAAAGAGAGAGAGAGATATGGAAGAAAAAGCCCCCCAAGTCTAGTGGTGGGGGGTGGCTTATATAGAGTGCGCCACCCCCTCACCTCCTATGTTACAAAGTGGAGCATCAATGCCATAATGCCTGCCCACAACAAAACCGTCCTGCTGACTATTGGTCTTCGCATATCCGAGTGAGTTACATGGCCGAGTGGAATGAGCTCGTCGAGTGGAGTGCCGTGCTCCGAGTGGTTGTTTCCGTCCGAGTGACTTTCAAGTTGCAGTACATCTGGACGGGGATCTGGCCCAGGGGCCCAGTAAAAAGTGTACGGTGTCCATGGGTAGGGTCTTTAGGTCAGGCCTGTTACCCTACCCCTAATACATGTCCTCGTCATTAGCCCCCGAATCGGTCGAGGTTGAGCGGGTCGAGTCGAGGTGTATTCCCAGATGAGTCGAGTGTTACGGAGGCACTTATGAACTTGCTCGGGTCAACCGGCGGTCTTATCTCCGCGTGTTGCCTTGACGGATTCCGGACTGCATGGTGTCCGAGTGAAATGAGCTCAAACGGGTCCGTGGAGGAGCGCTGCACTCACCTTATAGCAATTTTTTTGGAGTGATTTGGAGCTGGTCCTGCATCGAGTAACTGATTACTTAGAATTTCTTCACGCCTGGAATGTGTCTTTTTTTGTTGTTTGGCCGTCACTCGGGTCGGGCGGACCGTTCCGAGTGGATACCATTCCAGTGGGGGCACGCTGAGTGCACCCACTGGGTGTAGTCTCGGAGACTGCCATCAACTGCGGGCAGTCGGCGAGAGTCTTAGAGCCTGTCTTTTTGTTGTTGTTTGGCCGTCACTCGGACCGGCTGACCGTTCTGAGTGGATACCAACAGTCGGCGGGAGTCTTAGAGCCTGTCTTTTTTGTTGTTGTTCATCACTTGGACTGGTCAGGCCGTACCGAGTGGAGATTACTCCAGTGGGGGCAGACTGAGTGCACCCACTGGGTGTAGTCCCCGAGACCGCCGTCGACTGCGGGCAGTCGGCGGGGGTATGAGAGAACTAAAACTCTTCTTAGCTGGTACTGATCGAACTTGTTCTTCTCTGACTCGGAGGTCGAGTAATTCTGGAGATGGGTTTGCATCGAGCAAAATGTTTCTTTCTGAGTTCTCTTCCAGTGGGGGCACGCTGAGTGCACCCACTGCGTGTAGTCCCCGAGCCTCTGTCGGACTAGATGAGTCTGGCAGAGGGTTTAAGTGTCTCGGTAAACCTCCATGCAGTTGGCACGGTAAATATCTTTGTCTGGAATTGATTCAATCAGATGGATGCGTAACGAGGTGGTTGTACGAACGACAATAGACGAGTAAGGTCGCCTGTACGATTCAGCGATGGCGCTTCATTTTTACCCTTTTGCATGAAAGGGGTATTTATCCAAGTGGACGTGCTTCCCGACTGATCGGGGCATGTTGTCTGCAAGGAAAAACCTGGTGGCACTTGTTTGTCTCCCGGAGGAGATAGACTAGTGGTCAGACATGGACGTGCCATGAAACCCGAGTGAAGAGGCCCCACATGGGTTTATCCATACCCCATGCGTCAACACTTCCTCACACCTCAATTTTAAACTTTTCCAAAGGTCTAAAGACTCTCCAAAAAGAGCTCTTCTAAAAGAAATTTTTTCCATCCTTTTTCAATAGCTTTTGAAATCGAAATGTTATGATCATTGTTGATAAAGTAAAGATTAGGATAGGCTTATTTCATAGGTTTATCATCAACCCACCAATCCTCCCAGAATCTTGCGTTTTTTCATCCCCAATTATTTTTTAACATGTTGATAAAAGAGATCATTCACTTTTAACATGTTGGATCAGAACTGAGAATCCCTAGCTCTATGTGTAATTCCAGAAACACACTCCCCTTTCACATAAGAATAGGCACAAATAGCCATGTTATAGATGGTGGTGCCAAGGCAGATGGCATAGAGGTGTCATACGGAAGAAGAAGGTGGATGGCTGGTAGGGGCACAAATAGCAAAGCCGTAGGAGGTGGTGGACACAGGATATTCCAAGCCACACTGCGGCTGCAGCTGCATTCTAGTGCTAACCTCTCCGCCATAACATATCGATGCATATGAGTAGCCATGCATGTAGCTTGTTCCACGTCGCTGTCTTTCCCTCTATCAAATCATCGCAATGTCGACGCTAGCTCTAGGATCTCTTTTCTCGTTGGAGCCCATCCCGCCTGACAGGCCACAGGCCTAGAGACCAATTAAGTCGTTACCCAGTAGACCATGTGGTTTCTATTTTTATCAGTGGGAGTTGGAAATTATGGTAGCTGGTCAAGAAATCGGTAATAAACACGCACAAAATTGGACGTGGGAAGACTCGTATGTAGCGACGGGCGAATGGACATGGCCCGTGCAAAACAAACGAATGATGATTGATTGGAAAAAAGAGACGACGTATGAAACACTATGATGGAAGTCGGTTATTAGTTATCTACTAGAAGAACGCCCGTGCGTTGCAACGAGGCCACGTTAACTTAAAGAGTTCAATATTACGACATTGGCGACCTTTTTTACCATCAAATCCTCTCACACACACACACACACTCCCTCCCTCTTCCTCACTCTCTCTCCCCCACTCCCTCTCTCTAACACACACACATATCCATCTTATAGGGTACGGGACCATAATCCATCTATTTCACACACACACGCTAGTGCATAACAATATGGATTATGTGTATTATATTTGCCACAAGAACTGAGGGAATTAATTTCATGTAAATCGGCCAGCCACAGCTCCAAGAATACGTGAAGGAGGTGGCCCGGGTCAGCGTCGGCGCCGTCCGGCGCGAGCCACGGGCCCGCTTCCAAGTGCACGTGCAATGCACGTCTTCACAAATATTACAACCAGATGTGAGGAATCACATACTAACACGATGTTGCAATCAATTTGTAATTAAAGAAGCCAAAAGTCTTTTTTCTTAAACCAGAATTCCTTATGATGGAGTTTAAACAAACCCCACAATAGCCCTACTTATCACCTAATTAAGCAGATGCATGACTTATGAAGCGGATAAGAAATCATGTTAACTTGGAACTAAAATTCCAACAGAAGAGTGAGGAATAAACCTTTTTATCTGAAGTCTGAACCTCCCCCTATTTGTTAGTGAAATGTGAGTATGCTTGGAAGATAATAATTTCTTATGCAACATATGCTTTTACATCCGAAAGAACTACAAAATATGTTGACCTACCTATGTGCACTTCCTAAATCAAGCGGATAAAATTATTTCTATCGGCAATATAAAATATTAAACATTAGAAAGAAAGGGACAATGTCCACTAACCATGCAAATATTCTGACCATGGGATATTTAGGCTGGCGTGTATGGGAAATCAAAACTAAAAATGACTCGATGAATTAGGGATACATCAATAAATATTGTAAAAAGTGATAAAAACAAATCTGCAGCAACTCGCGACCCCACGAACTCGTATTCGCAATGAGCAAGTTAGTGAGGCCACCACGGTAGGCTAGCACCAAGGGACAAGGGCAACAACCGCCTTCCCATCAACCTACTGATTCTGCTGGCGCTACTTTCATCCTAAGCCCATGAGTACCGTTAGTGTGTTGCCACGTACGGAGAAACTATGAACTGAAATTTTCATCTAAATCATGAAAAATGTTAATGTTCCTCTCCTCTCCCATCCCTCGTGTGAACATACCCAATTCATGGTTGGCTCGCTACATTCAGCGTAGCTCTGATGTGCACCGCCTCGCTTGATTAGTTGCCGCGATTACCGCGATCTCGCCAACAAGCTGGGGGAAACAAATGCAAATGTTACACCGAGTCAAAATAAACCATCCCACAATCGTAACAATAGAAAAGATAATAACCAAAATTTAACAGAAGAATTACTGCTTGGCTCCCAGATCCATCTCGATAGCCCTTGATCTGGTGAAACATGTAGTGGATGCCTAGTGGGGCAAGGATTAAGAAATAACATGAGGTGAAAAATGCGATGGCTGTCAATTCCATAAGACGATCCATGTAATTTGACAAAACAGATCGGGAGCATCTTGTATAATCTCAAAAAAGCAACTAAAAATATGAGAAATGAAGTGATGAAAATCAGCCCCTGCTCTCATTTATGCTCGCTTTTGTAATGGGAGGCAAGGAATGGGGATACCGGAGAAGAAAGGATCACATGGACGGCAAGCCTCCACCACCGGCAAGTGGGGTTGCTTCATCCAATCTCCACGGCCGCCGCCCATGGGGACGAACTCCCATGTTCACAACCAGGCTCCCAATCGGCCGCTGCCTCGCCGACCTTGACGACGAAGTAGTCCCTCCCTTCGATCCCATTCGCAACAGAGGCAACACCCATCCCAGCGGACGGGTCCGCGGTGAGATCCCTACTGGATTGTGGTCGCGCCTCCCAAACCTCACCGCGGGACACATGAGAGGGCGCCGTTGCCATGGTCAGGCTTGGATGGGGAAAGGAGGCGACATAGCAAGCAACGACGCCTTCGCCGGGATTGGTGGCGGCAATGGCGGCGGCGAAGCGAGGGGAGGACGGCGGCGGCGTAGAGAGTAGGAGGGTGGTGGCGGCAGTCCATCGGCCGCCGTGATGTGAGAGGAGGATGGGGATGGGGCGCGATCCGGGCGTATGGAGCGGTCGAGAGGAGGGGAAGCAAGCGGCTGGGTTTTTCCATCATGCGGGGGTTTGGGGAGGTCAAACGAGAGGTTTTTTTCGTGCGGGAGGCGAGCAACGAGGGCGGATGTAGGGAGGCGGGGCGCGGTCGGTTGGCAGGAAAAGGAAAGCTACGCAAAATCACATCAATATAAGAAAATATCCCATCAATACTTGATTGATTGCGATTTATTTTTTATATGGTAACTAATCTGATCATCAATACCTGATTGATTGCGATTTATTTTTTATATGGTAACTAATCTGATGGGTTTATGTGGGTGGTGAAACGAAAAGGAAAGCTACGCATTTTTTAGGCAGTAGAGATGATTGATGATAAGAAAGGGAAAATCACATCAATATAAGGAAATATCCCATCAATACTTGATTGATTGTGATTTATTTTTCATACGGTAACTAATCTGTACATCAATACTTGATTGATTGCGATTTATTTTTTATATGGTAATTAATCTGATGGGTTTATGTGGGTGGTGAAGCGAAAAGGAAAGCTACACATTTTTTAGGCAGTAGAGACGATTGATGATAAAAAAGGGGAAATCACATCAATATAAGGAAATATCCCATCAATACTTGATTGATTGCGATTTATTTTTTATATGGTAACTAATCTGATCATCAATACTTGATTGATTGCGATTTTTGATGGTATCTAATCTGATGGGTTTATGTGGGTGGTGAAGCGAAAAGACAGGTGGGAGGGAGACGAAATAAAACCAACGAAAGTGGTGAGGCGAAATAAAAACCAGCGAAAAATAACCGGCGGACTATTCATAGATTTTTTTGGTTCGTCTGTCTTGGTGCGACGAGATGTTAGGGCCTGGAGTGCGTGGGGGCGGGCGTGAGACGGGAGGTTGGGCGTGTGCGGGACTCGATCGCGGGGTTTTCCTTGGTTTTCCGCGGCTGAGAGGGAGGTGGGAGGAAGTACCAAAGAAGTACCAAAAAAGACCGGGTGAGGTGGGACGAAAATAAAACCCGGAACGCGACCTACCAACTGAGACATTAGGAGTAGAGATGATTGCGATTTATTTTTTTATATGGTAACTAATCTGATGGGTTTATGTGGGTGGTGAAGCGAAAAGGAAAGCTACGCATTTTTTAGGCAGTAGAGACGATTGATGATAAAAAGGGGAAATCACATCAATATAAGAAAATATCCCATCAATACTTGATTGATTGCGATTTATTTTTTATATCGTAACTAATCTGATCATCAATACTTGATTGATTGCGATTTTTTTATGGTAACTAATCTGATGGGTTTATGTGGGTGTTGAAGGGAAAAGACAGGTGGGAGGGAGACGAAATAAAACCAACGAAAGTGGTGAGGCGAAATAAAAACCAGCGAAAAATAACCGGCGGACTATTCGTAGATATTATTGGTTCGTCTGTCTTGGTGCGACGGGATGTTAGGGCCTGGAGTGCGTCGGGGCGGGCGGGGGACTCGGCTTGAGGTTTTTTCTGGTTCTATGCGGCTTAGCGTGAGACGGGAGGTTGGGCGTGTGCGGGACTCGATCGCGGGGTTTTCCTTGGTTTTTCGCGGCTGAGAGGGAGTGTAAGTGCATCTAGTGCCCCTTAGTGATTTTGGTGTATTGAAGACTTATAGGTTAAGTAACTAATGCGTTTGTGAGTGTACACAGGTCTATAAGTCTATGAGGAGTTTGATAATTACAGTAAAAGTCGACCCTAAAAATGAAGTTCTTCAATGAAGACTTTGATATTCGAAGACTTTACAAGACTTTGAAAGTGAAGAAATTGGTGTGACCTTGAAGACTTGGTATTCATTTGAGGAACATGAAGCGTGAAGACTTTTGTTTTCGTAGTTTCATTTTCTCTTTCTTGAGTCATAGGAAACACCGTCTTCGTTAAAGGGGTCGAGGAAATACTAAGGAAAAATTTCCATGTGATGCTCAAGTCAAAATCCTACACCTACCAATCCTTCGAGTGAAGCTTTTGAAATCTCATACAGTTCAGTCAATTTCTTGATGTGAGACGAAGCTCTTACAGTCGCCGAGAATTTGTTCGACCGAGGAGTTAGGAATTCGCCAAAGCTGGATTGCCTACAGTGAGGAACATGATAGCCCCGAGGAATTTGATATTCAAATTTCCGACCGTTCTTGTCTTCTTGCGCCACCTGTCCCAAAATATCTTATCCACCTAACGGTCATATCATTGAAGGGCATTTATGTCTTATCATGTCGGGCTGCTCCCTAGGCTATAAATAGCCGCCCCTACAACCACTTGCTGGTTGGCTGCTCGAAGAACTTGACACTTGTCATTTGAGAGCAACCCATCCTCTGAGGAATTTGAGCGAAAATCATCAAGTGAGGAAGAAAACCCAAAACCAAACCCCAACAAACCCAAACTGATTGAGCATCATCAAGAAATTGATGCTGCGTGGATCCGACGCTTGGTACCTTTGAAGACTGTGCTTCTTCCGACGGTTAGGCGTCAAGGTCTAGAAACATCAAGAGGAATTGTGGATCGCCGAGTGACCAAGTATGTGAAGGTTTGGAAGTCGCTGAACACTTACCACGAGTGATTGGGCGAGGTCTGCGTGACCTTAGTTCAAGGAGAATACGGTGAGGACTTGGTGTCCCGAGCTGCGTGCTCGATGATCGGGTGTCCGGACTGTGTGTCCTCGAGTTTAAATACTCAGCCGCTCCAACCAGATGTACAAGCGAGACAACAGTTGGAACTGGTCTACCAAATCATTGTCTTCACCAACCTAACTGGTTCTATTTCCTCAACCCTTTCATTTCCTCATTCTTGTGTTGAGTGTTTGTTCATATCTGTGTTTGAAGACTTTGATGAAGACTTTCTCAATTTCCCAGTTCAATTTCTTGATCTGTTTGTCTTCATCTTGTGTTATCCTGTGATTACGCTTTCGTACTCGTGATTGTCTTCATTTCATCATGATGACAATGCTTGTAATATGTTATGCTTACTTGAGTACTTATTCCGCTGCAAGTATTTCTTCGCTAAGGAATTTCCTCACCGCAAATTCCTCGATGAAGAATTCATAAAATCGCCTATTCACCCCCCTCTAGTCGATATAACGCACTTTCAATTGGTATCGAGCAAGGTACTCCCTTGTTACGTGTGATTTTGGTTTAACCACCGAGTTTTAGTTATGTCGACCGCAGGTATGATCAAGGTCTCAGCAGGGTGTCCTACCTTGATGGGACGGACTACCCCTCTTCGAAGAACAAAATGCGAATGCATCTTGAAGCAATTGACAACGATCTACGGTATGTTGTGACGAAAGGTGTTTCCTCACCACACACCTCTCACGAATGATGCTGATGTGAAGAGATTCAAGCAACTCGATTCTCAAGCGAAGAATATCATATGTGGCCATCGAGCAAAGGTCAATATGGAAGAGTGAGTGCTTTGGAATCTGCCAAACTCATCCGGGACAGGCTGTCCAAAGTAAATGAAGGTGTTTCAACTCAGCGTGACTCTCGAGTTGATGTTCTTGGAATCTCTTCAACCGCTTCAAAAGACTCGACAACGAAAATGTTCAACAAACCTTGATCGCCTCACCGACATCTCAAATGAGCTTCAAGCACTGGGTGCCACTGACATCACCGACCATGAGGTGGTGAAGAAATTGCTAAGATCGCTTGATTCCTCATTTGATACTCGCACTGATGATACAAGAACGGGCTGACTACAAGTCTCTTGATCCTGCTGATATCCTCGAAAGGCTAAATACTCACGAGTTCCAGCTTGCTGAAAAGAGAGATCTCTATGGTTACGGCTATGGAAAACACGTGCCACGAAGGCCAAGGCTGTGTCTCGAATCGAGAGTGAAGACTCGGTAGTAGCCTTGGAGATCTGAAGAATTTGGCGAGAGCTAGCACTGCTCGTGAAGAAATTCCAGAAATTCACAAGACGTGGTCGCTTTGGAAAATCCTCAAGAAGCAGTGATTCCTCATCTAGTGACTATAAGAGAAGACTTTGCCACAAATGCAAGAAACCTGGTCACTATATCCAAGATTGTCCTCAGTGGGAAAAGGAATTAAGAAAGAAGAAGCACAAGGATTACAGTTCTGATGACTTGAAGAAAAAGAAGAAATCATCAAAATCTTCATCGTCAAAATCCTCAAAACCTTCTTCTCACAAGAAGAGCAGCTCCAAAAAGGCTCGGGCATTTATTGGCAAGGAAATGGACTCTGAAGCTGAATCGAGGAAAATGAGGAAGAGGAGGAGTCTCAAGAATTGAATCTGGTGTGGCTAGTCCGGCTCTTGCTACGCTTATGTTAGCAAGTCCATCTTCAACATCAAGAAACTGACTCACCGACAAGCCCGATGAGGAAAATGATGACTACGCTCCCACCTATTGCTTCATGGCAAAAGGCGCCAAGGTACTCAATTACACCTCCTCTGAATCTAGTGAAAATGAATCGATGAGGATCTCAAGCCCAGCTACTCTAAACTTGCTAAGATTGCTATAAAACAACAAAGGGCTTTTGAAAAGGTTCAAAACATGCTAGATAAGAGTGATGATATGTTAGGTGAAGAAATGGATCGCACTCAAGCCCCGATCGAAAATCTTGAAACTTGGTCTAGGCTTGACAGCCTTCAAGGTCATCATAACACTCTCTTATCGATCATGAGAAACTTTCTTATGAATTTCTTCAAAGAAAGCAAGATCTTGAGAAGCTAAGGCGAGCTATGAGGATCTTCGAAGGAGCGCGATTCATTACTTGCTCAACAAATCAGCGCTTCTCGGAAGAATTTGTTCCTCCATGCTTAAAGTGCATTGAGCGTGAATCGCTAATTCTTCACTGAATGTTCAAATGCTTCAACTGTTACAAATTCTTCACCTGCCTCTGCTATCACTAATTCCTCACCGAGGACATTGCTAGTATCACCGACGATGCAGGGGTGAAGGAATTGTACATGACAGCATGTACAAAAGCCTCAAAGGGCATCGAGACTCTTTGTGATGTGCTTAAAAGCAGATCCTCAACAGAACCCTAGGAAAGAGGGTATTGCCTTTGAGAGGAAACTCAATGCTGATGGAACGTCTTCGAAGCCCGAGCGGTATCCCAGAACCTCATGGGTTGCTACAAAGGGACCTCCAGTTGATCCATCTACCTTATCTGGTTTTACATGTGAATTTCCTCATTCTGTATATGAGTCATTTGACTCAAACTATAAACTGTTCAAAAATCAGAATGGTGAAGTATTTGCTAGATATGTTGGCACTAACTGCAGGAACGGTTCCCCTATGAAGAAAATCTGGGTTCCCAAGGAGTGCCTTGAAAATCTTCAGGTGAATGTCCTCATGACACCACCAGTGAAGAAAAGGAACCCCAGATCAAATTCTTCATATGGACCAAACTCTTCATATGGATCCAAGTCCTCATACGGACCAAATTCCTCACGTGGATCAAATTCCTCAAAAGGACCAAAGTCCTCATATGATTATCATCGTGCTAACAACTCTGTTTCGAGGTAGAGCTAAGGGCTATGAATATGTGCATTATTCTTCAAACCAATATGTTCATAAGTCCTCGAAGAATTTCTCCGCTTATTCATATGCTTACCCTAACCCTTCTTATGTGAAACGAAATGGTTTGGCCTCTATGCCACCATTCTCATATGGTGCTCGAAATGATGAACTCTTTGCCACCCCTTCGATGTGGGTGGTGAAGAAAAGAACTAATCTCTTCTGCAGGGTCAGGTCTCCGGGCGTGCCTCAACGTCTGAAGAATTTGCCGGGGCCCGACAAAAATGCTCGAAAGGACGCAGCTAATCATGATGAAATGAACTTTCATTTCACACGTCCTCATCTTGCTTATCTGAATCTTGATGATGAAATTCATCGATGAACTTGATATCATATTCTTCACCGATGAAGTATATGAGATCGTAAGTTGTACTAATTCATCTGCAGGATGATCAACCCAAAGCCACTGAGTGGGTTCTCGATAGTGGATGTACAAATCACATGACCGGTGACAAGAATCTATTGATGGATGCTACCTTATCACCGTCACATCTGAAGCATATCATCTTTGCTGACAAAGGCAAAAGTCAGGTATTGGGAAAGGTTGCTATCTCTAAGGACATGCACATGGACAAAGTCATGCTTGTTGAGTCTTTAGGATATAACCTCATGTCGGTCTCAATGCTTTGTGATCTTGATATGGTTGTTATCTTTGGCAAATATCGTTGTGTTGTGATTATGGAAGTGACAATTCCAAAGTCTTGAAGGCTTTAGGAGAGGAGACTTGTATATTGTTGACTTCTCTACAGGACCACAACCAGCCGTGTGCCTACTTGCAAAAGCTTCAGAAGGCTGGCTATGGCATCGACGACTTGGTCACGCAGCATGAGGAATTTGCACACGCTTGCAAAGAAGAAGCATGTCATTGGCATTGAGAATGTCAAATTCCTCAAGGATCACCTATCTTGAGCTGTGAAGCTGGAAAAATGACCAAGGCCAAGCATCCAAATAAGACTATCATGACCACTACTCGTCCTTGAATTGCTTCACATGGACCTCTTTGGTCCCAATCATTATTCAGCTGTCGTTAATGAAGCATCACTATATGGCTTTGTTATTGTTGATGATTACTCTTTTTACACATGGGTACACATTGTTACTTACAAGAATCAAGTGCAGGAAATCTTCAAACGATTTTCCTCGAGGGCTTCAACTAACTTTGGTGTGAAGATCAAGCACATCAGGAGTGACAATGGAACTGAGTTCAAGAATTCGGTCTTGATGACTATCTTGATGAACTTGGTATTACTCATGAGTTATCTCCTCCTTATACTCCTCAGCAAAATGGCGTCGTGGGCGCAAGAACAGAACTCTTGTTGAGATGGCTCGACTATGCTTGATGAATACAAAACGCCTAGTCGTTTCGGATTGAAGCAATTGACACTGCGTGCCACATCATCAACAGTATATCTTCACAAAATTCTTCAAAAGACTGCCTATGAACTCCTCACGGGCAAGAAACCTAATGTAAGTTATTTCAAAGTCTTGATGCTAAATGCTGGATTAGAGATCCTCACCACAACTCTAAATTTGCACCGAAAGCACATGAAGGTTTTATGCTTGGTTACGGAAAGGACTCGCACACCTCTGAGTCTTCAACATCGCACTTCACAAGATTGTTGACACTGTAGATGTGCGGTTCGATGAAACTAATGGCTCGCAAAGAGAGCACCTACCTTCTGTGTTAGACGAACCAGCACCTGAGGATTCTATCAGGTTCAAGGCAACTGAGGATGTCATTCCTACTGAAGAAACTGCTGAAGAATTCATCCTCAGACGCCAAGAACGTCGAGTGATGCACTGAAGATAATGTCAAGAAAATGGTGCTTTGAGGAAAATGACCAAATTCCTCGAAGACAACCAGCTCATCCTCGCGTTGCAAAAGAAGTACAAGTGGAGAAGATCATCGATGACATTAAAGCGCCAGGTCCTCTCACTCGCTCAAAAGCTTCACATTTATCTAACTTTTGTGGGCACTATGCTTTTGTCTCTATCACAGAGCCCACTAAGGTAGATGAAGCATTTCGAGCCGAGTGGATTCAGGCCATGCAAGAAGAATTACATCGATTCGAGCTCAACAACGTGTGGGAACTGGTCAAGCGTCCAGATCCTCGCAAGCATAATATCATTGGCACAAAGTGGATCTATCGCAACAAGCAAGATGAAAATGGTCTTGTGGTGAGGAATAAGGCACGACTAGTAGCTCAAGGCTACACGCAGGTTGAAGGAATTGATTTCGATGAAACTTTTGCACCTTTTGCTAGACTTGAGTCTATTCGCATATTACTCGCCTATGCTAACCATCACAATATCACTTTATATCAAATGGATGTGAAAAGTGCATTCCTCAATGGTAAGCTTGAGGAAGAAGTATATGTTGCTCAACCCCCAGGTTTTGAAGATCCAAAGAATCCTGACAAAGTCTTCAGACTCAATAAGGCCCTCTATGGCCTCAAGCAAGCCCCTCGGGCGTGAATATCAAATGTCTATGATGGGAGAGTTGAAATTCTTCTTAGGTCTTCAAATTCGTCAACAACACAATGGCATATTCATATCTCAGGAGAAATACCTCAAAGATGTCCTGAAGAAATTCGGCATGCAAGATTGCCAAGGCGTCAAAATTCCTATGCCCACAAATGGCCATCTATGCACTGATGAAAATGGTATTGACTTCGATCACAAGGTATACCGCTCCATGATTGGTTCTTTATTGTACTTATGTGCATCTAGGCCAGATATAATGCTTAGTGTTTGCATGTGTGCCCGATTTCAAGCTACACGAAGGAATCACACCATAAGGCTGTGAAACATATTCTTGATATCTAGCTCACACACCAACACTAGGATTATGGTACCCCAAGGGCTCTACTTTTGATCTCATTGGATATTCGACTCGACTATGCTGGTGATCGTGTGGACCGCAAGTCAACATCTGGTACTTGTCATTTCCTCGGACGATCTTTGGTGCATTGGTCCTCGAAGAAACAGAACTGCGTATCACCGTCCATCTGCGGAAGCTGAATACATTGCTGCTGGCTCATGTTGTGCTCAATTACTATGGATGAAGCAAACCCTCAAGGACTACGGCATCAACGTGAAGAATGTGCCTCTCTCTTGTGACAATGAGAGTGCCATCAAGATTGCTCACAACCCAGTTCAGCACTCGAAGACAAAGCACATTCAAATTCGTCATCATTTTCTTCGTGATCATGTGTTGAAGGCGACATTTCCATCGAGCACATGAAGATCAAGAACAGCTAGCTGATATCTTCACTAAGCCCTTGGATGAGAAGAGATTTAGCAAGTTGCGGTGTGAGCTAAATATCTTAGAATCTTGAATGTTCTTTGAAAAGGCACACATCCTAACACTTATGCAAAATTGATGACTTAGATGTGCAACACATGAAGAAACGTTTTTCTTCAATCAATGAAGAATAACACTCTAAGTGTGAAGAAATTAATGAAGAATTTGATTCTCGTAACCCTCGACAATTATGCGCGTGTCTGAAATCATCATTCTTATACGGTGGGTCACGCCACCACCAAAGTTGAAAATCTTCAATTTGACTTTTTTTCTCAGTTTTGAAATTCTTCAGTTTTTCAAATTCTTCAACCTTGCAAAATCTTGACTGTTTCCGTCGTCTTTCTTCATTGGCTATATATATATATATGGATTTATGTCCTCTACAGCATTCACTTATGGCTATTTCTTCAAGTCGTTTTTTCTGCTAAGTGAATGTGATCGGACCCTTTCCCCTCTATGCTATACTCAACCCAATCCATTCACAAATTCTTCATGTGCGTTCTACTTTGAAACTCGTTCAAATTCTTCACTGTGTCCTTGACAGCTGAAGAAATTGCAACGGAACTTTTAAAACGAATCTTATTCAAACCTTCATTTTTACCGCTCAAACTGTTCCGCATCCCACGATGCATTATTTTATTCACCCACGATCGTACACGATCTCCACTACACAGTACGTGGGTGACACATGTCGTGAGAAGGGAAGCGGTCAGGGGCACGTTCGTCCTAAATCTTCGGGCGATCCGTCTTTCACCGTGTCTATACATACCCCCCTCTCTCCCTTCCTCACTCTTTTACTCCGCTCGACCTCTCTCTCCCGCTCGAGCTCCTCAAACCCTAAGCGCCGCCGCTTCTCCATCGTCGCCGTGAGGAAAAGCTTCACCGCCTTGACCTCTTCGCCGACGTACTCGCTACCGACCGTGGAAAATCTTCACTCAGCCGTTGCCGTAGCTGATTTCCTCTGCCAAGTTAGGGCGTGGAAGATCTGAGCGAACGAACTTCCCAACTGTTCATCTCAGTTAAATCGTGTTCTTCACTTGAGTAAATTAAAAGTTACATTTATTACTCGCTTTGATTCTCAAATTTTCTTCAAATTCTTCAAAGGTGTTTATCCTTCAAATCCTCACACATATGAACACCTCAAATCTCTTGACTCGTTTCTCTAAGCAATGATTTTCTTCAAGATTCCTCAATTGTGTGGATCCTCGATCTATACAACTCTGGAACCTAAGACAAAGAACGCTTAGTAAAATTCTTCAAGGCTCATCTGGTCAAAATCCTCAAAACTTGTTCTTTTTGAAAAACCTTCTGAGAACGCATATGACCTCTCCAAATTCCTCGCACCTATACTCTGTTCACAGGTACAAATGTCCGCTGCTGAATCCCTAGGTTCTCATCAACTTAACTCATTTGCAGCGTTCCTCGAAGAAAAACTGCACACTTCTTGAGAGAACTCAATTGTTCAAATTTCCTCAAGCAAGAAAATGGCGACGGTAAGAAGCCGCAGAAGGAGGAAAGAAACCTGAGGTTATGACAGCGTTTGAAATCCACGAGGAAATATATGCTGACTACTGCACACCGGATGAAGAAAGCAAAAATCAACGCAAGGTGCGTATTCGGAAGATTGAGCGGAGATGGGCACGGAATGGAAGGAATACAGATATGTAACTCCTAAGTACATGAAGAAATTCGCTCTAAATCCTCCATGCCCAAGAGCTCCTTTGGCACCTGGCCAAGTAGCTGATCCCACAAGCATCAAATGAGGTGAGGACTTTCCTGATGAATGGGCTAAACGCCAAGCAAAGTTGGAAAAGCAAGCAAAGGAGGCAGTGAAGAAATTCAATGAGGATTCTGCTGCTGCTACTGCCACTGAGGTCTCGGTCAAACCGAGGAAATCAATGCAAAAGAAGCCTGCTAATAAGCCAAGTGCTTCATCATCTGCGCCCTCATGGCCAAATTCCTTAGCAGAACCTTCCAAGCAAATTCCTCACACTGCTGCTGTTCCATCAAAGTCCTCAACAGCTCCGTCAAAACCTTCAGTTCCTGTGCACCTGGCTACTTGTCAAAGAACCACTGGTTTCTCAATTGCCTCCGGCATTTCTGCAAGTTCCTCAGCTGCTCCAATTTCCTCATCTGGTCCGGCTCAGCTGAAGACCAAGGCAACAGCTGGACGAGGTCCTCGGCCTAGCCCAAGGAAGAAACTGGTTGTATTTCATGTACCATCTGACGATGAGGCATCTGATGAAGAACTTGAAGAAATCATCAGAGACCGTCAAGTGAAGGCCGCAAGAGCCAAAGGTACATCTGTGCCACTGCTATTGGATCCGAAGAAAGTCCTCGACTTTATTGATCTATGGCACAATGATCCCAATACCCCTCTGCTGATCTTCATCGACACTGGTCAAAGTCATCGTTGACTCACTTCATCGCTGAAGAAAATGGAAGTTTGAGAAGGCGAGGGAAATCAAGAAGGCTCAATACAGGAAAGAGAAGTTCCTGAAGAAAAACGTTGTCAAGATGACACCTGAGGAGCTTCTCAAAATTCAAACTGAAATTCAAGACCTCGGCAAAAACTTGATACCCACTATGCTGATTGGCAAGGAGTCAAGACCAGATTAAATCAACTGACGAAGAAATTCACAAATGTTGCTGCCCCAGTGCAACATGAAATTCCTCAGGCTGAAGCCTCTGCTCAGCCTACTGATGAAAATGCTAGCACTGCTGATGTTGTTCAGCCTGCTGAAGAAAATGCTGATTCCAGGGCTGATGATCCCATCCCAGCCGCTGAAGAAACTGCCAGGGCACCCACTAGTGGTGCGCCTGAAGAAATTGCTCAAGACAGGGGAACTGCATCAGTTGCTCCTGAAGAAACTGCACCAAATTCCTCAGCTCCTCCTGCACCAACTCCAACTCCAATTCTTCCATCCGCTTCGATGTGAAGAAAACCAAGGCTGCGAACGAGCTGCTGTGAAGAAAAGGAAAGCATCACTGCGTCGATTCTTGACTGCGAAGAAAATGAAGCCAATGAGCAGCTCATTTGAAAACCCGATTGATGCTGTTCCAATTTCCTCCATACCATCAAAGGAAGTTGTTCCTTTTGGAGAAGACTATGAGATCCCAATCGGATCGATGAAGAACATCAATCTGCTGCTTGCCCGTCGAGAGAAAATTGATGAAGAAATTGAAGTGGAAGCAATCCCTTCAACCCCGTTATTTCCTCATCGGACCATGAAATTCCTCAAGCTGGTGCGAGGAAATTGAAAATGAAGATGTGGATATTGGATGCACCACTCCGGTGATAAATGATGACTTTTGGGAAAGTCAGCATCCCAATACTCCTCTCTTCACCCGCTCCAACAAGTTCCTCACTCTCCTGCACAAACAGTCCAGATGGACTCAAGAAAATCAACCCACTGGTTACGTGCATGAAGAAATTCCAGCCACTAGTCTTGATGAAACTGCTGCTGCTGCTAATCCTCGATCGCTGCTCTGTTGAGGAACAAGAGATTCCTCGGTGAAGAACCTGAACTTGTGATTCCCGAGGTGGTAATGCAACTCAACGACACCCTCTACCCAAGCAAAAGAATCCGTTCTCAACCAAGCAAAAGTTCAAGGCTGAAGATTTCTTTGCCGAGCACGTGTTCTTCATCGAATATAATCCTTATGATTCTGCTCGATTTAGGAAGAGGCGCTTACGGACTGCCACCAAGCAAACTTCTATTCCTCGGTGCTTTTCAACAAGGACAAAATCTTGATCATGCTCATATTCCTCATGTGGATATGGAGTCGCTGCCGTGCTTTGAGCCGATCCTCGGTGTTCTTCACGGCGCAGACTTCTAAACTTCTGCTTGATATTTGTGACTGGAATGAAGAGCTAATTCTTGAGTTCTATGCAACCCGCACATCACCGGAGACGCTGAAGACGTAAATTCATGGGTCTTAGATTGGATGACCGAAACACTCACTACAAGGCACCAAAGAAGTGAATTGCTTCGTGCCCTACCACTCGATCCTCCGCTTGATGGTGCACGTCGTATCTATGAAGAAAAAGAACTTTCAAATCACTATATGCAAGTGCGGATGAAGCCATTGAAGCCAAGGCAGGCCCCAAGAACCAAATTCCTCGTCAAGGAATTATTATATGTGCCTCGAACAGTCTATCGGATTCTAACGAAGACTATGAGTCCTATCAAAGGCCACGACTCGAACGATGAAGAAGTCGTTGGCATCATGAAGATTATGCTTTTCAATATCATCCATGGCGTTCCCGTCAATTTCCATGATTTCTTCATGAGGACTCTGGCTAACATTGCCATGTCACCTTTTGAGCTGAAGCCTTATGCGCCTTGCATTATGAGATTCATCAGGTCAAGGTCTTCACTAAATTACAAGGCTGATACTTTGAACCACTGCAGCTACTTGCCCCCGATTGAAGTCCTCAAACGGACAATTACCTCAGCTGATGACAAGGGCAAGGCCACTGCTGTGATCGATGAAGGCATTCGTCCATTGGATGGACAGTTTCGCAAAGCAGCATCTTACTCCACCAATTATGACTCTGCCACACATGACTCAGCAGCAAATACCTCAGTCAAGCAAAGTCCTCAAGCTACTGCACCCAGGGTGATGACTGATCGTGAATTACTCCTTAGTATTCATCAGAAGGTTGATCGCAATCATAAGTGGGTCAAGCGTCAGTTTGGTACTCTTCTTTACAACATGACCTCCACACACAATGCAGTGAAGAAAAACCACTACTACCTTCATGAAACCTTCAAGCGCACCTGGGCTGTTCTTTCACATGTCTACAGTGAAGAAGAACTGACTTCAATGGGACTCAAGGAAGAATTTGACTGGTCTGCACCTCCTCCGAAAAAATTCAAGAAAGTCAAAGTTCCTTCCTTGGTGGCCAGCTCCTATTCTTCATCTCGCGACACTGATGAAAATGAAGATTTGGAAGACACTGCTGCTGGTCCTACTTCAACAACCGACCCCAACAATGCTGGCGCTCCGTCTTCAACTTGAAATTCTTCAAGAGCGTTAGTCCTCAGTTTCGATCCTTTTGGTCATTTGATGACAAAGGGGGAGAAATTTGAGTTAGTCTTCAAGCGGGTCTAGTTTTTGTCTATATACAGTGTTTTATTAAGTTACAACTCTCGTTCTTCTGAAACCGTTTATTGGATCGAGTTGTAATCTTAAACCCGATGGTGCTTTGATACTTTTGATGCATTATGCTCTTGCTCTATGCTCGATTACGATGAGTTATGCTCGATTCTCGTGAGCTCCTTGAAAATCTTCATAGCAAATCAATTTGGCCTTTGGGCTCTGATACTCTTGATGCATTACCTTGCATAACATCAAGCACCATATTTCATCATGCATTTCTAATTCTTCATACTATATGTTAAATGCGTGTATGAATTACAAGATATAGGGGGAGATCTCCATGATTTTATTCTTCAAATGTGCATTGCCTCAAAAGCAAATTCCTCACTATGCACATCTTCAGGGGGAGTTCTTCTATATCTTGCAATCAAATTCCTCATTATCAGTATTTACACTTCATATGTTTATCCCCGTTGAAAACTTAACCTATATTGTCATCAATCACCAAAAGGGGAGATTGTAAGTGCATCTAGTGCCCTTAGTGATTTTGGTGTATTGAAGACTTATAGGTTAAGTAACTAATCGCTTGTGAGTGTACACAGGTCTATAAATCTATGAGGAGTTTGATAATTACAGTAAAAGTCGACCCTAAAAATGAAGTTCTTCAACTGAAGACTTTGATATTACGAAGACTTTACGAAGACTTTGAAAGTGAAGAAATTGGTGTGACCTTGAAGACTTGGTATTCATTTGAGGAACATGAAGCGTGAAGACTTTTGTTTTCGTAGTTTCATTTTCTCTTTCTTGAGTCATAGGAAACACCGTCTTTGTTAAAGGGGTCGAGGAAATACTAAGGAAAAATTTCCATGTGATGCTCAACTCAAAATCCTACACCTACCAATCCCTTGAGTGAAGCTTTTGAAATCTCATACAGTTCAGTCAATTTCTTGATGTGAGACGAAGCTCTTACAGTCACGAGAATTTATTCGACCGAGGAGTTAGGAATTCGCCGGTCTGGATTGCCTACGATGAGGAACATGATAGCCCGAGGAATTTGATATTCAAATTTCCGACCGTTCTTTGTCTTCTTGGCCAGCTGTCCCAAAATATCTTATCCACCTAACGGTCATATCATTGAAGGGCATTTATGTCTTATCATGTCGGGCTGCTCCTAGGCTATAAATAGCCGCCCCTACAACCACTTGCTGGTTGGCTGCTCCGAGAGAACTTGACACTTGTCATTTGAGAGCAACCCATCCTCTGAGGAATTTGAGCGAAAATCATCAAGTGAGGAAGAACAACCCAAAAACCAAACCCCAACAAACCCAAAGTGATTGAGCATCACTGAAGAAATTGATGCTGCGTGGATCCGACGCTTGTTACCTTTGAAGACTGTGCTTCTTCCAGACGGTTAGGCGTCAAGGTCTAGAGCATCCAACAGGAATTGTGGATCGCCGAGTGACCAAGTATGTGAAGGTTTGGAAGTCGCCTGAACACTTACCACGAGTGATTGGACGAGGTCTGCGTGACCTTAGTTCAAGGAGAATACGGTGAGGACTTGGTGTCTGAGCTGCGTGCTCGAGGATCGGGTGTCCGGACTGTGTGTCCTCGAGTTTAAATACTCACCGCTCCAACCAGACGCATAACCGAGACAGCAGTTGGAACTGGTCCACCAAATCATTGTCTTCACCAACCTAACTGGTTCTATTTCCTCAACCCTTTCATTTCCTCATTACTGTGTTGAGTGTTTGTTCATATCTGTGTTTGAAGACTTTGACTGAAGACTTTCTCAATTTCCTCAATTCAATTTCTTCAGTCTGTTTGTCTTCATCTTGTGTTTTCCTGTGATTACACTTTCTGTACTCCGTGATTGTCTTCATTTCATCATGATGACAATGCTTGTAATCTGTTATGCTTACTTCTGAGCACTTATTCCGCTGCAAGTATTTCTTCACTAAGGAATTTCCTCACCGGCAAATTCCTCAGTGAAGAATTCATAAAAATCGCCTATTCACCCCCCCTCTAGTCGATATAACGCACTTTCAGGGAGGTGGGAGGAAGTACCAAAGAAGTACCAAAAAAGACCGGGAGAGGTGGGACAAAAATAAAACCCGGAACGCGACCTACCAACCGAGACATTAGGAGTAGAGATGATTGCAATTTATTTTTTTATATGGTAACTAATCTGATGGGTTTATGTGGGTGGTGAAGCGAAAAGGAAAGCTACGCATTTTTTAGGCAGTAGAGACAATTGATGATAAAAAAGGGGAAATCACATCAATATAAGGAAATATCCCATCAATACTTGATTGATTGCGATTTATTTTTATATGGTAACTAATCTGATCATCAATACTTGATTGATTGCGATTTTTATGGTAACTAATCTGATGGGTTTATGTGGGTGGTGAAGCGAAAAGACAGGTGGGAGGAGACGAAATAAAACCAGCGAAATAAAACCAACGAAAGTGGTGAGGCGAAATAAAACCAGCGAAAAATAACCGCGGACTATTCAGAGATTTTTTGGTTAAATCTGTCTTGGTGCGACAGGATGTTAGGGCCTGGAGTGCGTCGGGCGGGCGGGGACTCGGCTTGAGGTTTTTTGGTTTTATGCGGCTTAGCGTGAGACGGAGGTTGGGCGTGTGCGGGGACTCGATCACGGGGTTTTCTTGGTTTTTCGCGCTGAGAGGGAGGTGGGAGGAAGTACCAAAGAAGTACCAAAAAGACCGGGTGAGGTGGGACAAAAATAAAACCGAACGCGACCTACCAACTGAGACATTAGGAGTAGAGATGATTGTGATTTATTTTTATATGGTAACTAATCTGATGGGTTTATGTGGGTGGTGAAGCGAAAAGGAAAGCTACGCATTTTTAGGCGAGAGAGGCGATTGATGATAAAAAGGGAAATCACATCAATATAAGGAAATATCCCATCAATACTTGATTGATTGTGATTTACTTTTATATGGTAACTAATCTGATCATCAATACTTGATTGATTGCGATTTTTTATGGTAACTAATCTGATGGGTTTATGTGGGTGGTGAAGCGAAAAGACAGGTGGGAGGAGACGAAATAAAACCAGCGAAATAAAACCAACGAAAGTGGTGAGGCTAAATAAAACCAGCGAAAAATAACCGGCGGACTATTCAGAGATTTTTTGGTTAAATCTGTCTTGGTCTGACGGGATGTTAGGGCCTGGAGTGCGTGGGGGGGCGGGGACTCGGCTTGAGGTTTTTTTTGGTTCTATGCGGCTTAGCGTGAGACGGGAGGTTGGGCGTGTGCGGGACTCGATCGCGGGGTTTTCCTTGGTTTTTCGCAGCTGAGAGGGAGGTGAAAGGAAGTACCAAAGAAGTACCAAAAAAGACCGGGTGAGGTGGGACGAAAATAAAACCAGGAACGCGACCTACCAACTGAGACATTAGGAGTAGAGATACCTACTAATAAAGGGGCTATCGCTTCTGCCCGTCCGTCGTTGTTCCTTTTACAAAAAATCACTCTCTTTTCTAGTAATTAAACCGACATCCAACTTTAAGCGAGAAAACGAACCATTTTTTTACACTTTTATAGAAAACCCCATCGCTTTTCTGTTAAATAACCCGCGCTCCATGACATAAAACGAATCATTTTTTGTTTTTTAGCGGAAAAAACCCTGCCATTTCTGTTAGTAAGCTGCAGTGCATCTAGAACAAATAGTACCTTTTTAAAATATCCATATCTTTTAAACCCTAACTCCAATTTTAACTTGTTATATACTCCCTCCGTCCCAAAAAACTTGTCCCAAGCTTGTCCCTCAAATAGATGTATCTAGCACCAAGTTAGTGCTAGTTACATCCATTTAAGGGACAAGCTTTTTTGGACGGAGGGAGTATGAATTTTGATTAGAAAAATGTGTAGAATATGAATATGATGTTATTTTACTTATTAAAAATTAAAAATATTTTTAGGGTGCAACCTTAATCAATAGCGTATGATATATATCTCTTTTGTACCGACATGGATCCGGATTGCAAATGAACACTCTCAGCAAAGCCAAATTAGAGACGAAAGAAACCGTCGATAACCATGATGCATGCCTCGGTAAAACCTTACGTGGGAAGAAATAAGATTTCTCATCTTATTCCGAGAGATATGTCTCGGCAAGACCTATTGGGGGTCTTGAGTCATGGTTATTGTGTTAGGGTCGTGCGGTATTCTTTCGTTGCAACTCACGAGCACTTTTGGTAGTAATATATAACCAATTAAAGGGTATCATACATTCCTTTTTTGTACAACAGTCGTTAGGCGAGTTTGTTTGTGTGTGCGGGGTCATTCTACGCAAGTATTGTTCGAGTCCCTTCTAACTCAATTTATCCTCTATTTCAACATGACACCTCACCCATGTTGTCACTTATCCTCTCGCTTTCTTTGTATTTTGTGATTGCAATGAATGACAACACATTAAGAGCTAATGTAATTACCCCCTCGAAACTAATGTAATTAGTAAAAATCTATTGTTGGTAATATTCCTATGAAATGCAAAAGTTAAAAAAAGGATAATGAAATCCAGCTTCCCTAGATTTTATGGAAAGTAAAAAAAATCCCAACAGTTTTTTTTCAAAAAAGTAATAAAATAGAACAACACCTTTGCCACAACTTCAGATCCATTTTTTCTATCCACATAACAATTATACATAATCAAGCTCTATTCAATGCCAACAAACTAGTAAAAGATTGACATAGATGGGGTGACAGTTCTCCACAGAACAATTGTGTAGCCACTATATTTATCTAGAATATAGTCATGTTTCTGGTACAAAATTACTAAGAAGGTTAGAGATTACAAAAACAAATATCGCCACCCAACTATAAAATATAGTCTGAAGCGGAATTAACATCGTGGCTTGATTTTCCAATACAGTGAGCAGATGGTGTGCTATTAAGTCCGACATGAAATATGTGACAAAGCAACAGAGCGCTAACACATCACTCACAAAACAAGTAAACACCAGTTCCCTATTTGGCCCTCTCCACAACCACACTCCCAAATCCGAATACCCAAATCCATGCATGACGATCATACAATGCAAATTTATCATGCATTAGATGATACAAAGATAGGGTAGCCCGAATAAATTCAGTACATGCCATAGGAAAACGAGACACAAATGAATCAATGACTTCGGTTGTCACGATCATTTGTCCTCTTCTTCATGCGGGCAACCACTTGTTCCCTTTATCATCCAAGAGGTTGATGCCCTGCAACATGATCCTCGACTCCCGCGCCTCTCCCGCACGCCTCAACTTCCCTTTCTTAAGCTCAAGACTATGCATTGTCACCATTTGCTCGTGATCCCATTTGGCAACCTTATCTTGCCTCTCCAATTTCACTTTGTTCTTCTCCAAGAGCAATCTCTCTCGGTCGAACTCCATCTTCTCCCTTTGCACATCAATGAACATTGTGTACCTTTCCTCCATCTTTACCTCCTTAGCATAATAAAAATCCCATCCAAGTGGCACACATTTGCTTGCCGTGCCTTCATGCACCACCTTCTCTTTCTCCCACGTGTTCCCCATCACTTGTCGGTTTATTTCTGGCATAGTTGGTTGTAAGTCCGTTGCACCATTTTCTTCTTCTCCTTCCTCATCCAATCCAATTGATTGTGCTGAGATCGACCCATCGTTTTCCTCATCTTCTTAATTCCGTTTTCAAGCTCAACAAGGAAAGTTTGCCACTTGGGTTTCCCATTCAATTTCAACCAAAAAAATTAGAAAGGTGAATGGCTTATTGTTCACTTGATGGTACAAGACCGTCATCAAAGTTGCATGAGTTTGAACTCTAATGCCAATTTGGTTCTAGCCTAAAACTTGTTTGAGATAACCAACAAATTTGTTAATGCCTCTTGGATGAGTGACCATCCATGTTGAAGAGAGCACCGGACACAGTTGGTGCATATTGGGTGTGGCTTCACATAGTGTTTTCGCTCATGGTAAATTTTGTGGATTTTTTCCAATATTTTTCTTCTTTTTTCTCGGTTCCACAAATTGGATCCATGCTAGTGTTGTTCCAACTTCCACACAACAAAACATCTTCAAATTGTGTGAATGTCGGACCTCTAGCTTTCACAACTTTATTCTTATTTTTAGTGTGTGATGTTTTCCCAACTTCAAACACCTAGGAATTGGTATCTTTCGTGGTAAATTGCAAAGACCATTATTTATCATGTCGTACAATATTTTTTCTTACAATAGGCATCAAAATTTAACTATCGTCCCACTAATATGATCTGATGATATGTGCAACAAAAGAATTTATGAGTGCAATTGTGAAAGGGACAAAATTATAGCGAGTCTTGGTTGGGCATTATGTCGAACACCAAGTTGGCATGCCCGGAGTCGGCATTACCCGAGGACGCCCGATGCATTTGGAACACTGATGAGTCGATGATACGTCTCCAACGTATCTATAATTTTTTATTGTTCCATCCTATTATATTATCTGTTTTGGATGTTTAATGGGCTTTTAATATGCTATTTTATATTATTTTTGGGACCAACCTATTAACCGAAGGCCCAGTGCAAATTGCTGTTTTTTTGCCTATTTCAGTGTTTCGCAGAAAAGAAATATCTAACGGAGTCCAAACGGAACGAAACCTTCGCAAGGATCTTTCTTGGAACAAACGCAATCCAGGAAACTTGGAGTGGACGTCAAGGAAGCAACTAGGCGGCCACGAGGCAGGAGGGCGCGCCCCCTGATGAAGTCATGTACCTGGGGTAGGGTCATAGACCTGCCCAAAGGTACCTTCCACAAGGACACTCACAAGAGAAGCAGCCTTCCAGTCGACCTGGTAGGCTCCCACTCGACAGATTCAAAGACACTCGACTATGAAGACCCACTCGACCACCAAGAGTCCAAGAGCCACTCGGTGTCCAAACGGTCTGTAGTTAAATAGTCTTTATGACCTTAACGACACTTTATGTAAGGCGTTACCAGTAACGCCTAGCCTTAACGTACCTTAAACCCTCTACTGAGTAGGCTGGCTGGGGTCCTGGCGTACTCTATATAAGCCACCCCCCTCCACAGGTAGAAGGGTTCGGACCCCTGTAGCACATACGCAGATAATCCAGTCGACCGCCTCAGGGCTCCGAGACGTAGGGCTGTTACTTCCTCCGAGAAGGGCCTGAACTTGTAAATCCCTTGCGTATACAACCACTCCATAGCTAGGATCTTGCCTCTCCATACCTACCCCCCATTCTACTGTCAGACTTAGAACCACGACAGTTGGCGCCCACCGTGGGGCAGGTGTTCTAGCGAATTGTTGGCGAAGTTGGGATTCTCTCGATCTCCGGCATCATGGTTTCAGGTGGAGTTCTGGTCGACGGCCACGAGATCCGTCTCGGTGCGCTCACGTTAAATCGCCGACGACTCCGGCAACGGGAGGCTCCACTCGGCGTGGGCGCGCTCCCCATCCGCGGGCGATGTACTTTCGCGCGTGTGTCATGGCGTCCTCCTGCGGCAACCGTCAACCCAAGATGGGTCGGCTCTGCGCCATCTTCACTCCCGCCTCCCACCGCGCAAGCGTTCGATCGGTCGAGGCTTGGTGGTGGGTGAGGCATGCGGTGGCCCGCCAATCGGCCATCCCCAAGTCACGGTGATCGAGCCCGACGAATCTCTCTGGCCTGTTCGACCAGTAGGCGGCTCCGTGAGAGACCGCGCGTCCGAATGCGATAGCGATGACCCGGGCGAGAGGTTACGATGGTCGATGGACCACGCGGTCCCCTGGATTAACCCGCACCAACGAAGGTGGTGGTGCGAGCGATCGGCGCAAGCCCACGAAGAGTACTTGCTCGAGCCCCTCACTTCGCTCCGAGGGAGGAGCTTCGTCGTCGAACATGGATGCACTTCACACTCCTATCGTTGGAGAAACCCCGAGGCTCGCGCCTTGGAAGATGCGCCATTAACAACTGGATGGCGCACTTTTCGATGGAGAATCTTCAGCGAGTCTTCGGACGAGCGTCTGTGACCGAGGGTTCTAGAATCCATCAACGCCACTCTTTCAACCGCCAACCTGTATATCGAACTCCGTTTCAGAATTTAGCAGCTGCCGCCAGATAGCAGAATCAATTTAGCCTTCCCAATCGAGGCGGGTAGAGGTTTGCAACAAATCAGGATTTGCTCCGGCGGCAGGAGATCAAAACTCAGTTGTATACCACCATGGAACAGGGTTCACAACCGATCCGTCGCTGCAAATTCATTCGAATGGCCCATAGTCCAAGATCTCCCCGGGCGTGAGGAACGTGGAGGCCGGCGTGATGATCAATACAAGGGCCGCGAGCAGTATGAGCACCGATTCGATCGCAACGATCGACGTCGAGTGCCCACTCCTCCCCCAAGGGGTGGATCATACGCTCCTCGGCAGCAGGATGACAGACGCCAAAACAGTGCTGGGCGAAGAGTTCCAGTCGACCCCAGGGAACCAGGCTTTGATGCGAGATCCATTATCGTTCAAGGTTTGGTCGACAGGAACAGAGCTCACCGAGACGGCCATGATAGAGATGTTCCTTCCAGTAGTAGAGTCCATGTCTCGGGACCAGAGTGTTTCAGCAGAGCCATCAGGGCTGCAGTGATTCCCCCCAACTTCAGGTTGGCGACTGGAGTCAGCAAGTTCACTGGAGAATCCAAGCCTGACACCTGGCTTGAAGATTACCGAGTGGCGGTTCAGATCGGCGGTGGCAACGATGAGGTAGCCATGAAGCATTTACCTCTTATGTTGGAGGGTTCAGCCAGGGCGTGGTTGAATCAGTTAGCACCCAAAGATGATTTACACTTGGGAAGATCTTGCCCGAGTGTTTGTCGAGATATTGAAGGAACTTGCAAGCGACCAGCGGGTTTGACAGAGTTGCGATCGTGCGTGCAAAAGTCGAGTGAAACCTTGAGAGATTATATCCAGAGGTGGATCACTTTGCACCACACAGTGGAGAATGTATCTGATCACCAGGCAGTCTGTGCCTTCAAGGAAGGCGTCAAGAACAGAGAATTGAGTTTGAAATTTGGTCGAACCGGAGATATGACCCTGAGTCGGATGATGGAGATTGCCACCAAATATGCAAATGGTGAAGAAGAGGATCGGCTTCGGAGTGGTAAATATAAATTTTCCACCAATGAGACCGGCGGAGGAAATTCCAGTCGGAAGCAGAAGCACAAAGCCGAGCCAGCGGCTCCCGGAGAGGCCTTGGCAGTGACCCCAGGAAAGTTCAAGGGGAAACCCAAGGGTCCTTGGAACCCTAAGAAGGTGAAAGACCAGGATGGGAACAACGTGTTGGATTTACCATGTCATATTCATGCAAAGAAAGATGAAGAGGGTAAACTCATTTACCCGAAACATACCACTCGACAGTGTCAGCTCTTGATTCAGCAGTTCCAAGGGAAACATCCCAAGGATAAGGATAAGGAGATGACAAAGTTGAGGATAGAGATGATGATGATGGTGGATATCCCGGTCAATTCCACCTCGATGATTTTTGCCGACGCCGAAAGAAAAAGTCAATTGAAGGTTATCAATCGGAAGTAAACTTGGTTGCTCGGCGACTCCCAATTATATGAAATGGTCCTGGACCGCCATCACATTCGACCAGATCGATCACCCGACGCACATTACCACCCCAGGAGGCAAGCATTGGTGGTCGACCCGGTTGTCGAAGGCACTCGACGGTGACCAAAGTCCCGATGGATGGTGGTAGTGGTTTGAATATATTATCTGCGGAGACGTTGAAAGGGATGGGCATTCCGATGTCGGACTCGATTACCGATAACATGAGCTTCCACGGAGTCATTCACGGAAAGAAGGCTGAGTCACTCAGCCAAATTGCTCTTGATGTAGTTTTGGTGATTCAAAGCATTTCGGAAGAGAAGTTGACTTTTGAGGTCGTGGATTTCGGGCGCTTATCACACTATTCTAGGGAGACCAGCTTATGCACGTTTCATGGCCCGACCATGTTACGTGTATCTTAAACTCAAGATGCCTGGTCCCAAGGGCGTGATCACCATCACGGGCAATCGGAAGAAGGCGAAGAGTGCTTCGAAAGGCTCTAAGATCGCCGATGCTCGGTTGGCGATGGTAGAGCTACAAGAGTATCGAAAACTGCAGATCCGAGTGATTCGTTGCGAGCTAAGAAGCCCGCTACGGAGTCAACATTCCAGTCGACTGGCGAGACGAAACAGGTCCACATTCACCCGATTGATCCCGACGCTGCTCCGACCAACATCTCAACGACACTCGACTCAAAATAGGAAGAAGCGCCATCCGGTTCCTCCGTGAGAACTGGGACATCTTTGCATGGAAGCCTCTGGCGACATGCCGGTGTTCCGAGGGGCTGGCTAAGCATCGCCTCTGAGTCGACCCAAAATTCAAACCAGTTAAAGAGTATCTTGGCGGTCCGCCGTCCGTAAGAGAAAGGCCATTGGCGGAGGTGGCTCAGCTCTTAGCAGCAGAGTTCATCCGAGATCTACCACTCCGAGTGGCTCGCCAACGTTGTCATGGTCCCCAAGAAGGACAAGTCGTTAGCATGTGCATCGATTTCAAGCATATCAATCGGGCCTGCCGAAGATCATTCCCTCTTCCGCGATCGACCAAATAGTCGACTCAACTGCGGGATGCGAGAGGTTGTCTTTTTTAGACGCCTATTCCGGGTACCATCAGATCCGTCTGTATGGACCCGATGAGATTAAAACAGCGTTCATCACTCCATTCAGGTGCTTCTGTTATGTCACCATGCCATTCGGTCTCAAGAATGCCGGAGCCACATTCATGAGGATGATTCAGAAATGTTTGCTCACTCAAATCAATCGGAATGTGGAAGCATACATGGATGATATAGTGGTCAAGTCACGAAAGGGTTCCGACCTGTTGACTGACCTTGCTGAAACATTTGCCAATCTCAGGAGGTATGATATCAAGCTTAATCCATCAAAGTGTACATTTGGAGTTCCTGGTGGAAAGTTACTCGGTTTTCTCGTTTCCGAGCGAGGAATCGATGCTAACCCAGAAAAGGTTGGCACCATACTCCGAATGAAGCGCCCTGTGCGTGTGCACGATGTCCAGAAACTTACTGGATGCTTGGCCGCTTTAAGTCGATTCATCTCTCGCCTCGGTGAAAAGGCATTGCCTCTTTACCGACTGATGAAGAAGTCAGACAAGTTCGAGTGGACTCTAGAAGCTGATGCAGCGTTTGCGAGCTCAAAGCTCGCTCTCCACCCACCGGTGCTTGCTGCTCCAATTAGCAAGGAGCCTTTGCTACTTTACATTGCAGCCACGGGACAAGTCGTCGATGCCGTTTACGGTCGAAAGGAAGAAGAAGGAAAAGCCTTCAAAGTTCAACGCCCAGTTTATTATCTTTCTGAAGTACTGACCCCGTCAAAGCAAAGATACCCTCACTATCGAAGCTTGTTTATGGGATCTATATGACCACGAAGAAGGTTGCTCATTATTTCTCGATCATTCTATTACAGCCGTCGTGACGCCTTTGTCGGAAATTCTTCATAACAGAGATGCAACTGGTCGAGTGGCAAAATGGGCGATTGAACTCCTTCCCCTTGATATCAAATTCGAGGCAAAGAAAGCCATCAAGTCCCAAGCAATAGCAGATTTCCTCGCCGAGTGGACTGAACAGCAGCTTCTGACCCAAGTTCACTCGGAACACTGGACTATGTTTTTCGATGGTTCCAAGATGCTGAACGGTTCTGGTGCAGGAGTTGTATTGGTTTCCCCCCGAGGAGATAGGCTCAAGTATGTTCTCCAGATTCACTTTGATTCTTCCAACAACGAAGCAGAATATGAAGCACTCCTGTATGGGTTGCGCATGGCCATTTCACTCGGCGTCCGTCGCCTTATGGTTTATGGCGACTCAGATCTGGTTGTTAATCAAGTGATGAAGGAGTGGGATGTCAGAAGCCCAGCTATGACAGGTTATTGTAATGCAGTGAGAAAGCTGGAGAAGAAATTAGAGGGGTTAGAGCTTCATCATATACCCCGACTGAAAAATCAAGCTGCGGATGATTTGGTGAAGATAGGGTCCAAGAGGGAAGCCATTCCCAGTGATATATTTTTAGAACACATTCATGCTCCATCAGTGCAGGAGGATCCTTTCACAGAAGAAGCCCCGCAGCAAAAGAGTGCCAATGATCCGACTAAAGTTGAGGTCCCAGCCGTTGTCGACCTACCTAATTATGGAAGTTGTGGTCATCACTCCCGACTGGAAAGTGTCGTACATTGCATATATCCTTACGAAAGAGCTCCCAGAGAATGAAGAAGAGGCTCGATAGATCATCCGTCGATCCAAGGCCTTTACAATAATCAAGGGACAATTGTACAGAGAAAGCGCGACTGGAGTCGGCCAGAAGTGTATCACGCCAGAAGAAGGTCAGATAATTCTTGAGGATATCTACTCGGGGACCTGTGGCCATCATGCGTCCTCTCGGACCATTGTGGCTAAAGCATACCGAGCGGGATTTTACTGGCCGAAAGCAAATGAAATGGCAAAAGAAATAGTCGACAAATGTGAAGGATGTCAGTTCTATTCCAACATGTCGCACAAGCCAGCCTCAGCCTTGAAGACCATTCCACTCGTTTGGCCCTTCGCTGTTTGGGGATTGGACATGATTGGACCGTTGAGAATCTGGCGAAGCGGCTTCACTCATTTGCTAGTAGCGATCGACAAGTTCACCAAGTGGATCGAAGCCAAGCCCATCAAGAACCTCGATGCATGCATTGCTATCAGTTTCATCAGAGAGTTGATGTTCAGATATGGAGTTCCGCATAGCATCATCACTGACAATGGGTCGAACTTCGATAATGACAAGTTCAAAGCCTTCTGCGCCTCTCAAGGCACGCGGGTCGACTATGCTTCAGTGGCTCATCCTCAGTCGAATGGACAAGCAGAACGTGCAAACGGCCTCATTCTCAAAGGGCTGAAACCTCGGCTGATGCGTGATCTCAAACACGCAGCAGGAGCTTGGGTCGACGAACTTCCATCAGTTCTCTGGGGATTGAGGACCACTCCTAATCGGTCGACTGGGAGAACTCCATTCTTCCTGGTCTATGGAGCTGAAGCAGTTCTACCGAGTGACCTGCTTCACAATGCGCCTCGAGTCGAGCTATACTCTGAAGAGGAAGCAGAACAAGCCCGGCAAGATGCAGTCGACCTCTTGGAAGAGGAGAGGGAGATGGCCCTGATCCGCTCGACTATCTATCAGCAAGACTTGTGTCGATTCCATGCCAGAAATGTGAAGATTCGAGCCTTCCAAGAGGGAGATTTGGTCCTCTGAGTGGATCAACAGAAACCACACAAGCTTGCTCCCACTTGGGAAGGTCCCTTCATCGTCACGAGAGTCCTCCACAATGGAGCATATCATCTCTACAACGTTGATCGCCAGATCGACGAGCCTCGAGCTTGGAACGCGGAGCTGCTCGCCCCTTTTACACTCAAAACTCACTCGGTTGAGATGTAATAAAAGTACTTTTGTAGTTTGTTTATCTAAGACAAGAATGTTATAATTTTTCCAGTGATTGATATTGCTTTTTGTTGAAATTTCCCCCAGTTGGTGGCTTAGCTGCGAATCCGATTCACCTAAGTTTGTAAAAAAAAATCATTTCTGAGTGTGAGCCAGTCTCTCACTCGGGGGCTTAGCTGCGAATCCGTTTTGCCTAAGTATTCAAAATCCTACCGAGTGGTGAGCCAGCCTCCCACTCGGAGGCTTAGCTGCAGTCCAAGTACTCACCTAAGTATCCAAAATCCTACCGAGTGGCGAGCCAGCCTCCCACTCGGAGGCTTAGCTTCAGTCCAAGTACTCACCTAAGTATCCAAAATCCTACCGAGTGGCGAGCCAGCCTCCCACTCGGAGGCTTAGCTGCAGTCCAAGTACTCGCCTAAGTATTCAAACCCTGCCGAGTGGTGAGCCAGCCTCCCGCTCGGGGACTTATAACAGCCCAAGGATTCGCCTCAAACATCCAAAGTGATAAAAATCCTACCGAGTGGAGAGCAAACCACCCACTCGGAGGCTTAGCTGCAGCCCAGTGCTCGCCTAAGTAATAGAAATCCTACCGAGTGGAGAGCAAACCTCCCACTCGGGGGCTTAGCTGCAGCCCAGTGCTCGCCTAAGTAATAAAAATCCTACACCGAGTGGAGAGCAAACCTCCCACTGGGAGGCTTAGCTGCAGCCAGTGCTCGCCTAAGTAATAGAAATCCTACCGAGTGGAGAGCAAACCTCTCTCTCGGGGGCTTAGCTGCAGCCCAGTGCTCGCCTATGTAATAGAAATCCTACCGAGTGGAGAGCAAACCTCCCACTCGCGGGCTTAGCTGCAGCCCAGTGCTCGCCTAAGTAATAAAAATCCTACCGAGTGGAGAGCACACCTCCCACTCGGAGGCTTAGCTGCAGCCCAGTGCTCGCCTAAGTAATAGAAATCCTACCGAGTGGAGAGCAAACCTCTCACTCGGGGGCTTAGCTGCAGCCCAGTGCTCGCCTAAGTAATAGAAATCCTACCGAGTGGAGAGCAAACCTCCCACTCGGGGGCTTAGCTACAGCCCAGTGCTCGCCTAAGTAATAAAAATCCTACCGAGTGGAGAGCAAACCTCTCACTCGGGGGCTTAGCTGCAGCACAGTACTCGCCTAAGTAAGGAATTCATCCCAATCCGCAAGGACGACGAGGTACAGGTCGACTGTTACCACCTCCTTCGGAGTTTTGCCACAAGTACAACGTGCGGCCCATACCAATCCGCAAGGACGACGAGGTGCAGGTCGACTGCTACCTCCTCCTTCGGAGCTTCGCCACAAGTACAACGTGCGGTCCATGCCAATCCGCAAGGACGACGAGGTACAGGTCGACTGTTACCTCCTCCTTCAGAGCTTTGCCACAAGTACAACGTGCAGTCCATCCCAATCTGTAAAGACGACAAGGTCGATGCATGATCAGGTTCCATCTCTACCGCAGGATAGATGAAGCTCAAGTCGATTGGAATTTCAACAGAATATCTTCCGAAATGAAGAATAAAGTTCTCTCGAAGGCAAGCAAAGCATGTTAAAGGAAAAATCAAGTTCGGATAAACGTCCTACGGATCCAAAGGTGCTCAGGCGTTAAGCCTGTTAAAGTTTATCGGTTACAAAAACCACTCGGCATTCCGAGGCAAATTTAAAGTGGGACTTAGAAGTTTTTTACTCCTCCGGCGGAGGACTGGAAGGTGCAACAAACTGGTCGAGGTCGATTCCGTCGGCAATACGGGTAGCAGCAGCGATGAAAGTCTCCATGAAAGATCTGAAGTCGTGCTTCCTGGTATTGGCAACCTTGAGAGACACCAGCTTGTCCTCTTGCGCTTCTTTGCAGTGGACACGAACCAGAGATAGAGCAACATCAGCACCACACCTGGCAGATGACTTCTTCCATTCTTGCACTCGACTTGGAATCTCATTCAGTCGAGTCATCAAAGATTCAAGATCATTCTGGAGAGTCTGTTCTGGCCAGAGAGTCGAGTCGATCCGCGACACTGCAACTTTCAGTCGAGCAAGATAATCCACTGCGCTAGCAACACGAGACTCCAGTCGGAGCACATTCATAGCAGCTTCATCCTTCACAGGAGAGTTGATGGGGTCCAAACTGGTTTCCACTCGACTGGTTTCTTCTTCAAAGTTTTGGCAGAATTCTGAAAACACAACTCAGATTCAAAATGAAGATCATATGATGAGCCGGTGAGAGCAAGACAGTTGGATAAAAGAGATTACCTTCGAGCATGAGAAACAGCTTCTTGGCGAACCTTCCAAGATAAATCTCCAGGTCGTTTCGCTTCCCCGCCAGCTGGCCAACCTTGTCAGATAGAACATTCTTGTCGTTCTTCAGTCGACTGACTTCCTTGTTAGCCGCGTCAAGAGAGGCTTTCATCTTGGCATTTTCATCTTCAAGTTTGTCGACTGAGGCAAGCTTCTCTTCAGCGAGCTTTGTTTTCTCCAAAGCCGCCTTCTGTGCCTCTCTGCAAGGTCAAGGTCCTTCTTCTTCAAAGTCTCTTCCAGTTTATCTGCAAAGCAACAATGAGAACAGAGTTGAGAATGAGCAGAAAAAGCAGAGGCAGTCGTCAAAAATTCTCACCAGCCATACCTTTTGCTTCATCCTGTGCCTTCTGCAAATTCTCTTGAGCAAGCTTCAAATCGAGGTTGAGCTGAATCTGCTTTTCTCTAATCTCAAAGATAGCGAGCCACAAGCTCGCAAGATTTCTACAAAGAGGCAACCAACGAAAGACATCAAAGACAGATCACTTCCGAGTGACTAAGGAAAAATAGTAGCATTTCTAAGACTACGGTTGAATAAAAACATTCGACAGTATTCTCGGGGACTACACCCAGCGGGTGCACTCAGCGTGTCCCCACTGGTTTACCAATTTGGTTCGATCAGTCGACCAAAAGAGGCAAAAAGGCTATGATTCTAAAAACATGGCTAATTGTCGCAGTCACCGCAAAAAAAAACACAATTCTTTAGACTATAGTCAACTGCACGTAGTCGACCATAGTCTCGGGACTACACCGGTGGGTGCACTTAGCGTGCCCCCACCGCTTTTACTGATTCCATTCGACTTGGTCCGTCCCAAGTCGAGTGAAGAAGATCACAGCATAAAGACCATAGCCGACTGCACGCAGTCGACCATAGTCTCGGGGACTACACCCAGTGGGTGCACTCAGCGTGCCCCCACAAAAGTTCAAATGACACACACACCCACTGGGTGTACAGATATGGAGATTTTTCCAGAAGAAAGCTGTTTCAGATAGTATATCCTAACAAAGCAAGCGACGACTGACTTACTTGGACATTGCTCTGGAGAGCTGAACTAGCATCATAGGCCGCCTGACTTGCCTCTCGAGCCGCTTTCACCTGCTCCATCATGATCCCTGCCTGGCGTATGGCCTCCTTAGCAGCACTTACTTGGTCTTCCGGGACGTGGTGTGTAGCAAAGAGAGATGGTGGATCAGCAGTCGACGAAGTGGGTCGGGCACTTGTCAGCGGTACAGCGAAAGATACAGAAGTCCGAGTGGGGTTGCCTCCCTCGGAAATCAACGTCTCAGGAGTCGCCGCGACTTGAGCAGCCTTGCCAGCAGGCACTTTCTTGTTCCTCCTCTTCCTCAATGGCGCTTCCTCGTCATCATCGGGAAGATCAATGACGTGAGGCGGAACTACAAGAGAGATCCAGAAGTAAACATGGAAGCCCAATCGACTAAAAAGCTCCAGTCGGCTAAAAGTGAAATCTCAGAGATCTTACCAAGATTGGAAGTGGCCGCATCCTCCATTTCCTGATCATCGTGCTTGGTTGAAGTCTTGGAGGTAGCGGCACTGTAGATTCCAAGAGTCGGCTGATCAGTCATCAAGTCGACTAAAAGTTCACTCATGTTGAAAAAGGAAATACAAGGTTCTGTTGGTTACCCGGAGATGGTGGGGATGACCATTCGCATCTTGGGCAGGGCCTTCGCTGGCTTCGACGACGTCTCTCGAGGTTGCTTCGGCGGATTCTCAGTCGGCGCGGGAGAAGTTGTCCTAGGTCGCTTCGCCGATCGACCGTGGGCACAACAGCTTTACGCCCGTCCGCGGGTCGTCGGCGACTTGACCTTCCTCCGAGCGAGGAGGATCGACGTATTCCTCCTCTTCTTCCTCCTCCTCCTCGTCATCAGAGCCATCATCCTCCTCATCCTCTTCGCCGTCGGACTCCCATTCCTCCGGACGCTCACCTCCACTTCCTTCTTATTCTTCGGCCGCTTCCTGCGCCCCGTTGGGCATCGAGTACATCTCAGTGGTGATCTAGAAGACAACAAAACAAGGTGAAAGTCAGTCGACGAAATTGACATCAAAACAGAATGAATGCAGCAGAATCACAGTCGGAGATAAGTAGTGATACCTTGTCTGGTTGGTAAGTCTGGTCGAGTGGTGGAATCCTCCTAGCTCCGCGAGGGTTGTCTTTATTTCCTGTGATGGTAGTCATCCACTTCTCCAGTATGGCGTCATCAACCTCCTCCGGATGGACCTGAGTGGTATCATCCGTACCGGAGTACATCCACATCGGATGACCTCGGTATTGGAGTGGCTGAGTACGCCGTCGGAGAAAAACCTCCAGGAGATCCATGCCGGTCACACCTTCGCGAATAAGCTGGACTACACGCTCCATCAGAAGCTTTACTTGGGCCTTCTCCTCTGGCAACACCTTCAGGGAAGATGGCTTGTTCACTCGACTCATGGAGAAAGGAGGGAGCCCAGTCGACTGCCCCGGCGTCGGCTGGTCTTGGCAGTAAAACCAGGTCGACTGCCACCCTCTAACCGAGTCGGGGAGAGTCATAGCTGGAAGGCGCTCTTCCCCTCATCTGGACTCGAGTCCCCACACATTTGGATTACTTGGGTCTTCTCGTCATTCGGGCTCGTTTTCTTCACCGTCTGAGAGCGACAGGTGAATATGTGCTTGAAAAGACCCCAATGCGGTCGACAACCCAAGAAATTCTCGCAGAGCGAAACGAAAGCAGCAAGATACACAATGGAGTTTGGAGTGAAATGGTGGAGTTGCGCTCCAAAAAAGTTCAGAAACCCCGAAAAAGGATTTGGCGGTAGAGAAACCCCCTATCTACGTGGGTGGCCAGGAGGACGACTCACCCTCTTCAGCTGCGGTTGCCACTCCGCGTCTGAACCTCGCCGACCCATGGGGATCAGTCCTTCGCTGGCGATCGGTGAGATCTTTTTCGGTGATGGTCGATCGATCCAGCTCCTTGACCCAGCCTGCGGCAGCTTGGACCGCGAAGAGGAACCGCCCGGCCATCGGGCGCTCTCCCTTGGCCTTCGCCCGCCTTCTTCACCTGCTCGAGGCGGCAGTCTTGTCCTTCACCACGGTTGCCGGCGAGAAAGGTACCGAGCTTCGGCACTGGGCGGACGGAGAGCGTAGCGAGAAAGTTTTGGAGGCGGAGAGAGGAGAAATCTGAGGGCGCACTGTTCAAAATGCCTGGTCCAACGCCTTATATGGGGTCGCTTCCGAGTGACTGACCGGTAGGCCCAGGCAATCCCGTCACGATCCCGCAATAGCGCGCGATACGATACGCGGGCGAAAAAGGCGGCGCGAGGATCGAGCGCCATCGTCTTATCCCGTCCGAGTGCCGCGGTTTTCTCCGCTTCGCGCGCTTCCCAAAATTCGGATCCCATGAAATCCGCTAACCGCAAAGCAACTCGTCAGATAACAGATTTCCTCAGATCCGTCGCTCGGAAAACCTCAGGTTCACAAAGTTCACTCAACAAACGTGAATAATGGATCAAGGCGACTGAAAGAAAGGTTGATTCCATCACCAAAAGGTCGTTGATCCAGAGTAAGACGCACTCACAACACGAAGAACAGGTCGGAAAGATTATCAACTCCTTCCTCACTCAAACCTCGATCCATTCGGGGGCTAATGATGAAGTCATGTACCTGGGGTAGGGTCATAGACCTGCCCAAAGGTACCTTCCACAAGAACACTCACAAGAGAAGCAGCCTTCCAATGACCTGGTAGGCTCCCACCGACAGATTCAAAGACACTGACTATGAAGACCCACTCGACCACCAAGAGTCCAAGAGCCACTCGGTGTCCAAACGGTCAAGAGTTAAATAGTCTTTATGACCTTAATGACACTTTATGTAAGGCGTTACCAAGAACGCCTAGCCTTAACGCATCTTTAAACCCTCTCTGCGTGGGCTGGCTGGGGTCTGGTGTACTCTATATAAGCCACCCCCCACACGTAGAAGGGTTCGCACCTCAGAACACATACGCAGATAATCCAGTTGACCGCCTCAGGGCTCCGAGACGTGGGGCTGTTACTTCCTCCTCAGAAGGGCCTGAACTCAGAAATCCCTTGCGTATACAACTACTCCATAGCTAGGATCTTGCCTCTCCATACCTAGCCCCCATTCTACTGTCAGACTTAGAACCATGACACCCCCACCCTCGTGGGCCCCTCGTAGCTGCACCGACCTACTTCTTTCACCTATATATACTCTTATACCCTGAAAACATCCAGGAGAGCCACGAAACCACTTTTCCACCACCGCAACCTTCTATACCCGTGAGATCCCATCTTGGGGCCTTTTCCGACGATCTTGCGGAGGGGGATTCGATCACGGAGGGCTTCTACATCAACACCATAGCCTCTCCGATGATGTGTGAGTAGTTTACCACAGACCTTCTGGTCCATAGTTATTAGCTAGATGGTTTCTTCTCTCTCTTTGGATCTCAATACAAAGGTCTCCCCGATCTTCTTGGAGGTCTATTCGATGTTATTCTTTTTGCGGTGTGTTTGCCGAGATCCGATGAATTGTGGGTTTATGATCAAGATTATCTATGAACAATATTTGGTTCTTCTCTGAATTCTTATATGCATGATTTAATACCTTTGCAAGTCTCTTCGAATTATCGGTTTAGTTTGGCCTACTAGATTGATCTTTCTTGCAATGGGAGAAATGCTTATATTGGGGTTCAATCTTGCGGTGCTCGATCCCAGTGACAGAAAGGGAACCGACACGTATTGTATTGTTGCCATCGAGGATAAAAAGATGGGGTTTATATCATATTGCTTGAGTTTATCCCTCTACATCATGTAATCTTGCCTAATGCGTTACTCCGTTCTTATGAACTTAATACTCTAGATGCATGCTGGATAGCGGTCAATGTTGATAACCCACAAGTATAGTGGATCGCAACAGTTTTTGAGGGTAGAGTATTCAACCCAAATTTATTGACTCGACACAAGGGGAGCCAAAGAATATTCTTAAGTATTACCAGCTGAGTTGTCAATTCAACCACACCTGGATAACTTAATATCTGCAGCAAAGTATTTAGTAGAAAATTAGTATGGAAGTAACGGTAACTGTGGCAAAAGTAACAGTAGCAGTTTTGTAGTAATTGTAAGAGTGGCATCAGTAAAGTAACTAAGCAAAGATCAATATGTGAAAAGTTCGTAGGCATTGGATCGGTGATGGAGAATTATGTCGGATGTGATTCCTCATGCAACAGTTATAACATAGGGTGACACAGAATTAGCTCTAGTTCATCAATGTAATGTAGGCATGTATTCCGAATATAGCCATACGTGCTTATGGAACAGAACTTGCATGACATCTTTTGTCCTACCCTCCCGTGGCAGCGGGGTCCTATTGGAAACTAAGGGATATTAAGGCCTCCTTTTAATAGAGTACCGGACCAGAGCATTAACACTTAGCGAATACACGAACTCCTCAAACTACGGTAATCACCGGGAGTGGTCCCGATTATTGTCACTTCGGGGTTACCGGATCATAACACATAGTAGGTGACTAATGACTTGCAAGATAGGATCAAGAACTCACATATATTCATGAAAACATAATAGGTTCAGATCTAAATTCATGGCACTCGGGCCCTAGTGACAAGCATTAAGCATAGCAAAGTCATAGAAACATCAATCTCAGAACATAGTGGATACTAGGGATCAAACCCTAACAAAACTAACTTGATTACATGATAAATCTCATCCAACCCATCACCGTCCAGCAAGCCTACGATGGAATTACTCACGCACGGCGGTGAGCATCATGAAATTGGTGATGGAGGAAGGTTGATGATGACGACGACGACGGATTCCCCTCTCCGGAGCCCCGAACGGACTCCAGATCAGCCCGAGATAGATTAGGGCTTGGCGGCGGCTTCGTATCGTAAAACGCGATGAATCCTTCAGTCTGATTTTTCTCCCCGAACGTGAATATATAGAGTTGGAGTTGTGGTCGGTGGAGCCTCAGGGGGCCCACGAGACAGGGGGCGCGCAGGATGTGGACCCCCTGGTCTTGATTCTTTCGCCAGTATTTTTTGTAAATTCCAAAAATATTCTCCGTGAAGTTTCAGGTCATTTTGAGAACTCTTTATTTCTGCACAAAAATAACACCATGGCAATTCTGCTGAAAACAACGTCAGATCGGGTTAGTTCCATTCAAATCATGCAAGTTAGAGTCCAAAACAAGGGCAAAATTGTTTGGAAAAGTAGATACAATGGAGACGTATCAGATGTGTGGAGTAATAGTAGTAGATGCAGAATTGTTTCGGTCTACTTGACATGGACGTGATGCTTATGTTCATGATCATGCCTGGATATTCTCATAACTATGCGCTTTTCTATCAATTGCTCGGCAGTAATTAGTTCACCCACCGTAATATATGTTATCTTGAGAGAAGCCACTAGTGAAACCTATGGCCCCCGGGTCTACTTTACATCATATAAGTTTCCGATCTATAATTCTAGTTTACTATTTATTTTGCAATCTTTACTTTCCAATCTATATAACAAAAATACCAAAAATATTTATCTTATTATCTTTATGAGATCTCACTTTTTCAAGTGGCCGTGAAGGGGTTGACAACCCCTTTATCGCGTTGGTAGCAAGGTTCTTGATTGTTTGTGCAGGTATTAGGCGATTTGCGTGTAGTCTCCTACTGGATTGATACCTTGCTTCTCAAAAACTAAGGGAAATACTTACCCTACTTTGCTGCATCACCCTTTCCTCTTCAAGGAAAAACCAACGCATGCTCAAGAGTTAGCAAGAAGGATTTCTGGCGCCGTTGCCGGGGAGATCTACGCACAAGTCAAGACATACCAAGTACCCATCACAAACTCTTCTCCCTCGCATTACATTATTTGCCATTTGCCTCTCGTTTTCCTCTCCCCCACTTCACCCTTTGCCTTTTCTTCGCCCTCCTTCCGTTCGATATTGTGTTACCATGTGCCTTTTTTTTGCTTCCATGTTTGCTTGCTAAAAGTTTATGGATCCTCATCCCCTTGCTAATCTTTTTAAGAGATCCAATTATGATGAACTAATTTCTAGTGATTTGACTGCACTAGATTATCTTTATGAGGTTTTGCTTGAAATTCGTGAATCTGAAAATTGTGATGAAGAAATTTATGAACAGATTCACGATGGCTCCTTGAATAAAAAGCATGATTGCAATGATTTTACTATAAATTCTCTTGATGTCAATTGTTCTAATAATATGCAGAACCCTAATCTTCGGGATGCTAGTTTTTCTATGTCTACTACTTGTTGCAATGATCATGATTGGGGTGATTCTTCTTATGATCTTGAAAATTTATTTAAGCCCCATGATGAATATGAGATTGATAATAGTGTTTCCAATAATATTGAAAGTGGGTTGGGAACAGTGTCAACTTTAGATCCCACATATTTGGAGGATTTTCAATCTTATGAAATGTTTGATAAAAGTGGGTTTGGAGAGGTCATGACTTCAGTTAATGTTAATCCCTCTATTTTGGAAGAGTGTCAACTTTGCATGCATGCGGTTCATAAAGAGAATATTTAATGTGATAGCTATGTTGTTGAATTTGCTTATGATCCTACATGTAATTATTATGAGAGAGGAAAATATGGTTGTAGAAATTTTCATGTTACTAAATTACCTCTCTTCATGTTGAGATTGCTATCATCTCTTTCTTCTTCCTTGCATATGCTAACTTTTGTTTGCTATGATAACTTGTTTGCTTATAAAATTCCTATGTATAGGAAGTATGTTAGACTTAGATGTGTTTATCACATGATCTATGATGCTCTCTTTGTGCTTTAATTCTTGTCTTTGATGTGAGCATCATTAAAACTATCAATGCCTAGCTAGGGGCGTTAAACGATAGCGCTTGTTGGGAGGCAACCCAATTTTATTTTTGTTTTTTGCTTTCTGTTCCTGTTTAGTAATAAATAATTCATCTAGCTTCTGTTTAGATGTGGTTTTATGTTTTAATTAGTGTTTGTGCCAAGTAGAACCTTTGGGAAGACTTGGGTGAAGTCTATGCGATCTTGCTGTAAAAACAGAAACTTTTGCGCTGACGAGATTAGCTGTTATTTTTTACTGGAGAGTGATTTTAGGTTGAATATTTTTGTAGATGATTAATAGACAAATTCCTCACTTCCACCAATTTATTTCAGAATTTTTGGAGTTACATAAGTATTCAAATGATACAGATTACTCCAGACTGTTCTGTTTTGACAGATTCTGTTTTTCGCGTGTTGTTTGCTTATTTTGATGAATCTATGAGTAGTATCAGGGGGTATGAACCATAGAGAAGTTGGAATACAGTAGGTTTAACACCAATATAAATAAAGAAAGAGTTCATTAAATTACCTTAAAGTGGTGGTTTGTTTTCTTACACTAACGGAGCTCATGAGATTTTCTGTTTAAGTTTTCTGTTGTGAAGTTTTCAAGTTTTTGAGTAAAGATTTGATGGATTTCAGAATAAGGAGTGGAAAGAGCCTAAGCTTGGGGATGCCCAAGGCACACCAAGGTAAAATTCAAGGACAACCAAAACCCTAAGCTTTGGGATGTCTATCGGTGTCAAAACCGGCAGATCTCGGGTAGGGGGTCCCGAACTATCCGTCTAAGGTCGATGGTAACAGGAGACAGGGGACACGATGTTTACCCAGGTTCGGGCCCTCTCTATGGAGGTAATACCCTACTTCCTGCTTGATTGATCTTGATGAATATGAGTATTACAAGAGTTGATCTACCACGAGATCGCAATGGCTAAAACCCTAGAAGTCTAGCATGTATGATTATGATTGTCCCTATGGACTAAACCCTCCAGTTTATATAGACACCGGATGGGACTAGGGTTGTACAAAGTCGGTTACAGAGAATGGAATCTTCATATCTTGGACGTCGAGCTTGTCTTCCATGCCAAGGAGAGTCCTATCCAGACAAAGGTTAGAGTCTTCGGTCTTGTATCTTCAAAGCTCATCAGTCCGACCCATGTCCAATAGGCCTGACGCCCGAGGACCCCTTAGTCCAGGACTCCCTCAGTAGCCCCTGAACCAGGCTTCAATGACGAGGTGTCCGGCGCGCAGATTGTCTTCGGCATTGCAAGGAGGGTTCCTCCCCCAGATACTCCAAAACAGCCTTCGAACACAAAGAATGTGTCCGGCTCAGCAAAACAAATATCACACACATCTCCAGAGAGTATAATATTTCACGAGTCCAATCTACTGACAACTTTTTTGTAGCGTGATGCCACGTCCCGACCCGGTCATTATTTCGACCGTTTTTCGGCTTGTCGCTCCATGTTTTGAGATGTGGTTCCATTGGCACGTCTTGTCAAAGCAGAGATCATGTCCCCTCATTACGTGATTCTCATCAATACGTGCGTGGGTAATCCAACCGCGCCGTCTGCGCGGCCCTTGGGAAATAGGCAAGTTTTAAGATGAGTGGGGAGGCGCTTGATATTCACTGCCTTCATAAAGAGATAAGGATTCACCCCCTTTTTCACCCCCGCCTTCTCTCTCTCTCTCTCTCTCTGCCCACCCATTCTCGAGCTCCAGCGCCCGAGTCCTCATCTTTTCCGCCTCAAGAAAGCACTCCGATCATGTCTGGATCAAGAGCGCAGGACAAGTGGATGGTCTCCTCCATCAAGGAGAAGGACATTACGAAGCTCCGGGAGGCCGGGTACTTGGCCAAGGAGGTCGCCCACTGGCTTCCGACCGAGGGACAGATCGTCCCTACCACAGAGCCCCACGAGAGGGTGGTGTTCATCCCCCACTTCGTCTACGGGCTGGGATTTGCACTCCACCCATTCGTCCTTGGACATAGGTTCTATTATGGGGTGGATTTCCATGATCTGGCCCCCAACTCCTTCCTCAACATCTCGGCATTTATTATCGTGTGCGAGGCCTTCCTCCGCATCTCACCTTACTTTGGATTGTGGCTAAAGATCTTCAATGTGAAGCCGAAGGTGGTAGACGGCCAACACGCGGAGTGCGGAGGTGCCATGGTGAGCAAGATGCCCAACATCATATGGCTCAAAGGCACTTTCGTGGAGACTGTCAAAGGGTGGCAAAAACAGTGGTTCTATGTCACAAAGCCCCGCGACACCAACTGGGCCAAGGCCCCTGAGTTGAGGTCCGGGCCCCCGATGCGGCTCACCTCCTGGCTAGAGAATGGCCTAGACAGGGCCTCGTCGGATGAGCTGACAGCGCTGCAGACGCGCATCAAGAGCATGGTTGACAAGAATATCAAGCTTGTCAATGTGATCCAGGTGATGCTCTTTCGCCGGATTCTTCCATGCCAAAGCGGGACCTGCAATTTGTGGGAGTTCAATCCGGCCAAGCACCAGACCCTGCAACACTTCTTCGGTGTTACGCATGAAGGTATTTCGAAGGTGCTCTTCAAGGCCAACGAGACATGGCCAAAGGAGACCGAAGACCGTGGGTACAATATGACCCACCCCGCTAGTCCGGTAAGTTTTTTCGTGTTTTCAAGGTGTATCCTTTACTTACATACTCAAGGCGTATGTCTAAGCTTCCCTGTCTTTACTTTTTTCAGGGCTGGACGAAGAAGGCGGAGCTGATCAAGAGTCCGGCTCCGCTGCCCGAAGACCCAGCCATCCCACTTCTGACGAAGATGCTGGTCCCGGCACCCTACCAGGTGCCGCAGAAGAAGCCAAGAAGAAGGCCAAGGGGACCAGAGGTGGCCTCCGCCACAAGGGCACTTCGGACGTGGCGTCCGAAGACGCCGAAACCCAGTCCTCACCCACCACCGACGAGGAGGAGGAGGAGGAGGAGGAAGAAAGCAACTCCCCCCCCCCCCCTTGAGGGGGGAGGAAGAAAAGGGCAGCATCCACGCGCCTGGAGGACGAAGCTTCCAAGAGGGGGAGAGCCTCCCCTGAGGACGATACCGCGCCGGACAACGACAGCAGCTCGGAGTGGCGCCTCAGGGATAAGCCCCTGGCCGGATCGTAAGTGTTTGTCCGACTCCCTTATTCCGCAATTCTAATGCGTTGAATCATGTGCTGCAGTCCTGCCCACGACAGCTCCTAGCGATCCTCATCGAGAGGTTCGCTGGATCCAAAGGCTATGGACAACGATTCGCTGCTGACAGCCACCTCTCCTAAAGCCACGGACGACGATGAGGTGGTGTCCCGAAGGACCTTCACGGGCCAGGGAGAGACGCAGAGGGCCATTAGGATGGCGCGGGAGGGCGAAACCTTGGCTGCCGGACTCCTGGGGGAGCAAGTCCCCCTGGAGGCTGGCGATGGAGGCCATGTCCAGCACGGCCCCCAGCAGAATACTATTCTCGAGACCCGTACAACTCCGGAATCAAGCCGGCAGCCTCCTTTGAAAGAAGGAGGTGCACCTATCCCACTGGTGCCCTCTGTCCATCCAGAGGCACCGGATAATTTAATGGAAGCGCTGCGAGGCGCTTTCATCGTGGAAGAACACCGCACCTCATGGGTACAGTGATTGAGAGCGTTCAGTCTGTTAAGAGCGGCTTGACCGAGGGCTGCACCCACCTTCTAACAGGCTTTGAGGTAGGCGACGCAATTATGTAAAAAGAAAGTCACAGTATAGACAGTAGCCCCTGAGACTCTGTCCGGTGTTCGGAAAGAAGATCCGAACAGAGGATCAAATAGTTTTCGCATGAGACTTACCATATATGTCTATGTGAGTAAGCAGGCGTCGCTGCTGGCTGCGACCTCTCATGTTGCCAAATCTCCGGACTGAAGCAGAGGTTGGAGCGGGCCGAGGAGGAGCTCGGCCAAGCAAGGAAGCAACTAGAGGATAAGCAAGGTATGTAATGACCTGCTGTATATTCAGAAGGGATAAATGATCTATGTTTGACCAAAGTGCCATGACATTTGTTATGAGCGGTGACCGAGGTCGAGACCCTCAAGAAGGCGCTGGCCGAGGCCGAGGAGAGAGCTGCCAAGGAACAAGCCGCCCGCGAAAAGCACGAGGCTAGGGTCGGTGTCGGTGTCAAAACCGACGGATCTCGGGTAGGGGGTCCCGAACTTTGCATCTAAGGTCGATGGTAATAGGAGACAGGGGACACAATGTTTACCCAGGTTCGGGCCCTCTCTATGGAGGTAATACCCTACTTCCTGCTTGATTGATCTTGATGAATATGAGTATTACAAGAGTTGATCTACCGCGAGATCGTAATGGCTAAACCCTAGAGGCCTAGCTTGTATGACTATGGTAATGAGCCTATCCCCTCCGGACTAAGTCCACTGGTTTATATAGACACTAGGAGGATCTAGGGTTACACAAGGTCGGTTACAAAGAAATGAATCTACATATTTGGTCGCCAAGAGCTTGCCTTCCACGCCAAGGAGAGTCCCATCCGGACCAGCTGCAGTCTTCAGCCTTCGTATCTTCACAGCCCATCAGTCTGGCCCATGGCTAACAGGCCGGACGCCCAAGGACCCCTTTGTCCAGGACTCCCTCAGGAGCCCCCGAACCAGGCTTCAATGACGAGGTGTTCGACGCGCAGATTGTCTTCGGCATTGCAAGGCGGGTTCCTCCTCTGATGACTTCCAAGTAATGTATTCGGTTCTTAATTCAATGTCGTACCCCTCGGCTTCTGTGTATTGATGACTTTAGCTTCCATGTGTCGAACGAATGCGGAAGGTCAGGGTGTTTCTTACAAATAACAACCCGGCCATGCAAGAAAGAGCGTCTATTTAAAGAGATTGGATCTCAGACCCATTCGGCACCTCGCGAGCAAAATCCTCAGAGATTGCTAGGAAAGATCATTGCAACATGGCTAGCATTCCCAAGTCCTCCTCCCATTCTGACCCAGAGAAAGCCGAGTGGGAGAGGTGCTATGTGTCCCACAGTCAATTGGCGAAGTTGCAAGCGCAGGGATTTCTTCCCCCTACAGATCTGGTTCCTGTTCGAGCAGGGTTGGCCTCTTTTAATTGCGAGACCCAGGCGGAGGACTTCCCCAATCCATCCGGGGGGAGTGAGTATGTTTCGTCCCCAATCTACTAAGAGGCGTCAGATTTCCAATTCATCCGTTCCTCCGAGGGCTTCTGGAATATTATGGCCTCCAACTACACAACTTTACTCCCGCCTCTATCCTGCACATTGCGGGTTATGTTGCTTTATGCGAACTATTTCTGGGTATTGAGGCCCATTTTGAACTGTGGAGAAGGTTGTTATGTCTTGTCGCGGGCAACCATGAGGGGTCAATATTTGAAGTGGGCGGAACCGAAATATGGCGCATCACCGATACCGAATACTTGTCTGGCACACCAAGGAAGGCATCTGAAGAATGGCCTTCCGAATGGTTCTACATTGAGGACGTCGCACTTCCCGACCCATTTCGGAAGGGTCTTCCTAATTTTGCAAGCGTTCCGTCAAAGAAACACCACAGTTGGCGTCCCCGGAGTCTTGAAGAGGATGACAGTGCGGAAGTTGGTCAGCTCATGAGCAAGATAAATACGCTCGCCCAGTCCGGATTAACAATGGTTGAGGTAATGGCGACCTCAATTGTGCGAGGGGTTCAGCCAGTTCAATACAGAGGGCTTCCAATGTGGCACTATAATGGGGAGGACGACGCCCCCCGCTGTGATCGGAAAGGTCTGGACACCCCCGCTGCTCCGGCCAAGATACTGGCCAAGCTGTTTAAAGGGGAGGAGGAGGAATTCCTTCGCATCAAGCGCAGAGATGGATACTCTATGTGTGACCCTCCCAGCTGGGTAAGTTCTGACCCCTCTGCTTTTACTCATTCGGCTCTCTGAGTCATCTTTAATGAATTCTTAATCCGTCTATTTATAACAACACTAGCGAAGGATCACCGAGGGGCTTCACAGCCCCACCCCACAGCCAGAGAACCACAACCGGGAGCTTGATCCTGGGTTTGAAGAGGACCCGGATATATTCGTGGTACTTGCGGAAGGGGTATTTTACCAGGCGAGCTACGATGGCACGGAAGTGGCCATTATCGCCAATTATCCTGGTCTTCTTCCTGCCTCCCACGTAAGTAATTAGGAGAAATCCCCCTGAAAAAGTTTCCTCGCACTGCCTCACCCACCGCATTGTCTCCTGCTCCAAAGGGGAGGCGTTCGGCACGTCATGCTACCCCGGGGGCGACTCCAAAGAGAGCGGCTCCTGCACCGAGCAAGGCCTCTAAAAGGAAGACTGGTGAAGACACGGTCAGGCCTTCGTCGAAGAGTTATGGATTTGAAACTATGCTTTAGTAGTCACATCCATATGTGACTGTTATGTTTGTCCTGTATCAGGAAAAAGGTTCATCGAACTATGTCCGGGAATTCGGCCAGTCGTACTCCCAACAGCCGGGGTGCAGACCCTGCCGGAGAGACGGGGGCCAATATAGGAATGACACCGGACTATCCTTTGGCCCAGGGCTCGGAAGATATGTCCGTCACCAACTCGGAAGTGGGGAGCGCCATGAATCATCGGCGCCGGAGGGCTGTTTTACGGGACCTTGGCTTCTCAAAAGATGCGTTTGATGCCTTCAGCTCGGCTGACGCATACATCCAAGCTGCTCGAGATGGGCTGGGCAGAGCCACAAAGTGGCATTTAACGGATGTGCAGGTAAGGTTTTCTTTTGTCGAAATAGGATAACCACATGCTAGTAGCCCCCGAGACTGAAAGCAGTTGGCACAAGTGATTTAAGGATTGTTTTATGAACAGTTCTTACGGAGAAGAACAACCTGCTAGCTCAAGAGTTGGAGCAGTGTCGGACACAGCTAAATGCTGCTACCACCGAACTGAAAAAGTCCAAGAAGGCATCCTCTGGTAATGTTCCCCTCCATCGAAGAATAACAATTATATACTAGCTGTGCTAATACAGTTGCTTATCTCATAATAGGATCATCAGATCAACTGGAAGATAAGTTGAAGACCGTTCAAGCGGGAGAGAAAGAGGCAAAAAGACTAGATGCCGCAGGCGAGCATGTTCTGACACGAGTCAGAGAAGAGAAAAACAAACTCCAGGATTCAAATACCAAACTGGGTGAAGAACTGAAAGACGTGCGAGCCTACCTAGCCGACTCCGTGAAGGAGAATAAAAAACTGCGAGGCGGCATATTCAGTATGTGGCCGAATTTACCTTATTACAGTTTGGAGGTAAAAGTAGTTGATATAGCTATCATTGCAGGTATGTTGACGGGCTGTCCCGAAGAGGAGGTGTCCGGATCACCGAGTGATCTTCTGCAAGGGTTGTCGCAATTGCACGAGCAAGCTCGGCAGGCAATGCGGAGTGTAGCCAAGGCCTTATGGCCATCCGCCTCCCCTCCAGGGAGTATGGAGGAGCTTGTAGAGCTGTTCAAGGGAGCGTGGCGGCGTATCCAACTATGGAAGATATCGGCCTGCCGAGAGGGTGCGCGAGAGGCCTGGGCCATGGTGAAAACGCGATATACCAAGCTGGATCCAAATCACATGGCCCGGGTCGGACCGCTAGGGTCAAATGGGGAAGAAATTCCCGTTAGTTTAGTATATGACCAAGTAGAGGTGGCCGCTGGATATTCCCAACTGGATTGTAAGTTAGACCGCCTGTTGGACGGTATAGAGGAGGAACTTTTTGAGTCTTAAGTGACTGTGTACTTTCCTTCTAGCTGGATTGTAAAACGATTGCCATGGCCGACCTTTTCGCTTCGACCTCTTGACCTGAAGGTGCGGAGTGTTTTCCGAACCTTAGCGGCAAAATAAACCGGGGTATGCAGGAAAACCAGGCGTAGGGGTCATAGTTGATTAAACAAACAAGTTGTATCCGGCTAGTTATGTTATATTACATTAAAATTGTAAGAAACATCTTCCAGAGAAAATAGTTCCTTTAAGGGTTCCTTTCCCTGGGTGTGCATGCATCGATGTGCATGTCTGGACTGTGATGAAGAAATCACAATGTGTATAGCTTCTGGGGGTTCACAATGGAACGAATGCAAAAACACCTTTAGTTCACCCACTGAATATTCCCTTAAGAACGCTAGCTTTCGGCTTCACCCAGTCTGAGGTACACATCCGGATGACCCGGCAGTAACAATCGCAGAGGTGATCCCTTTATGCCCTAGCCGAACTAACGGGAACGTAGGCCATAAGCACAGGAACCAGGCAACCCAGCTTGGCCAAAACTTAAGTCATATCGATGCATATAATGGCGAAGAAAAGGTACATATTGGAGAAAACGTATATGTGATGAGCTTGATGCTTGGAAAATAATAATAGCAAGCTTCTGTCCAAGAAGCCCCCAGGTATAATAGACGTACATACTTGAAGATGTATTCGTCTGGGGTGCACGATCTAACCGCACGAAAGCTTTTTAAGGCTAAAGAGAGAAAACGAAAAGAGAGAAAAAATGATGGCAACAATAGGGGGAAGGAGACGAACAAAGAGTTCGGTGCTATGCATAGAATCTTCGGAGTCTGGCCGCGTTCCAGGGGTTCGGCTGTAGTCGATTGTCTGACGCATCACGCAAGCGGTACGCCCCTCCGGTGAGAACTTCGTCGATGATGAAGGTACCCTTCCACTTGGGCTTGACTTTTTCCTTTTTCTTCTTCGGTAGGCGTAGAACGAGTTCGCCGACGTTTTAAGTTTTGGCCTGCACTTCTCTTCTTTGATACCTACGAGCCTGTTGTTGATAAAATGCGGAACGGGATTTTGCGACGTTGCGCTCCTCCTCCAGGCCATCTAAGCTGTCCTGCTGATCGAGCTCGGCCTCTCTCTCTTCGTACATGCACACTCGAGGTGAGTCATGAATAATGTTGCAGGGTAGCACTGCCTCTGCGCTGTACACCATGAAGAAAGGTGTGTATCCGGTAGTGCGATTGGGCATGGTCCGCAGCCCCCAGAGTACGGAGTCAAGCTCCTCAACCCAGTGCTTGTCTGATTGTTTCAAAGACCGCACTAGTCTAGGCTTAATGCCGCTCATAATAAGACCATTGGCTCTTTCGACTTGACCGTTTGTCTGTGGATGATAGACAGAGGCGTAATCAAGCTTGATGCCCAGATTAGCGCACCAGGTTTTTACTTCGTCGGCTGTGAAATTGGAGCCGTTATCAGTGATGATGCTTTGTGGAACACCATAGTGGTGTACGACGCCGGATATAAATTCTATTACTAGTCCGGCTTCGGCCGTTTTAACTGGTTTGGCCTCTATCCACTTGGTGAATTTTCTACCATGACCAGCAGATATTTTTTCTTATTTCTTCCTCCTTTAAGGGGTCCTACCATGTCCAGTCCCCAGACTTCAAAAGGCCAAGTGATGGGGATTGTTTGTAGGGCAGTGGGGGCATATGGCTTTGGTTGGCGAAGAGTTGGCATCCGACGCAATGTTGGACAATGTCCTGTGCATCTTCTCAGGACGTTGGCGAATAAAATAATATACGGAAGGCCTTTCTAGCAAGGGCCCGAGCTGCGGTGTGGTGCCCGCCGAGACCGGCATGAATCTCAGTCATAAGCTGCCGCCCCTTCTCCTCGGAGATACACCTTTAAAGGACTCTGGTACACTTTTCTTATAGATCTCTCCGTTGTTAACCTTGTAGGCCTTCGAATGCCGGACAATGCGCCGGGCCTCATTCTGGTCCTCAGGAAGTTCTTTCCTATTAAGGTAGGCCAGGAAGGGTTCGGTCCATGGGGCAATAAATGCCATAATGAGATGGGCCGACGGTGTTATTTTGGTGGCTGAGCCGCTGATGATATCTGTGTGTTCGGAATCTGGAGTTGTCTTCAGATCTGGACTAGTGTTGCCGCTTTCCCCCTGCCACACCACGGATGGCTTAAAAAGCCTTTCCGGAAAGATATTAGGTGGGACGGGGTCGCGCTTGGCACCAATACGAGCGAGAACATCCGCCGCTTGATTACTCTCTCGGGCCACGTGATGGAACTCGAGCCCCTCGAACCGAGCCAACATTTTTAGGATGACATTTTGATAAGCTGCCATCTTTGGATCCTTGGCATCGAAATCTCCATTTATTTGAGATATTGCAAGGTTTGAGTCCCCGCGCACCTCCAGGCATTGTATGCCCATGGAGACAGCCATCCGGAGACCATGCAATAAGGCCTCGTATTCGGCTGTGTTGTTGGAGTCTGTGTATAGTATTTGGAGTACATACTGAACGACGTCTCCAGTAGGGGACGTTAAAACGACGCCCGCTCCTAGCCCTGCCAGCATTTTGGAGCCATCGAAATACATAACCCAATTGGAATATGTGCCGTACTCTTTAGGGAGTTCGGCCTCTGTCCATTCGGCGACGAATTCAGCCAGTACTTGGGATTTAATAGCTCGACGTGGTTTGTATGTAATATCAAATGGAAGGAGCTCAATGGCCCATTTGGCAATCCTGCCTATGGAATCGTAGTTGTTTATTATGTCATTAAGTGGTACTTCGGAAGCCACCATGATTGAACACTCCTGGAAGTAGTGTCGTAGCTTTCGGGATGCCATGAAGACCGCGTATGCTATCTTTTGATAATGGGGGTACCGGGATTTGCATGGTGTAAGGACAGTGGATACGTAGTATACTGGCTTCTGAAGCGGGAATTTGTGTACGTCCTGTTCTCGTTCAACGACGAGCACGGCGCTCACCACCTGATGTGTTGCCGATATGTATAGTAACATGGGTTCGCCGACGTTTGGCGCGGCCAGGATTGGGATGCTTGCTAGAAGGGTTTTTATTTCTTCCAGTCCGGTTGTTGCTGCGTCCGTCCACTCGAAGTGATCGGTTCGCCGTAGAAGGCGATAGAGTGGCAGTGCCTTTTCTCCCAATCTGGAGATAAAGCGGCTTAGAGCTGTCACGCAACCCATGAGTTTTTGACTTGTTTGAGGTCCGTTGGCATAGCCAATTGAGACAGATCTAGGATTTTGGCTGGACTTGCTTCAATTCCTCTATTGGAAACGATGAAGCCCAGTAGTTTCCCAGCGGGGACGCCGAAAACACACTTTTCTGGATTGAGCTTAATGTCATACGCGTGGAGGTTGTCGAATGTGAGACGTAAATCGTCTATTAGTGTTTCGACGTGCATAGTTTTGATGACGACATCATCCACATAAGCTTCAACTGTGTTGCCGATCTGTTTCTCCAGGCATGTTTGAATCATGCGTTGGTATGTGGCGTCAGCGTTCTTGAGCCCGAAGGGCATGGTGTTGAAGCAGAATGGCCCATATGGGGTAATAATGCCGTTGCAGCTTGATCGGACTCCTTCATTTGATTTGATGGTATCCGGAATATGCATCAAGGAAACACAGTGAGTCGTGTCCTGCGGTAGCATCAATGATTTGATCAATGCGGGGGAGGGGGAAGGGATCCTTAGGGCAAGCCTTAGTTAGGTCTTTAAAATCGACGCACAGGCGCTAGGATTTGTCCTTCTTTGGTACCATCACCAAGTTTGCCAGCCAGTCCGGATGTTTTATTTCTCTAGTGAATCCGACCTCAATTAGCATGGCTAGCTCCTCCCCATAGCTTGGCGTTTGGGTTCGAAAAAGCGCTGCAGTGCTTGTTTGACTGGTTTGTATCCCATTAATATACAGAGGCTATGTTCGGCCAGCTTGCGTGGGATTCCAGGCATATTAGAAGGGTGCCAGGCGAATATATCCTAGTTTTCGCGAAGGAAATCCCGTAGCGCGGCTTTGACCATTGGGTCTAGTTGTGATCCAATAGATGATGTCTTCTTGGGGTCCGTTGGGTGGACCTGGAATTTGAGTATTTCTTCTGCCGGTTTGAAGGAGGTGGATTTGGGTCGTTTGTCTAAGATCACATCGTCCCTATCCACCATGGAGCGTAGTGCGGTTAATTCTTCAGCTGCGAGGGCTTCAGATAATGCCTCGAGGGCTAGGGATGCGGTTTTGTTTTTGGCGCGGAATGTTATGTCCGGATCACTCACAAGAGTGATTATGCTGTTGGGCCTGGACATTTTGAGCTTCATGTACCCGTCATGAGATATAGCTTGGAAGCATGCAAAAGCATCTCGCCCCAACAGGGCGTGATATCCACTGCTGAAAGGAGCCACTTGGAAGGTTATTTCTTCAGACCATAATTCTCCGGCATGCCGAATACCACGTCAAGTGTGATTTCCCGCACACCGCGCCTCCCGACTGGGAATGATTCCTCGGAAGGTTGTGATGCTTTGCTAGATGCGGCTCCTGTCTATTTCCATTTTGTGGAGTGTATCCTCATAAATGAGGTTTAGTCCGCTGCCGCCATCCATGAGGACCTTGGTGAGTCGAAAGCCATCCATGATGGGACTGAGGACTAATGCGGCTGGCGCTCGGACTGTCCTGTATTTTGGTTCGTCACCGGCATTAGGGTTTATCGCGGCGATTTGACAGACTTCGGCGAGGTTGCGGAGTGCCCTTTTGCGCTTATTATTTGAAGCGAATGTCTCCAAGACCGTCAATACTCTGGGGTCGTCATCTTCTGGAGGGTGTTGCTCTGGGGCGTTTTTGGTAGGGATGTCTTCGCCGCTCTTGGCTACCTGCCGGAGTATCCAACATGCTCTAAGGCTGTGGGTTGATATGGTATCCGGTGTTGTGTGTATTTTGCATGGGCCATCGAGCCATCCCTCTAGAATGGTTCTGTGTCGCGTAATGGGTTTATATTTCTTGCCTATTGGACTGGGCATGCCACGGGGGTGCGCCCTTTTTGCCTGGACGAGAGGTTGAGTTGGGACCGACGGGTCCCAGCAAGCTGCCTGAGCTTTCCAGGCGCTTTCCATTGCATTGTACTTCTGTATGATAGTTGCCAAGTCAGCGAAGTGTAGTATGCGGCGTCGATTGATGGCGTTGAGGATTCCTTCGTCCGTGCAGTTGTTGCAGAATGCTGATATCGCGTCCTTGTCGCGGCAATCTTTAACCTTGTCCTTGACAAGGAGGAATCTGGCCCAAAAGTGGTGGACCGTTTCCTGAAACTGATGTTCATGCTCATAAGAGCGCTTATGTCTGGGTGGGTGGGTGGAATTGAATCCGGACCGTGACCCGATCGATGATCCGGAGTCTAAAAATTTTCCAGACTTAACAGTCCGGGCTCCGGAGTATCTTTTGAGTGCTTAGGTCCGCCGTCCGATTCGATGTTCGGAAGGCCGGTCATATCCTTTCGCTGGTGGGTATCCGGTTCTTCAGGTTCGGTGATCTGAACATAATCCGTCTTCAGTATAGGGGAAGAGTCGCTGTCTTGCTCCTCGACTATCGATATCTGGTGGGTGACCGGTGGAGAATTGATTTCTCTTGGATCGGGTTTAAGCCCGATTCGATCGTAATCTGTGGCGATTCCCAGGGCGGCGATGAAATCAAGGGGCTCGTTTAAAGAAGAAAACTCCACCGGATCCATCTGCTTGGAGTGTTTGGAGTCAATCCGAAGGGGGTTTTCGATGGCCCGAGAAGTCATCGTCGGCTTCACGGCCGAACGGGCGGCCATGATAAAGCCGCCCAGCCGGAGGGTTTGGCCTGGAGCCAGTCCTCCTCCGGCGGTGATATTGTCTTTTAGGACTAGGCGAGTCATCGATCTTGTCGTTGACGTCACAGTGCAACTCTCAATGAAAGCAGCAATGTCGGTGTCAAAACCGGCGGATCTCGATTAGGGGGTCCCAAACAGTGCGTCTAAGGTCGATGGTAACAGGAGACAGGGGACACAATGTTTACCCAGGTACATGCCCTCTCTATGGAGGTAATACCCTACTTCCTGCTTGATTGATCTTGATGAATATGAGTATTACAAGAGTTGATCTACCGTAACATCGTAATGGCTTAACCCTAGAGGCTTAGCTTGTATGACTATGGTAATGAGCCTATCCCCTTCCGGACTAAGTCCTCTAATTTATATAGACACCAGGAGGATCTAGGGTTACACAAGGTCGGTTACAAATAAAGGAACCTACATATTTGGTCGCCAAGCTTGCCTTCCACGCCAAGGAGAGTCCCATCCGGACACGGGTGCAGTCTTCAGTCTTCGTATCTTCACAGCCCATCAGCCTGACCCATGGCTAACAGGACAGACGCCCGAGGACCCCTTATTCCAGGACTCCCTCAGTCGTTGAGGTCCAGCAAGAGCTCCAGGATGCTGTGAAGAAATGTGAGTCCTTGGGGCGCGATATTGCGGATCAAGAGACCGAACTCGCTAAGGCTCGCCAAAGCGCACAAGATGCTCGGGTTGAAGCCCACGGCGCTCTCCAGGAGATTCAAGAGGCCAAGGAGATTGCGGCGGGTAAGGCCTTCATTATGCAAAGCAAATATGTGAAGAAGAGGTATCTCTTACTAACCCGTATTTGGAGTCTCCAGGAGCGTTTGCGGATTTGCCGCATAGTGTAGCCGACGCTGCGGAATTCTTCTGAGCTGGAGAGGGGAGCTCAACGGGGAAGTTGTTCTGGTCGCAATACCTTGCGCCAGAACATCCGATGCCCTTTAGCGATCAGCTAAAACAGCTGGTCGAACTGCATAGGGTGGCCGAACTAGCCATGAAGGATTTCATAATCCGGCTATGGCCTGCCGAAGCTATACCCGGCAGCTGCTTCGGCCTCGTGAAGCAGCTGGTCAATGCCTGCCCCTGGCTTGACATCATCAGGCGGTCGGTCTGCATCGAGGGTCCGCGGATGGCCTTCGCCCGCGTCAAGATGTAGTGGGCGAAGATGAACATCGTCAAGCTCGTGACCGAGGGGCCGCCCGCTGGCAAGGAGCACTGCATGCCGTAGCGGTATTTTGATGATGTCCTCAAGGGATCCCGCATTGTAGAGGGCCAATGTTCAAAAGACATTATCTTTGAATGAATACATTCATGTTATCGTTGTCTTGTATGGTGGAACAAGGTTGTTACGTAATATAATGCTTGTTATTATTAAAATTTACCTCCTGTGCGGCCGTTTTTATTAAATCTGAGAGTTGGCCAGTCGTCGGCTGCAGCCCCCACGTAGGTAGTACAGGGGTGTTCGGGATGGAATCTAAACACTCTTGATCCAAAAATTTGGTCCTTGAAGGAGGTGTTTAGCGCAACGAACCAGGCAATCGGACTATGTGGCTTTATCACCCTCACTTAGCCATAGGAGTTTGACAATAAAAATGTAGGCGCAGCCCCTAGTTATCATTTAATCTGGACTAGGGTGTTGTAAACACCTGATCGGACTGAGGCCGATCTGTCGCATAATGCGGAAAAAATCGCAAAAGATTTGTAACCTCCGAACAGCTGACCGGCTCACGCTGCATCATGACAGTCAGTTTTCGGCTTTCTCTACCCTAGTCGATAGAGCGGAATGTAAGGTAGTAAGCACAAGAGCCGGGCAACCCAACTATTGACCAAAGACATGATTCGGAGCCAATGCATATAATGCTAAAATTCGGGGTGCCGAATTGTACTGTAAAAGTGTTCGGACTTTGTTGCCATAGTATGGAGCATAATGAAGCCCCTTGCCAATTAAAGCGTACCAAAGTGTACGTGCGCAATCGATAAGAATAACGAGATGAAATGAGATTGTAAGCTAGTGCCACGTAAGTTGGGCCACAAATAATTCTCATTGTAATTTTATTGATACATCAAAATGTATTTGTACAAGTAGTGCGATAACCACACTGGCTATTTAACATGCCAAGACCAAGGGGGAGCTGCGTGCGAGTCCTGAAAATAGGTAGGACGATCATTGAAGAAAACGTCTAGAGATTCCCCCGCACGTATGTGCCGCATGCCGCCTTGGTGTATCCTTCCCTTGAAAGGACCGACGATCAGGTCACCGCTTGGGATCTTTGGAAAAGAAACCTGAAAGATATACCAAAGGAAAAGTGAAAGTATGTGTGTCCCGGGAAGGTCGAAGCCGTATTGTGGAGCACAGTCTGGTTATGCCTCTATCTCTGCCCGTGGTATTTTGAGTGCGTAGTTATGTGCGCGCAGTACGTATGCCGCCATTTGGTCAGGACTGAGATGGAGGCCGAATTGCTAGTCTGACTCCTGACGAGCTGGACTGTCAAGCTGCGGTGTAGTCCGGACTCGTTTGACAATGTCCGGGAGCTTGGCCGCTGAATTAAAATTCTGCCTTAAAAGGCCGCTCTGTACTTCCACTGCCAGGGCCGCGGTGTGTTCTTCTGTACGGAGGGAACGCTCAGTGTTTCCATTGACTGTTATGACCCCGCGTGGTCCGGACATCTTGGGCTTGAGATAAGTGTAGTGTGGCACCACATTAAATAGAGCGAATGCGGTTCGTCCGAGCAGTGCGTGATAGCCACTGCGGAAAGGGACGATATCAAAGATCAACTCTTCGCTTTTGTAGTTGTCCGGTGACCCGAAGACAACTTCGAGTGTGATTGAGCCCGTACAACGAGCCTCTACACCTGGTATAACTCTTTTAAAGGTAGTTTTGGTGGGCTTGATCCTTGATGGATCGATGCCCATTTTGCGCACTGTATCCTGATAGAGCAGGTTGAGGTTGCTGCCACCATCCATGAGGACTCGCGTCAGGTGGAATCCATCAATTATTGGGTCGAGGACCACTGCGGCTGAACTGCCATGACGGATACTGGTCAGTTGATCCCTGCGATCGAAGATGATCGGGCATGATGACCATGGATTAAATTTTGTGGCGACTGGCTCTATCGCATAGACGTCCCTGAGCGCGCGCTTGCGCTCTCTCTTGGGGAAATGGGTAGCGTATATCATGTTCACCGTTTTGTCCTGAGGGGGAAACTTCTTATGTCCCCCTGCGTTCGGTGGACGGGGCTCCTCGTCATCGTCCTCGCTTTGCGACCCCTTCTCCTTGTTCTCAGCATTTATCTTGCCGGCCTATTTAAAAACCTAGAAACTTCTGTTGGTGTAATTGGCTGGTTTATCGGGGGTGCTGTGTGTCTGGCATGGGCGATCGAGTAAGCGGTCCAAGCTGGATGAGCCCGAATTGTTCCTTTTGAACGGCTTCTTCCGTTGGCCGGACTTGGAGCCACTAAATCCGGTGTTGACCGCCATGTCGTCGGTATTATCATCGTTGCTTCGACGCTTGTGTATTGTCGGGACCCAGATCCTAAGTCACACCGATCTTGCATATAACACATCATATCACTTTGCGGCCTCACGCACGGTATTCCCACGGGTGCCACCTTACCTGGCCCGGGACAGTTTGCGCCTTTTGGCTCACGTATATGATAGTGTCGCTAGCATCCATATGACAGAGAACCCGGGCCGACATGACTAGTCGTGAACCCGAAGTGGCACTAACTTACATGGACAGGCATACATGACCCAGTGACGAACGTGTCGGTCATCAGCGAGTGAATTCGGGCTGTAGCAACTGGGCTAGCAGGACTCCGGGATTCCGGGCTGTAGCAGGCTAACAGTACTCTGAAAGACACCGCGTTAACTTTCCTTAAGGGACAGACAAAGGATCAAAGAAGGACACATGCCGGCCAGTCTAAGTGTTCCGGAGCAGTAGCAACTGAGCTAACAGCACTCCGGTAAACCCGGCTGTAGCAGACTACCATGGCTCAGTGGAAGCACTAGACTACATTTCCCCATAAGAGAGGCTACCAAGGATAGACAACTAGGTAGTCGGATCCCACACATACCAAGAATTTCAATCATACACACAATATGCCGGATATGTGTAAATACAACATGGCATCACAACAAAACTCTGACTCAAAGTATTTATTGATTAGGCTCCGAAGAGCCAGATATTACAAACATGGGTCTCATGACCCAACATACAGAGCATACAAACAACAAGCACATGCAGAAGCTTAACTTGTCTGAGTACAGACAACTACAATTGAAGAAGGCTGAGAAGCCTGACTATCTACAAGATCCTCCCAAGGTCACAAGATCGTAGCTGAGGTAACAAGCTAAATGTCGAAGTCCACGCGGAACTACTAGTGAGACTGACGTCTCTCTGCAAAACATAAATTAAGCAAACGTGAGTACAAATGTACCCACCAAGACTTACATCAGAACTATCTACATATGCATCAAGATCAACAAAGGGGTGATGGAGTTTGACCGCAACAAGCCAGCTTTTACTCGGTGGCTATCACGAACTACATTGCAAGTAACTTTTGAGGTGGCGCTACGAGTCCACATATTCACCATATCAATACACCACTATGGATCCGCTCCCATCTCCCTCACGAGAACGCCATCCATAGCACTCACGCTTATCTTGCGATTTTAGAGTATCCACTTTCACTTGTCTATGAACTGTACAGCAACCCGAAGTCCTTTACATGACACGGCTATTGAATAGATGATGTTAACCCTGCAGGGGTGTACTTCTTCACACACGCTCTCGCCACTTACCACCATGTACATGCCGTGTATCTCGGCAACCTTCAAGCGGAAGCCTGGCGAGGGAGTCGGCCACGACCGGACTAACCATACAAGTCTCAAGTCCATGTTTATCGCCTATTCGGGTTCCATCCGCAAGGAGATCCGGCCGGGGTGTCGCTCACGGCCCCAAACTATGTGAGCAGGGTTCCCAAGCCCACCATCCGGGTGCCACTTGGTACACCGTTCCACTGTGCCTAGTCTGTCCCAAGCCCACCTGTACCGGGTGCCACTTGGTAGACTAATAACACTACCTACAAACACCAGAAACTAGTTGCAACTCCTGGACAGAGATCAGGTTTATTAATAAGTCAAGAGATCTTGGAGCACCCGGAGCCCAATGTGTGCTAGTAACTGTTCATGGATCACAAACACAGAACTCAGTTCCTGAGGACGGCTGCAATGAGACAACCCACCATGTAGTCCTACATGGCCTCTCACCGCTACCTTTACCAAATCGTGTTCACACACTTTGCCCTCAACAGTAGGACATGTTCACACACCTCCGGTTCATCCCCGATGAATTAGACCTGACTCAACTCTAAGCAGTAGCAGGCATGACAAACAAGCATGAATGAGTAGGCACAATAGGGCTCAAAAAACTCCTACTCATGCTAGTGGGTTTCATCTATTTACTGTGGCAATGACAGGTCATGCAGAGGAAAAGGAGTTCAACTACCGCAGCACGTAACAGATGAATCATTGTTGTTCTAATGCAATAAAAGAGCAGGAGCGAGAGAGTGGGATTGTATCGGAATGAACAAGGGGGTTTTGCTTGCCTAGCACTTCTGAAGATAGTATAGTTCTTCATCGGTGTCATCGATCTCATCGTCGGAACCACGTCTACTGAGAGGGGACAAATACCGGCAAACAAGGAATAATACAATCAATGCAATGCACAATATGATGCATGATCATGACATGTCAATATGCTGTGATTTAAGCTAATGCAACTAGAAACAGGTTAAATGAAGTTGGTTTGAGTCCAAGATTCAAATTCAAACTCCATATGTGAAAGTTTAAATGCCATTTATTTGATTTGTCCAATTCAGCAACTATAAGTAGTTGCAACATGCATGAAAAATGTACAGATGGATAGATTGAATTTTTCTTATCATTTTTCATATATAATTTATTTCATTTAGAGCTATGGTTTAATTTCTATGATTTTTGGAAGTTTAGGATATTTTCTGAAATATATAAATCATTAATGATTTATTTAAAATCCCAGAAAAGCATTACTGCACCAGCATGACGTCGGTATGACGTCACCAAGTCAACAGGCGCGGCCCAGGTCAAACCTGACCAGCAGGTCCCACTGGCCAGTGACATAGTGCTGCCTAGTGCCACAGACTGGTGGGGTCGGGTCAACGGACACGTCAGCATAGTCAAAGCTGACATGTGGGCCCACTGTAATTAGATTTAACCTTAATCTATTTTAGTTAGCCGGTTAGTTAGGGGGTGGGACCCTACTGTCATTGACTCTAGGGGGTAGTTAGTAGGGTGCTTAAGCCCTAATGGCAGGTTACGTCGGCGATTAGCCGCTGGCGACCATAGACGACGGCGGAGGTACTCCGGCTGGCCGATTGCGGCGGCCGTTCGAAGCGCGGCTAGGCTCTTTCGAAAGCCCGCAGAGAGGCGCGTCGGGTGGTACAAGTGCCAGCTGCAGGAGAGGGATGTAGCATCGCCGGTGTCGAGGTGGGTGGCGGCAGCGCTCGGGCATACGCGAGAAGCGGTGCTATGGGGCACGGGCGAGCTAGCAAAAGAGATAGGCGGCCTCCTGGAAGCACGAGGGACTCGTTGCCATGCTCAACAACGACGAGCGTAGGCTGCAATGGTGGCGCACAACAAGGCAGGCGGCAGCGGAGCTCGGCCATGGCGGCGGCGCTAGCTACAGGTCGAGCAGAGCAACGGGGTTAGGGGGAGGGGAAAGAGGGTGAGGGAGTCCCGGACTAGGGGGTGTCCGGATAGCCGGACTATCGTCACGGCCGGACTCCAAGACTATGAAAATACAAGATTAAAGACTTCGTCCCGTGTCCGGATGGGACTTTCCTTGGCGTGGAAGGCAAGCTTGGTGATTCGGATATGTAGATCTCCTACCATTGTAACCAACTCTGTGTAACCCTAACCTATCCGGTGTCTATATAAACCGGAGGGTTTTGGTCCGCAGGACAAACAACAATCGTATCATAGGCTAACTTCTAGGGTTAAGCCTCCTTGATCTCGTGGTAGATCTACTCTTGTACTACCCATATCATTAATATTAATCAAGCAGGAGTAGGGTATTACCTCCATCGAGAGGGCCCGAACCTGGGTAAAAACATCGTGTCCCTTGTCTCATGTTACCATCCGCCTAGACGCACAGTTCGGGACCCCCTACCCGAGATCCGCCGGTTTTGACACCGACATTGGTGCTTTCATTGAGAGTTCCTCTGTGCCGTTGCCATCAGGTAGGATGCCTCATCTCGTCTTTAAAGACGATACCATTGCCAAAGAAGCCTTGACCACTGGTCAGACTCTTCGGCTAGGCGGTTTTCTCATGACCGCTAGTTCGGCCGTCGGGCCGACGATGACCTCTCGAGTCATCGAAACCAATCTTCATGTCAGTTCGGAACTTGCCGAACAGTTAGATCCGATCGAGCTCTCCTCCATAAACGAGCTCTTGGATCGCGCCGCCTCAGGAGTCGCCACAGACACGACCGGTCGGGCCTAAAACCGATCTAAGAGAGATCAACTCTCCCGAGGCTACCCATCATGTTGCTGCGATAGAGGAGCAATGCGGCGACTCTTCTCCTATCTTAAGGACTAGCTACGTCCGGATTCCCGATCCCTCCATGCCGGATTCCTGCGGAGGGACGGATGTCGATCAAGCCCTGAACTTAAAGTCAGGCGGCGGGTCGGACTCATTCGATAGCACTCAAAAATCTAAGCTTCTGAGTTCGGAAACTTCCCGGCCCTTGAGTCCTAAATTGGACGGGGTTCCAGATTTAGTGCCACCCGCCCACCCAAACATTAGCGATCTCTCTCGAATTCGGCAAGAGCCCGCCGAAACAGTACATCATTACTGGGTCAGATTCCTCCTGGTTATGAACAGGATAAAGGACCACCGAGAGGAGGACGCAATACCAATCTTCTGCAATAATTGCACGGACAAGGGAATCCTAAACGCCATAAGTCGTCGCGAAATCACACGCTTTTCTGACTTGGTGACCATCGTACAAAAGTCTTGTGCGATGGAGAGCGCTGAAAACCGAAAGTAATTTTGGGATAATCCGCCCCGAATACATCCCTAGTCCGGAACAAAAGGGTGCATCATTATCAAGCACACAGGTTGAATACCAAAAACCAAAACCCCTAAAGGGTACCGAACCGTCTTCGGAGGGTTGGCTAAGCGGACCTGCAAAATTCATAGCACAGAGGGCGCCACTCCAACTCATAGCCTTCGAGCATGTTGGATACTACGGCAGGTGGCCAAAAGTGGTGAAGAGCTTCTAGCTTCAGAATCCCAGCCCAGCAACACCAGTACGGTGTTAACAGTCTTCGAGACTTTCGCATCAAATAACTTGCGAAAATGACAACTCCGCAACCTTGCCGAAGTCTACCAAGTAGCAACAAAAAATCCATGGAGTGACACAGCTATTACCTTCAATGCCAGCGACGAACCTAAATTCCGAACTGCCCGGGCATCAGCCGCATTGGTCCTCAGCCCGATAGTAGATGGCTTTCGCCTTACTAAGGTACTCATGGATGGCGGCAGCGGACTCAACCTCATCTATGAGGAAACCCTACGAAAAATGGAAATAGACTGGAACCGCATTGAGCGAAGCAGCACAACCTTTAGAGGAATAATCCCCAGCCGGGAAGCATGCTGCACAGGAAAAATCACGCTGGACGTAGTGTTCGGCTCGCCGGACAATTACAGGTCCGAGGAGGTCACATTTCAAGTGGCCCCGTTCAACAGCGGATACCATGCTTTATTAGGACAAGAGGCATTCACAATTTTTCAAGCTATACCCCATTATGGGTACATGAAGCTTAAAATGCCCGGTCCCAACGGAATCATCACTCTCACTAGTGATCTGAACATAGCACTCCGCGCCGAAAATAAGACGGCCGCACTAGCCCTCGAGGCACTATCCGAAGCCCTAGCGGCCAAGGAACTCACCGTGATGCGCTCCACGGTGAACAGGGACGATGTGATACTTGATAAAAGATCCAAGTCGACCTCGTTTAAACCAGCGGACGAAATAGTCAAATTCCAAGTCCACCCAACGGACCCTGCAAAGACGGCCTCCATCGGGGCACAATTAAACCCTGATGTAGACGCCAGACTTTTCGAGAATTTCTACAAGAAAACGGGACATCTTTGCTCGGCACCCTTCGGACATGCCAGAATCCCACGCGGTGGCTTAGCACAGCCTAAACATCCTAAAAGGATTCAAGCCGGTCAAACAGGCTCTTCGGCGCTTTTCCGAACCCAAGAGACAGGCCATGGGAGAGGAGCTAGCCAAACTTTTGGAGGCCGGATTCATCAGAGATATAAAAGATCCGGACTGGCTAGCAAACCTGGTGATGGTACCAAAGGAGGATAAATCCTGGCGCCTATGTGTTGATTTCAAATACCTTAATAAGGCTTGCCCAAAGGATCCCTTCCCCCTCCCTCAAATTGATCAAATCATTGACAATACAGCAGGACACGACTCATTGTGCTTCCTCGACGCGTACTCCGGCTACCACCAAATCAAGATGGCGGAGCCGGACCCAGCTGCAACAACATTCATCACTCCATGCGGCCCGTTCTGCTTCAACACAATGCCCTTTGGGCTCAAAAACGCCGGCGCAACATATCAGCGCATGATTCAGACATGTCAGGCAAACCAGATCGGCAAAACAGTGGAAGCATATGTAGATGACGTGGTCGTCAAAAGCAAGCACGTCGAAACTCTAGTAGACGACTTGAGGCTCACATTGGACAATCTTCAAAAATATGAAATCAAGCTCAATCCGGAAAAATGCATCTTCGGCGTTCCAGCCGGAAAGCTACTGGGCTTCATTGTGTCCGGTAGAGGAATTAAAGCAAACCCAGCCAAGATTCGAGCTCTGTCACAATTGGATATTCCAAAAGACCTCAAACAAATTCAAAAATTGACGGGATGCGTAGCGGCTCTAAGCCGCTTTATCTCCCATTTAGGAGAAAAGGCATTACCTCTTTACCGCCTCCTCCGCCGCACCGAACACTTTGAGTGGACGGATGCCGCCACGGCTGGACTCGAAGAAATAAAGGCCATTTTGGCAACAAATCCGGTCCTGGCCGCACCCAACATGGGTGAACCAATGCTATTATACATCGCCGCAACACATCAAGTTGTCAGCGCGGTGCTCGTTGTCGAACGAGAAACGGACGGACACCGGTTCCCTACTCAAAAACCGGTTTATTATGTGTCCACTATCCTAACTCCATGCAAGTCCCGGTATCCACACTATCAAAAGATAGCATACGCGGTGTTCATGGCATCCCGGAAGCTGCGACAGTACTTTCAAGAGTGTTCGATAACGGTAGCCTCCGAAGTACCTCTTAATGACATTATAAACAACCGCGACGCAATGGGCCGGATTGCTAAATGGGCCATAGAGCTCCTCCCATTCGACATAACTTATAAGCCACGACGAGCTATCAAGTCGCAGGTTTTGGCCGACTTCGCGGCGAATGGACTGGCGAACTCCCTAAAGAGTACGGCGATACTCCAATTGGATCATGCACTTGACGGCTCCAAAATGTTGGCTGGCCTGGGGCTAGCGTTGTTCGACGTCCCCAACCGGGACACAGTCCAATACGTCCTTCAGATAATGTATACGGACTCCAACAACTTAGCCGAATACGAGGCCCTCCTGCACGGCCTCCGGATGGCAGTCTCCATGGGCATTAAACGCCTAGAGATGCGCGGGGATTCAAACCTCGCAATATCCCAAATAAACGGAGACTTTGACGCCAAAGATCCGAAAATGGCAGCATACCGCAATGCGGTCCTAAAATGTCAGACGGTTCAAGGGCTCAATTTCATCATATAGCCCAGATAACAACCAGCGGCGGATATATTGGCGCGCATCGGTGCAAAACGCGATGCCGCCCCACCCAATATCTTTTGGAACGGCTGTTCAAGCCATCCGTATTATGGGAAGGGAGTCCGGAAATAACAATCCGACCCAACCGCACCGCCGACGCCGAACACTCTGACACAACCGGAGGCTCCGCCACCGAGATAACACCCTCTGCTCACGAAACAATGGCGGTTATCGCCCCGTGGACGGAACCATTCCTAGCCTACCTAACTAGGCAGGAACTCCCCAAAGACCAAAATGAGGCTCGCTGCATAGTATGGCGCTCTAAAGCCTATAAAGTCCATGAGGGAGAGCTTTATAAGAAAAGCACTACCGGAGTCCTTCAAAGGTGCATCTCCGAAGAGGAAGGGCGAAACCTCCTGGCTGAAATTCAGGCCGGACTGGGTGGGCACCACGCCGCAGCCCGGGCCCTTGTAGGCAAGGCCTTCCGTACATGATTTTATTGGCCGACGGCCCGGGCAGATGCGCAGGACTTAGCCCAACGATGCGTCGGTTGCCAGCTTTTTGCTAACCAAAGCCACATGCCACCCACCGCCCTTAAAACTATCCCATCACCTGGCCGTTCGCGGTCTGGGGGCTTGACATGGTTGGACCCCTCAAGGGAGGAACCCACGAGCAAAAATACCTATTGGTCATGGTGGATAAATTCACCAAATGGATAGAGGCCAAAGCTGTTAAAACGGCCGAATCCGGACCAGTGATAGACTTCATATCAGGGGTAGTGCACCGATACGGTGTCCCCCACAGTATCATCACTGATAATGGCACCAACTTCACGGCCGATGAGGTCAAATCATGGTGCAAAAACATGGGGATCAAGCTCGATTCGCCTCGGTCTATCACCCTCAAACCAACGCCAAGTAGAACGGGCAAATGGTCTAATAATGAGCGGCATTAAACCTGCACTAGTGCGGTCCTCAAGGAATCTAACACGACTTGGGTTGAGGAGCTCGACCCGACTGGGGCTGCGGACCACGCCAATCGTACTACCGGATTCACACCATTCTTCATGGTATACGGCGAAGAGGCAGTCTTGCCCTGCGACATAATACATGACTCACCTCGAGTGCGCATGTACGAAGAAAGAGAAGCCGAGCTTGATCGGCAGGACAGTTTGAACGCATTGGAGGAGGAGTGCGACGTGGCAAAGGCTCGTTCTGCATTCTATCAACAGCAGGCTCGAAGATATCAAAGCAGGGAAGTACGGGCCAAAGCTTATAACGTTGGCAAACTAGTTCTACGCCTGCCGGAAGAAAAAGGACAAACTCAAGCCCAAATGGGAAGGTCCCTTCATCATCGACCAGGTCCTGACCGGCGGAGCATACCGTCTGCGAAACGCATCGGATAACCGACTCGAGCCGAACCCATGGAACGCAGCCCGTCTATGAAGATTCTACGCCTAAGTGCCGGATTCCAAGTTCGTCTCCTTCCTCCGTCCGCATTCTTTCTTTTTTTGCTTTTTGCTGTCTTCTATTTCTCTCCTCCCCCCTTCTTCCTCTTTAGCCTCTAGAGGCTCGTTTGCGCTTTTTTCGCACACACTTGACGCGCTGTCCGCTCCATTATACTCGGGGCTTCTTTAATGAAGCTTATTTATACGAGCTTTCATGCCCAACACATGCGTTAAACTTCCGCATGTGCCTTTTATTCACCATTATATGCATCGATATGACTTAAGTTTTGGCCAAGCTGGGTTGCTGGCTCTGTGCTTACCCCTCGCTCCCGATTGTTCGGCTAGGAGGTAAAGGAGCACTTCGTGATTGTTACTGCGGGTCAGCGGATGTGTACCTCGGACCGGGTGAAGCCGAAAGCTAGCGATCTTAAGGGAATATTCGGTCGGTGAACTGAAAGATGATTTTAACTATTTACGATCTGCCCCGATGATTTTCTGCTTTATAGCAGCTTTGACATGCACTTTAGGGCATGCATCCCAAAAAAGGAACCCCTAACGGAACTATTCTCCCGAAGATGTTTCTTACTACCCATGTAATATAACATAACTAGTTGGGCACTTGTCCGATACAGCAACAATGACCCCTACGCTGGTCTCCATGCATACCATTGTTCTTTTATAACCACGAAGGTATTCGACACACTCTGCACTATTGGGTCCGGAGGTCGGGCGAAAAGGTCCGCTATGACAAACGATCTACAATCCGCTAGGAGACATTCTTTCATGTCATATTTTTACATAGTCAACTCAACTCATTATATTCCTCCTCAATGCCATCTAATAGGCTATCTAATTTACAATCTTGCTGGAATACTTGGCGCCAATTCTACTTGGCGTACACTAACTTCTGAGGATCTCCATCCCATCCGCCCCACAGGTCCGACTCGCCATGTGGTTTGGGTCAGCCTTTGTATACCGCGTCTTCACCATGGCCCAGGCCTCCCTGGCGCCTTGACGGCAGGCCGATAGCTTCCATAGCCAGAAGAGCCGCCGAGCTCCTTGAAGCCGCTCCGCCAGCTCCCAAACGCCTTCGGGCAGGGAGATAGATGGCCACAAGGCTTGGCCGATGCCTTTCATCACCTGCCGGACTCGTTCGTGCAGCTGACGCAATTCGGGAAGAAGATCACTAGAAGAACTGGGCATCTCCTCCTCAGGACGACCTGTGAGCAAACCTACAAACATGTTTATGTTAGTGGCCTTCCTCGCCGAACTCTTTTCCAAGTTCGCAAAGCACTTACTAAAAATGCCGCGACGAAGCCGCCGATTCTGCTTTAAGGAGTCAGCTAACTGGGAACGAACGTCCATTAGTTCCTCACCCAGCTTGGTGTTGGCGTCTTGGAGGTTATTCTTCTCCTGCCGCACCCTTGTAAGCATGCTCTCGCCGGCCTTTAACCGGTGTAAGAGTTGTTGCTTGTCCGGATCTAGTCCGGTGCCATCTGCAATGTTTTTGTCAGATTTACACACCCGCCGCACTTCATAAATTATTCATCTTCAGGCGTATATTACCGAGGGGTCTCGTGGCTCCCCAGAGCGGCTTGTGCGGCCTCAAGTTGGGCCCTGCACTCTTCCAGCCCTGGGACAGTCGGGTATACTTTTACGAAGATCTCAGATAACAAATGATCCTTAAATCAGTTATTCTAACTATTTTAAGTCTCGGGCTACTTGCATATATAATCTGTCAAATTTCCTTGCCCGTATGTCCTTCACATACTGCTCTGTGGCTCTGGCTAGACCATCTTGAGCGGCACGGAGATGCGATCTCCCGAATCAAAAGCGCTCAAGGCCTCGGGAGAAACATGCGCCACGAAGAACTGTCCGGCGGCGCCAGGATTCAAAGCGCTCTCCACCTCGGAGTTGGTGGCGGATAACCTGTCGGCATCCTCGCCGAGGAGCATCCGATGCACGCCTCGTGCTCGCCTCAGCCTCCGGACCCGGCTTTGAAGCTTGTCCGTGAAGGTTCGATCGGCAGCCTCTCGGGCTCGGTCCGCGGCGCTTTTTCCTGAAAAGAGCATCAGCGTTAGTACGCCTTCCCAGAATCAATCCTGGAAGTATGGTGACATGCCATACTGTTGCGGCGGAGTTTCGATCCGGACCGCACTTCTTTTTATCCTGCGGGGCCGCACTGCCCTTTGTTGGCCAGTCGTCGCGGGCTCGGCTTCCTGCCTCGAAGGTACCCCCTGCGAAGCACCATTGGTATACGATGATCAAAAATAAGCATGGATGGGTCATTATCAGGGTTTTGTGATCTTGGTCTCAGTTACCTGTGGGGCTGGAAGTATTCCGGGGTAATCGGCCGTAATGGCTACCAAAGCATTGTCGATGCTAAGTTGGTAGAACACCCCGTCAATCAACTCCACCGTTATATCCGGATCCTCTTCGTTGGTCGGATCGAGGGATCGCTCTGGATCCTAGGGTGGTGGAGGCGGGCTGTGTATCTTTTCCATAGTCCGGCGCAGTTCCTGCGCAAAAACCATAAAATGAGATATTTAACTACGGGAATATGGATCGGACAGGTCACAAGGATGTTTGCTTACCCAGCTTCGAGGGTTGTTCGAAGAAAACTCCTTCAGTGGGTTGACACGGAGGAAATCCTCCTCCTCTCCTTTGTACATGGCAGACAAGATCTTCACCAGTTCGGTGACCGATCCTGCCCTTTGCGCCATGGCGGTGGCATCGCCCTCCCGCTGAAGTCCCACATGGGTGGCCCTCAGATTGGAGCGGCTGCACTCCCCTCATAATGCAGATTGCCATGACTCGTGTCATGGTCAATCCGGCATGAACCAGTAACCTTATTCGGCTCATCAAATAATGGACATCCCGGTCATCTTCTCTCCGGGGGCTCCGAGGGCGCCAGCTTAGGCGCTTCTTCAGTGGAGCATTGCTGAACTCCGGAAGGCCGATCCGAACAGGATCCAGCAGCGGGACGTCCTCCATGTAAAACCATTCCGAAGGCCAGTCTTCGGATGCCTTCTTTGGGGTTCCGGACAGGTATCCGGTCCCGGCGATGCGCCATAGCTCGGCTCCGCCCACTTGATATATTGACCCCTCATGAGAACGGGGAACTAGGCAGAATATTCTCTTCCACAGCCCGAAATGGGCCTCGACGCCCAGGAACAGTTTGCAAAGGGCCACGAAGCCCGCGATGTGCAAGATGGAGGCAGGGGTAAGATGGTGCAGTTGGAGGCCGTAGAATTCCAAGAGCCCCCGGAGAAACGGACGGATTGGAAATCCGACTCCTCTTACTAGATAAGAGATGAAGCACACCCGCTCTCCTTTAGAGGGATCGGGGACGCTCTCCGCTTGCTTTCCGCCCTTGTAGGTGGCAAGTCCGGCTCGAACCGGAACCATGAAGGCCGGAGGGAGAAATCCCTTGGCTTGGAGTATAACTAGCTCGCTATGCGGGACTGAGCATCTCTCCCAATTTCCTGGCTGGGGGCTGGGAGCGCAAGAGGAGGAGCCGCGTCGACTGTCCATGATGGAATGGACTTTGGTCAGAGGCGCTCCGATGAAAGCTCGCAAAGGGGGGATGGTGTGACTCAGATCTAGATCCTTGCCCCTTTTATAAGCGACTCCTTTGCGCGGCTAGGGGGAATATTGTAAAAATACCCTGGCTTTTCGCATTCATTCAAACACGTGGAAGATGGCCATTATTGGGCGCAGAAGCCGAGGAGCACGGCATTTATCAGAAGCCGGACACTATTCGACAAGTATATGGAATTTGCAGAAGAACCCGCCTCGCAATGCCGAAGACAATAAACGAGCCAGACTCATCGTCATTGAAGCCTGGTTCGGGGGCTACTAAGGGAGTCCCGGACTAGGGGGTGTCTGGATAGCCGGACTATCGTCACGGCCGGACTCCAAGACTATGAAGATACAAGATTGAAGACTTCGTCCCGTGTCCAGATGGGACTTTCCTTGCCGTGGAAGGCAAGCTTGGCGATACGGATATGTAGATCTCCTACCATTATAACCAACTCTGTGTAACCCTAACCTATCCGATGTCTATATAAACCGGAGGGTTTTAGTCCGTAGGACGAACAACAATCGTACCATAGGCTAACTTCTAGGGTTTATCCTCCTTGATCTCGTGGTAGATCTACTCTTGTACTACCCATATCATCAATATTAATCAAGCAGGAGTAGGGTATTACCTCCATCAAGAGGGCCCGAACCTGGGTAAGAACATCGTGTCCCTTGTCTCCTGTTACCATCCGCCTAGACGCACAGTTCGGGACCCCCTACCCGAGATCCGCCGGTTTTGACACCGACAGAGGGGCTTACAGCGAGTTGGCCAGTGCAGACGGCAGGGCCGGGGAGGTGTCGGAGCAAGCGAGGCGACGGGACGGATCTCCGGCGTCGGGAGGTTGAATACGAGCTCGGTGAGGTCGTTCGGGGGCTTCCAGCGGGACGTGGGTCGTCGGGGAGGCGTAAGCGACGATGGCGGAGCTCTGGGACACGATGGTGAGGCGAGGAGATGACGGTGGTCGTGGAAGCAGCGAGCGGCGGTGACGAGCGCGCTCGGGTGCGCTGCGGGGAGAGAGCAGAGGAGGGGAGAGGAGGAGTGGATGGGCCAGAGAGGTCAGGGCGGTGCTGAGGAGAGGCAAAATGGCGTCTCGCTAGCAAGGGAGGCATGCGGGCGACATGGTGGCGTGCCGCTCTGCCCGTGCGCGCGCGTCGGCCACATGCCTGGCCGACTAGCGCCAGGTGGAGGATGGCGGTGGTGGGCTGATCCGGCTAGATGGGCTGCCAGGTGAGCGCTAGGTAAGTGATTTCTCCCTCTCTCTTTTCTATTGTTTCAGTTTTCTATTTCTTCTGTAGCTTCATGGCTTTGTTAAAAATAACTAGACATTCTCAAAAATCATGAAACTACTCATGGCTACTGTTTAGAGTATATCCAACAGTAAATATTTTAGTTTATGATTATTTGGACATTTAAAATATGTTATAGCATTTAAATTTTCAAATGCAAATAGAGTATGATTTAATCCAGTGACCCAATGATGTCCTAGAAAATTGTGCACCATTTTTGTCAGAGGTTCTAGACTAAGGCAAAGATGATGAACATTTTAGAAGGGAATTTCAAGTTCATTGAAAAGGATTTTAGTAAACCCTAGATGGTTTAAGTGGTGCTGGGGGTTTCTGTCATCCCCATTTCAAGTTTTGAGAAATTTAAACATGATGCACACATGAAGGGCTAGCCTAGTGCATACCAGAACTAGGGATGTTACAACTCACACCTACTAAACAAGAATCTCGTCCCGAGATTCAAGTCATGAGGTCAGAAGATAGAGGGACACAAGCTAACACAATCTTCATGATCCAGATGTCCTTCTCGAGGATGTTGATTCATTGCATCACCTTGATCTCGACGTCTTGCTTTGAGAACTACATCAAACATGACAACGAGAAGAAAGGGAGAATTTTAGAAGAATCGATCTTCTTGAGGTTCGAGCAACTTAGGATCAAATGACGGAATGAGACATAGCAACATCTCTCGAGCTGAGACACAAAGCATACATCTAGAGGGATGGAGTGAAATAGATGATGGAGGTTCACTAGGTAGACAACAATTTGACACTTAAGAAGGTGGTGAACGGTTATCAATGTAGCGAGGAGTTGAGTTGCCATGATACCATAACGGGGCACCTCAGGAAAAATGACTCGTAGAATTATTACCTTAAGTGGCAAAAAGAATTACTTTCGATATAGAGATCATTGAGACTCTCTATACCAGCCTAAGGCAAATCTCGAGCGATCGTTTGGAGGAGTTCGGTAGAATGGCATACTTGGACTAGTATGGATGATGTGGATTACCTTGTTGAAGACAACGCAAGGGATGATTTTGCTTATCATCGAAAATGGGTGGAATCCATGGTAGGACCACTTTCGAAGATGATCCTGAATAAGAATTACTAAGGAGGCAGGCCATAGCGAAATGGCACAAAGATGGTGCAAGCTAGGAACAAAATGCAAATGTTGGAATGTTCCAACCATCATATCTGCCTGAGATTCAGATCTGGTTAGTAACAAGATACTTCAGACTCAACATGTCTGCAAAAGAAAGTTTGCAACACAATTCGATGAGATGGCATTGCGAGATTCTCGGGGAGTGAACTACGATAGCAAGCTCCAAAACATGAGCTGGTTCTGCTACATACATGTGAACACGTTGTCCAAGACAAGCATGACCACATAGTTGTCTTACAATGAAACACTACCGAGTTCTAATTGGGAACCATCATTGCGGAGAGCGAAGTCATGCACATGTACCTTTGGGTCCTTAAGGATTAGCACTTAAGAAATTCTTTTCCATGAACGAATCAATCAGTGGCTTGGTGTGCTAGAGATTCATATAGAATGAAGGTTGCAAGTCTCCAGACCATAGAACTACTTCGCAGTATGCATGACTGACTTGGGATGATTCCAGAGGAAGCGAAACAAACTTTCTCAAATTCACGGCGGCAACTTGCATCATATGCACGTGAATTAGAGGAAATCACTTCTTCCATCAAAACATAAACCTCATGAGCTAGCACGAAGAAAATGCTTTCAAAAGTTTCCAACGCTAACTTAGATGTTCAACATGAATCATGGACAAGATGAAAATGTTGTCAATGGTCTCAACAACAAACCATCCAGACTTCCATATAGATGGAATTCCACAATTAAGTGAACACGGTGATAGCATTGGTCAGACCAAAGGATGTAATGGTGTATGCCCAAGGAATCAACCACGAGTAAGACAACATTACGAACATCGTTGGTTCTGATTTGATTTGAGGATAGCCCACACTCAAATCAAAGTTTGGTAAGACAATAGATCCAATAACTGATCACGAGGACCAATCGATGAAGATATCATCTTTCTTCAACACACACAAACACACACAAGAATATCCCTTTGGAATGAACTAAGTCAGACAGGCTTTTATCTTCCAACTCTCCAAGTTGTTGTTTGGCTTAACCAACTAGCTCAGGGGTATCCAACACAGATTGTTGGAGAAAGGGTGGTTTATAAGAAAACCAGCTTGATCACAAGCTCAACATAACAGTCAGGGGGAAACTTGGTTATACTTCCAAGAAGATATTCAGAAAATCACGAACCACCGATATGTTACTAAGGTCGAGAACAATCTCGCCTTTCAGGGCAAGACGATATGATCAAGAGAGCGAGGGACTGACACAATCCTAACTCATTGATCGAAGAGTGCACTAAGAAATATGGACTAGGTAGCACGATCCATCTTAGAATGATGGTTCAGTAACCAACACGCTATGAATGAATTTATCGTCCATTAACCACCAGGCTCGGGGTTGCTAGGAGTATTGATTTCACACATCATAGTTCACTGTTTGGCATTCCGGTTGCAATAACACAGAGACCGAGGAATGAATGACAATGGTGAGAAGTATCACTCTATCAAGAATTCATAAGAGGTGGTGCAATTCTCATGACATTCTTGACATAAAGATGGTAACACTCCAAGGTAGAACAGAGCAAAGGCTGGATTGGCATTTTGATCCATGGAATACAACTACTTTGGCCCAATCCTCGAAGCGGACAAGGTACTAGAGTTTTTTTCTCCTAGTCATTTCAGAATAGAATGGCTTGACAAACCACAAGAATATGAGGTATCGATGAGCATGAATGCATGACATGCTCTTTACTATCAAATGATAGACAGAGATTATGATACAACTAAAGAGAGGGACAACTCAAAGGAACATATATCTTTCTGAGTTGTGGATGCATAGATCAGTATGTTGAGCAAAGCTCAACATTTCTTCCGGATAACCCATGCAGAAAGGTAGAACCGGCAGATTCACAATGTAGAATGGAGAACTCATTAAGAGCACTCTGGTTGTGATCTTTTGGTTCAAGAACTTCTGCCATAAGCAGTTCATGGTATTTGGAAGAAGGAAATACCACGGACCTCGAGGACTATCACAAAGGTTACTAATATCCTAAAGGAACTAGCAAACACTATCAACATGAAGAAAGTAGGGTGAATCTCGGGTTCAAGGACCCGGAAATAGAAGGCCTACTAAGTAAATGGCATCACAGGAGGCTTTCAAGAATGATGGCCAGAATCATCACACTAGGAACAAGAGGCATTGCTAGATTACTGGGTGATTTTCCAGGATGCATGCGGTCATAATAATAGCTCCAACATATATGTTGAGGCAACAGAGTACCTCAACTCACCGATTAGTGTGGTTAAACTGGCCCAAAGGAACATCGGGAACGGGAAGGAAGATTTGCAAGTGCATCAGACTATGTAGAAACATGGGATGACTCGGAAAGCATAACGGTTGTAAATGCTCAAAAATATTTGAGACATCCTGCAAAATAGTGGCATGACCACTCAACATCACAATATCAAGGTTCTGAGGCCAGCTATGAACATAAGGAAGTAATAGAAACTGAACTGAGACTTGATTCCATCAATCCTAAGAGTCTATGGATTAGTAACACGTGATCATGATAGAAAGAAGAGAAGCCTGGTTCTTAATCCCGGTAGAAAATAAGAGGTTGACTCATATCATAAGGGCATAAGATAAAGGAGTAAAAAGAGCCTTATGTTCCCTTCCACAATCAATTCCCTTATATAACTAAAGCATTTCTAGACTCAACTTCGACAAGTTTGGCTTGGTAATCCTGCAGGCAGTCAGGCTCTGATACTAAAGCTGTCGGGACTCCGATCCTAAGTAGCACCGATCTAGCATATAACACATCATATCACTTTGCGGCCTCACGCAAGGTATTCCCACGGGTGCCACCTTACTTGGCCCGGGACCGTTTGCGCCTTTTGGCTCACGTATATGATAGTGTCGCTAGCATCCATATGACAGAGAACCCGGGCCGACATGACTAGTTGTGAACCCAAAGTGGCACTAACTTACAGGGACAGGCATACATGACCCAGCAACGAATGTGTCGGTCATCAGCGAGTGAATTCGGGCTGTAGCAACTGGGCTAGCAGGACTCCGGGATTACGGGCTGTAGCAGGCTAACAGGACTCCGAAAGACACCGCGTGACATTTCCTCGAAGGGATAGACACAGGACCGAAGAAGGACACATGCCGGCCAGTCTAAGTGTTCCGGAGCAGTAGCAACTGGGCTAACAGGACTCCGGTAAACCGGGCTGTAGCAGACTACCATGGCTCAGTGGAAGCACTAGACTACATTTCCCCATAAGAGAGGCTACCAAGGATAGACAACTAAGTTGTCGGATCCCACACATACCAAGCATTTCAATCATACGCACAAGATGCCCGATATGTGTAAATACAACATGGCATCACAACAAAACTCTATGACTCAAATTATTTATTCATTAGGCTCCGAAGAGCCAGATATTACAAACATGGGTCTCATGACCCAATATATAGAGCATACAAACAACAAGCACATGCAGAAGCTTAACTTGTCTGAGTACAAACAACTACAATTGAAGAAGGCTGAGAAGCCTGACTATCTATAAGACCCTCCCAAGGGTACAAGATCGTAGCTGAGCTAACAAGCTAAACGTCGAAGTCCACGCGGAACTACTAGTAAGACTGACGTCTCTCTTCGAAACACAAATTAAGCAAACGTGAGTACAAATGTACCCAGCAAGACTTACATCACAACTATCTACATATGCATCAATATGAACAAATGGGTGGTGGAGTTTGACTGCAACAAGCCAGCTTTGACTCGGTGGCTATCCTGAAGTACGACTGCAAGTAACTCTTTTAAGGTGGCGCACACGAGTCCACATATTCACCATATCAATACACCACTATGGATCCGCTCCCGTCTCCCTACGAGAACGCCATCCATAGCACTCACGCTTATCTTGAGCATTTTAGAGTATGCACTTTCACATGTCTATGAACTGTACAGGCAACCCAGAAGTGCTTTACCGCGGAGACGGCTATTCGAATAGATGATGTTAACCCTGCAGGGCTGTACTTCGTCACACACGCTCTTGCCACTTACCACCATGTACACGTCGTGTATCTCGGCAACCTTCAAGCGGAAGCCTGGCGAGGGAGTCGTCCACGACCTGACTAACCACACAAGTCTCTAGTCCAATTTTATCGCCTATTCGGGTTCCATCCACAAGGAGATCCGGCCGGGGTGTCGCTCACGGCCCCAAACGATGTGAGCAGGGTTCCCAAGCCCACCATCCGGGTGCCACTTGGTACGCCGTGCCACTGTGCCTATTCTATCCCAAGCCCACTTGTACCTAGGGCTGGGCATATAACCCGAAAACCGATGTCCCGAACCAAACAAACCGGCACCGGAGCCGAATTTACCGAAACCGAAAACCTCGGTTGTACGTTCGGTTTGCATTCGATGAAAACTGAACTTAGTCCGGTGTATTCGGTTTTAGCCCTCGGATACAAAGGTCCCGCATGTTGCTAATGAAGTACTTTTTGCACAAGTCCCACATCGCATCGGAAAGACGTGAACATGAGTAGAGTACCTGACACAGTGAGCCACCATCGCTATAAATTTTGTGTAACAAAGTACTCTTCTCTCGGTATAGTAGTACTAGTAAAGGAGTCGCCACCACTAATTTTACGGAGTAATGTTTTGCTTCGGGACAATCAATAATCAATAAGAGGGAGTAGCCCCATGCACGCTAGCCTTTACTAGTACTAGTAGCTAGTACGCAGAGCTACAAGCACTGTACATCAGAATAAAGTATAGAGGTTCCTGCTGCTAGTACGGCTACTGTACATTCAGAATGGAGACAGCGATTACATCTGCTATTTTAATACATCTCGGTGGTGTTCGGTAGAACCGACGACCGAACCGAAATTTCGGTGCAGTTAATCTTCGGTTAGCTTATTTTCTACTGACCGATCGGTCAGCATTTTGGCAAAACCGAAATTTAAAATAGACCGAGGAACCGACCCGAACGGTTCGGGTAAACCGAACGCCCAGCCCTACCTGTACCGGGTGCCACTTCATAGACTACTAACACTACCTACAAACACCAGAAACTAGTTGCAACTCCTGGACTGAGATCAGGTTGATTAATAAGTCGAGAGAGCTTGGAGCGCCCGGAGCCCAATGTGTGGTAGTAACTTTTCATGGATCACAAATACAGAACTCAGTTCCTGAGGACGGCTGCAATGAGACAACCCACCATGTAGTCCTACATGGCCTCTCACCGCTACCTTTACCAAATCATGTTCACACACTTAGCTCTCAACAGTAGGACATGTTCACACACCTCTGATTCATCCCCGATGAATCAGAACTGACTCAACTCTAAGCAGTAGCAGGCATGACAAACAAGAATGAATGAGTAGGCACAACAGGGCTCAAACAACTCCTACTCATACTAGTGGGTTTCATCTATTTATTGTGGCAATGATAGGTCATGCAGAGGAAAAGGGTTCATCTACCGCAGCATGTAACAGATGAATCGTTGTTGTCCTAATGCAATAAAAGAGCAGGAGCGAGAGAGTGGGATTGTATCAGAATGAACAAGGGGGTTTTGCTTGCCTGGCACTTCTGAAGATAGTATAGTTCTTCATCGGTTTCATTGATCTCATCATCGGAACCACGTCTACTGAGAGGGGACAAATACCGGCAAACAAGGAAGAATACAATCAATGCAATGCACAATATGATGCATCATCATCACATGTCAATATGTTGTGATTTAAGCTAATGCAACTAGCAACAGATTAAATGTGTTGGTTTGAATCCAAGATTCAAATTCAAACTCTATATGTGAAAGTTTAAATGCCATTTATTTGATTCGTCCAATTCAGCAACTATAAGTTGTTCAAACATGCATGAAAAATGTACAGATGGATAGATTGAATTTTTCTGATCATTTTTCATATATAAATTATTTCATTTGGAGCTACGGTTTAATTTCTATGATTTTTGGAAGTTTAGGATATTTTCTGAAATAAATAATTAATTAATGATTTATTTAAAATCCCATAAAGCATTATCGCCAAAGACGATGACGGTCTGACGTCAAGAAGTCAACAGCGCGCCCAGTCGAACTCGACCAGCTGGGCCCACCGGTCGCTGACACAAAGTCGCTTAGGGTCACAAATGTGGTGGGGTCGGGTCAACGGACACGTCAGCATAGTCAAAGCTGACACGTGGGCCCACTGCAATTAGATTTAACCTTAATCTATTTTAGTTAGCCGGTTAGTTAGGCGGTGGGACCCGGCTGTCATTGACTCCAGGGGGTAGTTAGTAGGGTGCTTAGGCCCTAATGGCCGGTTACGTCGGCGGTTAGCCGCCGGCGACCATAGCCGACGGCGGAGGTACTCCGGCTGGCCGATTCCGGCGGCCGTTCGAAGCGCGGGTAGGCTCTTTCGAAAGCCCATAGAGAGGTGCGTCGGGTGGTGCAAGTGGCAGCTGCAGGGGAGGGCTATAGCGTCGCCGGCGTCAAGGTGAGCGGCGGCGGCGCTCGGGCACACGCGGGCAGCGGTGCTACGGGGCACGGGCGAGCTAGCAAAAGGGATAGGCGGCCTCCTGGAAGCACGAGGGACTCGTTTTCATGCTCAGCAACGATGGTCGCGGGCTACAATGGTGGCGCACGACAAGGGAGACGGCAGAGGAGCTCGGCCATGGCGGCGGCGATAGCTAGAGGTCGAGCGGAGCAACGGGGTTAGGGGGAGGGAAAAGAGGGGCTTACAGCGAGTCGACAGGTGCAGACGGCGGGGTCGGGGAGGTGTCGGAGCAAGCAGGGCGACAGGGCGGATCTCCGGCGTCGGGAGGTTGAATACGAGCTCGGTGAGGTCATTCGGGGGCTTCCGGCGGCACATGGGTCGTCGGGGAGGCGTAGGCGACGATGGCGGAGCTCTGGGACACAATGGTTAGGAGAGGCGATGACGGTGGCCGTGGCAGCAGCGAGCAGCGGCGACGAGCGCACTCGGGTGCGCTACGGGGAGAGAGCAGAGGAGGGTAGAGGAGGAGTGGATGGACCAGAGAGGTCAGGGCGGTGCCAAGGAGAGGCAACGCGGCGTCACGCTGGCAAGGGAGGCAGGCAGGCGAGCTGGTGGCGTGGCGCTCTACCTGTGCGCGCGCATCGGCCACACGCCTGGCCGACTGGCACCAGGAGTACGACGGCGATGGTGGGCTGGGCTGGCTCCTCTCTCTCTCTCTCTCTCTCTCTCTCTCTCTCTCTTTTCTATTATTTCAGTTTTCTATTTCTTCTATAGCTTCAGGGCTTTATTAAAAATACCTAGACATTCTCCAAAATCATGAAACTACTCATGGCTACTGTTTAGAGTATATCCAACAGTAAAAATTTTAGTTTATGATTATTTGGACATCTAAAATATTTTATAGCATTTAAATGCCCAAATGCAAATAGAGTATGATTTAATCCAGTGACCCAATGATGTCCCACAAAATTGTGCACCGTTTTTGTCAGAGGTTCTAGACCAAGGCAAAGATGATGAACATTTTAGAAGGGCTTTCCAGGTTCATTGAAAAGGATTTTAGTAAACCCTAGTTGGTTTAAGTGGTGCTGGGGGTTTCTGTCATCCCCATTTCAAGTTTTGAGAAATTTAAACATGATGGACACATGAAGGGCTAGCCTAGTGCATACTAGAACTAGGGATGTTACAACTCACACCTACTAAACAAGAATCTCGTCCCGAGATTCAAGTCGTGAGGTAACAAGATAGAGGGACAAAAGCTAACACAATCTTCATGATCCAGATGTCCTTCTCGAGGATGTTGATTCATTGCATGTAACTCCGGACTCCGCACATGGACTTAACCTCACGCAATACTCATGTCACCGGAACTCCGGACTCTCCTCCGGGTATAAGTTCCGAACCATGTGAGTCCGTGGATACCGAACTTGATCGCTTATCGATCTTCGAGTTCGACGCCGCAGACATCTTCCAGCACTCGTCCTTGGGCGATGTGCTAAACTCGTTAGAGAACTTGTCCTTGGCGGGGGACTCACAGCCGAACTATGTACGGTTTGAACTAGAGGCTGATGATGGGAAATTTTGCTTCCCACCCGCTACCCACTTCATAGCCACTGTCAAGGACTTAACTGACATGCTTGACTACAGCTCCGAAGACATCGCTAGTACGGACGACGATGCCGACAAGGAGCAAGGCCAAATCCCGCCATTCACTGGACGACGGACGGCCACTTCTTCCTACGACGTATACATGGTGGGCACGCCTGAAAAAACTAACAACGATGACAAAGAGGATCTAGTTGAGGATAAACCTCCTGTGAGACAGCCCAAGTGCCAGCTTCCTCGACGCCGCTCTAAATCACGTCGTTCCAAAGACTGCAATACGGGCACCGAACAAAATACTCCAGACGATGCCAAAAATAATGAAGACCCTGTCATGGTAACCTCCGAACAGGAGGAACGGGAAAATGGGCAAGTTAGCCCTGATGAACAGGCCATACACGAAGACTCGGAGGACAATAATTATCTTCCACTCTCCGAGGAAGAGGAGAGCATCGGCAATGAGGATTTCATCGTGCCTGAGGATCCTCTCGGGCAGGAGCGCTTCAAACGCCGGCTAATAGCCACTGCAAGGAGCCTGAAAAAGAAGCAGCTGCAGCTTCAAGCGAACCAAGATCTGCTCAATGATAGATGGACCGACGTCCTGGCCGCCGAAGAATATGGCCTAAGTGGCCCAGCCAAAAGCTACCCGAAGCGTAGATTGCTACCTCAGTTCGATGACGAGGCGCTGGAGCCCGTACGATCATCGCACAATGCGGCAGGCCGACCACAACTTGGTCCGGATAAAGCGGCAACTCAAGCCGAACACCAGACCGACCCACCTCGCCGTAAAGGCAAGAATAAAACAGCTCGGGGTTGTACATACGACCTTCGACAGGACTTGGACAATAGAGCAGGACACGCAAGATCGATCTACGGATCGCGAGGGCGTGCCTCAACACGCGATGACGGCTACCTATTCGGATGTGACAACCTAGCCACGCCCGGGCCCAAAACCGCAAATGGACTCCATCGGAGGTACGTCGCAGTGTGGCCCAACATAGAGGTGCCGCACACCCTCTTTGCTTCACAGACAAAGTAATGGAGCATGAATTCCCAGATGGGTTCAAACACATGAATATCGAATCATACGACGGAACAACGGATCCCGCAGTATGGATCGAGGACTTCCTCCTCCATATCCACATGGCCCGCGGAGATGACCTTCATGCCATCAAATACCTACCACTAAAACTAAAAGGACCAGCTCGGTATTGGTTAAACAGTCTGCCGGAAAATTCTATTGGCAGCTGGGAAGATTTGGAAGACGCCTTTCGCGACAACTTCCAAGGAATATATGTCTGGCCACCGGATGCCGATGACTTCAGTCACATTGTCCAGCAGCCCGGAGAGTCATCCAGGAAGCTCTGAACTAGGTTCTTAATTAAAAAGAACCAAATCATCGACTGTCCGGGCGCGGAAGCCCTTGCGGCCTTCAAACACAGCGTCCAGGATGAATGGCTTGCACGCCACCTCGTTCAAGAAGGACCTAAATCCATGACATCCCTTACCGCTCTAATGACCCGCTTCTGCGCGGGAGAAGACAGCTGGCTCGCTCGTAGAAGCAACAGCGCCAGTGACTCGGGCACTTCCGAAATCCGAGACGGCAATGGCAAGCCACGACGAAGCAAACACAAAAGTCGCAATGATAATGAAAGATCACGCGACACAGCGGTCAATGCCGCTTTCAGCAATCCCAAACCCAACCAACGAAAAAAGCCATTCAAGGCGAACCGAGATGGATCATCCAACCTAGACTAGATATTGGACCGACCCTGCCAGATTCACGGCCACCCCGATAATCCAGCTAATCATACCAACAGAAGCTGTTGGGTCTTCAAGCAGGCCGGCAAGCTCAATGCCGAACACAAGGGGAGGAGGCCGCCAGGCGATAGGGACGACGGAGAGGTTCACCAACCAAATACCGGGGGTCAGAAGCAATTTTCCCCCTGAGGATCGACCAATCCCGGAGCGGAAATAGCAGTTCGGTTTCCGCCGCCCACCTCATATAGCCGCAAAATTAGTACCGCGCATACACCACTACGCACTTAAGATACCATGGTGATACGCCTCCAACGTATCTATAATTTTTGATTGCTCCATGCTATATTATCTATTGTTTTGTACTATATTGGGCTTTATTTTCCACTTTTATATTACTTTCGGGACTAACCTATTAACCGGAGGCCCAGCCCAGAATTGTTGTTTTTTGCCTATTTCTGTGTTTCGAAGAAACGGAATATCAAACGGAGTCCAAACGGAATGAAATCTTCGGGAACGTGATTTTCTCATCAGATAAGACCCAGAAGACTTGGACCCTCCGTCAAGAAAGCCACGAGGGTGGAGCCCCCCCCCTAGGGCGCGCCCCCTGCCTCGTGGGCCCCCGAAAGCTCCACCGACGTACTCCTTCCTCCTATATATACCTACGTACCCCCAACAGATCAGATACGGAGCAAAAAAGCTAATTCCACCTCTGCAACTTTCTGTATCCACGAGATCCCATCTTGGGGCCTGTTCCGGAGATCCGCCGGAAGGGGCTTCCACCACGGAGGGCTTCTACATCATCATAGCTTCTCCGATGAAGTGTGAGTAGTTTACCTCAGACCTTCGGGTCCATAATTAGTAGCTAGATGGCTTCTTCTCTCTTTTTGGATCTCAATACAATGTTCTCCCTGAGGGAGTCCTGGATTAGGGGGTGTCCGGATAGCCGGACTATAACCTTCGGCCGGACTCCTGGACTATGAAGATACAAGATTGAAGACTTCGTCCCGTGTCCGGATGGGACTTTCCTTGGCGTGGAAGGCAAGCTTGGCGATATGGATATGTAGATATCCTCCCATTGTAAATGACTCTGTGTAACCCTAGCCCTCTCCGGTGTCTATATAAACCGGAGGGTTTTAGTCCGTAGGACGAACAACAATCATACCATAGGCTAGCTTCTAGGGTTTAGCCTCTCTGATCTCGTGGTAGATCTACTCTCGTACTACCCATATCATCAATATTAATCAAGTAGGAGTAGGGTTTTACCTCCATCGAGAGGGCCCGAACCTGGGTAAAAACATCGTGTCCCTTGTGTCCTGTTACCATCCGCCTAGACGCACAGTTCGGGACCCCCTACCCGAGATCCGCCGGTTTTGACAACGACATTGGTGCTTTCATTGAGAGTTCCTCTGTGCCGTCGCCATCAGGAAGGATGCCTCATCCCGTCTTTAAAGGCGGCACTGTTGCTAAAGGAGCTTTGGCTATCGGCCAAACTCTACGGTTAGGCGGTTTTCTTATGACCGCCTGTTCGGCCGCCGCGCCGACGGTGACTTCTCGAGTCATCGAAAGCAATCTTCACGTCAACTCGGAACTCGCCGAGCAGTTGATCCGATGGAGCTCTCTTCCTTAAATGAGCTCTTGGTTCGCATCGCCGCCCTGGGAGTCGCTACAGACTATGATCAGATTGGGCCTAAACCCGATCCGAGAGAGATTAACTCTCCCCTGGTCACCCATCACGTTGCAGTGGTGGAGGAACAATGCGGCAAGACTTCATCTATCTTAAGGACTAGTTATGTCTGGATTCCCGATCCCTCCAAGCCGGATACCCGCGGAGGGGAGGACGTCACTCAAGCCCTGAACCTAAAGTCAGGCAGCGGGCTAGATTCATTGGACAACATCCAAGAACCCAAGCTTCCGAGTTCGGAAAACCCTTGGCCCCTGAGTCTCAGATTGGGCGAGGTTCCGGATTTAATTCTACCCGCCCACCCAAACATAAGCGATCTATCCCAAATTCGGCAAGAGCCCGCACAAAAAGTACACCATTACTGGGCCAGATTCCTCCTAGTCATGAACAGGATAAAGGACTGCCGCGAGGAGGATGCGATTTCATTCTTCTACAATAATTGCACGACCAACGGAATCCTCAACTCCATAAGTCGCCGTGAAATTACACGCTTCGCTGACTTGGCGTCCATAGCACGAAAGTACTGTGCGATGGAAAGCGCCTAGAAAACCGAAATAAAATTTTGGGACAATCCGGCCCTGAATACAACCCCAATCCGAAATTATAGGGTGCATTATCGCCAGGCACCTGGGTTAAACACCAAAAAGCAAAAAACCTCTATAGGGCATGGAACCGTACTGGAGGGATGGCTCAATGGACCCTGCAAAACTCATAGTACGGAGGGCGCCACACCAACTCATAGCCTTAGAGCATGTTGGATACTCCGGCAGGTGGCCAGAAGTGGCGAAGAGCTTCTAACTCCAGAATCCACAGAGCACCAGCCCAGGGATACTAGTACGGTATTAACAGTGTTCGAGACTTTTGCATCAAATAATATGCGGAAACGAACACTCCGCAGCCTTAATGGAGTGACACGGCTATTACCTTTAATGCCAGTGATGAACCTAAATTCCGAACAGCCCGAGCACCAGCCGCATTGGTCCTCAGCCCAATAGGGGACGGCTTTCGCCTTACCAAGGTACTATGGACGGTGGCAGCGGACTGAACCTCATTTACGAGGAAACCCTTCGAAAAATGGAAATAGACTGGAGCTACATTGAGCGAAGCAGCACAACCTTTAGAGGAATAATCCCCAGTCGGGAAGCGTGTTGTACAGGAAAAATCACACTCGATGTGGTGTTGGGCACGCCGGATAATTACAGGTCCGAGGAGGTCACGTTCCAAGTGGTTCCGTTCAGCAGCGGATATCACGCTCTATTAGGGCGAGAGGCATTCACAATTTTTCAAGCTATACCCCATTACGGGTACATGAAGCTCAAAATGCCCTGGCCCAACGGTATCATCACTCTTGATAGTGACCCGGACATAGCACTCCGCGCTGAAAATAAGATAGCGGCACTAGCCCTTGAGGCACTATCCAAAGCCCTAGCGGCCGAGAAACTGACTGCGCTGCGCTCCACGGTGAACAGGGACGACGTGATACTCGATAAAAGATCCATGGCCACCTCCTTTAAACCGGCGGACGAAATAGTCAAATTCCAAGTCCATCCAACGGACCCTACAAAAATGGCCTCCATCGGGGCGCAATTAAACCCTGATGTAGACGCCGCACTACGAGAATTCCTACGTGAAAATTGGGACATTTTTGTCTGGCACCCTTCAGACATGCCAGGAATCCCTCGCCGGCTGGCCGAGCACAGCCTAAACATCCTAAAAGGATTCACGCCAGTCAAGAAGGCCCTTCAGCGTTTCTCCGAACCTAAGAGACAAGACATGGGAGAGGATCTAGCCAAACTACTGGAGGCCGGATTCATCAGAGATATAAAACATCCGGACTGGCTAGCAAACCTGGTGATGGTACCAAAGAAGGACAAATCCTGGCGCCTATGCGTCCATTTCAAGGACCTCAACAAGGCTTGCGCAAAGGATCCCTTCCCCCTCCCCTGCATCGATCAAATTATCGACGCTACCGCAGGACACGATTCATTGTGTTTCCTCGACGCATACTCCGGCTACCATCAAATCAAGATGGCAGAGCCAGACCAAGCCGCAACGGCATTCATCACCCCATGAGGCCTATTCTACTTCAACACAATGCCCTTCGGGCTCAAAAACGCCGGCGCAACATATCAGCGCATGATTCAGACATGTCTGGCAAACCAGATCGGCAAAACAGTGGAGGCATACGTAGATGACGTGGTCATCAAAACCAAGCATGTCGAAACTCTAGTAGACGACTTGAGGCTCACATTCGACAACCTCCGAACATATGACATCAAGCTTAACCCGGAAAAATGCGTTTTGGCATCACCGGAAAGCTCTTGGGCTTCATTGTATCCGTAGAGGAATTGAAGCAAACCCAGCCAAGATCGAGCTCACACAATTGGATATCCCAAAGGACCTCAAACAAATACAAAATTGACCAGATGCATGGCTGCTCTAAGCCGCTTTATCTCCCGCTTGGGAGAAAAGGCATTACCCTTTATCGCCTCCTCCGGCAAGATCAACACTTCGAGTGGATTTGATGCCGCCGGCCGGACTCAAGAAATAAAAGCCATATTGGGAACAAACCCGGTCCTGGCCGCACCTAACATCGGCGAACCAATTCTATTATACATCGCGACAACTCATCAAGTTGTAAGCGCAGTGCTCGTCGTCGAACGAGAAACGGACGGACACAAATTCCCCCTTCAAAAGCCAGTTTACTACGTGTCCACTGTCCTCACTCCATGCAAGTCGCGGTACCGATTATCAAAAGATAGCGACGCGTATTTATGGCATCTCGGAAGCTGCGACACTACTTTCAAGAGTGTTCGATAACAGTAGCCTCTGAAGTACCTCTTAACGATATTATAAACAACCGCGACGCGACGGGCCGGATTGCCAAATGGGCCATTGAGTTCCTCCCGTTCGAAATAACCTATAAGCCACGGCGAGCTATTAAGTCGCAAGTTTTGGCCGACTTCGTCGCCGAATGGACTGAAGCCGAACTCCCTAAAGAGTACGGCACATATTCCAACTAGATCATGCACTTCGACTGTTCCAAAATGTTGGCTGGTCTGGGGGCTGGCGTCGTTCTGACGTCCCCAACAGGAGATACAGTTTAATACGTACTCGAGATAATGTATACGGACTCCAACAACGCAGCCGAATACGAGGCCCTTCTACATGGTCTCCGGATGGCAGTCTCCATGGGCATTCTACGCCTAGAGGTGCGCGGGGATTCGAACCTCGCGATATCCCAAATAAATGGAGACTTTGATGCCAAGGATCCGAAAATGGCAGCTTATCACAACGCCGTAATAAAAAATGTCAGCTCGGTTCAAAGGGCTCGAATTTCACCATATAGCTCGGGAAAACAATCAGGCAGCAGACGTCTTGGCATGCATTGGCGCAAAGCGTGATGCCGTCCCCCCCCCCCCCCCCCAATATCTTCTTGGAGAGGTTGTTCAAGCCATCCGTATTATGGGAAGGGGAGTCCGGAAATAACAGCCCGGACCCAACCGCACTGCCCGACACCGAACATTCTGACACAACGGGAGGCTCTGCCAATGAAGTAACATCTTCAGCCCATGTAATAATGGCAGTCATTGCCCCATGGACAGAACCATTCCTAGCCTACCTAACCAGGCAGGAACTTCCCGAGGACCAAAACATGGCACACTGCATAGTGCGGCGATCTAAAGCCTATAAAGTCCATGAGGGAGAGCTTTATAAGAAAAGCACCACCGGAGTCCTTCAAAGGTGTATCTCCAAAGAGGAAGGGCGGAATCTTCTGGCTGAAATTCTTGCCGGACTCGGCGGGCACCACGCCGTAGCCCGGGCCCATGTAAGCAAGGCCTTCCGTACAGGATTTTATTGTCCGACAGCCCAGGCAGATGCTCAGGACTTAGTCCAACGATGCGTCGGTTGCCAGCTCTTTGCTAACCAAAGCCATATGCCACCCACCGCCCTCCAAACTATACCCATCACCTGGCCCTTCGCGGTCTGGGGGCTTGACATGGTTGGACCCCTTAAAGGAGGAACCCACAAGCAAAAATACCTACCGTTATGGTGGATAAATTCACCAAATGGATAGAGGCCAAGCCTGTTAAGACGGCCGAATCCGGACCAGTGAAAGACTTCATATCAGGGGTCGTACACCGTTACGGCGTCCCCCGCAGCATCATCACTTATAACGGCACAAACTTTACGGCTGACGAGGTCAAACTCTGGTGTAAAAACATGGGCATCAAGCTCGACTATGCTTCAGTCTATCACCCACAAACTAACGGTCAGGTCGAGCGAGCAAATGGTCTAATCATGAGCAGCATCAAACCCAGATTAGTGTGTTCCCTCAAGGAATCCAACACGCACTGGGTAGAGGAGCTCGACTCCGTACTCTGGGGGCTGCGGACCACGCTGAATTGCACCACCGGATACACACCATTCTTTATGGTATACGGCGCAGAGGCGGTTCTGCCCTGCGACATAATTCATGACTCACCTCGCGTGCGCATGTACGAACAAAGAGAAGCCGAACTCGATCGGCAGGACAGTTTGGACGCCTTGGAGGAGGAGTGTGACGTGGCAAAAGCCCGTTCCGCATTCTATCAAAAGCAGGCTCGAAGATATCAAAGCAGAGAAGTACGGGCCAAAACTTACAATGTTGGCGAGTTAGTTCTACGCCTGCCGGACAAGAAAAAGGACAAACTCAAGCCCACATGGGAAGGTCCCTTTATTATTGACCAAGTCCTGACTGGTGGAGCGTACCGTCTGCGAGATGCATCGGACAACCGACTCGAGCCGAACCCATGGAACGCAGCCCATCTCCGAAGATTCTACGCCTAGCGCCAGACTCTGTGTTCATCTCCTAACTCTGTCTATTTTTTATAGATTAGTTGTCTTATATTTCTCTCCTTCTCCCCCCCCCTTTTTCTCTTACAGCCTTTAAGGGCTCGTTCGCGACTCGTTCGCACACAACCGACGCGCTATCCGCGCTCATTATACCTGGGGGCTTCTTTAACAGAAGCTTATTTATATGGACTTCATGCCCAACACATGTGTCACACTTCCGCATGTACCTTTGTTCACCATTATATGCATCGATACGACTTAAGTTTTGGCCAAGCTGGGTTGCCTGGCTCCTGTGCTTACACCTACGTTCCCGATTGTTCGGCTAGGCTGTAAAGGGAGCACCTCTGCGATTGTTACTGTCGGGTCAGCCGGATGTGTACCTTAGACTGGGTGAAGCCGAAAGCTAGCGTTCTTAAGGGAATATTCGGTTGGTGAACTAAATATGATTTCTCACTTGTTTATTTATCTGCCCCCAAATGCTTTTCTACTTTTTTCACAGTCCGGACATGCACTTTAGGGCATGCCTCCCGGGGAAAGGAACCCCTAACGGAACTATTCTCCCTGGAAGATGTTTCTTACTAACCATGTAATATAACATAACTAGTTGGGCACTTGTCTGTTCAACCACTAATGACCCCTACGCCTGGTCTCCATGCATGCCCCGGTTCTTACATAACCGAGAGGGTATTCGGACACACTCCGGACTATCGGGTCCCGAGGTCAAAGCGAAAAGGTCCGCCATGACAAACGATCTACAATCCGGCTAGAAGGCATTTTACATGTCATCTTAAATTACATAGTCAATTTGACTGGGCATATTCCTCTTCAATACCATCCAACAGGTTGTCTAGTTTACAGTCCTGTTGGGAATATTTGGCGACCAACTCTACTTGGTCGTACACTAAGCTCACAGGGATCTCCTTCCCATTGGCCCCCACAGGTCCGACCACGGCCATGTGGTTTGGGTCAGCCTTCGTGTACCGCGTCTTCATCATGGCCCAGGCCTCCCTGGCGCCTTGGCGGCAGGCCGATATCTTCCATAATCAGAAGCGCCGCCGCGTTCCCTTAAGCCTCTCTGCAAGCTCACCAAGGCCTTCGGGCATGGAGACAGATGGCCACAATGCCTGGGCGATGCCCTTCATCACCGCCAACTCGTTCGCAGCGGTTGTAAGAGTCACAAGAAGGTCACCAGAGAACCGGCATTTCCTCTGCAGGACGACCTGTGAGCATACCTATAGACATAACTCTGTTAGTCGACTTCCTCGCCGAACTCTTTTTCAAAGTTCAATCAAGCACTTACTAAACATGCCGCGCCGAAGCCGCCGATTCTCCTTCACGGAGTCCGACAGCTGGGCACGAACATCCTTTAGTTCCTCGCCCAGCTAGGTGTTGGCATCTTGGAGATTATTCTTCTCCTGCCTCACCTTCGTAAGCATGCTCTCACCGGCCTTTAACCAGCGCAAGAGTTGTTGCTTGTCCGGATCTACTCCGGCGCCATCTGCAATGTTATTGTCAGATTTGCACACACACCGCACTTCACAACATACTTATCTTTCGAAGCATATATTACCAGAGGGGGTCTCCTTGGCCTCCCCTATCGCAGCTAGTGCGGCCTCAAGTTGGGCTTTGCACTCTTTCAGCTCCTGGGACAGTTGGGTATTCTTTTCTGTAAGATCATGCATAACAAATGATCCTTAAATCAGTTATTCTAACTGTTTCAAGTCTCGGGGGCTACTGACATATATAACCATCAAATTTTCTTACCCGTATGTCTTTCACATACTGCTCCGTGGCTCTGGCTAGACCAGTTTGAGCGGCACGGTGGTATGCATCTCCTGAATTAAAGGTGTACAATGCCTCTTGGGAGAAACAAGCATTGCGAAGAACTGTCCGGCGGCGCCTGTGATTCATGGCACTCTCCACCTCGGAATTGGTGGCAGACAGTCTGTCCGCATCCTCTGTCGGAGAAGCATCCGACGCATGCCTCGTGTTCGCCTCTGCTTCTGGACCTGGCTTTGGAGCCTGGCTGGTGGAGGCGCGATTGGCAATCTCTCCGGAGTCCGGCGAGCCCTCTTTTTCCTAAAAAAAAGAGAGCACGGGCGTTAGTACGCATCGTAAGAATAATACCTTGGAATAAGGCGGCACGCCTTACTGTTGTGCCGGTGCCTCGGCCCGGACTGCGTGTCTCTTTAGCCTACCCGCCCTCGTGGTCCCTTGTTGGACAGTCACCGCAGGCTCGGCATTCCACCTCGAGATCCTCCCCTAGGGAACACCATTGGTATACGGTGATAAAAAATAAGCACGGATGGATCATCTTCGAAGTATTAGGACTTCGGTCTCGATTACTTGTGAGGCGGGGAGCAGTCCAGGATAATCGGCTGTAATAGCCACCAAGGCGTTGTCGATGCTCAGTTGGTAAAATACCCCATCGATCAGCTCCACGGATATGTCCGGATCCTCTTGGGAGGCCAGATCGAGGGACCGTTCCGGACCCTCGGGTTGTGAAGGAGGGATGTTTATATCCTTTACGGCCCGGCGCAATTCTTGTGTCGAAATCACAAGATAAGGTACTTGACTATGGGAATATGGAACGGATGGGCAAAAAGAAGTGTCCGCTTACCCAGCTTGGAGGATTGTACAAAGAAAATCCGCCCTCAGAATTGACGCAGAGGAATTCCTCCTCTTCTCCTTGTACAATGCGGACAAGATCTTCGTCAGAGCGGTAACCGATTCCGGCCCCTTACGGCCGCAGCGTGTGGGATCATCCTCCCCGTTGAAATCCCACATGGGGTGGCCTCTACACTGAAGCGGCTGCACCCCCGCATAATGCATGTGGCCATGACCTCGATCATGGTCAGTCCGGAATGAGCTAACAGCCTTATTCGGCTCATCAGATAAAGAACGTCCTTGTCATTTCCTTCTGAGGGCTCCATGGACGCGAGCTCAGGCGCTTCTCCAAGGGAGCATTATCAAACTCGGGGAGGCTGATCCGAACAGGATCCGGCAAGGGGACATCTTCTATGTAAAACAATTCTGAAGGCCAGTCTTCGGATGCCTTCTTTGGGGTTCTAGATAGATATCCGGTCCCGGCGATGCGCCATACTTCGGCTCCGCCCACTTGATATATTGACCCCTTCTGAGAACAAGGCACAAGGCAGAAAAGCTTCTTCCACAGCGCGAAATGAGCCTCGATGCCCAAAAACAGCTCACAAAGGGCTACGAAGCCCGCAATATGCAATATGGAGGCAGGCGTAAGGTTGTGCAACTGGAGGCCGTAGAACTCCAGGAGCCCCCGGAGAAACGGATGAATTGGAAATCCGAGCCCTCTTATCAAATAAGGGACAAGGCAGACCCGCTCTCCTTTGGAGGGGTTGGGGACGCTCTCCGCTCGCTCTCCACCATTATAGGTGGCAAGCCCGGCTCGAACCGGGACCATGCAGGCTGGGGAGAGAAACCCCTTGGCTTGGAGCGTCACTAGCTCGCTGTGCGGGACGGGGCATCTCTCCCACTCTCCAGGCTGAGGCCTGGGAGGGCGAGAGGAGGAGCTGCATCAATTGGCCATGATGGAATGGATCTCTGTCGGATGCGCTCCGATGAATGCCCGCGAAGGGAAGATGGTGTGATTTGGATCTAGATCCTCGTCTCTTTAAAAGGCAGCTCATTTACCCAACTAGGGGGGTAAATGTAAAAACACCCTGGCTTTTCGCATTCGTCTGACACGTGGAAGATGGCCATTATTGGGCGTGGAAGCCAAGGAGCGCAATATTCAAGAGAAGCCGGACACTATACAACAGGTACACGGAATTTGGAGAAGAACCCGCATTGCAATGCCGAAGACAATCTGCGCGCCGGACTCATCGTCATTGAAGCTTGGTTCGGGGGTTACTGAGGGAGTCCTGGATTAGGGGGTGACCGGATAGCCGGACTATAACCTTCGGCCGGACTCCTGGACTATGAAGATACAAGATTGAAGACTTCGTCACGTGTCCAGATGGGACTTTCCTTGGCGTGGAAGGCAAGCTTGGTGATACGATATGTAGATCTCCTCCCATTGTAACCTACTCTGTGTAACCCTAGCCCTCTCCGGTGTCTATATAAACCAGAGGGTTTTAGTCCGTAGGACGAACAACAATCATACCATAGGCTAGCTTCTAGGGTTTAGCCTCTCTGATCTCGTGGTAGATCTACTCTTGTACTACCCATATCATCAATATTATCAAGCATTAGGGTTTTACCTCCATCGAGAGGGCCCGAACCTGGGTAAAAACATCGTGTCCCTTGTCTCCTGTTACCATCCGCCTAGACGCACAGTTCGGGACCCCCTACCCGAGATCCGCCGGTTTTGACACCGACACTCCCCCTCTCTCGTGGAGATCTATTCGATGTAATCTTCTTTTTGTGGTGTGTTTGTTGAGACTGATGAATTGTGGGTTTATGATCAAGATTATCTATGAGCAATATTTGAATCTTTCCTGAATTCTTTTATGTATGATTGAGTTATCTTTGCAAGTCTCTTCGAATTATCTGTGTGGTTTGGCCAACTAGATTGGTAGTTCTTGCAATGGGAGAAGTGTTTAGCTTTGGGTTCAATCTTGCGGTGTCCTTACCCAAAGGATGTAAAGGGTTGCAAGGCACGTATTGTATTGTTGCCATCGAGGATAACAAGATGGGGTATTTATCATATTGCATGAATTTATTCCTCTACATCATGTCATCTTGCTTAAGGCGTTACTCTGTTTTCATTAACTTAATACTCTAGATTCATGTTGGATAGCGGTCGATGAGTGGAGTAATAGTAGTAGATGCAGGCAGGAGTCGGTCTACTTGTCTCGGACGTGATGCCTATATACATGATCATACCTAGATACTCTCATAACTATGCTCAATTCATCAATTGCTCAACAAGAATTGCTTCACCCGCCGTAAAATACTTATGCTCTTGAGAGAAGCCACCAGTGAAATCTATGGCCCCCGGGTCTATTTTCATCATATTAATCTTCCTACACTTTATTATTTCTTTGCTTTTTTACTTTGCCTTTTATTTTACTTTGCATCTTTATACCAAAAATACCAAAAATATTATCTATCATCTCTATCAGATCTCACTCTCATAAGTGACCGTGAAGGGATTGACAACCCCTATTCGCGTTGGTTGCGAGGAGTTATTTTCTTTGTGTAGGTACGAGGGACTTGCGCGTGGCCTCCTACTAGATTGATACCTTGGTTCTCAAAAATTGAGGGAAATACTTACGCTACTCTGCTGCATCATCCTCTCCTCTTCGGGGAAAACCAACGCAAGCTCAAGACATAGCAAGAAGGATTTCGGGCGCCGTTGCCGGGGAGTCTATGCAAAAGTCAACATACCAAGTACCCATCACAATCCATTATCCCTCGCATTACATTATTTGCCATTTGCCTCTCGTTTTCGTCTCCCCCACTTCAACCTTGCCGTTTTATTTTCCCTCTCTTTCCCAATCTCCTCCTCTCTTTTCGCTTGCCTTTTTCTGTTTGCTCGTGTGTTGGATTGCTTGCTTGTCACTATGGCTCAAGATAATACAATATTGTGTGACTTTACCAATACCAACAATAATGATTTCCTTAGCACTCCGATTGCTCCTCTTGCCAATACTGAATCGTGTGAAATCAATGCTGCTTTATTGAATCTTGTTATGAAAGATCAATTCGCCGGCCTTCCTAGTGAAGATGCCGCTACTCATTTAAATAGCTTCGTGGATTTGTGTGATATGCAAAAGAAGAAATATGTTGACAATGATGTTGTTAAATTGATGCTATTTCCTTTTTCGCTTAGAGATCGTGCTAATGCTTGGTTGTCGTCTTTGCCTAAAAATAGTATTGATTCTTGGAACAAATGCAAAGATGCTTTTATCTCTAAGTATTTTCCTCCCGCTAAGATCATCTCTCTTAGGAACGATATTATGAATTTTAAGCAACTTGATCATGACCATGTTGCACAAGCTTGGGAGAGAATGAAATTAATGATACCTAATTGCCCTACTCATGGTTTAAATTTGTGGATGATTATACAAAAAATTTATGCCGGATTGAATTTTGCTTCTAGAAATCTTTTAGATTCAGCCGCGGGATGCACTTTTATGGAAATCACTTTAGGAGATGCTACTAAACTTCTAGATAATATTATGGTTAATTATTCTCAATGGCACACTGAAAGATCTACTAATAAAAAAGTGCATGCGATAGAAGAAATTAATGTTTTGAGTGGAAAGATGGATGAACTTATGAAATTATTTGCTACTAAGATTGTTTATTCTAATCCTAATGATATGCTCTTGTCTACTTTGATTGATAATAATAATGAATCTATGGATGTGAATTTTGTTGGTAAGAATAATTTTGGTAACAACGCATATAGAGGGAATTTTAATCCTAGGCCCTATCCTAGTAATCCTTCTAATAATTATGGAAATTCCTACAACAACTCTTATGGAAATTTTAATAAGATGCCCTCTTAATTTGAGAATAGTGTTAAAGATTTTATGAATTCACAAAAGAATTTTAATGCTTTGCTTGAAGAGAAATTACTTAAAGTTGATGAATTGGCTAGGAACGTTGATAGAATTTCTCTTGATGTTGATTCTTTAAAGCTTAGATCTATTCCTCCTAAGCATGATATCAATGAGTCTCTCAAAGCCACGAGAACTTCCATTAATGAGTGCAAGGAAAGAATCGCTAGGATGCGTGCTATGAAAGATGCCTTTATTGAAGCGTGTTCTTCCAATTTCCATGAAAATCAAGATGAAGATCTAAAAGTTATTGATGTGTATCCCATTAAATCTTTGTTTTGCAATACGAATCTTGATAATGATGAGATTGAATATGAGTCACCTTTACCTAGAAGGCATTCTAAGAATTCGGAGCTTTTAGAGTATGATGCTAAAATTGATAAAAGTGGGATTGAAGAAAGTAAAACCTTAGATGTTGCTAAACCCACTATTTTGAATTTCAAGGAATTTAAATATGAAAGTTGCTCTTTAATTGATTGTATTTCCTTGTTACAATCCGTGCTAAATTCTCCGCATGCTTATAGTCAAAATAAAGTGTTCACTAAACATATCGTTGATGCCTGTATGCAATCTTATGAGGAAAAACTTGAGTTGGAAGTCTCCATCCCTAGAAAGCTTTATGATGAGTGGGAACCAACTATTAAAACTAAGATTAAGGATCATGAATTTTATGCTTTATGTGATTTGGGTGCAAGTGTTTCCACTATTCCCAAAACTTTGTGTGATTTGCTAGATTTCCGTGATTTTGATGAATGCTCTCTAAACTTGCACCTTGCGGATTCCACTATTAAGAAACCTATGGGAAGAATTAATGATGTTCTTATTGTTGCAAATAGGAATTACGTGCCCGTAGACTTTATCATTCTTGATATAGATTGCAATCCTTCATGTCCTATTATTCTTGGTAGACCTTTCCTTAGAACGATTGGTGCAATTATTGATGTGAAGGAAGGGAATATTAGATTCCAATTCCCGTTAAAGAAAGGCGTGGAACACTTCCATAGGAAGAAAATAAAATTACCATATGAATCTATTATGAGAGCCACCTATGGATTGCCCACCAAAGATGGCAATACCTAGATCTATCCTTGCTTTTATGCCTAGCGAGGGGCGTTAAACGATAGCGCTTGTTGGGAGGCAACCCAATTTTATTTTAGTTTTTTGTTTTTGTTTCTGCTTAGGAATAAATAATCCATCTACCTTATGTTTAGATGTGGTTTTATGTTTTAATTAGTGTTTGTGCCAAGTTAAACCTATAGGATCTTCTTGGATAATAGTTATTTGACCTTGCTGTAATTTCCAGAAACTTTTGGTTCACGAAAATAATTGTTTAAAATCATCAGAACGTGATAAAATAGTTATTCCAATTGCTTATTATCAATAAACAAATTTCCTAGGTCTTCCTATTTTGGATGAATTTTTGTAGTTCCAGAAGTTTGCGTTAGTTACAGATTACTACAGACTGTTCTGTTTTTGACAGATTCTGTTTTTCGTGTGTTGTTTGCTTATTTTGATGAATCTATGGCTAGTAAAATAGTTTATGATCCATAGAGAAGTTTGAATACAGTAGGTTTAACACCAATATAAATAAAGAATGAGTTAATTACAGTACCTTGAAGAGGTCTTTTGTTTTCTTTCGCTAACGGAGCTCACGAGATTTCTGTTGAGTTTTTTGTTGTGAAGTTTTCAAGTTTTGGGTGAAACTTTTTAATGGATTATGGACCAAGGAGTGGCAAGAGCCAAAGCTTGGGGATTCCCATGGAACCCCCAAGATAATCCAAGGACACCAAAAAGTCAAAGCTTGGGGATGCCCCGGAAGGCATCCCTCTTTCGTCCACTTCCATCGGTAACTTTACTTGGAGCTATATTTTTATTCACCACATGATATGTGTTTTGCTTGGAGTATCTTGTATTATTTGAGTCTTTGCTTGTTAGTTTACCACAATCATCCTTGCTGTACACACTTTTTGAGAGAGCCATACATGAATTGGAATTTGTTAGAATACTCTATGTGCTTCACTTATATCTTTTGAGCTTTATAGTTTTGCTCTAGTACTTCACTTATATCTTTTAGAGCACGGTGGTGGATTTGTTTTAAAGAAACTATTGATATCTCATGCTTCACTTAGATTATTTTGAGAGTCTTAAATAGCATGGTAATTTGCTTAATAATAATATGCTTGGTATTCAAGATTTGTAAAACTTTCTTTTGAGTGCGTTGAATACTAAGAAAAGTTTGATGCTTGATAATTATTTTGAGATATGGAGGTGATAATATCAAAGTCGTGCTGGTTGAGTAGTTGTGAACTTGAGAAATGCTTGTGTTGAAGTTTGCAAGTCCCGTAGCATGCACGTATGGTAAACGTTATGTAACAAATTTGAAACATGAGGTGTTATTTGATTGTCCTCCTTATGAGTGGCGGTCGGGGACGAGCGATGGTCTTTTCCTACCAATCTATCCCCCTAGGAGCATGCGCGTAGTGCTTTGGTTTTTGATGGCTTGTAGATTTTTGCAATAAGTATATGAGTTCTTTATGACTAATGTTGAGTCCATGGATTATATGCACTCTCATCTTTCCATCATTGCTAGCCTCTTCGGTACCGTGGATTGCCCTTTCTCACATTGAGAATTGGTGCAAACTTCGCCGGTGCATCCAAACCCCGTGATATGATACGCTCTTTCACACATAAACCTCCTTATATCTTCCTCAAAACAGCCACCATACCTACCTATTATGGCATTTCCATAGCCATTCCGAGATATATTGCCATGCAACTTTCCACCATACCGTTCTTCATGACACATTCATCATTGTCATATTGCTTAGCATGATCATGTAGTTGACATAGTATTTGTGGCAAAGCCGCCGTTCATAATTCTTTCATACATGTCACTCTTGATTCATTGCATATCCCGGTACACCACCGGAGGCATTCATATAGAGTCATACTTTGTTCTAGTATCGAGTTGTAATCATCGAGTTGTAAATAAATAGAAGTGTGATGATCATCATTTTCTAGAGCATTGTCCCCAAAAAAAGAGAAAGGCCAAAGAAAAAAAGGGAAGGCCCAAAAAAAGGGGCAATGTTACTATCTCTTTTTCCACACTTGTGCTTCAAAGTAGCACCATGTTCTTCATATAGCGAGTCTCATATATTGGGCTTCAAAGTAGCACCATGTTTTTCATATAGAGAGTTTCATATGTTGTCACTTTCATATACTAGTGGGAATTTTTCATTATAGAACTTGGCTAGTATATTCCAACGATGGGCTTTCTCAAATGCCCTAGGTCTTCGTGAGCAACCAATTTGGATGCACACCCACTTAGTTTCTTTTGTTGAGCTTTCATACATTTATAGATCTAGTGCATCCGTTGCATGGCAATCCCTACTCCTTGCAGTAACAAAAATTGATGGGCATCTCCATATACCGTTGATTAGCCTCGTTGATGTGAGACCTTCTTTTTTTTGTCTTCTCCACATAACGCCCATAATTATATTCTATTCCACCCATAGTGTTATGTCCATGGCTCGCGCTCATATATTGCGTGAAAGTTTATAGGTTTGAGATTACTAAAGTATGAAACAATTGCTTGTCTTGTCATCGGGGTTGTGCATGATGAGAGCATTCTTGTGTGACGAAAATGGAGCATGACTAAACTATATGATTTTGTAGGGATGAACTTTCCTTGGACATGTTATTTTGAGAAGACATAATTGCTTAGTTAGTATGCTTGAAGTATTATTATTTTTATGTCAATATGAACTTTTGTCTTGAATATTTCAGATCTGAATATTCATACCACAATTAAGAAGAGTTACATTGAAATTATGCCAAGTAGCACTCCGCATCAAAAATTCTCTTTTTATCATTTACCTACTCGAGGACGAGCAGGAATTAAGCTTGGGGATGCCTGATACGTCTCCAACATATCTATAATTTTTCATTGCTCCATGCTATATTATCTATTGTTTTGGACTATATTGGTCTTTATTTTCCACTTTTATATTACTTTTGGGACTAACCTATTAACCGGAGGCCCATCCCAGAATTGTTGTTTTCTGCCTATTTCAGTGTTTCGAAGAAACGGAATATCAAACGGAGTCCAAACGGAATGAAATCTTCGGGAACGTGATTTTCTCATCAGATAAGACCCAGGAGACTTGGACCCTCCGTCAAGAAAGCTACGAGGCGGCCACGAGGGTGGAGGGTGCCCCCCCTAGGGTGCGCCCCCTGCCTCGTGGGCCCCTCGAAGCTCCACCGACATACTCCTTCCTCCTATATATACCTACGTACCCCCAACAGATCAGATACGGAGAAAAAAACCTAATTCCACCGCCGCAACTTTCTGTATCCACGAGATCCCATCTTGGGGCCTGTTTCGGAACTCCACCGGAAGGGGATTCCACCACGGAGGGCTTCTACATCATCATCATGGCCTCTCCGATGAAGTGCGAGTAGATTACCTCGGACCTTCGGGTCCATAATTAGTAGCTAGATGGCTTCTTCTCTCTTTTTGGATCTCAATACAATGTTCTACCCCTCTCTCATGGAGATCTATTCGATGTAATCTTGTTTTTGCGTTGTGTTTGTTGAGACCGATGAATTGTGGGTTTATGATCAAGATTATCTATGAGCAATATTTGAATCTTTTCTGAATTCTTTTATGTATGATTGAGTTATCTTTGCAAGTCTCTTCGAATTATCCGTTTGGTTTGGCCAACTAGATTGGTAGTTCTTGCAATGGGAGAAGTGTTTAGCTTTGGGTTCAATCGCGCGGTGTCCTTACCTAGTGACAGAAAGGGTTGCAAGGCACGTATTGTAGTGTTGCCATCGAGGATAACAAGATGGGGTATTTATCATATTGCATGAGTTTATTCATCTACATCATGTCATCTTGCTTAAGGCGTTACTCTGTTTTCATTAACTTAATACTCTAGATGCATGTTGGATAGCGGTCGATGAGTGAAGTAATAGTAGTAGATGCAGGCAGGAGTCGGTCTACTTGTCTCGGACGTGATGCCTATATACATGATCATACCTAGATACTCTCATAACTATGCTCAATTGTGTCAATTGCTCAACAGTAATTCGTTCACCCACCGTAAAATACTTATGCTCTTGAGAGAAACCACTAGTGAAATCTATGGCCCTGGGTCTATTTTCATCATATTAATCTTCCTACGCTTTATTATTGCTTTGCTTTTTTACTTTGCCTTTTATTTTATTTTGCATCTTTATACCAAAAATATCATGTATCATCTCTATCAGATCTCACTCTCGTAAGTGACCGTGAAGGGATTGACAACCCCTATTCACGTTGGTTGCGAGGAGTTATTTGCTTGGTGTAGGTACGAGGGACTTGCGTGGCCTCCTACTGGATTGATACCTTGGTTCTCAAAAACTGAGGGAAATACTTACGCTACTCTGATGCATCATCCTCTCCTCTTCGGGGAAAACCAACGCAAGCTCAAGACATAGCACATGGGCATTTGCGGAAGCACAATATGGACAAGCCTGCAAGAATCCCCGTAACATTTTTTATCTACTTTCCTTTTTCTTCCTTCATTATCTCTTAAAAACAGGTGACGCAAAGGACAAACATCTAAACTGACTCTATCGGAGTTCGGATCCGTACACTCACCTAAGGGGCTACTTCCGTCAAGGATTCCCCTCGCCGAGGACAGGCGGCGCAGACGTGCGAAAGGAGGTCCAAAATAACTTTTTGTAGACCGCACTCTTTATTTCGAGCCTGTAATATGCCTTTTTCCTCCGCCTTCGACCCCGGGCATGTCAAATAGCCGCGGTTGTGGTCTTTTTATATATAAAGTAATCATTGGCATATTGCTCAGGTCCCAGTAAACATTATCCGAATTAATCATTCGTGTCTTTTCGCAAATGAATATGGCTCCTATGGTTGTTTCACAAATATACGTCGGCATAACCTGCCAGGGGCTCGGTATGGGAACAAAGGAGTTGCCAACAAAGTCTGAATAGCTTTATAGCGTACTTCGGCATCGCGAGTTTGGCCTTATATGCATCAGCTTCGAATCATGTCTTGGGTCAATGGTTGGGTTGCCCGGCTCCTGTGCTTGCTACCTTACATTCCACTCTATCGGCTAGGGTAGTAAAGGGAGAACTACTGCGATTGTGCTTCCGGTTCATCTGGTCAAGCACCTCAATAGAGAAAGCCGAAAATCGACTGTCATGATGCTACGAGAGCTGGTCAACCACTCGATGACTTATCAGAATCTGTCGCAATTCCCTCCGTATCACACGAAGGACCTTTTTTCTTCAGGTCATATATGTGGCACCGTATTGGAATAAGCCGTACACATACCAGGGGCTATATCATAGTCCCCCCTATAAAACTCCTATGGCTAAGTGAAAGTGACGCCCTATAGTCTGATTGCCTGGTTCGCCGCATTATCACCTCCTTCATGGACCAGGACGTTGGGTCAAGAATGATCAAATGCTTTTTCGAACACCCCCGTACTTCCGACGAGGGGGCTGAAGTTGACGACTGGAAAACTTTCAGAGTATATAGAAATTGCCGCACAGGAGGAACACAAGCTTTCGAGCAAAACATAAAAATAGATTAACTATAAAATTGTCTTTCACAATTCCCATACACCTCACTCGAATATTATGTCTTTCGAGCATCGACCCTCTATCAAGCGGGCGGCCTCTAAGACGTCTTCAAAATAATGCTCCGGTGCATATCGGTCCTTGCCCTTGGGTGGACTCTTCGCCGCAACATCGATGGCCTTCATCTTCCCCCAGAATTTCTTGACTCGAGCAAAGGCCATCCGTGCACCCTCAATGCACACCGACCGCTTCACAGCGTCCATACATGGCACTGCATCAACAAGCCACTGCACCAAGCCGAAGTAGCTATTCGGAACAGGCTCAGTTGGCCACAACCGATTATGACGTTCTTCATGGCAGCGCTGGATATCCTATGAAGCTCATCCCATTGGGACATTTGTTCATTCAACAACAGAGGGTGCTTTCATGCGCCAAATTGTGACCAGAAAAGCTTCTCCATTGCATACCCCTCTCGCGCTTGGTAAAACTGCTCCGCATCGGAAGAACTCTTCGGCAAGTCTAAAAACTCGTCCGGAGAACTCCACACTTGGTTAAGCTGAGCATAGTTCGGATCACCGAACTTAGTCTGTAGCAAAAAGGGCTTACCGGCTGCAATCTCCCAGCTTGCCGGATCTCCTCACGGGCTGCTCTGGATTCAGACCGCGCTTCTCTCGCCTCTCGTAAGGCCTTGTCAAGTTCAGCCGTTTTGGCTTCATTCTCCTTCTCAAGAAGTTCACAGCGGCTAGCAGCATTTTTTAGTTTGAGCGCCATCGTGGATATCTTCTCCTCGTCTTGGCGCCGAGCAACTTGTTCGGCTTTTAACTCAGCCAATGCCTTTTCGACAGCCGCATTACTAAACCGGGCCTGCTCCTTGGCCCAGGCCAGCTCCACCCGAAGAATTTCAACGGCGGCAGCACCATCTGCAGCCATGCATATTCCAGTATATAACTTACAGCGTCATGCTTATATCACAAAAATGTATGTGAAGGGACTGCCCCGAATACATACCTTGCGACTCGT